>CM062817.1:1529795480-1530995480 GCA_031772625.1 Pinus tabuliformis | reverse complement strand
ACCCGAAATTGTGACTATCGATATGTTGCGACTGCGACTGGCGATATGTTGCAATCACTGATAGCGATTATCACATCGGGAATTTGGAGCGAAGTCATACAATGGTAAGCGGCCCCTTTGCGATCACCGATAGCGATGAACATTATGGACCTGATGTGACATCACGACTTGGCTTAATATAATATCGCATCCAGTGGTGAATTAGCCATCGGCCATCAGCAATGTCATGAGCTCGAATTATAGGAGAACCTCTGAAAGTGGCAATTGCGATAATGTACATGGACCCAATGATCCTATTATATAGCACCCTATTATTATATCGTGTCCATAGGAGGATCGGCCCATCGACCATCGGCGATATCATGGGGTTGATGTATAAAGGACCCCTAGAAGCCTTGAGTTCTGATTGTGACATACATTGTGGATCCGATACAAGAACGGTTGCAGTGAATTAATATTGAAGTCTGCCCTTTAGCCATTTTTCCTGTGTTTCCTTTGTAAATGAATTTTTTTGGTTTATGCGGCGTTTAGAGGCAGAAATACACTATGGAATGCTCTCGATAGTTCAGGAGGATGAAATAATGTTGATGGCTATTGCGATCAAGACGTGGTAGGTCTGTTAAATAATGCCATCCCTCTGTAGGCCTGCTATCATGAGAAAACAAGAGCGCTGTTACAGTTTTCTGAATATGTGTCCTTTGCGTATGGCTTGGTCCTCGCCATTGAATCAATGTGTCTTGTGAGCACAAATAGATAGAGGAAACTGAAAGCTGGGAAGCTAAAGAAGCAAGCGAGCAAATAGGAAATGAGAGCGAGCGTTGAGGAATTCTAAGAGGCGGTGTAAGCGGAAACGAATGGACGAAGGCATGGGAATGTATAAAACAGTAAAAATAGAGAATTGTTGGTGTTGTTGGTATGGTGAAGAACCAGAGTGTGAGATAGCAGAAGTAGCAACAGTGAATGTTGTTGAAGGCTGTTGAAATCTGTGGAAAATAAGCTGGAGGAGATAGAGGAAGCGAGAGGATCCATCAGAACAGAAAGAGGGCCACAGGGCTAACAGGACAGCACACAGTTGAAGGGGAGAAGTAGCCAGCAGAGAACATAAGCTTGAACAAGAAGTTGTTCTTTATGCAATGTTGAGTGCAGCTAACAGTAGACTGACTAGAGCTATGTGAAGACATTATCAGAGAACATGAAGGCTATTGGAGACTATGTGTGGGAAGTGTGCAGAGTTGTAAAGACTCATTCATAAGAATACTGGTTGTCATTGATACTATAGTTTGGAGACTACATTGAAGCTGTAAATAGACAGAACTTAGCAGAGAAGAGTTCTGAGAGCAAAACATTACTATAAAACATGCCTTGACAAGATTGGGTTG
Source organism: Pinus tabuliformis (assembly GCA_031772625.1). Lineage (NCBI taxonomy): Eukaryota > Viridiplantae > Streptophyta > Pinopsida > Pinales > Pinaceae > Pinus > Pinus tabuliformis. Next base: position 1,530,994,101 of record CM062817.1, on the reverse strand, counting down.
AAACCCTTGGGGTTAGTGCCTCATAAGTGAGAAGGATTAGAGTCCTTGGGGCTGGTGCATCAGAAGCAAGAAGGATAGGAGTCCTTGGGGTTGGTGCCTCAGAAGCAAGAAGGATAGGAGTCCTTGGGGCTGGTGCCTCAGAAGTAAGTAGGATTGAAGTCCTTGGGGTTGATGCCTCAGAAGTAGGAAGGATTGAAGTCCTTGGGAGTTTGTGCTCCTAAGTCCAAGATTGGTGTCTTGGCGAAATAGAATTGGTGCTCTGCAGGTTGGAGCCTCACCAAATTCCAAGTTGGAGGTTGGCAACTATTTGTAACCATCTATATATTGTATCTATTTTACTACATAGTTTATATTAATAAACGCATTTACTCTTGCTATTCATCTTGTGCTCTGAATATATATGTTTTAACTGGTGAAACAATAGTGGGAAAAAGAAATATTGATTCACCCCCCCTCTCAGTATTTCCAACAAATTTAATGTTCTTAAATTGCAAGCATAAATTATTGACCGGAGTTGGTAAACTTATGAAGTGCAGGTGCATTATATATGCTAGAAGCCTTTCCTTTAGCTTGTAAGATGATGATTATGTTTGTTTTGGGATTTTCATTTTTATCCAGATTCTTATCAGATTAGAGTTAGATTTCTACAAATTAATAAGTGGAAGTTAAGCGACTGTTAGATTAATCTACCGGGTCATATCTATATTGAGTATCATCTTAAAATATCTTTATGTTAATAATCCTAAAATTATGAACCTATCTAAACACCTTTCTGCTATAAAACAGAGTATTGAAATTCAAATTATTCTAAGAGCAAGAAAATGATCCTTCAAAAGTTTTCTACAATATATATACAAATTCTCATTCTAAAGAGCATGAAAATAACCTTCTAATTGTTGACTACAGAGTAGATACAAGTTCTTGTTCTAAAAGCATAAAAATATTGACTGTAATTAAGCGAAAAACATTGAATAACTAAACCATTAAACGACTGTGAAGAAATGTAAGTGTTAAAGAAATAACAAAATGATAAATGAAATAACTGAGTTATAACAAAATGATGAAAACAACGAAGTAAGGAAACTAAACTAGAATGCAGTGATAATGTGATAACAGAAAGCGATTAAATGAAAATAAAAACAAGTGATGAAATGAAATAAACTAAAACCTTGACTGTCTGTAGGGGCCCTCCACATCTAGTAGGTGTAAATTACGCTCACGTATGCATCGAATCACATAAAGGTAACTTTAATTCAACATGAGAACAAAGGTTTGTTTCACAATTCTTCAGAAATTAACTATTACATTCCTTCTTATCCTTTATAGAGGATACATACGTATATATAAAATGAGTGCTCAACAGTTTAAGACTTTTACGCAGATAAGTCTGTTAATCAATCCTTATTCAAATTTGAAACTAAACATAAAAAGTGTTATCTCATCGATTTGCTATTTGGAAAGCAAATCAGAGAAACCTGATGCATTCAGACTTATGCTGATACGTGTTTGACCAGTTCCTTTGACCATGCCACTATGTGATTCCTTCAGTGAAGTTGCTCGAACAAATAGGAGGAGATCCATGAGGGGATCGATCCCCAACTACCCATGTGCTTCTTCACTTCATTGGCACACTGTAACCCCACAAAACATGGAGGTGGCTACACATTTGTAAAATAGCTGTAGAATCATGTTAATTTTGTAGCTAATGCAATCCTTAACATAACAATAAGGAACATTAATGAATATGAAAAATAAGACATATAATATTTTCTGCCTTATCAAAATCTATGATCTACTTCTTTTATTGAGTTGATAGCGATGATGAAAAAGAGGAAAATGGAGGAAAAATGGTGTCAAAACAAAACAACTATGGAACTCTACATTCCCCCACACTGAATATTTTGTATGTTCTCATACAAACAAAATTGATATATTTATTGAACTACTACATTTTCTTGGACACTTCTGCCAATACATCTAACTTCATCCTTTTCACTTTCTTTCTAGTCATTGCCATCCTTGGTTTCCTCATGAGGATCCTGTATTTGAAGTTTATAACCTGTCTCTATAAAGCCCTATTTTTTCTTCTTCAGTTTATTGTTCTTATTAAACCACAAAATTAGATGTAAAAGGTAGTGGTCACTCTTAGATATTTTGATTTCATTATGTGCTTTCAAGGCTTTATTTTTATTTTTAATGTATCTGTTTAATGTCTCTAGTTTGAATATTTCTTGTTTTAATATATTAATTACTAGAGGTTCTTGTGTATCATTAAACTTGACTTCTTCTTCCTCTTGAATTGGAATTGATGTTCTTGATGCATCTTTTTCTCCACCGATTCAATATAATAATAGATCTCTTTCTCCACTGGATCAATTTCTGTTGTTCTTCATCTTGGACTCTGAGGAGACGAGGTGACAGTTGGTGATGAAACCCTCAGTGATGAAACCATCGGTGATGAAACCCTTGGAGATATTCTCGCAGAAATTCCTAAATCTTCTTCTACCTCTGAGTTTTCTTTTGGTTCTACATTGATATACTGTATGCTCTTTGAGGGTAATTCCTTTGCTGAGTTGAGTACAGTACTCCCTCCTAGACCTATGACAAGGGTATTTTGAGTTTTCTTCTTGTCCATTTTAGGCTTCTCTGTTTGCGGTGAAATATTCGTCTCTTTACTGGCTTTCTTTCTTCTAACAATTATTTTTTTTATTTTCTCTAAAACTTCTATAAGAGGGATGTCACCCTCTGACAATTTATGTGGCTGCTATGGTTATTGTTCATGTGTCTTATCAATTTTTCTTTTCCTTCCCCTATTAGTTCTTTTTATGTTTGGCTTCCCATGAGTTTCGTCTTGAAAGTGATTTCTTACTAAAAAGATTTCCAAATTATCACCTATGTTTTGGAGATGAGATTAAACAAGTATTTTGACTAGACCATGGTGATACATTGTATTATCTATGAACTGAATTATCCTCTGAACATTCGCTCACATATTTCTAAGATTATTCAACAAGAAATATGGAAGATTTATCTCATTTTCATCAAGAAAATTCATTAGCAGCTGAATATGATAGAAAAAATACATCCAAACCTTCCTTCGCAGGTAACAATTTTTTGGATTATTAGAAGCAAATTCCTCCACTTACTTTTTAATGTCATGCTTGGAATTCCCTTCCTGAAAATGCTGGTGTCCATGCTTGGTTTCTTCAAGAAAACCTTCGAGTCATCTGTTTCAATACCTCTATTCTTGAACCATTTTTCTCCAATCCGTGGAAATCCAGTGGCTTCAACTATAAATGACTCTGTTACTGTGAATTTGATGTCTCCTATCTCCACTTTGACTCCATCAAATTCCCTAGTGAAGCATTTGGTCACTTCTTTATGGAAGCCATCAAATTTCTCTACAAATTCTAGCCACTACGCTTTCTACAACAATTATTTTGTCTGTGGATACTCCTCAAAACGTTTCTTCCCTGTTGGATCTGTTCTAGTATCACTCCCATGGCTGAGAATCTTCGTTTCATAAATTGCTTTCTTTGACATGGTAGGATGGCTTGGTAGTGTTTTCAGAGTGGAAAGGTTGAGAGTGTGCATGATGGAATAATGAGAAAATAGGTAGTGAGGGTATAAGGGAATGAGGCATAATCTAATCATTAAGATCATTCATGTTTATGATTTGAGTGATCGGTTCAATGGATTAGAATATGGGTTATGATGACTAGGAGTGAATGGTGGATTATACATGATTTGACATGACACGATCAACTCTGTACAATAATGAATTTGAGTTTTGGTAGTACTATGTCTTATAATTCATATATGTAATATTTTGATCGCTCTTATTAAATTAAAGAAGTGTATACCTTTGAATTATTTTCTTGCTAACATTTGGTTTCATTTTATGTTGTCTTTAGGTACTTTGTAGTGGAGGGACTCAATCATTCCTTCAATTGTATCATTAGAAGTTTCTATCAAATTGGCTAGGAAAAGTCATCAGAGGTGTAGAAAATCAATAATTCTGTAGCTATTTGTATTTTTTGAAAAGAAAGGGATAAAAAAAATTGGGATACAAAAAAAATTTGAGATGCCAAGAAATGTCAGTTTTCATCTTGAATTTTCTGCATAAACATGCCAACAATTGTTGGTTTTCATGTTTACACACACACACACATATATGAAAAATAAAATTTTAAGGTGGAGAAGAAGAAGAATTATTCTTGATCAACTTCAAATCAGAGTTGTTTTGGAAAATCTTTACAAATTCCTCCTTTTTCACTGGCTTATGATAGATCCCAGGTCGATGTCCATTCACTAAGAGAGGAACTTTTCCTTCATAAATAATCCTAATTCTGACTGCTCCATTATGAAAAACATTTTTCAATCTCGTAAGGCCCAAGCCAATGACTTTGAAACTTTCCTAGGAAAATTTTAAACTTTGAATCAAAGAGTAATGCCCAGTCTCCTAGATGAAATTTTATTTCTTTGATGTATTTATCATGCCATCAAGATCTCTGTTGCTGGACTAAATTAGTCTTTTGGATAGCATCTTGCTTCATTTCATCAAGCTCATTTAGTTGTCTCATTTTTTTCTTTTGTGCTTCTGATAAGTCAAGTCCCAACTTGGTTGTTGTCTTATAGGTCTAAATCTAGAACTCAATTGGAAATAGGACTTGTTTCCCATAAAGCTTTTGGAATCTTTTCTTCCTATTTCCTTATGTGCAAGTGAATTGTCTTAGTGAGGATTTCTTCAATCACTTTTTTGGAAGGCTATACTTGTCCATTTGCTTGTGGATGGTATGGAGTAGATTTTAGATGCTTGATTTTATATTCTTCCACTATCTCTGCACTACTTTGGACATAAATTTCTTTCCCGGATCTATTATAATTTCTCTAGGGACACTAAAACGAGTAAAAATATCCTAAAAAAGAAATGAACTACAACATTTTGAGTAGAAAAAGAAAGTTCTTTATCTTCTACCCATTTAGTAACATCATCAATGGATATAAGAATATATTTTTTTTGTTTTGAGGATGGATTAATTGGTCCAACAAAATCCAAAGCCCATTTTTCAAAGGGTTCAATGAGTACCTAATGTTGTAGTGGCATTTCATCTGAAGGAAAAGGTTTCCCCATTCTTTGAAAGCTATCACACCTCTTAACATATTCCGTGGCATCCTTAACAATGGAAGGTCAATAATATCTTAAGAGGACTTTATAGGAGTTATTTTTTCAGCAAAATGAGCCCTACATGGTTAATCATGGCATGCTTTAAGTATCTCAGGTATTTCATCTTCTCTTAAACACCTTTGGATGATGAGATCTGGTCATGTCTTCTATAATTCTTCATTTATCCATGAATAAGATTCACTTGTTTGGATTATTCTTCTGTTTTCTCTAGGAAACAAATACGAGGGTAACTTCAATGTAACTAAATAATTGGTGATATCTGCAAACCAAGGTGATTTAGTAGATACTGCAAAAAATATATTCATCAAGAAATTTATCCTCTACAGGTGTATCATTGTTATCATTTTGAATTCTAGATAAAAAGTCAGCAATTGTGTTTTCTTTTCTAGGTCGGTCCGGAATGGTTATATTGAATCCTTGTAGCAATAATAACCATCTTGTTACTTTACCATTAGTAACTGGTTTATTCATTAAATATCTAATGGAATAATGATTTGTATGAATGAAATTTTCGTAGCCAGTGATGTAATTTCTGAATTTATTAATGGCATGAATGACACCGAAAAACTCATTTTCAGTTACAATATAATTTAGCTCTACAGGAGATAAATTTTTGCTGGTATAATAAATGGCATAAGGAGTGAGGTCTTTTTGTCCTAACAAAGCTCCTAGAACTGGGTCTGAAGCATCAATTGATATATCTAAAGGCAATTTCCAATTAGGTCCTTTTAAAATGGGTGCTTTAGAGATCTCCTTTTTCAAAGTTTCAAAATCCTTTTGACAATCAGAGTTCCAACTGAATTCAGATTCTTTAGTAAGTAATTGGAAGAGTGGAGATGCAATCTTTGTGAATTTTTCTATGAATCTTCTATAATATCCAGTGAAACCAAGAAAACTCCCAACATATCGTTGACAACTTGGGATTGATAACTTAGAAATAATTTCTACCTTAGATGAGTCTACCTTAATTCCATTTCCTGAAATATGGTGACCTAAAACAATTCCTTAATTAAACATCATAAAATATTTTTCATGACTTAATGAAAGATTTTCTTCTTTGCATCTTATGAGAATTTTTTAAATTTTAAATTTCTTCTTCAAAAGAATTTCGATAAACTATAAAATCATCCATATACACTTCCACACAATCATGAATAAGAACAGAGAAAATTCCTAGTAATGCTCTTTGGAATGTTGCTTGTGGATTGCATAATCCAAAAGGAAGTACTCGGTAAGTTTAAGTTCCCCATGGACAAGTGAATGTGGTTTTCTTTTGATCTTTAAGTGATACTTGAATTTGATTATACCCACTAAAACCATCCAAGAATGAGAAATATATTTTTCCTGCTAATGTATCTAAAACTTGATCTATGGAATGAAGTGTAAAGTGATATTTCAAAGTTGCTCTATTCAATTCCCAGTAATCAATGCATACTCTCCATTTTCTATTTTTCTTAGGAATGATTACTATGGGTGAAACCCATTTACTGCCTGATATTGGATAAATGAAATTTACATTTAATAGTTTCTACAATAACTCTTTAACAATTTCCTTTATGATTGGATTCATTCTTCTTTGAGGTTGTCGAACTGGTCTAGCATTTTCTTCAATATAAATATGATGCATGTAAGTTTTAGGATAAATTCCCTTCATATCATTGTATTCCCATGCATATGAAGAAGAGTGTTTTTGCAATATATCTACCAATTTCTTTTCTGTAATTCCTCCAGTTTTCATTGATGTTCAAGATTTTTCCTGGAAAAGTTTCTATTGAAGTGTTTCCAAATTTTTCCATAGAATGTAAAGAAATTTGTCTAGATGATAGATATTCAATATTACATTGTTCTTGAAAATTTTGACTATTGTCACAATATAAATAGGGTTCATTATTTTCTATTGAATTTAAAATTTGATCCTCTTCATTTATTTGTACAATAGTGAAAACTGGTTGTATATCATTATCATCATCTATGCATTCTTCATTTTCTACTTCTATCATTGTTTTTGCAGGTGGGTACAATGTAAATTTCTTTTTCGAGCTTCCATCTGAGATGAAAATGTCTCCTGATCTACAACTGATAAAAGCATCGGCTGTAGCTAAGCATGGCCTTCCTAAAATAAATGGATGTCCTCCTAAATTATTCTTGGGTGTTAGAATCATGAAATCAACAAAATATTCCCAGTATATCTTCTAACACACTATCAGGTTTAATTAAAGAACTGTCCGCTAATTGTAACAATGTTGCTGTATATTGAAGATTAGGAAGCTTCAATTTATCCATAGTTTATTTTCTCATTATGTTTATGAACTTTCCTAGATCAATTAGCGTGCTTGGTATTTCAGTTCCATTGATGTGTGTTTTCACAATGGGACTTCCTAGATCTAAATATTTTTGAATTGTTGTCTTCCCTATCATGATATTTGTAATTCTCCCGACTAGTTGAATTCTTTTATTTCTTTTCTTCTTCTTCCTGGTCCTTGAGTACTCAATTCCTTAATTGTTTTTGTAAAACATCAGTATTTATTTTATTGCTTGTAATAAAGGAATTTTTATACAGAGGTTTTTCAATTCATCTAACATATCATAATCAAGAAATATGATTTGTTTTCCTACTCCTTTATCGATTTTCAACCTTTCAGGAAAAGGTGGCCTTGAGATAGATACTGAAGGTTGTTCTATAAATGGAGTATTGTTAAAATGTGTAAGATGTTTTTCTATTTTAATATTTTCTTTCTGAGGAAGGGAAATATCTTCTTCAGAGTTATTATTATCTTTTTTAGAATTGTTTCCTATTTCCTGAATAACAACAGATGGTTTCTTTCTTTCTAATACTCTACCAGACCTTAATTGAAAATTATTCAGATCTAATGGATTTATCATGTAAGTTTGGGGATTTTGTCCTTCTAAGTGGTAAACAAGTTGTGAATTTTTATTGTTTGGATTTGGGAGTGGTTGAACGGGTAATTGATTTGGTCTTTGTGAAAATGGCAAAGAAATTTGTGGATTTTCATTTTGAGCTTGAGCTTGAGGTAACTAGTTGGTTTGAGGGAAGTATTTTGGTGGAAAATTTGGATAATTTGGTGAAGATTGTTGACATTGAGAATATCTTCCATAAGGATTTTGCCATCCTTGATTCCAATATTGTGTTTGAGCCCAAGAATGCCATGACATAGGTGGATTCCAATTATTTTTTGAAGATTGTGCAGATTGTTGAGTATTAAAACCTTGAGTTTGATTTGTTTTGAGGATTTTGCCATGGTCTTTTGGCAATAAAGTAAAGAGGGTCTACCTAATTTGGCATTCTTTCTTCACTAAACATAACCTTAAGACCTAGTATAGATGTACATTCTTTTGTATCATGATTTTGCGCACATATAACACAAGTTTCTATGATTTTTAAATATAAAGGACATTCTCTCAGAGCATGTTTCTTTCTACACCTAGGACAAAATATGGATAATGCAAAATTTTCATCTTTCTTCTTGTTTTGTATTTTAAGGGTGTCAATTTGCTCATTGAGACTCCCTAAAAAGTTTGTTTTAAAGTTATCAAGAAAACCACCTATTTCTACCCTAATTATTGTCTCAGCTGGAGATTTGTTTACTCTTGATAAAAGAGGACCCCTTGAACTTTTCCTTGTTCTTGCTTTACCTCTTGAAATACGTACACATAGATCACAAATATCTACAAATGGTAACTAAGAAATACCTCCTCTTCCCATTATATTGATAAGATCAATTGACTCATATTTAATGTACTTGAGTAAGAGAGGTAAGTTTTCAAGTTTCCTCATCCAGATTATTCATTTTTTCCCATTTGACATTATAAACAAATCTTTCGACAAAATCTTCAAGATTCTCATCTTATTTTTGTACCATTTTGAAGACTACATTTTCAATGCTATGAGGCACAAAATAATCCTTGTATTTCTCCAAGAATTTATCTTTACTTTGCCCACGTCCTTATAGAATTCGCTTCTAAACTCATAAACCATTTTAATGCTAAATCCTTTAAGGTGGTGATGAGCCCCAAAAATGGATAATTATATGGGCTCATTCAGCGTCCTGATTCAACTTAATCCAACATTCTCATTAGTTTATTGCATGTTTTTTATTATATTTATGCTAATAGAGTGAATTTGGTTAGTCATTATGCCAACAAGTCTAATGGGTGTTTTGTGCAGTTTTTTGGGCAATTTTGAGACAAATTCAAAGGTTTTAATGAGCACTTGACAGCCAAATTCGTTGAAGAACAAGGGAGAGAATTTGTAGGAAGGTGTCCCCTTCATTTATGGGCCCTGACCTCGAATTCTCCACCATCAGCTCGGAGTTCAAGGGCCACCACATCAATTATCACAAGGGCAGTTGAGCAAGGGCTAGTAAAGGTGTTGTTAACTACAAGTTTTGGTAGCCAAGTTCCTAAAGTTTAGGAGGGTTGTTGGGGTCCTCAATTTGTATAAGTAAGAAGGCTTAGGACCTCATTTTAGTTTTTCACTTTATTGGCAGAAGTTAGCTAGATAGCAATTCAATTTTAGTCATTTCTTTAGTCATTTTTTTAGGCAGTTGGTCAGCTCTGCATTTCAGCACATTTTCGAGCTTTTCCTTGTGGACAATTTTTTGGAATGTAACTATTCTTTGGATCAATAAAGATGAATCCAGCTTTGCGCCGACTCTAATCTCTCTTAGGAGGCTGTAGCTCTTGAGGTTGGGCCCAACTCAAGTGCCCAGTACTTCCTCTATTTACTTATGTGTTTTTGCTGCATTCTTAGAGTAAAATATGCTATTTAGATTTAAATCGTGTTTTGTTGTTTAGGTTTATTTTGATGATTAAAAAGGCTTTTCATATTCATATTGATTTGATAGGTTAATAACAGAGAAGATCTTCAGAAAAATGCTATCAAGCACCTCTGATCTCACCTCTCCATCAGTGGGACCATGAGCTGGGACTAAGGTGTCCTTGCTGCCACCAAAAACACTATCTTTGCTTCATCATGCAATTATTAGTGTTAGATTCTCATTTGCAGAAGTTGATACCAGTTGTGATTACATGCTCAGGTTCATGATTTCTTAGTTTGCATATCTATTTCACATTATTTTGTTGCAAATAAACTGCTGTTCATTTTCTTTGTTGTTATTTAGGTCAGATTAGGTTAAAGCAGCTAGATCTTTGGTTTTCTTAGCCTTTGTTCGTTAGTCTTGAAAAATCACGTGCAGAGCGCCTATGAAACCTCCTCTCCTACCCTTACCCCATCCATGCAACCTGCTTCATCCTCCAACTTAGATTCTTGCCTCTCATTTGCTACGTTTTCTCCCTTTGCCCTAATTTCTACATTCTTGTGCATCATTGCTCCCTCCATCCTTGAACCAAATCCAATCACTCTTTAGCCTCATGCACCGGGTCCTAGACCCCTTATCATCCTTATCCAACCTCCATGTCCACTTTCCCACCGTTTTTCCTCTATCAATCCTCCAAAATCCTCTTTTCGGAACATCCTGTAGAAATTTCAGAACATCCTGTAGAACCCCTGTAGACTTCCTGTAGAAGCTCATGAAAGTGGTTTCTTGAGATCCGATCACTGTGAAACTCTCTGGAAAGGTGTTAGGGACCCCTTAGGCCCTCTTCTAACCTTCCTGACCTCCTGCAAGCATTTCCTTTTGCCAATCCACCTCTGCACAGTCAAAAACAGTTAAAGCACATGCACAATAATTCTGCCAACTTACTCAAAAATACAAAAAGATGTTTCCTTTCAGATTTCACTTGAGAAGTAGCTTAGTCACATGCATTTTACCTTTCTAAGAGTCAATGGCATTCCTTTCTGTAGCTTCATCATTTTTCTTGCACCAGTAGGGTTAGTCGGTAAAACTAGGGTTTGCTAGGGTTTGCATTTCCTTTTCGCTTTCAGTTTCTTTCTGCAAGTAGATTAGCCTCCTTTGAGTTAGCTTTCATCCATCAGTTAAAAATATTCTTCTGAGAGCTCATAGAAGTTGGCTTAATCTCCTAGCAGACTTGTGCCAGCTGATCAAGTGACAGTCGTGGCAAGAGCTAGTACTTGTCCATACAGCATCGTCGCTTCCAAGTTTGTTACGAACTACCGGGTTGATAAAATTAAAGAAGGGAGTTCCAAGAGTTGCAGCATTATTGCTGCAATACTGGGGCCCACCATATTTTTGGCGCCATTTCCAGGGAAGCGTCAGAGTATTGGTGATTGCTGCTTTTCTTCTATTTTCTACTACAACCTTCTGCTAAGTAGTTTATTTCAGCAAGTGTAGAGTAGATTGTTTCATTTCCATTCTGCAATTTCATTTCTGCAAAAGTAGATTAGACATTTCCCGCTTTCATAGATTAGCATTTCAATTCCGCAATTTCATTTCTGCAAGCGTAGATTAGCATTTCAATTCCGCAATTTCAATTTTGCAAGCATAGCCTAGCATTTCATTCCTGCAATTTCATTTCAGCAAAATAGATTAGTCCTTTCTTGCTTTCATTTCAATTCCGCATTTTAATTTCAGCAAGATAGTTAGTTGCAGTTCAATCTATTTTAGTTTTGTAGGTACAAGCAGAAAAAAAGCAAAAAATCAACCAAAAAGATTTCCTTTCCTACCTTGTAGGAGTAGAGATAAGTCAGAAAAATGTTTGCACAACACCCCCCACTGCTTCACACAGCCAACATTCTCTCTTCTTCGATGGTTGTGATTAAGAAGAACCCCTAGGTGGGAAATAAGACATATTTGAAGAACCTCTAGGGGAGAAGAAGAATAAAATATTCCTCTCGATCAGATGGCTACAAGCAGAAATGTTGGGAGCAGTACCTTATCCAAAAATAAATTTGCAAATCAGATGGAAGATTTCAAGAGTGAGATGAGGCAGTTTCTTGCCATGCAACTGGATACCTTGCAGATCCAAAGGAAGCAAGAGGAAGCCAAGAGGGCTTTGAACATATTTTGTCCCAAGGGCACTAGAAAGCATCCTAGGAACGAATGTCCATTGCACTCCATAGAAGTTTATTTTGTCTGTGAAAGAGACCATCCTACGAATCAGTGCCCTTCCTTGCCCGGAATTAAAACTGCATATCAGAGGGCCAAAAGAGTCACTGAATCACTCTATCATATGAACCAAATGAGGCCAAATGGATCCATACCCTACCAGGAGGGAATGCAAGAGATATCCCAGACCTATTACGACTCCTATCAAGCCACTTTCATGCCTTCTTGGGCCCCCATGCTCATCCTTCCTAGTCCACGCCCCCTCCTTGGTCGAATTCATATCCATGTTATGCCCAACCAGCTACTCATTTGTTTCACTCTTATGCTCAGCCATAGCCTCAGTGGAATGCACCTCATTTGGGGTGGATGCCCCAGTACAATTCTCCTCCCACTTCTTTACCTCCACCACCTACCCAACCAACACCTGCCCATCCACATCCATCTCAAATATACGCCCCCACTCAACTACTCGTGCCACCATTTCCAAACCCGCACATTGGAGTAGCTCAACCCAATTGCAAAGTTGAGGTACAACATTTACAAACAACTCCTTTTGAGTTCAATGATTTTCACCATAGCTCAGGAAGAGTATTGCAAGGAAGAGATTATATTGACAGTATTGAAGGACCACATCCAGTAAAAGAAGATTCAAGAGAGGAGATCAAAGAACCATGGGCTGCATTTGATGAAGAGAAGACATCAGAATCAGAGGTCGGGAGAGTTCCCTCATGGTTACCATCAAATCTTCCATGTATTCAAGAGAAAAATCGACGAAAAGAGGAAGATGAGAAGGTCATGGTAGAAAGTGACATGAAACATGATCTAGATCAGCAAAAGGGCCAAGGATATCAGAGCTATATTGAGATATGGTTTCGGACAGTCACTAAGTTGCAGCATTACTCTCTTCCTCAGCTATGCTTGATCCCTTCAAAGTCAAATCATTTGGTCTCTGAAATCCAGATCCTTGTCAAAGCATGCATTTCAAGCCTCCACATGATTTTGTATCTAATATCGATGTGCACATGGCTCCATTGGAAGTATTCTTATACTTGAAAATGATTTTGTTTTTCAAGTAGGGTAGGGTAGGAAAAAATGAAAAAAAGGAGAAAAAAATGAAAATAAGAAGAAAATAAAAATCTAAGATGAAAACCTCCTCGGAGGCGCCTTAGATTGGCTCATTGATTGAAAACCTCCATGAGGCAGTCAATGGGTTGGAAAGAAGAGAAAAAAAGAAGAGAATAAGATCCCTGGGTAAAAACATCCCTTGGAGGCGCCCAGGGTAGGCAAATAGGGTGAAAACCTCCATGAGGCGCCCTAGTTGTTTTCAAAAAAAAAAAAAAAAGAGAAAAAGGAAGAAGAAAAAGTAAACCTAATTTCCGTTGAATGATTGCAAGTTGCGGGAAGGAAATTTCAGGTTAGGAGGATCACTTAAAACAAAGACAGAGGAAGTTCTGTGCCTTCTACATGAAGTTCTATGTCTTCTACAGGAAGTTCTGTGTCTTATATAGGAAGCCTACAAACAAGCCAAAACTAATCTCTGAAGAGGACCAGAAGGCTAGGAATATGTCCATGAGGCCTGCAAGCATCCATGTTTCCATCCCTCACCCTTCTCCATCATTTTTTCCATCTCATTGTGCTTCTTTCCTAAAATTGCGTGTTCTACAGGAAGTTCCTATAGAAATTACAGGATTTCTGCAGGAAGCTAGAAATGGATTTCAAAAAGGCAGTTTGGCGAACATGATAGCTTCCTCAAGGGTTCATAAGTCCTCCTACAATCCTCAAACCTCTCTCCCATCAATTCCATGCCTGCATCATAGACCAAGCTCATTTTTCTTACCATGCAAAAAACTGCAGAATGCTTGGAAGCAAAAATACATAGTGCTGAACTTTTTTTTTCTCTCACGTGAAAACCGTGCATCCATTTACAAAACCATTTTACGGGGAGTTGTATAGGGAAAATGGCAACATGCCTAAGCAATTTCAGCCAATTCCGTTGCACGGTTTCCATGAAATCAACCTCGATCACCTTCAGCCATTTTTGCATTTTCTCCATATCCATGCATCCGTTTCAAAATCTGTTTCATGGGGACATGCACATGGGTGATAGTAACCTACCCAAGCAGTTTCAGCTGATTTCGATGCACAATTTCCGAGAAATTGATCTCTGTAATCTTCAACCATTTTCCATTTTTCTCGAAATCTGTGCATCCATTGATCGCAATTTTGTTATGGGAGGTGCATGATGATGATAAGAACATGCTCAGAATGTTTCAGATCGATCTGGTCTATCGTTCAGGAGAAATGGAGAAAATAAGTCGCTGCGTTGTAAAAATTCAACATCAGCAGCTTGAGGGTGCAAGTCTGAACGTGGAAACAAATTCCTGCAACTTAGATCCGGCCAGAGGACACCTACACAAGGAAAACAACCATGAATCAGCAACCAAGCGATCATTCAACCACAGAAACAAATTCATGCAGCAAATGAAAGGCCACAACACCTCACAACAACCACACTCGACTTCTAGGTATGTGACTAAACTCGTTCCTCTGATTGCATGAATGTAATTTGAAACTGCGTGAACAATGAGATGGTTGTGGTTAAAAAAAAATCGGTGGCCAGCCAACTGGCCACCCTCATCCAGTTCAACAGTGCTCGGTAGGTGAATACGACACGTGTGCTCAGCCATCTCAGGAGGAAATCTGGAAACAGGTAGTGGTGACCATTTAAACTTCAATGTAATTGATGGAAGTGATCACAGGTAGAAAACATGAAGTTTTGGGACAACACTACCATCTGCATGGAGCCAATGCACTTTTTTCCACCTCATCCCCTCACCACGAATCATTTACTCAAACTATATCCTCAATAATAAATAATGCTCAGCTGAAGACCCCACCTGTTGTTCATTTGCACTTGCAACTCGAAGTATGCATCCTCCACAGCTTCCACAAAATGATTTAACTAGTTGTTTCTCTCCTCCACCTCCTGTTTTTCTACCTGTTTTTCGACTTGATTATGCGTATGATGTGTATCCAAGCTCAGATTCTAGCAGGGCGCAGTAGTAGCGTTCTATAGGAATTGGGGGGTCTTCTACTGGAAGTACGGCACAGCTTTTCGGAGCAGAGAAGCCTGGAATTTTCTTCGTCGAATTTGGAGTTCCGAGAGAGGTAGGCTCAAAAGCACTCTTCCATGCATGGTATAGTTCAAAAAAGTGGTGAATTGAACTGTCTTGAATTGGAGGGTTAGAGACAAGTCTGCCTGTGAGTCGAAAATAATAGTTTTCCTGTGTGTTGCACGAAATTTCTCAGTTGGTTCTGCATCAAAATTCTCCTCCACCATTCATGTTAAGAAAATTCCTCCTGTAGAAAAGATAAATCATTGTGAGGGCTAACCTGTGTATGAAGAATGTGAATTTTACATGGTTGTATGTATGCTGGGGATGAAAATTGAGCTCTGCACTCTGTCTGTGGAAACCTAATTCTTCCTTATATACATAGACAACTGAGTTTTGGGCAGCAAAAGCATTAGAACCAGGGAATTGGTGCAAGTTAAAATATAAACACCTGAGAGATCCTGTCCTGAGGTTCAAAGGAGGAAACCGAAAAACAGCAGTCCCTCTCTGCTCAAAGCCTAAAACAGAGCACTCTCACCATGCCAGGGGGATCTATCAGGAAGGAACCCTCGGATTCCAGGAAATTGCGTGAACATCCCGAGGTGGTGAACCTCTTCACCTGTGCCTATTGGATGACCTTTTGTGACAAAATTCAGGGTCATGACGATGAGATAACGGAGGAATTCTTAATGTCCCTGCAACCTAAATCAAAGACACAGGTAGAGCAGAGAGGACTAAAAAAGTCCAAATAAAGGAGGGCACAACCAAGGCAACCACACAAAAATTAAAAGGAAAGACACATCCAGCCAAGCAGAACGAAATAGTTGAAAACAGTTTCTACAAGAAGCATGAGAACAGTCGACACGGGACTTTCTACAGGAAGCATGGAAATAGAGCAGCAAAAGGAGAAATCACCTGAGATATTAGCTAGGGAGGTAGCAGCTGTGCTTGCTGACTTAAGCACATCTCCCAAGAAAAAAGGGAAGCGAAAAAGGGAGACCCCCATGTACTTTAAGGCAAGAAGGAGCACATGAATAAAAGTGGGCAGACCCATACCACAGTCAAAAGAGCCAATTACTATTGAGGATGCCACAACTAAACAAAAGGAGGAGTCTCATTCAAAGATAACCAACACCTATGAATGAGCAAGCCAAAAACCTTCACTTGGAGAGAGAGAATTCAGATGATGGACTCAAAGACAGCTCTACAGGAAGCTGAGACAGTTCTACAGGAAGCTGAGCCAGTTCCACAGGAAGCTGAGAATTCTCTATAGGAAACTTAGGCTAAGCTAGGAGAGACCGAGAAATTGGAGGAAAAGGCAGCCAAAAAAATCACAGGAATAAAGAAAGACAAGGAAACATCTGATGAACAACAAAGAGAGGACAAGCTGTCGGCTGAGGTTGAGGCACTAACATAACTCCTATAAGAAAAGGAGCACAGGCACTGGGAAGAAGTAGAGAGAAAAGCATGGTTTCATGACTGCGAAGAGGACATCACTTCAGAAGCTTGGCATGACAAGGAGGCCAACAGGGCCATCAAAGACGAAGATATATATCAGTTGCTCAGAGGATGAGCAACACTTTCAGTAGGGGGGTGATGATGAGCCCCAAAAATGGATAATTATATGGGCTCATTCAGCCTCCTCATTCGACTTAATCCACCATTATCATTAGTTTATTGCATGTTTTTGATTATATTTATGCTAATAGAGTGAATTGGGTTAGTCATTATGCCAACAAGTCTAATGGGTGTTTTGTGCAGTTTTTTGGTCAATTTTGAGACAAAATCAAAGGTTTTAATGAGCACTTGGCAGCCAAATTCATGGAAGAACAAGGGAGAGGATTTGTAGGAAGGTGTCCCCTTCATTTATGGACCCTTACCTCGAATTCTCCACCATCATCTCGGAGTTCAAGGGCCACCACATCAATTATCACAAGGGCAGCCGAGCAAGGGCTAGTAAAGGTGTTGTTAACTACAAGTTTTGGCAGCCGAGTTCCTAAAGTTTAGGAGGGTTGTTGGGGTCCTCAATTTGTATAAATAAGAAGGCTTAGGGCCTCATTTTAGTTAGTAACTTTGTTGGCAGAAGTTAGCTAGTTAGCAATTCGATTTTAGTCATTTCTTTAGTCATTTTTTTAGGCAGTATGTTAGCTCTACATTTCAGCACATTTTCAAGCTTTTCCTTGTGGACAGTTTTTGGAATGTAACTATTCTTTGGATCAATAAAGATGAATCCAGATTTGCACCAGCTCTAATCTCTCTTAGGAGGCTGTAGCTCTTGGGGTTGCGCCCAACCCAAGTGCCCAGTACTTCCTTTGTTTACTTTTATGTGTTTTTGCTGCATTCTTAGAATAAAATCTGCTATTTAGATTTAAATCTTGTTTTGTTGTGTAGGTTGCTTTTGATGATTAAAAAGGATTTTCATGTTCAGATTGATTTGATAGGTTAATGACAGAGAAGATCTTCAGAAAAAGGCTATCAAGCACCTCTGATCTCACCTCTCCCTCAGTGGGACCATGAGCTGGGACCAAGGTGTCCTTGCTGCCACCAAAAACATTGTTTTTGCTTCATCATGCAATTATTAGTGTTAGATTCTCATTTGCAGAAGTTGATACCAGTTGTGATTACATGCTCAGGTTCATGATTGCTTAGTTTGCATAGCTATTTCACATTATTTCATTGCAAAGAAACTGTTGTTCATTTTCTTTGCTGTTATTTAGGTCAGATTAGGTTAAAGCAGCTAGATCTTTGGTTTTCCTAGTATTTGTTGGTTAGTTTTGAAAAATCACATGCAGAGCGTCTGTGAAACCTCCTCTCCTACCCTTACCCCATCCATGCAACTTTCTTCATCCCCGAACTTAGATTCTTGCCTCTCATTTGCTACGCTTTCTCCCTTTGCCCTAATTTCTACATTCTTGTGCATCATTGCTCCCTCCATCCTTGAACCAAATCCAATCGCTCTTTAGCCTCATGCACCAGGTCCTAGACCCCTTATCATTCTTATCCAACCTCCATGTCCACTTTCCCACCGTTTTTCCTTCTCCAATCCTCCAAAATCCTCTTTTTGAAACATCCTGTAGAAATTTCAGAACATCCTGTAGAACCCCTACAGACTTCCTGTAGAAGCTCACGAAAGTGGTTTCTTGAGATCCGATCACTGTGAAACTCTCTGGAAGGGTGCTAGGGACCCCTTAGGCCCTCTTCTAACCTTCCGACCTCCTGCAAGCATTTCCTTTTGCCAATCCACCTCTGCACAGTTTAAAGCACATGCACAATAATTCTGCCAACTTACTCAAAAATACAAAAAGATGTTTCCTTTCAGATTTCACTTCAGAAGTAGCTTAGTCACATGCATTTTACCTTTCTAAGAGTCAATGGCATTCCTTTCTGTAGCTTCATCATTTTTCTTGCACCAGTAGGGTTAGTCGGTAAAACTAGGGTTTGCTAGGGTTTGCATTTCCTTTCCGCTTTCAATTTCTTTCTGCAAGTAGATTAGCCTCCTTTGAGTTAGCATTCATCCATCAGTTAAAAATATTCTTCTAGGAGCTCATAGAAGTTGGCTTAAGCTCCTAGCGGACTTGTGCCAGCTGATCAAGTGACAACCACGGCAAGAGCTAGTACTTGTGCATACAACACCGTCGCTTCCAAGTTTGTTACGAACTACCGAGTTGATAAAATTAAAGAAGGGAGTTCCAGGAGTTGCAGCATTATTGCTGCAATACTGGGGCCCACTAGGTGGCAAGGAAAAATTTTCATTTTTGAGCATCATGCAGATAATCATATGATCTACATAATACTTCAAATTTAAAGAGAAATGTCTCTGGGTCTTCACTTATTATTCCATGAAAATTGGGGAGGATATAAGGCGAGATGTTTTTCATTGTTAATGTTGTATCCTCATCAGGGATAGGGAATCCAAAAGGTTCTGGATCTCCTCTTCTTCTACCTCTACCACCTCCTCTTCCACCTCCTCTATTTCCTCCTCTTCCTCCTCCAATCCTATGTTGTTCACCATTGACACTGTGTACTTCTCCTTCTCCTTCTTCAACCATGATGGATTCCTCAGAATAGATATTTGGTTCTACAACAAGATTATCCATCTTTTCTTCTAATTCTTCTTGTTCCTCTATCAATGGTTTGAAGTAAGTTTCTTCCTCCTCTTCTTTAGTAGGAAATTCCAACTCTTAAGCTAGAAGTTGTTCTCCAGTTGAAGATAGGAAAATTATCCAAGTTTTTGGAGATGTGGGATCTACTTTGATTACAACTTATGTTGATGAAGTTGGTGAACCTTTAGATTGATATTCAGAGCTTAATACTTCAGGAAGTCTATATTGGCCTGCTATGGATGGAATTCGAGTTTGTGTGGGTGGTGTGGCACTACGAGGTCATGGTGGAGCCACCATGAGTGATGATGTAGGAATTAAACTTCTTCCTCAGCCTACAAACATACCTCTAGAGTCTCTTTCCCTATGCATATCATGTTTTTATTTGATTTTTTTTAAGGCTTCTATTTACACTTCCTCGGCAATGGTGCCAAAATGTTTGGTCAATTTAATGTTCTTAAATTGCAAGGATAAATTATTGACCGGAGTTGGTAAACTTATGACGTGCATGTGAAACTTATATGCTAGAAGCCTTTCCTTTAGCTTATAAGATGATGGTTATGTTTGTTTTGGGATTTTCGTTGTTATCTAGATTCCTATTAGATTAGAGCTAGAATTCTACAAATTAACAAGTGAAAGTTAAGCTATTGTTAGATTAATCTACCAAGTCATATCTATATTGAGTATCATCCTAATATCTTATGTTAATCATCCTAAAATTATGAACCTATCTAAACACAATGCTACTATAAAACAGTCTATTGAAATTTAAATTATTCTGTGAGAAAGAAAATGATCCTTCAAAAGTTGTGTACAAAATATATACAAATTCCAATTCTAAAGAGCATGAAAGTAATCTTCTAATTGCTGACTACAAAGTAGATACAAGTTCTAATTCTAAAATAATAAAAATGTTGGTTGTAATTAAGCGAAAAATGTTGAAGAACTAAACCATTAAACCACTGTGAAGAAATGTAAGTGCAAACAAAATAACGAAATGATAAACGAAATAACTCAGTTATAAGGAAATGATGAAAAAAACAAAGTAAGGAAACTAAACTAGAATGCAGTGATAATGCGATCACAGAAAGCAATTAAATGAAAACAACAACAAGCGATGAAATGAAATAAACTAAAACCTCGACTCTCTGTAGGGGCCATCTGCATCGAGTAGGTGTAAATTACGCTCACATATGCATCGAATCACAGAAATGCATCTTTAATTCAATATGAGAATAAAGTTCTGTTTCACGATTCTTCATAAATTAACTATTAATTTCCTTCTTATCCTTTACAGAGGATACATACTTATATATAAAATGCATGCTCAATAGTTTTAGACTTTTACGGCTACAAATTTGTTAATAAATCCTTATTCAAATTTGAAACTAAATAGAACAAGCGTTATCTCGTCGATTTGCTATTTGGAAAGGAAATTGAAGAAACGTGATGCAATCATACTTCTATTGCTATATGTTTGACCCATGCCTTTGACCGCACCACTGTATGATTCCTTCAGTGAATTGGCTTGAGTGATTAGGAGGAGATCCATGAGGTGATCGATCCTCATCTACCCATGTGCTTCTTTGCTTCATTGGCGCACCAGAGCCCCGCAAGCCATGGAGGTAGCTGCAGATTTGTAAAATAGCTACAAAATCATGTTATTCTATAATTAATGTGATCTTTAACATAACAATAAGGCACATGAACGAATATGAAAAATAATAAATATAAGAGTTTTTACCTTATCAAAATATATGATTTACTACTTTTATTGAGTTGATAGCAATGAAAAAGAGAAAAATGGAGGAAAAAGGGTGTCATAACAAAATAGTTATGGAACTCTACAACCATCACACATTATGTTGCAGCAACAACTCTCACACACTCTGTGACGCACATTCTTGCACCCCATCCCTTCAACTCTGCTACTCGAATTCTTCTTTTAAGGAATTCTAAACTGATAATTTGGCTTGAATCTTTGGTTAATTTGTTCATTGATATGGTGCATGGATTTCTTATTTTTCCATTTTTTCAGTTCAAAAATTTTCCTCTGAACCTATTCTTTAAGTCTTATTTTTCTCTTCACCTATTACTTCAATAATTTCTGAGTTAAAGTAATATTTTCCTCAATTTTGGTGAGTTAAAGGTTTTAGCGAGGATTTTCCAAATTTGGTGAACCTCTAGTTTTACCAAAATTTCCAAATTGACCTGCCAACTTCTATTATGTTTGGCTTACTTTCCAAACTTCATGTGTTGTTGAACTAAAGCCTCCAACTTAATTATCCATGCGTGTGTTTCATCACCACTTATTCCAAAAATAGTCGTCTAATTTTTCATACCAAATCCCAAATGCTTCGATAACAATCACTACTGCCAAAATAGCTACCGACTCATGCATCATGCCTAAGAACTTTTCTATGTGCCCAAATGCCTTCATGACCCTTTTTAATTTCTAAAAGAAATTGCTGCCAAAATTGACAAATTTGGCCTTTAGCTCCTTTTGCTCTAGAACCTATTGATTTTCATGGTAGGAATGATACATGTGAGCATCGACTAATCCATTAGGTTCTAAGCCTATGAAGGGCCTATTTCCCTTTATAATTACTACATTCCCTTGGTCTTATTTCTTAGCGAAATGATCAACCACTTAAGTCCCTCTTCATGATGCTTTTGGAAATTCTAATTCCAAAGAGGTTATAATCTCATAGGCTTCTAGGCATGGCCCACCTTGCTTTCCTTGCATGTTTTTCATATATATGCTCTCTCACGAGAGTAGAACGGAGGTTCCTTGGTGCCCAACACTTTTTGGAAATTCCAATTCTTAAAATGTTATGAGATTCCCAACTTCCAAGTCTTTTGGGCCTATGGACTTCCAACCCTACTGCGCCACTTTAATATTCTTTACGAGGTTTTGGGGTTTCAAGCCTCCGGGGTTTCGGGCCTACTTCTGCTACCCTAGCTCAACATTTTTAGGGTATTCCAGGGTCCCAGGGTTTAGGGGTTCTTCGATTCTTCTCATCGTTTACTTTTGTAGGCCTAACTTTGACTACCTTTATCTTTTGATCTGGAATGCACTTTGAAGAATTGTTTATTCCATTGGAAATCTCTTTTAGAGAAATTTCCAGTTAACTGGGTCTACTGTAGTCTTTGCTATTATATTCTACCTGAAAAATGGCTTCAACCACCCTGATATTCTTTTCTCCTTGACCCTTCTTCTTATGCTTGGAACATGTTCTTCTAAGACACTAGTTTGACACTCGTGCCACCTGCTCCCACTTGTTGAAAAATTATTTCCATCCTTAATGGAAACCATGTTTCCATGATTGACTATCCCGTTGACATCAATGGAAACATATTTCCAACTTCCCTCCCCTTTGCCATTGATGGAAACACCAAGATGAAACAAAACATTATTGAGGAGATATGATTGTCTCTTTTGAGTGTTGCTCCCCTTAAGATGTACTACTCTTATTCTTTGCCACTTATTCTGCTACTTCTCATGATGCTCCTTAAGTTGTAGTTAGATTACTAACACCTTGAACCTTGACCCTTATTTATCTAAACATTATTATATCTCCCCTTATTTGCTTGTTTGATCACCATTATCACTCCCCCTTTGAAATGAATGGAAAAGACACCAACATCCTCTCCCTGTCACCATGCTCCTACTGGAAACAATAATTATCTATCATGTTCATCATGTGGACCTGGAAGCTTCACCTTTATATGATGAAAATAAAATAACTGCCTTTCTTCCTCTAGAAGGAAGAGATAGTGCGGGGATGTGAGAGGAAAAATGCCTAATATTTTCCTTAAATACTCAAATTGTTCTCTATGGAGTGGCTTTGTAAATATATATGTGACTTATTATCTTGCAGAAACATACTCCAACTTCACAACCTGTTTTGCAACTTTCTCTCTCAAGAAGTGATACTTATTGGAATACACTTTTTCTTGGAGTGAAAAACTAGATTCTTGGACACACTGATTGCACTTGTGTTGTCACAGATGATAGGTATAGATTGATCATAGAATACTTGTACATATTGTAATTTTTAATTCATCCACAATAGTTGAGCACAACAAGAAGGTGTTCCAATATATTCTTCTTTAACTATAGATAAGGAAATGGGAGCCTGCTTCTTCCTCAACCATGAGACTAGACATTCTCCAAGAAAGAAAGTACCACCACTTATGTTTTTCCAATCATCTACATCGCTTGCCCAATCAACATCAGTATAAACAATGAATAATTTTTTTTACCTTTATGGTACCATAGACAATAATCCTCTGTTGCTTTGAGATAAATAAGAATCCTCTTGATTGTTAATAGATGGCATTGCCTAGGAGTTTCTTGAAATATTCCAACCATAGAAACAACTTGCATGATGTCTTGTCTTGACATTGTCAAATATAAGAGACTTCCAACAATGGATTTATATAAATTCTTGTTCACTGCTATAGATTCATCCATCTTGCTAAGTTTAGAATTTGTCCATTAGAGTGCTCACTAAATATCATTATTCCATGCCAAGTTTCTTCAACACTTCTTTGAGATACTTGATTTGAAAGATAAAATTTCCTTTCGGTTTTTTCACAATATTCAAACCAAGGAAATAGGAAAGATCTCCAAGCATTGGCATCTCCAAATCGGCCTTCATATCAGCTACAAATTCATTGGTCAACAAATTTGAATTACTCATAAATATGATATCATGAAGATATAAAACCACCAAAATGAGTTTTCTATCTTTTTCTTTGACATATAAGTTGTTGTCAGTTGCACCTCTTTCGACTCCACACTTGAGAAGGTAGCTATCTAGCTTGGAATAGTAAGGGGCTTGCTTGAGACCATGCAAAGCCTTCTGAAGTCTGCAAACATAATCTAGTTTCCCAACCCGCTAAAAAACTTATGATGGCTCTATGTAGAATTCCTCCTATAGCTCTCCATTAAGAAAAGTATATTTGACATCCACTTGAAATATTTTGAATTTATTAAAGAAAGAAAATGCCAAAAGAATTCTTATTGCTTCTAATCTAGCAACAAGAGGAAATTTTTCATCAAAATAAAAACTTATATTTGAGCATAGTCTTTGCATACCAACCTTGCCTCATTTATTACCACTTCTCCATGATCATTTAATTTATTCCTAGATGCCCACTTTGCGCTAATGACATTCTTGTTAGTAGGCCTTGGAACAAGTTCCCAAGTCGATTTTTCTCTATTTGATCTAATTATTCATTCATATCATTTTACCAATATCGATCTTGACTAGCTTGAACAACATATTTTGGTTCCCCCATGTATAGGAGTGCAACATGTCCTTGCGTGACGAAATATCATAGCTTCCTTCCTATTTGCACTCTAGAATTTAATTCACAAATGATTTGATCAACTGAGTGGTGTTTTTGTACATACCTTGGAGGATATTTATCTTGAGGACAAGAGAGTTCTACATCACTTTCTTCTGCAGTTACCTCATGATGCTCCTTACTAATGCTCACTAGTTCATCAACGCTAGTTTTTGCGGATTGTTTCTCTTCTTGATCAACATGCTCATCCACCTTTACATTGATACAGTCGATGATCTGGTTGGTGATTTTATTTTAGCATATGTATCATCTTATATTGTTTGAGTATCCCAGAAAAATTCCTTCATCTACTCTAGCATCAACGTTGCCAATACCATACCATACCATTGTAAGTCTACCATACCACAACTCATAGGGTTTTTTCTCACTATCTGTTCTAAAATTATTATTTTTTTAGGATAGCTACTCTTGTATGAATATCTTATGCCCAAAAGCTTTGTTGAACATTCCTTTTGGTCATCATTACTCTAGCTAACTATACCACTTATCTGTTTTC
This sequence comes from Pinus tabuliformis, assembly GCA_031772625.1. Taxonomy (NCBI): domain Eukaryota; kingdom Viridiplantae; phylum Streptophyta; class Pinopsida; order Pinales; family Pinaceae; genus Pinus; species Pinus tabuliformis. The sequence goes on along the minus strand of CM062817.1, from coordinate 1,530,968,842 downwards.
TCTTTGTGCTACACCATTTTGCTAGGGAGTGTCAACTATTGTAAATTTCCTTTTGATGCCATTATTTTTATAGAATTCATAAAATTATTTTGAAGTGAACTCACTTCGATTGTCATACCTTATGCTTTTGATTTTTCTATCAGTTTCGTTCTCAGCCAAGGCATTGAACTCTTACAATTTATCAAAAGCTTAATATTTCTCTCTGAGGAAAGAAACCCACATCATCCTAATGAAATCATTAGTTATTAACGCAAAGTATAATTTACCTATGGGTTGTTGTGTTTTGGATGGTATGTACAAATCCATTTGTACCAACTGTAATACTTTTGATGATAATTTATCCTTTTCCTTGAATGGAACTCTAGCTTGCTTTCGTAGTTGGCGAGATTTACATATTGTATTATTTGGTTTTGAAAGCCCAGGAAAATACTTGACAACATTCTTCTTGCTTAGCTTGACTATCTTATCAAAATTCAAATGTCCAAGCCTTTTGTGCCATACCCAACTCTAATCTATCCTTGATAAGGAACACCTTTACGTCTTCTCTTTGGGCACATAGACATTATTGTTTGTTCTCACAACCTCAACAACTATCTCACTTGTACCTGTGGACTTAATTCGACATTTTTTGGCTCTAAAAATCACATCATAACCTTTATCATACATCTAAGATACACTTAGCGGGTTATGCTACAGCCCATCAACATATCAAAAAAATTGGCTTCACCTTTCACATTTGAGAGACTAACCACTCCTTTTGTAATTATTTTTCTAGGAGCATTGTTGCCAAAAGTCACATTACATTTTTCAATAGTTTCCTTTCCAAAAACTTTCTTCTTTCTCCTAACATATGCCTAGAACATCCATTATCCACATACCAATGGATCCCACCATTCGAGGAATACAAAGCAATATCACATTTCTCTAACCTCCCCTTTTCTTTCTACACCATGGGCTTTTGTTCATTTTTCTTAACTACATGTTTTTTCATTTTTTATTTAAGTCTACAATTGACTGCTATATGCCCCAAATGTTGACATTTAAAAATTTCACCTGATAATTCACTGGAGAAAAATAATTATTATACCTAGGTCTGCTTCTCCTTTGTTGAAGTCTTCTCTTGGATTTGAGCCTCCTGTACGATAGATTGACTCTGCAATTTTCTGTTCTGTGGCCATAGTTGGTGCATGCGAAACAATATCCTGGGAAAATATCATTTTACCTAGAAATTTGTCTTCTACACTGGACTAGATTCTGGGTAGTTCAATTTTCTTAGCCAACATTATTCCTTTGTTGTTGCTGATTTTTATGGATTTAATATTTGGGTTGCATGTCTCCCTTTTATTGATGTGCAGGTCATTCTTTATCTTCTGGAACAAAGATAATTTCCTTTCTAATTTTTAATTTAGCTATTGTGTTGGACTCAACCTCAAAGCCAAGACCACTATGGTCTAACGAGACTCGTTGTGCTTCCAATATCTGTAACAATCTCGGGTTAAGTTTCCATGTAAGAAAATATAATACCAAGGTCATGGGACACTTATTCCAAGCTGAATATTGGGAAAACACTATAGTGGGCATCACTTTCGGTTTATTAATGGCTATGGAAATTGGCAAAGGAAAAGAGGCCATAATTAGCATTTAATTATGGAAATAAAGGAAAATAGGAGAAAACCAAAGTGAAGAGTCACAAATTTCGATGCAAGGGAAATTAGAGGAAAAACAAAGTAAAACGATGAAATTAGAGGTCTCAATGATAAAAAGGCTTTTGAGGATTGATTCATAGCTTTTACTGGTTAGCTTTTTATTACTTCAATTTTGGAGCTCTCTTCTATTCACTCATTCTCTCATACTCTTGCACACTTAGAGAATTCTTAGAGCATTCTAGTTTCACTTGTGTTGGAGAAAGGAGGAATAAGAAAGTAGAAAATTGTAAGGGATTAGATGGATCAAAAACTACAGTAGGATTGCTTTGCAAGTCTCGAGGTGCTTACATGGCTTCCTTCCTGGTCTTGGCATGCATGGTACTTGCATGTGGTTTCTTGGTTATGTGATGTCATTGGGATCGAGATATGCCTATATTGACAATATTTTCAGCCTTAACTTTCCATTTCCTAGATGGCCATAGCATTGTGGCTTTTTTTGACCTATTGTTTCATCATTGGTTCTCATGTTCCCTATGGTTGTCAGTTGAGTTACTAGTTCCTGGATTTGTTGGTTGGGAAAAATGCTCTAGAAGCCCTGGAACAACTTGGGTTGAGTTACTACTCCTATAGCCTAGGTTGGGAAAAACACTCTAGAGCCCTTGGTGGTTTGAGTTATTAGTCCTTAGAGATAGGTTAGACAAACGATCTAGAGCACTAGAAGGTTGTGGGTTGAGTTATTAGTTCTCAGAGCCACGTTTGGAACAAATGCTCTAGAGCCTTGGACAACTTGGGTAGAGACCAATATATTTATGGTTAGTGATGTCCGAGCGTGGAGGTGGACTTACTGTGGTACAGGGTTGATGTGGTTTGTCCTATGGAAGCCCTGGTTTGTTTTGTGTTGGTTTATTGCATGTGATCTTGTTGATGCCCCGCAAATCGTTGTATCAACATTGGGGGATAACCACCCGGTCCGGACCTTAATACAACTCCTTTTCCTTTTGGGATGGTGGCTCCGACTGGATATAATGGGACCAGTTTCCCAATAATGAATAAAAGGGGATGGATGAGTGATTGGTTTTCTAATAAATGATAATGAGTGGATGACTTAATCTAACAGTGAAAATATAAATGACTATTCTATCCCGGGAGGCTTCTATTCTTTTAAGTGCAACGCTTGATGATATCTGTTCATTGATAGGCATATAGATGACTCTACACAATAAACATAGATATTCATTCACTTAATGATTTCTTTTTTCAAATAGTTCAACAAAGTGATTAACAAAACATTGTTACACTTATCCTTTTATATTACCGATACATGTGTGATAAAAGAAAAGCATGTTGTAAACATCCAGTAGTGGAAATTATAAAGAATGTTGTTAAAAACACACGCATATATCCGATAATAGCAAGAGCGATCAAACAACAATTCACATAAAAATAATGAACTCAGACATAGATAGTAGTACCATATGAGCTGCAAATCATTCCCAACATCAATCACTATTTGAATTCCTTCTTCCGACTCAGAAATACTTTTAAATAAAGGCAGTAGTGCACATCCACATAAAAGCTTCGTTATCAAAATTGGAATAATTGGCCCAGTCTTTATAAAAAAATATGCCTGAAGTACAGTAGTGCAACTTCAGGTTTAAGTCATATACAAAAACTTACGACCCTTTCCAATGCATTGAAAGGGTCTATAAATACTTGATTAAAACTAACTAACTATAAAATTAAAATGCTACTTAATTGGTACAACTTGATTTGGAGTATCTTCCTCATAGCAATCTGGTAGTCGGCAGCATGATTCATCACTCTGGCTGTTTGCCTTTCGACCTGAGTTGGCATATTGCTAGCATTGGTTCCACTTCTGGAGGGCGGCTAGGACAAGAATTGAGTTGAGCAGCATAGGTGGCATCTTGTATATCGGGAATGATACACCCGATTGCATCTGTTAGGCACTTGAGGGCGGCTCTCTGGCTGTATGGTTTTACTAGGAACAACCCATAGGTGTCCCAAGTCAAACTGTTAATACTTGCGGTCAATCTCCCATTCTTTTCCAGCTCTTGATAACATGACTGCTCCATTGTTTTAGCCGATAGTAATTTACCTGGAGTACATTGAGAGATCATATTAGATAAGTAGAGAGTATCATTAATCAATTCAACCAAATTACTTGTGGTTAATTTGCATCTGGAAACTGCTCTCTCTGCCTTCATTAACTGGGACTGCCATTCCATAAATAGGATCTCTTTATGGGATTCTAAGATTTTTGCCAAATTAGCCGCCTCTCCCTCATCAGTGTCCTGCCAATCAAGAAAATTGGTCAAGGTCTCATCGGCCTGCTCCAAGTCTGTTCTAGCATCAACTGATTTATCGATTATTGATGTTGTTATGTCACATAGGGGTTTTGCTTGAGCAATTTTTTGACATAATAGTCTTATTTGTGTTACCAATGCTTTGTTAATCTGTAGTGCTTCTGCTCTGAACTCAGCAGGCTGCGGAAGATTCTTGGACTTTTCTATTTGGCCTGATAATTGAGCAATTTGCTCATCTTTCGACTTCACCATCTGTTCATTCACTGCTTTCAATTTTGCCAATGCTTCCGACAGCTCTTTCTGCTTTTGAATTGCACTTGAATCAATCCTTTGTTTCTCTTCCTGCAATTGTTTATTCAATTGATTATTAATTTGTTGGTGCGTAGACAACTGCTGTTCGAGTTGCTCTGCTTTCTGCTATGCCTCCGATAACTGTGCTTGTAGCAAAGCGATTGCTTGGTCCTTTTCTCTTAACAGATTACTCACCTCTGATGCCTTGTCCATGGTGGCCGCCGAATAGGCTCCAGCATATTGGGACAGTTTTGTTAGGTCATCAGAAGGATCAAACTCCTCTTTCCAAACCACATTGGCTGTCACTGTTTGTTCAGGGAATAGGGAAGGTTGATCAATCCTTCTCCTTTTCCGCTGTCGCTTTACTACAGCCCTGTGCTTTGGGCTGTAAAAGACATCCAATGGAGGAATATCCTCCACTTGTAAAATGATCTGATCCGAAGGATCTTTGGGAATTATCTCTATTTCTGTAGAAGGGGGTAGGCCTCTGGTTCCACTTGGAACCTCTTTTGATGTTGTATCCTGTGTATCAGCCGCTTTGGATGTATTGACTTCCTTTGAGCTTTCAAGAGTGCTTATGATTGAATTGAATTGCTGCCATTCCTGGAGCAACTTCGGGTCAATCTGGGCATCGACATTCACGTCCGTGCTGCTCTGCTCCTGCTCTTTCCTCTGTACTTCCTCCTGCTCTTTCCTCTGCACTTCCTCCTGTTCTTTCCTCTGGAGTTCCTCCCGCTCTTTTGTTTGGATTTCTCCAGCAATTTCTGATGTAGCAGGAGGTTCATTGGTAAGTCGCTGTTCAGGCTCGCTTGACTGTGTCATCGGGGCCGTTGCTAACAAATCTAGAGGCAGAGTTTGCAACCTCTGCTCTCTAAGTCTCTTAAATTCAACTAACCCATCGTCATGATATCTCATTCTGGCTAGCGTTTGAACCTGAAATAACGACTCGTCCGAGGAGAACAGGTCATCAAACTCATCATATTTATGTTCAAATTTAGTGAGTTTTGCCTGTTCAAGTGCATTGTAGGCGACTTTGTTTGGATCAAATCGCCTGTTAGGAAGAGTGGCGAGATTCAGTGTATTAATCTTATCTGCTTCTTTCTCTGCATGTTTATAGTTATGCAGAGCGTAAACGCCACACCTTAGAGGAAAAGGAGGCCAAAACCTGCTTCTTTTTATTCCTTAGAGTCTGTGTAACTCCTTCGGATGTAAGCTGATATGCTATCTCTCGGGCCAACAGTTTGTCGGGTGTATATAAGGGGAGGACATGAAGCTTGGCATGACTGCCGAAAACCCTTACATAGGTGAATTTTTCTTCTCTGAACCATCTCCCTATGGCTGTCAAGTCAATCTCTGCTTGTGAGGAAATCTTAGAAGCAGGTTTGTCAAAAATGGCATAGTGAATGGGTAACATAAATCCATTGCAAACTTGATATAGGTGGTGTTTATAGTGGGCTTTCCACAACTTCTGGTGGTATATATGAATGGGCATGGGGTCTTGTGGAGTCCATCTCCACCCCAGCACAGGAAATTCGGAATTAAAACAGAGGGTATCCAAGATGTAGGCACTATAGTAAAATGGGGAATGAACCTTTCAGTAACGCGGGATTTGTTTCTGAATTCAAGAACAGTTGTTGCTAACTTATTAGACAGTATATTCGCCCAATCCATTATTTCACTATTGCATGCTACTTCCATTAAAGGTACCATCTCTATAGTGAAGTTTGAGGAATCATGTAACCCCCAAATCCTACACATCATTACTCCAGCATAACAATAAGGAGAACACAAGGAATCGACAGAGTACTTACCCGAAGACTCATGCTTGTGTTTCGCTGGGTTTTTCCTCCAATCTCATATAGGTTCTGATTCAATGTCATTTTCATTTCTGAACTTCTCCAGAAATGCTTTGTTGTACTTTTTCTCCGGCGCAGGCAAATGATACATTTGCCTCAAATCATCGGGTTGAAATGAGCCGAACACTCTCCCGTCGATGGTGCAAAATGTTCTGTTTGTAATTGGGATTTCTTCAATTGCCCATCTTACCACATCTGTATATGGAAGAATTTGCTCTCGGGCTGCTATCCGATGAAGGTAAGAGTCAGCTAAATCCTTTAGAGTAGCATCAGACTTCCAGGTCGGGTCTGCTGTGGCTTGCACTGTTGTTACCTGAGGCTCTTCAGCCTCAATCAAATTATAGATGCTCAGCCAAGTAGTTTTACCGAGTCCTAGACATGTGGTGTCCGAGATCAGTCCCTTTTTGCTTGGTCCCGGATCGGCAATGTGTTGTCCTGTTACTGCGGAAGCTGAAGCTGTTCCAGTTTTCTTAGATTTCTTCCCCATTTGGCTTGAATTTTCTGCTTCGGAGGAGCTCTGCATAGGAGATAAAATGAACGTAATTCGGAGAATTGGTGGCACAAACCAAATACGAACGAGATATATTAATCAATGAATAATGGAGGATTAACTTAAGGTGGCCGCGGATACAATCTCTGAAGAGATTTTAGCCTTACTGTTTCATTAAATGGCCGTTTAAACCTGTCAATCCTTTAAATGCTCATCATATCGTTTATTGGCCGAATAATTCATTTAAGCGTGGCTTTGATGTTTTGGCGGTTAAGCGTAAGTGAATCACTATCGGGAAGAGAAAGGCCTTTAATACTAATTAACCATAATATATCTTGGCCTTATCAATCCTTTCTGAAATCTGCGCCTAGCTTTATCGCAATCGGTGATCGGGGGAATGCTTAAGTTGTTATATTGGTGTCCTTTCGGAATCCCCGATCGCCGATAGTGATATTTCCAATTCGCATCGGGAGTTTTTAAACGAGGGCTTTAGATGCATGCATGCTACATTCCCCGATCACCGATAGCGATATCGCATCGGAGCAAAGAGAGGGGCCTTTTGTTATGATCGCTTGCCTTCCCGATATCCGATAGTCATTTGTGCATTGTCGCATCGGGGAAAACCAATGGGTCTTATGTCATGCATCCTTTGTTATTGCGATATGCGATCTTGCGATCGCTTTATCGCAATAATAAAAGATTATTCATTTTTTATTATAAGACCGATTATGTGATTTATCAAAAAGGTTTATAATGTTTTATTTCTTTTCGGACCTTTTGAATAATGATAAGTTGATACCAATTTAATCTAAAAGGGACCCATTTCATATTATAGTTTTGAAAATAAAAATTTTATGAAATGGGGGGTTGTTGTACAGCACAACAATTGGCGATTCGCTAGGAGAAATAGTTATCTCTGAGAAATATTGAAATACTTAGACTTTCTTTAAATAGGAATCTTATCAAAGAGGAAAATTCTAATATAACTAGGTATATATACATTCCGGATAAAATAAAAGCTATTTTTGCTAATTTCTTCTCTTGTTAAAATTAGATACATTCTAAGTTTTAAATTGGCCTCTATTGGTTGATAATGATAAAACATAAAACCTTTCCAACTCAGCCTTTTTAATTGACTCCTTTGTCATAGGTAGAGCCTCTGCTGCCAGCAAATGTTCATAGTTTCGACAGGGATACCTTTTAACCATTTTATTGTCCATTATCCCATCCATTTCAGAGTATGATTAAAAGAATGAATTCAAAACATGCTTTCATATTTTGTATCTCTTTTTGTTTTTCTATTATTTTGTAAGATAAAAAGCCATTGTCCTGGTTTGGTAGCCAGCTGTTTGACAATGCCATTCACTGGTAGTAATCTAATCGAACAAGCTGGCTCGTGATGAGACCCCTTGTCTTATGATTCTAAGCCATTACCCTGTTTTGGTATGCAGTGTTGGTAATGTCGGTTAAACTATTTCCCGATGATCATGGTAAGCAGGCTTGTAATAAGACCCCTTATCTTTTATATCAAATATTTTAGAATTACACTCTGAGTAATCACAAACTTTGATGAATGGGATGGACAATTTTCTCCTTAAGAGCGAATGGATGACAGGGTAAGAGTTGAAGATGCTGAAGTTGAATTAATTTATGTTTTGATATTGATAACCTTTTTTGTGACCAATTTGAAAACCATAAAATGATTTACAATACTTCTAAATCTTGAGAAGTTTTCACAAAAATTGAAATGGGGTTTCAGAATGTGAATATACCTAATTTCCTAGAAATTGTCCCTTTTGTTTAAGGCTTCTATTATTTAAAAGTAAATATCAAAACTACTTCTTTGAGTAACTTTCCAATACAGCAAAGGCCAATGGAAGATACCTTACAACTTTATTTCTTAATGGTCCTACAAACTACAAATTCTACTGAACTAATAAGGGAAAAGGGGTTACCTCCTCAATTGAAGAATTTCTTTAAGATGAGGCCATTAACAGGAAGAGAATCTCTCTTACCTGATAAATCTTGTAATATGAATGTCAAATGGCCTATCTTCTCGCAGATCTGAAATGGTCCAAGCCACATCTTCTGGAACTTGGTGTGTTTTCCTTTATCCTCATGGGCTTTGTCCCATTTCAGAACTAGATCACCAACTTGCAACTGTTTTGAACTGGATGAAGCTGAATCAAAAGATGACTTGATAATTTGCTGATGTTTTGCATGAGTAATTTTGGCCTTTTCTCTTTCTTCCTCTAATTTTAAGATTTGATCATGTCTAAGTTGAATAGAAGAAGAGGGGCTTTCTTCAATAAACTGAACTAGGGCTAGAGAAGGAAGGACAAGATTCGTTGGTAGCATTGCTTCTTTTCCATATACAAGATTGAATGGAGAAGAACCTATGGAAGCCTTCTGTGTTATCCTATCAGCCCATAGTGCGAATATTAAAGATTTGTTCCAGTTTTTATGATTCTGTTCGATAGTTCGCTTAACAATTTTAACTAGATTTTTATTGGTAGATTCTACTAAACTATTACCCTGGGGATAGTAATTTGCAGAATATTTCAATTTAAACCCTCTTTTAATAGCGAACTCAAACATAGAATTTCCAGAAAAATAAGATGCATTACCGAAAACAAGAGCATTTGGGACACCAAACCTGGTAATGATGAATTGATCTATGAATTCCATAATTGCCTCAGAATTTGTTGTCTTTAAAGGAATCGCTTCAAACCACTTAGTAAAATAATCAGTGGCAGTAAGGATATACTTATGCTATTTGGACGAATGTGGAGTGATTTCTCCAATGATGTCCAATCCCCATTGCTCAAATGGTTGTTCAATGTTGACTGGTTGCAAAGGGAAAGCTGTCTTTCTTTGTCTTCCATTGGAAGTTTGACAACTTTGGCATTTCCTTACATATTCATGAGCATCTCTGAACAGGGTGGGCCAATAGTATCCAGCACGAATGATTTTGTGGGCTATTGTATCAGCTCCAAAATGTCCTCTCGCTGGTCCATCATGTAGTTCCTGCAAAACCTTTTGTGCTTCAGGTTTTTCTAGGCATCTTAGTAAAATTGAATCATAATTTTGCCTAAAAAGTACATCATCAATGATTGTGAAGTTTCTTTCTTTTAATCTAATGGCCCTTTTGTTTTTATAAGATAGGTTAGGAGGTGCATATCCATTTTTCAAATAAAAGATCAAGTCTGCATATTGTGATTCAGAAACAGTAATACTTATCTGGTTGATTTCTTTGATATGTTTTGTATCACCTGGTTGTTGAATGTTGGATGCTCCTGCTAATAACCTACAAAAACCTTGGCCTCTAACAATCTTTGCTGGCTTGATTTCCAAGTCATATTCTTGAAGTGTTGTAACCCAATTTTCCCTTTTTTCACCTAATTCCCTTTGGATTAGTAATTGCCTTACTGCAGGAAAAGGAACTATAACTTTTGTATGGGCTTTTAAAAGGAAGGGTCTGTAATGTTTGACAGCTTTATACACAGCAAAGGCTTGTTTTTCTACTTCGGAATAATTCAGTTCAGCACCCTGCAGGTTTGAACTATAAAATGAAATCGGTGCTTCCAAGTTGTGATCATTAATCTGAGTGAGTACTGCTGCATAAGATGAATCGGATGCGATAGTATACAATGTGAAATGATTAGAAAAATTAGGAGTATTTAAAGCGGGGGCATTGATTATTGATTGTTTGATTGAATCAAATGCTTCCTTTTCTGCTGATCCCCATCTAAACACTGAATTTTTCTTAATCATAGTTTGTAGTGGTAAAATGATGTGAGAAAAGTCCGGAACAAATCTCTTGACAAAATTAATTTGGCCTAAAAATGACTGCATGGATTTTTTATTATGAGGAAAAGGAATTTCAGAGATTTCTTTAATCCTATCCGGATCAATATAAATACCATCTTTGGAAACAATAAAGCCCAAGAGCTTTCCTTGATTAAGAGCGAAGAAGGATTTTTTGGGATTGAGTGAAATACCATACCTTCTGCAGCGTTCAAAGATTTGATTTAAATCATGCAAATGATTGGATCTCTTCTTAGAAAATACAGTAATATCATCTAAGTAGACAACTACCGTTTTGTTGATCAATCCTTTGAAAGCTATATCCATTGCTCTTTGGAACGTGGCTCCTGCATTAATAAGTCCGAAAGGCATTTTCTGATAAGCATAAGTTCCCCATTTCGTTCTGAAGGTAGTTTTGAGTCTGTCATCAGGATGGACCAACACTTGGTTATATCCTGAAAAAACATCTAAAAAGGACATTAACTCAGAGCCTGCTACTGAATGGAGTATCTGCTCCATAGTAGGTAATGGGAAATTATCTTTTTGGTTTTCCTTATTTAGATTTCTGAAATCTATACAAATCCTGATGTTGCCATTTTTCTTCCTAACAGGCACCATATTGGAGACCCAGTTTGAGTGCTGAACGGGAAAAATAATCTTAGCTTTCAAGAGTTTATTGAGTTCTGATTTTATTTGACTCTCTAAGTTCGGATGTATTTTCCTCAACTTTTGTTGAACTGGTTTTTGTTCGGAAAGCATTGGAATGGTATGCTGGATGATAGATGCATCATATGTTTTCAAATCGTCATATTTCCAAGCGAAGACATCTTTATTTTTTCTTAATAATCTAATGAATGCTATCTTTTCTTCCACAGAAAGTCCTAATCCCAAATTAACGTTTTGAGGATTCTGCTCAGTGCCAAGATTTATCAATTCAAATCTTAAGGTGGAACTTTGGAGCTTTGTATTGGTCACTGGTTTAAACCTGTCTTTAATATCGTAAAGATCCTCAAGCTTAACCACAGGCTTTGGTATTGAGTTTTCCTCGTGCTTTTCTTTCATCTGATCATCGTAGGACTTTTCGGAAGTAGAAAATTGTAAGATGTCTTCATCATGATTGAACACTCTCCAATTAGTGACATTGTCGGGAATTGATGGTCTAAAAAGTAACTCTACTGAAAATCTATCTGGGCTATAATCTTCGGAAGGTAGGAGTTTGGAAGCAACACTGGCTAGCAAGTCAGCTGCTGAATTTTGAGACCTAGGGATGGAAGAAATATTGAATGCTAAAAATTGAGAGGTGAGTTCTTGTACCAGCGACTGATAATGTTTGAGGTGGCTAGAAAGACAATGAATCGTATTTCTCACCTGTTTAATAATAATTTCTGAATCACCAAACACTTTCAAATATTGAACCTTGAGGCCAATCGCTTTGTATAGTCCTTGGACTAAGGCTTCGTACTCAGCTGTATTATTCGTGCATTCAAACTCCAACCTACAGGACAGCATCATTTTTTCTCCCTGAGGGCTAACCAAAATACATCCTGCTCCCGAGCCTTCGCTAGACTTAGACCCATCAAAATATAGTGACCAAAATAAAGAATTATCAACAATTTTATTTACAGTTTCCTCAGTATTGTTAAAACATCTTGACCTATCTGTTTGTGAATAATTTTCGATTTGAGATGTAAAATTGTTTACTGAGAAAGGAGATGGTTGGGTTGTGAAGTTGCCAAAGAATGATTCAGATGAATAATTTCCCAAGATATTGTTATTAAATGCTATTGGTTGATTTTCCTGTTCAAATTCTGTAACAGTGTGGGTCATGTGTTTCTCCCGATTGATTTTTATTTGATTTGGCTTTCCCTTGTAGGGTAGCCACATGTGGGACCAATCGGTAGAAATATATCCATGGAGCTTCTCAGACCAATCCCTACTCAAGATTAAACCATAAAATTCAGGTATATCGGCGATTAAGATATCAATTCTTTGAACTACTCGTGGATCAGCCGATAACCTGATAGTTACAGAGTTAATTTCTCCTAAAACCTGGACCTTGGTTCTATCTAACTGCACAATGTGAATTGCGGACTTTTGGGGCTCAATGTTCAGTTTGGAACAAACCGACGCTGGCATTATATTTGAGGATGCCCCTGAGTCAATCAAACAATTGTGTATATTTCGATTATAAATCTCATAGGTTAAGAGGAAAGGAGGAGTATGGGAATTTGATCTGTCTCCAATCAGAATCGTATCAGTATCTTCAATCCTGCTAGAAGGTGGTTGACCTGAATCATTTGCAGCTTTAGGACTGGGAAGAGGTGAAGAAGGAACAACATTCAATTCCTTGAGAAGCAATTTCTGCTGATGTTTTAGTTTGCTAAGTTCAAACATGGTAATGTTTGCCTCAGTCTTCTTCATATCATCAACAATATTGTAATCCATTGAATCAGATACTACCAACGTTTTAGATGTTGAAGGTATATTTGAGGATGAAGGTTGGTTTTGCGGAACTGTTGCAGCTAGCTTCTTTGTGGATACCTTTTCCTTTGTAGTAGTAGCACCTGCACTTCTTTTCTTTGAACCTGCCTGGACGGGTTCAGGGGCACCTTTACTCCTAGTAGTGACAGGAAAAGCTTCTTGTTCATGTTTTGTATCGGAGTTAGGCAGTATGAAATCCCACATTCCATGGCATTCAACAACTTCCTCTTCTTCATCAGTTGGTGAAATTGTTTCCTCTTCTTCTTCTTCTTCAGGATTTGAATCTGCATTAGATATAACATTTGGTGGTTTTCATTCGGTTTTCTTGAAATTTCTAAAGGGCCTTTTTGTTGAGGTTTCTGCTACTTGTTTTTTGATTTCAATCATTTCATTCGACAAAGTCTTGAGGAATTTTTGCAGATCCTCCATATCATATGGATCTTTAGGGGTTTTCTTCTTTGAATCATCTTTAAAAGAAACCTTTTTGGATTTTCTATCTTCAAGAGAAGCTTTCTTTTCTAGAGCATTAATACGTTTCTCCACAGCAACTGTTTCTTTCATGTTTTCAGCTAAAGTTGGTTTTCCGGCCCTATCTACGAAAGTAGCTATATTGGCAGGTAGGGCAGTTATATACCATTCGCTTCTGATTTGCTCACTTGGTTTGGAGGCCGTTGGGATTTTATTCAAGAGTTTATTGAATCGCGCATTGAATTATTTAATCGGTTCCCTATGCTATATCCTAAGATTGGAGAGATCATTGATTAATGTGGCTAAAGATCTATCATCACCATACTTAGTGAGAAACTGTTCTTGGCAAGTGGTCCAACTGGTAATGGATCCAGAAGGTAGGGAAAAATACCAGGATCCCGCTGATCCTTGCAAAGTATAAGGGAAAAGCCTAACGACAACATCTTCCTCTGTTACTCCTTTCAAATTAACTGATAACATGAATTTATTAATATGTTCCTCAGCTTGTATTCCATCATCTGGGTTAAACTTGGGTAGCCATTTTTCAGGAGCATCAGGTAATGCATGTAATGGTGCAGGCATATTGACCGCACCAGGTCTATTCCATGGATTTGCCATTGAAACACCAGTAGTGGATGAGATGGCTGATGAAATTCCAGATGTTTGGGAAGGACTTGATATTGAGGATTGAGCCAGTTGGGATGTTGAAGTTCCTAATCCCTGATGAACAACAATGTGTAATGAGGGAGTGGATGGTTGACTTCGCACTGGGGAAGATGATATGGAGGATGTGGATGAAAATGCTTCACTATCAGATCCTTCAGTGTTCTTCTTTGCCCTTTTCCTTTTAGTTAAGGGCAGCTCAGTAGGTTCAATACCGAGCTTTCCGCTCTGAAGTCTAGTGAGAGGATGAGGTAGATTGAATTGCGAAGTCTCACTGCTTTGAGATACTTCAGATTTATGTGGTGATATCGAGAAGCCTTGAAGTTTATGGATGAGTAACTGAACTTCAGGGGACTCAGGACTTAATCGTTCTAGAGTATTATGGGTTTGAGCAGTGGTAGTTGATTCCTCTTCTTCTTGCATGGATACTGGAGAACCAGCATGCAATTGGGAAGTACGAGGTGATGTGGAGGGAGATTTACTCTCAGAATGGTCTGTAGATTTGGATTTGCTCGCCATTGATAGTTCAGGCCCTCCTTCTAGCACCAAAAATGTTGACGCCCCGAAAATCTTTGTATCAACATTGGGGGATAACCACCCGGTCCAGACCTTAATACAGCTCCTTTTCCGTTTGGGATGGTGGCTCCGACTGGATATAATGAGACCAGTTTCCCAATAATGAATAAAAGGGGATGGATGAGTGATTGGTTTTCTAATAAATGATAATGAGTGGATGACTTAATCTAACAGTGAAAATATAAATGACTATTCTATCCCGGGAGGCTTCTATTCTTTTAAGTGCAACGCTTGATGATCTCTGTTCATTGATAGGCATATAGATGACTCTACACAATAAACATAGACATTCATTCACTTAATGATTGCTTTTTTCAAATAGTTGAACAAAGTGATTAACAAAACATTGTTACACTTATCCTTTTATATTACCGATACATGTGTGATAAAAGAAAAGCATGCTGTAAACATCCAGTAGTGGAAATTATAAAGAATGTTGTTAAAAACACACGCATATATCCGATAATAGCAAGAGCGATCAAACAACAATTCACATAAAAGGAATGAACTCAAACATAGATAGTAGTACCATATGAGCTGCAAATCATTCCCAACATCAATCGCTATTTTAATTCCTTCTTCCGACTCAGAAATACTTTTAAATAAAGGCAATAATGCACATCCACATAAAAGCTTCGTTATCAAAATTGGAATAATTGGCCCAGTCTTTATAAAAAAATATGCCTGAAGTATAGTAGTGCAACTTCAGGTTTAAGTCATATACAAAAACTTACGACCCTTTCCAATGCATTGAAAGGGTCTATAAATACTTGATTAAAACTAACTAACTATAAAATTAAAATGCTACTTAATTGGTACAACTTGATTTGGAGTATCTTCCTCATAGCAATCTGGCAGTCGACAGCATGATTCATCACTCTGGCTGTTTACCTTTCGACCTGAGTTGGCATATTGCTAGCATTGGTTCCACTTCTGGAGGGCGGCTCAGACGAGAATTGAGTTGAGCAGCATAGGTGGCATCATGTATATCGGGAATGATACACCCAATTGCATCTGTTAGGCACTTGAGGGCGGCTCTCTGGCTGTATGGTTTTACTAGGAACAACCAATAGGTGTCCCAAGTCAAACTGTTAATACCTGCGATCAATCTCCCATTCTTTTCCAGGTCTTGATAACATGACTGCTCCAATGTTTTAGCCGATAGTAATTTACCTGGGGTAAATTGAGAGAGATCATTAATCAATTGTGGTTAATTTGCATCTGGAAACTGCTCTCTCTGCCTTCATTAACTGGGACTTCCATTCCATAAATAGGATCTCTTTATGGGATTCTAAGATTTTTGGCAAATTAGCCGCCTGTCCCTCATCAGTGTCCTGCCAATGAAGAAAATTGGTCAAGGTCTCATCGGCCTGCTCCAAGTCTGTTCTAGCATCAACTGATTTATCGATTATTGATGCTGTTATGTCACATAGGGGTTTTGCTTGAGCAATTTTCTGACATAATAGTCTTATTTGTGTTACCAATGCTTTGTTAATCTGTAGTGCTTCTGCTCTGAACTCGGCAGGCTGCGGAAGATTCTTTGACTTTTCTATTTGGCCTGATAATTGAGTAATTTGCTCATCTTTCGACTTCACCATCTGTTCATTCACTACTTTCAATTTTGCCAATGCTTCCGACAGCTCTTTCTGCTTTTGAATTGCACTTGAATCAATCCCTTGTTTCTCTTCCTGCAATTGTTTATTCAATTGATTATTAATTTGTTGGTGCGTAGACAACTGTTGTTCGAGTTGCTCTGCTTTCTGTTGTGCCTCCGATAACTGTGCTTGTAGCGAAGCGATTGCTTGGTCCTTTTCTCTTAACAGATTACTCACTTCTGATGCCTTGTCCATGGTGGCTGCCGAATAGGCTCCAACATATTGGGACAGTTTTGTTAGGTCATCAGAAGGATCAAACTCCTCTTTCCAAACCACATTGGCTGTCACTGTTTGTTCAGGGAATAGGGAAGGTTGATAAATCCTTCTCCTTTTCCGTTGTTGCTTTACTACAGCCCTGTGCTTTGGGCTGTAAAAGACATCCAATGGAGGAATATCCTCCACTTGCAAAATGATCTGATCCGAAGGATCTTTGGGAATTATCTCTATTTCTGTAGAAGGGGGTAGGCCTCTGGTTCCACTTGGAACCTCTTTTGATGTTGTATCCTATGTATCAGCCGCTTTGGATGTATCAGCTTCCTTTGATCTTTCAAGATTGCTTATGATTGAATCAAATTTCTGCCATTCCTGGAGCAACTTCGGGTCAATCTGGGCATCGACATTCACGTCCGTGCTGCTCTGCTCCTGCTCTTTCCTCTGTACTTCCTCCTGCTCTTTCCTCTGCACTTCCTCCTGTTCTTTCCTCTAGATTTCCTCCCGCTCTTTTGTTTGGATTTCTCCAGCAATTTTTGATGTAGCAGGAGGTTCATTGGTAAGTCATTGTTCAGGCTCGCTTGACTGTGTCATCAGGGCTGTTGCTAACAGATCTAGGGGCAGAGTTTGCAACCTCTGCTCTCTAAGTCTGTTAAATTCAACTAACCCGTCGTCGTGATATCTCATTCTGGCTAGCGTTTGAACCTGAAATAACGACTCGTCCGAGGAGAACAGGTCATCAAACTCATCATCTTTATGTTCAAATTTATTTAGTTTTGCGTGTTCAAGTGCATTGTAGGCGACTTTGTTTGGATCAAATCGCCTGTTAGGAAGAGTGGCGAGATTCAATGTATTAATCTTATCTGCTTCTTTCTCTGCATGTTTATAGTTATGCAGAGCGTAAACGCCACACCTTAGAGGAAAAGGAGGCCAAACCTGCTTCTTTTTATTCCTTAGAGTCTGTGTAACTCCTTCGGATGTAAGCTGATATGCTATCTCTCGAGCCAACAGTTTGTCGGGTGTATATAAGGGGAGGACATGAGGCTTGGCATGACTGCCGAAAACCCTTACATAGGTGAATTTTTCTTCTCTGAACCATCTCCCTATGGCTGTCAAGTCAATCTCTGCTTGTGAGGAAATCTTAGGAGCAGGTTTGTCAAAAATGGCATAATGAATGGGTAACATAAATCCATTGCAAACTTGATATAGGTGGTGTTTATAGTGGGCTTTCCACAACTTCTGGTGGTATATATGAATGGGCATGGGGTCTTGTGGAGTCCATCTCCACCCCAGCACAGGAAATTCAGAATTAAAACAGAGGGTATCCAAGATGTAGGCACTATAGTAAAATGGGGGAATGAACCTTTCAGTAACGCGGGATTTGTTTCTGAATTCAAGAACAACTGTTGCTAACTTATCAGACAGTATATTCCCCCAATCCATTATTTCACTATTGCATGCTGCTTCCATTAAAGGTACCATCTCTATAGTGAAGTTTGAGGAATCATGTAACCCCCAAATCCTACACATCATTACTCCGGCATAACAATAAGGAGAACACAAGGAATCGACAAAGTACTTACCCGAAGACTCATGCTTGTGTTTCACTGGGTTTTGCCTCCAATCCCGTATAGGTTCTGATTCAATGTCATTTTCATTTCTGAACTTCTCCAGAAATGCTTTGTTGTACTTTTTCTCCAGCGCAGGCAAATGGTACATTTGCCTCAAATCATCGGGTTGAAACGAGCCGAACACTCTCCCACCAATGGTGCAAAATGTTCTGTTTGTAATTGGGATTTCTTCAATTGCCCATCTTACCACATCTATATATGGAAGAATTTGCTCTTGGGCTGCTATCCGATGAAGGTAAGAGTCGGCTAAATCCTTTAGAGTAGCATCAGACGTCCGGGTCGGGTCTGCTGTGGCTTGCACTGTTGTTACCTGAGGCTCTTCGGCCTCAATCAAATTATAGATGCTCATCCAAGTAGTTTTACCGAGTCATAGACATGTGGTGTCTGAGATCAGTCCCTTTTTACTTGGTCCCGGATCGGCAATGTGTTGTCCTGTTACTGTGGAAGCTGAAGCTGTTCCAGTTTTCTTAGATTTCTTCCCCATTTGGTTTGAATTTGCTACTTCGGAGGAGCTCTGCACAGGAGATAAAATGAACGTAATGCCAAGAAATTGTGGCACAAACCAAATACGAATGAGATATATATTAATCAATGAATAATGGAGGATTAACTTAAGGTGGCCGCGGATACAATCTCTGAAGAGATTTTAGCCTTATTGTTTCATTAAATGGCCGTTTAAACCTGTCAATCCTTTAAATGCTCATCATATCGTTTATTGGCCGAATAATTCATTTAAGCGTGGCTTTGATGTTTTGGCAGTTAAGCGTAAGTGAATCACTATCAGGAAGAGAAAGGCCTTTAATACTAATTAACCATAATATATATCCCGACCTTATCAATCCTTTTTGAAATCTGCGCCTAGCTTTATCGCAATCGGTGATCGGGGGAATGCTTAAGTTATTATATTGGTGTCCTTTTGGAATCCCCGATCGCCGATAGCGATATTGCCAATTCGCATCGGGAGTTTTTAAACGAGGGCTTTAGATACATGCATGCTACATTCCCCGATCGCCGATAGAGATATCACATCGGAGCAAAGAGAGGGGCCTTTTGTTATGATCGCTTGCCTTCCCGATATCCGACATTCATTTGTGCATTGTCGCATTGGGGAAAACCAATGGGTCTTATGTCATGCATCCTTTGTTATTGCGATATGTGATCTTGTGATCGCTTTATCGCAATAATAAAAGATTATTCATTTTTTATTATAAGACCGATTATGTGATTTATCAAAAAGGTTTATAATTTTTTATTTCTTTTCGGACCTTTTGAATAATGATAAGTTGATACCAATTTAATCTAAAAGGGACCCATTTCATATTATAGTTTTGAAAATAAAAATTTTATGAAATGGGGGGTTGTTGTACAGCACAACAGATCCCACATTCATGTTTGGAAAATGGCATGCGGGCGATTGGCTAAAAGAAATATTTGGTTTCACCCCAATCTATGGTTCGGTGGTATGTGGAAGTACCCGAATTGGTTGGTATTTTCATATGTTAATAAGAGTTATTCTCTTATTGTGATTCATGTATATTTGTAGGGATTATTTTGGTGATATTATGGCTGATTTGCCATGGTCTATATGATACTTATTTTTTGGTTATATGTTGTTGATATTATGTGTTATACCTATGGATCTTAACATGTTTTGATAATGTATTGAATGGTTGATGAATGGGTGCAATAACAAGTTTTATTTCAACTATGTGGAGAGGGAATAAAACCTTCTTAATGATTCTTAGATAAGTTCCAAACTCCTGTGTCAATATATCCATTCATGACTTGTAGATTACTTGTTCATCATATGTTTGACAAAATGACTGTCATGGTTAGGCCTGATTACGTTAAGTCCTTGATCAAGTTGCGTATGAATGGATTTTTCCTTATGTTATTTATACTTTTGTAAATTCTCATTGAGATCTCGGTAATGATTTAGAGGCTAGCCTGATATGGTGACTCAGAATCTAAGACCGCATTGTTTGAACTAGAAATTTTGGGCTATAACCACACCCTTATAGGCTTATGTATGTCGTTGCAGGCCTATAACTACATGGAGTCCTTGTCATGCATGTTGTTGTGGGCCTCGATCACTGAAAAATAATTTTAGCTTAGGTTTTGGTGACCTGGGATGGTTCTTTGGCCCTTGAGTGTCCTGTAAGCCCTCTAGGATGTTAGTTTATGGGTGGTAAGTTCTAGTTGTCAGCCCCACCTACTTCATTGAATCTAGGAGGTTGGGCCATTCCATAGTAGATCTCTGTCTCATGTTTAACCTGGCAGGCTGGTGAAATTGAGTAAATGTGGGAGGGGTGGTTATAAATTGGTATTAGAGCATGGTTCAAACACTTGGACTAAATAGGCTAGATGGATGTTGTTATGCATGCATTGTCATGGTTAAGGTTGTTGTTCATGAGGTCATTGTATGTATTTTGAGTCATCAGGATGTTGGTATGTTGGCTGAGATAGAGTAGGAGAAGAAGACTATTAGAGCGAGGTTGCAGCATTGAACCTTAGGGGAAGAGAAGATTGTCGTATAGGTTTGTACATTTTACAAATAGCTATGTTGGTTAATGATTATTATGTGAACTGTGGTTATGTACATTCCTGTGATATTATTGTCATCATGGTTACATGCATGATAGATCCTGGTAAATTAATACAGTCATATGTATATAACAATATTTGTATAAAATACAAAAAAAATATAAAAACATCCATGTTCTTGATAAGATACAAAAAAATAAAATAAAAAAACATCATGTGGGAGAGAAAGGCATGATGAGTTAATGAAAAGGCATGATAATTAATGATAAGACAAAAAATAGGAAAGGAATTTCCATGTGTGTATGGGACGGTGAGAAAAAAGGTTTTGACGAGACGGTGAGAAAAAAGGTTTTGACGAAGGAGATTGGGGAAGGAATAAAAAGAGAAAAAGAAAAATTACCTACACCATAACCACTAGAGGTACAAGAGGAGTTGGATGGGAGAAGCTACCAAAACTCATTTGGATGGGAGGAGAATTCTAGATACATAACATTTTCCAAGTATCACTAATGCACAGATATGTTATTCCATAATTTGCGTATAACATGTGAGAAATGTGGATTATATGTTTTTGTAAAGTGCATGTACTATGTGGAAAGAATACTTAGTTATGAGAATTAAGTCCAGTAGGTTCCTTATGTTATTGTGTTGTAGAAAAAAATATTGGGTGAGCAGGAACAAAAGGTTAGGTTGTATATGCACACATACTAAGGAATACAAAAAGGATTCAAGTAATATTGTTTAGTATGTATGAATAACCTAGTAAAATTCCTTATACATTTTTCAAATGATGTTGATGCTTGAAGAAAAGCAAGGTAGATAATTGTGTACTATTTCATTTCTATTTGAAAGAGAATACTTGCACCTTTTAATTTATTTTGGAAACATGCATGGTAGTATGTTTAATATTTATGCATTTATACCTATGAAAGTTATACATAAAATTAGTTGATGAACAAGATGCAGTAGTACAACATTTAGAATAGAATGTATATAATGCATCGCAATAGAGAATTCTATTAATTCCTATGTGTTTCATATAAAAGTATTTATGAGAGAGAAAATGCCCATACTTTATAATTTACAAAAATATACATAAACAATGTAATATTTCTTGAAGACATATTATTTAGTAACAAGATATTACTCTCAACTTAAAACCCTAGACAATAGTACATATGAGAGCTACAAAGTTATATGGAAACCTGTAGTCATAAATGCATATAATATTTACATGAAAAATTTGCTTAGGTAGATTTGGCTTTGGACTTGTTAAAGGACAAAGGGTATTGGGTCTAAAGAGGAGGGACTATCTTTATAGTGGTAAAAGATCATGCAAATAGTCTCAAAAGAAGAAAAAATAAATAAATAATGGTGACAAGGAATAAGGAATGCCAATAGAACATAATGGTGACAGGAATAATAACGTACAAACACATGAGTAGGTGTTTCTATAATGATATAAATTATGTAATAAACATGAATTATTACAAACATTAGTTTGTTTCTCAATGACCAAATCATTGTAATGAACTAAAATTCAAATTCCTGTCTAAATAACCCTAATGGAAAATTTTGTACAAAGTACAATTTAGACATCTAAACAAAATTTGTTCCTAGTAGAGCTAGTGAGAGCAAACTCAGAGATAAATTGAGCAAATAAAAAAGCCACAAACTCTATAACAACTTATCATCTGAGAAGAAAATGATATAAACATGAATTCTTACAAACATTATTTTATTTCTCAAATACCAAAGAATTGTAATCAATTCAAATTCAAATTCTTGTCTAAATAAACCTAATGGGAAAATTTGTACAAAGTACAATTTAGGCATCTAAAAAAAATATGTTCATGGTAGAGCCAGTGAGAGCACACTCATAGATCAATTGACCACATAGAAAGAGCCAAAAACTCTAAATAAACAAATTATTGTCTCAATAGAAAATTATATCTAGTGGTTTTAGCATTGTGTTACTATAAAACCTTATCAATACTTAGAAGAAATTAGAAATGGTTCATACCCGGAATTGTATGCAAGAAAATAACTTTGATATTTTCTGAAAAACTTGTTATTGGAAATAGTTAGAGTAGGGTTCAAGTTGTACCTACAACAAGTCAATTGAACCCTTATTTGTAAATGAAATAGTTAAAAGAATTGTAAAATGTTGAACATTACAAATGTAAATCTTGAAGGCTTGTCAAAGAGGTTAATTGGGAGAGAAAAAGTCTTCCATCAAATACCATTAAATCCTGCATGATAGAGTTAGAAAATCTTAGTAACTCATCATCAAATTATTGACTATGGATAATGAACCCATAAATTCTTAAGCCGGATTAGGAAATCGTAAAACATTCTTTCAATTTTATACAATTTAGGCATATTTTGTGGGAAGATGACACTACAAAGTTTTGAAAGTAGAACGAAAAGCATAAATAAACTAATACACAAGTATAGAATTGTAAGGAAAGGAAGGAAAAGAAAAACTATAGAAATTCTTCCCAAATAATGGTCACAGATTTACATCTTCAAGAAAATATGTAACAAGGTTTCAAATAGACAAATAGGGAATTAAAGTCCTAATTTGAAACCCTACTATACATAGAAGCTTTAGAGCACCAAGAGAAGTTTTTTTTTTTGACCTATTTGAGGATATCCACATCCACAGTTGTCTGATACGTCAAACCAAGTAAGTGAATTGAGGATGACCACATTCACAATTGTCTGATATGGTCCAACAAATCCCCAAACACATCCTCTATATCCACCTTATGTCTATCACATGGAGCAATGTGAGGTTATATGCATGGAGGAAACATGGATTGGACACAGGATCAAGCATAAGGGGGAGGAAACTATTTGAGGTAGCGGTTTAACAAATTATCGCAAGTCACATTATGAGAAAAATTGGTAGCATGTAAAAATCATGAATAGTAGTGAACCACAAGGTTGAGTGGTTGAGTACCTTTCACACCCATCATGTTTTGTTTTAAGTAAAGAAAATTCCATTTAATGCATCTACTTATTCCTTCATGTTATTTCTTTGGCCATACTTGAATGATAATGACGCTTGAAGTTGAAGTATATAACATATAGTAGTTAAAAAAAGAAAATTGTGATAATTAGCCTAAATTTATTATAAACTAATGTTTTAGTTCTTGATTTAAATGAATAAGGGATTGCATAATTATTACTGAAAAGAATCTAAAGGCTTATTTTAGTCTTTTGAGAGTGTGATATTTCAATATATCTATTTAGTAGAGACAATTTCTATTATGTTCTAACGAAACACATAACAATTCATCTCTAAATTCTTTCACTTTTTGTATTACAAATAGGGGTTACTCTAACATTTTCTAACATTTTCTAGTTCATGATTTTATAAGACCCTACATCTATAATAGTTGGATTCACTCTATCCTATGTCCAATTATAGAACTAAAAATAAGTTCTTAAGGTGTAGTGATCTTTAAATGTTAATATATCTCCTCTTCTAAGTTTTTATTTTATTTTAACACAAATAATATATAAGTATTTATCTACTTACCTCCCTATTTCTATTTCTTTGCAGAAAATTTTAATTTCTCATAATTTAACAAAAGAAATATTTAACTTTACAATATGCTTGTTGTTGTAACATGTGGAAGAGAGATCTCATTGCTAGGATCCATATAACCCAACTAACAATGACTCGATAAGAATGAAATAACTTACGGACTAATCCTGAAACAAAGCTTCGAAAGCTTAGGATGGTGCAACACCTTCCCATTTTCTTATTCCATTCAACACTGTTAATAATGTTGTCCCTACCTCCTTCCAGAAATGACATCCGACAAATAAGCATGCAATAACACACAAATACTTGACACTTTCTTTATTGGACCTTGTTTGCTTCGTGATTTAATAAAAAGAAAATAATAAAATAAATTTTGATGATATGTTCTTATAGTAATACAAAGTATCTATTTTTCTTAATAACATATTAACATTGATTACAATTATATTTATCTATATTAATATCTTTCTTGCTTTGACATGCAAAATGATAGAGATAGAAGTTTCAAAAGAAACACATTTACTATTTCCTAACCATTTTGATATAGAATGAAATAACTTTTTCTCATTAAAAGCCTCCTTCTTGTGATTCAATTCACCGTCATAGAAGGGATCTTTGTTTTCATCCTCATGAGGTACCCCATCCTCGTTGAGCATCTCCATAGGAGATTCTTCATACTATAGAAATCCGAGTAGAACAATTTGGGTCGTAGTCTATCCTTTCGACGGTCAAGCATTTATGCTCCTCTCCCATTGCTTGAGTGTCCAAAGGCCCTGAGGGCTATACCTGTTTATCTAGCGGCAAAGTCACTTGCAATTTATTAAACAGAAGCAAAGGGAATTTAAGGAGTTTATGCACCTATAAAACATATAACCAATTGAAGAGGAAACCTCATGGGGATCTATATATGGATCTGGCCCACCTTTGAACCTGAACTTATAACCAGAGTCAGAGATTTGTAACGCAACCAACAGGCTGTAAAATATGGTGGCCTATTGAAGGGGAATTTACTAGTAATTCATTTAATTCAGTGAACGAGCAAGAGGACACCTGGAAAAACCCATGCCAGCTTTAAAATGCATTATGTCTTTGTTTCCATGCAGCTCGCGGACACCACACTAAACCACCAATTATAATCACTTGGCCCTCCCCAATACTAGGATGAACACACAAGGTTTATTTATGCCACTTTCTTTATGCATATAGCAATCTATTGTATGAGGTTCATCCTAGATGAGGGGAAGACACTTTGGGCGAAAAGTACAGTTCATAAACCATCCAGAAGCTTTGGACAAAAGGCATGGAAAGGGTTTACACATTTAGTGTAGATGTTGACAAAAACCATCCATGTACACACCCACCCCGACCATGGCTGGAAGTAGAAGTGCTACACCATCAAAGTCCACAGGTCTCAAGAAATGAACTTCTACACAACAAACAGACCTTGTATTTCTTCACGCTTTGGTGCTCAACATTTTTTCTGTAATGGTCAGAACGTGGAGGTGGCTGTTGGAATATTAAATTACCTTAAAATATTCATGCATTCCAATTATGTGTACTCCGAACTATTAATGTCATGGTAGTCGCATACTTCTCTCGGGTAGGCAATGGTGCGGAACCCATTTTCAATAACAATAAATTAACATTGAAAAACCCAAAAAACTTGGGCCTGCTGCAGCATGCTCTCTACCTCTTTGATAATCATTATAATTAGCACAACCACATTTACAATATGGTTGATATACATGGATATACATATATCCACTATTCAATACATTAATAATTGTTAGAGATATTTTGTTAAAGATAGTTATTTCTCATTATTAATAACTATATAAACAATAATAGCCATTTTTTTTATTTATATATTATACTTATTATATTAACATTATTTTGTATATTAACATAACAGTAATTTTTACATAAAATTTTGCTAATTATATTGAAGATTATAATATAATTCACATATAATATAATAATAACATTTAGTTATTATTAATAATATGAATTTATCTCTACCATTATGTTATTGTTAATAATTATTATATATTTATTAATATAATTGTAAATATATTTTATATATTTACTTTGATTATATATATATATATATATATATATATATATATTATATAATATAAGAATATATTATACAATAATATGTTATTTAATATTATAATATTATAATATTATAAAATATATTAAATCTTATGGTTTATTCATCCATTATGTTTTAAATATTAATTCCAAGATATTAATAATTTCTAGGAATTAATATTTTAAACTCAAAGGATCAACAAATCCAAGGGATTATTAATATTATGAATCCAAGGGATTAAATTATAAACGAAAAGAATTATTAATATTATAAATCCAAGGGATAAATATTATAAACCTTAATGACCAACAAACCCAAGGGATCAATATTAAAAACACAAAAGATTTAAATATTATAAACCTAAGTGATCAATATTTAAAACACAAGGGATTTATAAACCCAAGAATTAATATTTTAAACCCAAGATATTGATAAACCCACATGATTATTAATTATTATTATTAGTATTATCTATTTTTTTAGGTCACGGCCAACCCAGACACTAAATTGGTGTATGATCCCCCCTTATTTGTGGGACAAGGGACCCACCTTCGTGCAACGATTTGACTAGTAAGTCTACGAAGGCATATCTACTCTTCCTCCTCTGGTTTTGAACTTCTGACTTCTTAAGAGGAAACACATGCTATTAACCATTAAGACCACTCATGTTGTATAAACCCAAAAAACTCAATATTATAAGCCCAAGAAAATAATAAACCCTAGGGATTGTTAATATTATAAACCCAACCCCATAAGTAAATTATTATTATTATTATCCAATATTAAGGTCACAGCCAAGCTGGACACCAAATTGGTGTATGAGGCCCCCTTTTTTGTGGGACAAGGGTTTGAGGCCTCTGAAATTAAGACCAGTGACCACCTCTCAGTTAGCAAAGTGTATAAGAAAAAGGTGCCAAATTTATGCAATTTAGGTGGGTTATGCTAGCACAAAAGAAAAATCTGCTTCCTTAGAAGGTATACCTGTAATACAGAATTTTCCGGATGTATTTCCTGAAGAGATTCCGGGACTTCCCCTAAAAAGAGATATAGACTTCGCCATTGAATTGATACTGGGAGCAGCTCTGGTATCCCGAGCCCCTTATCACATGAGTATACCTGAGTTGACAGAGTTAAAGATGCAGTTACAAGAACTGTTGGATAAAAATTACATCTGCCCAAGCATATCACCGTGGGGAGCCCCAATACTTTTTGTTAAAAAGAAGTATGGAACCCTGCGTATGTGTATGGATTACCGCCAGCTAAATAAGCTAACTATTAAAAGCAAATACCCTTTACCTCGCATAGATGAGATGTTCGATCAGGTAAAGGGTGCGACAGTGTTGTCAAAGATTGATCTACCTTTGGGATACCATCAGATCAGAATCAAGGAAGAAAACATAGCTAAAACAACTTTTAGAACTCGTTATGGACATTACGAGTTCGTGGTTCTACCCTTAGGGCTCACCAATGCACCCGCAACCTTCATGTGTCTCATGGACAGTATATTCCACTAGTTTTTGGATAAATTTGTGTTAATTCTTATAGATGATATACTGATTTATTCTTGAAATATAGAGGAGCATAAAGAATATCTCAGAATAGTGTCGTGGACTCTCAAAGAACATCAACTGTATGTTAAATATAGCAAGTACGATTTATTTAAAGAGCAGATTCAGTATCTCGGCCACATTATTACTAAAGATGGAATCGATGTGGACCTAGAAAAGATAGAGACTATAATGGAGTGGCGAGTGCCAAAGGACGTGGCAGATATAACATCAGCCATGGGGCTAGCCGGGTAATAACAACGATTTGTTGAAGGATTTTCTAGAGTGGCATACCCCATTGCCCCGCTGCCGAAGAAAGGACAAACCTTGAAGTGGAAAGCAAAATGCCAAAAGAGCTTTGACCAGCTTACGCATTTACTAACCATCACGCCTATCTTAAGCATCACAGACCCAAATAAGGACTTTGTAGTTTGTACCGACGCTAGCAAGGAAGGGGTTGGTGGATTTTTAATTCAAGAAAGCAGAGTGGTTGCCTATGAATCTAGGAAACTTAAGGAGCACGAACATAATTATTCAGCCGATGACTTAGAATTAACAGCTGTCATTCATGCACTGAAAATGTGTCGACATTATTTGATGGGTAAGAAATTTCTTTTAATGACTGATCATCATAGCTTAACTAATTATTTTAAGCAGCCCACTTTGAATGCCAAGCAAGCCAAATGGGTCAACTTTTTTAAGCAGTTTTGAATTCGAAATCAAGCACTTGAAAGGTAAGGAGAATCGAGTCACAGATGCTTTGAGTCGAAAGGTACACTGTATTTATGAAGTATCTTACAGTGAGGTGAAGACTACCTTCCATGAGTTGATTAAAGAGGTAGTCGGACGGGATCCATAATATCATTTTTTATGGCAGCAAGCTAAAGTTTCAAACAGCCATGAACAACATCTAGGATACGAGATAAACCATGAAGATATCCTGATTTATAAAGGAAAAATGTATGTGTCTAGCCAAAAAAGTATTAAAGACTTAATTTTGGATGAATATCATAAGAGTACATATGCAGTCCACCCTAGTTATCATAAGTTGATTACCACACTTAGAAAAGAATATTATTGGCCTAGTATGAAAAAGAATGTAGCCGAGTATTTGACTCGCTGTCTGGAATGTCAGGAAGTAAAAATGGAGCATCAACATCCCGCTGGATTACTACATCCACTACCAATTCCAGAATGGAAGTGGGAGACATTTCCATCAACTTCATTACAGGACTACCTAAGTCCAAAAAGAAAAATGATTCAATAATGGTGGTGGTGGATAAGTTGAGAAAATCTACTCATTTCATACCGGTGCAATCAACCTACAAGGTTGTACAGATCGGTAACATATTCATGTAAAATATTTTCAGATTACATGGACTGCCAAAAGTTATAATTTCTGATCGTGATGTAAAATTTACATCAACTTTCTGGAAAGCTTTGTTTGAGGGATTGGGCACACAGCTACATTTCAGTACTGCTTACCACCCTCAAACGGATGCACAGACCGAGTGGGTGAATCAGGGAGTGGAGGACATGTTGCAAACTTATGTAATGCAACAGCCCTCCAAATGGGAGGATTACCTCATTTGGTAGAATTTTCCAATAACAATGGCTATCATACATCATTACAAATGAGCCTATTTGAAGTTTTGTATGGGCACAAGTGCCGAACACCTTCAAGTTTGGGAGGGCCGGAGGATAAGTTGATGTTGGGACCTGAGATGTTAAAAGAAATGGAGGAAATGGTCAAGAAAGTTCGTTCCAATTTAAAAGCTGCTCAAGATCGACAAAATAAATTTGCTGACCGAGAAAGGAAATTCTGGGAATTTCAAATTGGAGATCACGTCTACGTACAGGTACGATCTAAGAAAATTACATTATAATGGAGCGAATGTGCTAAATTAGCACCCCGATTTTGTGGCCCTTTCCAAATCTTGGCATGAGTTGGACCAGTAGCCTACCAGCTCGCCTTAACCAGCCACATTCATGTGCATAATGTTTTCCATGTTTCCGTGTTCAAAAAATATGTTTATGATCCTAAACATATAATCAATTGGTAAGACATACAGTTAAAATAGTCTTAACAAATCTGTCAAAGGTAAAGTACTAATAGTAAAAGGGACTAACCAAAATTTTCTTTTCTAGGTCGAACCGAAAGGCGAGTTCTCGGTCAAACCTCTAATTATACTCGATCGGAGAGAAGTAATGTTGTGGAAACGAGCTATCACCTAGGTTAAAGTGCAATGTCAACACTTTGAATCGCATGAGGCCACCTGGGAGGATGAACAGGTTATGAAGGAAACTTATTCGAGTATGTTTGCAATAGAAAAACATTGGGACGATGTTTGATTTTAGGGGGGAAAGATGTGATGTCCCCATAAAATTATAATTATTTTATTTTTATTGCAGTAAAACAAAAACTGGATCTTATTATTATTAATTATGTATTTAAATTTTCATAATTTTGAATAAAACAAGTATGGAGTGTTAACAAATCTTGTAACTCTTTCATATCAAGAAGTTGGGATAGGTATTTACCTAACCCTAACTACTTCCCTGATTATGATTTTTCCAAGAAGAGATCAAGAGGGGAATCTTTTTGGTTACCTAAGAGAACATAAGGAGAATAGAGGGGAATCTCTGCCCTGCTAGAAGGTCATACGGTTCAAGGGCTAAGTCTAGTGGTGACCAGATAGCTATCGATGCTATGACTTTTAAGTCTTGCAAAAAAGCGTATATCTTGTGAGCAAAAGCTCAGGGGGGGCTTGGACTCGAAGGCAAATATCATGGTTAGGAATTTAAATTTGATAATCATAGTTGTGACTGACTGTCGTGAAGACTGAAACCAGGTAAGTATTTAAATTACCATGTTTATTTTGCTTGTGGAATAGTATAGATAGAAATTAAAGGTTGAGGAATATTAAACACTTGAACCAGATAATTATGTGGCCGATGGGCATTAGTAAGGACTGTGTTTTATCATATTTATATCAGAAGGAAACAAAACAAGATTCTGTAGACAGTAAAGAAATAAAACAGTACAATTTTCAGCATTTAAAAAAAATAGTAAGTGAGAGATTAAGAGAGGAAGTCTTTACTATAAAAAAAAAAAAAAAAAACAAAAACAAAAACATTTATATAATTGCAAAACAAAAGAAAACAGACTGCTAAATAGAAGCTCTCTGCATAAAGAAATGGATAGTTAAATGTAATTGTGCAACTAAAATAAACTTACTCCCAAACTGGAGAAAGAAAACAGACTGCTAAATAGAAGCTCTCTGCATAAAGAAATGGATAGTTAAATGTAATTGTGCAACTAAAATAAACTTACTCCCAAACTGGAAAACATTTTATCAAACAGGATAATCATTTAGTGGCTAGGCACAATAGCCTCAAACCCTGTATTTACAAACGAAAATAAAGAAATAAACAAGAACTATATTGCTTACACTATAGGTACACGACGGGTCGTTGGAATTAGAATACACAAAAAAACATAAAAGTCTTATGTACCTTGGGAGACCAAGAGGTTGAAACCCTCAGGGCATAATACGCATGTCAATAACGACAACAACGCTGAAGTATGAGCCGAAATTGCTCTCACCATAGCCAATAGTCGCATGCACAATGGAGCTAAGGCCCAATACAGACCCTGGGCTAACTTTGCAAAGAAACAAAACTGATATTTGCCAAAGAAACTCAACAAGAGAAAAAATACAAGAATCAAAAGGAGAAGTTAATTAACTGTGATTATTTTTCATTTCAGAACAGAATAAGCTAGTGGACATAAAGACTCATATACTTGGAACGAGTTCTTTTAGAGCCCGAATTGAACTCAATACCTACACGGGAAAATCTAAAGCAAAATTAGAAGGGGGAAATTCATTGTTTTCACAAGAAAAATTGCAAAGAAGAATCCCGAGATAATATTATTAACTGTACATGCGAAATTATAGAGCAATTTAGTTCTAGTAAAACATAGATGGAAAGAGATAAATAACCAGTTCAACTAGGGTTTGGAACCCCATCAAGAAACCTCAAGAGGTTTAATAGAAAAATAACTTCACGCTGAAAGTGAAGGAAAACCCTCTTTTCTATTACAGTAAATATAGTTAAGCATCAATGGAGGTATGACCATAAGGGCAAAGCTTCTCTACATAACCAGATAAACTAACCGAACAAACTTCATTAAGAATCTGAACACTGAAATGACTAGGCTCAAAACTTGGTGGAGAATGCTCAAAAAGAGCCGAGACTAAACAAAAACCCATAACTAACTCCATTTACATTCTATTGCTTATAGCCTATAGAGGAAGAGAAGATTTTCCTTCATATACTCGAAGAATAGCCTTGACCAGAACATAAACCATGAAAGAGCTCCAGAAGAGGCGCCATGTAAGACTAGCTTGAGTGCCACGGGGGCCTTCGAAGGGATCCAAAAGGAATCAAATAAGAAACAACATAAAAAGTTACCCTCATAGCCAAATCGCGAAATAACTGTTCATAAGAGTAAAGTATGTCTGAAAGAAGGTAATAACTGTCAGGCCGCGTGATGAGAGAAAGCTGCAGAAGAGACAGAGTCATCAAAACATTCTTTAGCTGCAGAAGCATAGCACAAGGCAGCCTGCAACGAATCCATGGAGTCAGCCAGTCATCGAATGGACAAACCACACACACGAATGTTAACTTAACAATAAATCCTCACCAGAGAGCAATCAGAGTTATGAGAAGATGATACTGATCGAACGCACATAGTCGTCGATGGAGCGGAGTAGTCAAGGAAGGGACGACAATTGGTGAGGAGTCAGAGAGAATCCCGAGATCTGCTCCCGCCAAAACTTGTGAGGACAAAGGAGTTCTATCAATTAAATGAAATAACCTTAGATTAACAATAAAAATCTAAACTACATGTACATAACCATTCAATGCTAGCGTTAATGAATTCGTAGTGGAGTAGTGATTCATATGTAGTAATGTAATACATTTAAATGTGATATACAGAAGTGCATGTATACAAACGATGTTTTATATAGTTTATCGTCGTAGGTTTGACATATAATTTTTATTTTTAATATTATGTGGAGACATGACATATAATTTTTATTCTTATTTTTATTTTTGATATTATGTGGAGACATGACATCGGTGTTACAAAATCGATCCTCAGAAAGGGAAAATTCACTGAAACCACATTCGTTCATTAGTCGCTTCCAGCTTTCGATTTTCTTATGGGTTGGTATTACAAAATCGATCTCGAGGAAGAGAAAATTCACTGAAGCCATATTCGTTCATTATTTCCTTGAAGCTTTCGAATTTTTAAGGTCGTTTGTTCAGCCTTCCATAAAAGGGAAAAAATGGGTTATCATATTGTTTAAATTGCACAAGTGGATGACAATTCCAATAGGAGGGTATGTGTTTCGGCACTCGAGGCCAACTACAAGACGAGGAGAATGAATGAGAACAGTCGTTTTCTATTTCTCATTAATCGTGAATAGTGATAAGTGTTTATTAAAAAAAATTACCTAATTATATATGTATGGGGCACAATGTAGGGATGAATAAAGTAAATAAATTATTTTTCAGTGAAGGAAAATAAGAACGGACATTTTCTATTTCTCATGAATTGTTAATCACAATAATTGTTAAAGAGATTGCCAAATGCCATGGCGCAGTTGAGGATGGCCGAACATTACCTAGATAAATAAGAAATGTTAAATGCCATTGGGACAGTTGGTCTCCACGCATAGCACACATAGTGTCACGCCCCTACACCTGCGGTAGTCTTTCAACCACTTATGGCGAGGTGTGGCACTACCAATCGTTTTCTTTTCACCAATACTTACGATTGTAGACTATGCCTAACATTCCACTTTTCCTACTTAGTTTGTGTTTCGCAACCACGTATTATTAACGTGTTCCTTTATACCAGTGAATACCCATACACATTCATTATCAACAACATTATACAAGAGAAATGCACAAGCGTATAAAGGGAGGGGCAACTCCCTACAATATGAGTCTGCCCGAATCAATATATTATACAATCTTCACTTTTACAATGTACAAGTTAAATCTTGGGAAACCCAAAATTTACACTTAGTCAATTTTCACAACTTCGGCAAAGTCAGTTGCCCAGCTCGTCGGCACCTCCACACGGTCGCCGCATGACTCACCAACCCTTCGTTCACCTTGTTGCACGATCGTGTTGTTTTCCCAACTTGGGCGCGCCTCCACGTAGCCACACACGGGCGCCTCCAACAGAGACACACTTCCGTTCACAACCCAACACACCAACAAGTCTTCGTGCACACTTGCACGATGGGCGGGTGCTCACTCGAGTCGCCAAGACACCCACACCAAGCCTTCGCACAAATGGGTGCTCCTCCATTTCACCGTCGGGTGCCTTCGCACAAATCAGGCACCACACCCGTGCACACCTCAACCGACCACCGAGCGCACCTTGCCCACACCTTCGCCCAACACCAAGTTCAACCTTCCACCATGCGACTCACCCAAGAATCGGCGCATGAGATGTGTGCCTTCACCTTCTTATCTTGCGCACTAGAATCTGTGCACTTCTCTTTCTTGTGCGAAGATGACAAGTGATGGTTCGATGTCCAAATGTTCCAAACGCTTCCATAATATATAGCCATGTGTTTGGGCTAAGTCTGGCACCCAGCCGACTTGCCCAACGCCTTTGCACACCCCTTAAAACGACCGCAACCATGTTGGCCTCCCACATATCGCTCCACGCTCCAACCGTGTGTATAAACCCATCACTCTCCATATATCGTCGCATATGTTCGCATGAGTATTGTTGCAAGTCTGTCGCACAACCGTCGCATGACCGTCGCACATTGCAACTCACCCTCCAACCACGCGCGCCCCCACGGTCGCCCGTTGCCAAACGCTGTTGCACTTCGGGCAGAACCGCAGGACGTTACATCCTCCTCCACATGAAGTCGTTGTCGTCTTCGACAACATATCATCCTGGTAGCCATCCACCAAGATCATCAATATCCATGATGTCAACTCCTCCGCATACTGCAACCATCTCTGCAACATATGTAGAACCACTATCTCCACCATGTCTCGCCTTGGCAACCATCTATCACCAAGATCACCATACCAAGGTATACACCTCATCGGTATGTCATCCATCAGAAATCATCTCAATCCATGATCATCGATCACCCTGTCACAATCTCCACATGTTGCTCCCCATTGTGGAAGGCTGGTCCCTCCATCTCAAGCTACATGCTTCTGCAACATCTCGTGTCGACCTCATCATGTTTCATCATGTGAACTGCTGCCATGATATTCCAACAAATGCTAACACATCTCTGCCCACTGCATGCCCTCATGTCTGAGCTAGTCGGGTGATCAGTCCAACTGTCATGCTCAAATCATGAGAGTGAACATCCTCATGCCACCATCAGTTGTTTCTCCGAACATCCTGTCACATCATCAACTCGATCAAGAATCCATCTCCATATAAGTGCAAGCCATGCCCAGGTCCATGAAGTAGTCCTCATCTCATCTGCAACATGCTGTCTATGATGTTTGGTACCAATGTGCTACATGAAATCAGCCACATCTATCCCAACATCATCCATATGTGTGCCTCCTCAACATGAAGAGACCATCTCATCAAACTCTGACTCTCGATGTGCTGCATCCAGGTCCTTGAAGCAACCTCCATCATATCTGCAATGTGCCATCCCTCAACCATGCCATAGAAACAAGTATACACCTGTCTCATCTATCCATGTGTTGCCCATGATCATAGATCAATCAGCTCCCATGTGTCCAAAGTAGTTGAGTCTTGGCTCAACCCATGCCCAAGTGTTGCCACCAAGGCATCATCATCGTTGTAACTCCATCGCTCCAAAGTGTCTCATATCGTTCCTCCACATCAAGTAACTCTTTCAAGCCACACCCATGCATGTACTTGAAAGTATGCACCTGCATCAAAGTCTCTGACCTCAGCTCCTCAATGCATTAGATCCTCTAAGTCTACCATATATGAAGTCCCCAAAAGTCACAACAATCTCATGTCATCATGAGCTCCATAAACCATTCCCAACCAACACCCCAGCAAACATACAAGTCTCAGCCCAAAGGTCTCTGCAAGATGCCTCAGCTCTCCATGTAGTAGGAATGCTCCATAGTCTGCTCACAACTCCATCCAAGTCCATGGCCTTGTTGTACAAGAGTGCACAACCTCTCCATCGGCTCATAAGTAAACATCTCCATGTCACATCAGCAAATATACCTGCACAACATCCCTGCCTTGGAACTCCTCATTGGATGCCCATAAATGACACCTCTACAAGTGCTCCTGCATAAGACTGCCATGCTCCATGTCTCCAACCTGATGTCCATGACTAAGTTGCCCATGTAGTCCAACCAAGTAGACCCACCACATCAATCGATCATCCTCATCCAAGTCTGCAATCTTCGGTCTAGTGAACTCGATCACCCAACCATATCATCACCATCACGAGTCCCTTCTATCATAGCTCCCCCACTGAAGGTTCCACCAAGACTTGCTCTTGGTCTCGGCCATGAGAAGTCCACCCAAGCATCATCATACCTCAAGTGTGTGCCCTTCAATCTGTCCATGAGTCATGCTGGGCACTTAGCCAATTCTCCATGTGGCTAAAGCATGACCCAATCCTCCGCAATGATCATCACGTTCCTCCCTTGTCACAGGCCTTTGTACCTTCTACCATAAGGTCACAAACAACCCCAACAAGTTCTGCAACAATCAATAATCCTTGCTTCTCCATACAAGGTCTCATCATAGACATCCATGGTAAGATGCTCCCCTGCATTGGCAAACTGGCTTTGCCCTTCCCTGCATACGGCCCATCCACCAAATGCTCAGATGAAACACAAGTATCAACAATACTTATATCATCATTATCATGAGGCTCCTACATATGAGTATCCTCATCCATCCATGTCTGCAAACTGCATGATCCTGGTCCAACTTGATTAATCTCAAGCTCATCCTCCATCGTTTTCATGTCTGCAACATCTTCAATCATCACGGCTTCCTCTTCCTTGTTAGCACAATCTGCAACTTCATCTTGCTCCATTGTCCAACCAAGTTGAAGAAGTTCGTCTTCAACATTCCTTTCCAAGACTTCAAGTTCCTTTCGAATCCGGGGATTCTCTCCTTTCATTCGCTTCAACCTGTATAAGGTAAGCAAGAGCTTTCCTTCGCATTCTTCCAAACCTGCCATGTCTTATCGTTCAGCTTGGCCCAAGCACAAAGCTTCTCCTCTGCTAAATCTGTTTCACCATTCACCAGCTTCACCAAGTTCCCTGCAACCATGAACCAGCTCTTGTTCCACTTGTATGTGAAACCAACTTCCTTCACCTGCAAGTACCTGCTTCCACTGTCATCAACTGTCAAGTGCATCCACACCTGTACTTCGTCACGTACCAGCTCTGATACCAACTGTCACGTTAGTGCAGCGGGATCATCACTTCATCGTCAACTCGATCAGCTTCCTGATCATCAGCTCTGATACCAACTGTCACGCCCCTACACCCGTGGTAGTCTTTCAACCGCTTATAGCGAGGTGCGGCATTACCAATCATTTTCTTTTCACCAATACTTACGATTGTAGACTACGCCTAGCATTCCACTTTTCCTACATAGTTTGTGTTTCGCAACCAAGTATTATTAACGTGTTCCTTTATACCAATGAATACCCGTACACATTCATTATCAACAGCATTATACAAGAGAAATGCACAATAGTATAAAGGGAGGGGCAACTCCCTGCAATATGAATCTGCCCGAATCAATATATTATACAATCTTCACTTTTACAATGTACAAGTTAAATCTTGGGAAACCCCAAATTTACACTTAGTCAATTTTCACAACTTCGGCAAACTCGGTTGCCCAGCTCGTCGGCACCTCCGCACGGTCGCTGCATGACTCACCAACCTTTCGTTCACCTTGTCGCATGATCTTGTTGTTTGCCCAACTTGGGCGCGCCTCCACGTCGCCACACACGGGCGCCTCCAACTGAGACACACTTCCGTTCACAACCCAACACACCAACAAGTTTTCGTGCACACTTGCACGATGGGAGGGCGCTCACTTGAGTCACCAAGACACCCACGCCAAGCCTTTGCACAAACAGGCGCTCCTCCGTTTCACCGTCGGGCGCCTTCGCACAAATCGGGCCCCACAACCGTGCACGCCTCAACCGACCACCGGGCGCACCTTGCCCACACCTTCGCCCAACACCAAGTGCAACCTTCCACCATGCGACTCACCCAAGAATCAACGCATGAGATGTGTGCCTTCACCTTCTTGTCCTGCGCACTAGAATCTGCGCACTTCTCTTTCTTGTGCGAAGATGACAAGTGATGGTTCGATGTCCAAATGTTCCAAATGCTTCCATAATATATAGCCATGTGTTGGGGCTAAGTCTGGCACCCAGCCGACTTGCCCAACGCCTTTGCACACCCCTTAAAACACCCGTAACCATGTCGGCCTCCCACATATCGCTCCACGCTCCAACCGTGTGTATAAACCCATCCCTCTCCATATATTGTCGCATATGTTTGCATGAGTATCGTCATAAGTCTGTCGCACAACCGTCGCATGACCGTCGCACATCGCAACTCGCCCTCCAACCACGTGCGCGCCCACGGTCGCCGTCGCCAAACGTGGTTGCACTTCGGGCAGAACCGCAAGACGTTACACATAGCAATGGAGTAGCTCATGGGGATTGCACCATCCTAATTGCAAATCACGAGTTTTCTAATGTATTCAACATGTTTTCTAATGTAACCACACAAAATTCAACATACACAACCACGTTTCAATGCAATTTTTATTTTTAATTCCAAGTTTTTCGTAATTTCGTAATTGGTTCTATTTTTTTCTATTATAATCTTAATAGGTGGTGATAAATCACAGGTAAAACAAATTTGTGATTATTATTTGTAAAAAAATTAATTAGTAAAATGATTAAAGTGGCCAATTCCAATATAGAGAAATAGCATAATAAAATAATATTTTCTCTTTGGAAACCAATGCAAAGTAATTATAAACACGACCATCTTTAAATATAAAAATAGAAAAAAAAACTGAATATTCATATCATTATTGTCACAGATTACCATGCAAAATCCCAATAACCTAAATATGTGTATATATAAAAGAAATGTTTTAAATATATTTTAGTTGTATATATATTTTTAATTTGTCTATAATTTAATATAAATTTATTGAAATCATGTAAATTTTATATATATATATATACAATTTAATTAAAACAAAACCCCAATTTATTTAAATAACAATGTGAAAGTTATTTTGTAGCCATTAAAAAAAACTTCAAAACGTACCATAATTAATTAGATTACCTTAAATTCAAAATAGTATATATATATATATATATATATATATATAATACAATTTACTTAAAAAAAACCACAATTTATTTGAATAACAATGTGAAAATTATTTTTTCAGCAATAAAAGACACTTCAAAACCTACCATAATTAATTAGTTAACACCGTTTGAAAGATGCAAATAAATTTGCATGTGCCCTCAATGACATCCATCGTGGACATAAACTATAGACGGTAATTAAAATACAGAAGACATTCCCATTACAAAGCACATAGTAAGTAAACAGATTCCATTGTTTTGTTACTGGTGGTTGGCCCGGTCTCCCCTTGAAGAACGTTAATCTGCCCCTCCGAGGAAGGCGGGGCCTGGAGCTGACCAGGAAATTCTTGCCATCCATAGTGTTCCTTCTATTGTGATGATAACAATGATTTAACATATTTGAATTTTAGATTCATTAGCAATGATTTAATAGATCGACATGGAAGTGACTCATGCTCGACCTCGATAGTTTGCCTTATGTGACTGGTAGGATAGCAATAATTTAGCATATATGAATTTTATATTGATTAGCAATGAACACAAATAAAATTAAGATTTGAGATGCTTTATGCTGGGATATCCAATATCGTATACGCTTTCATGTGCAATAGGGTAAAAGAAAATTGGAGATGTAATTGGGTAAAAGAAACTCCTATTGTAAATATGGTCATATTAATGAACAATTTTGATATATAGGTCATCCAAGGGGTAAAAGTAAGTGAATCCAAAACTTTAATTTTTTGGACACATCTAGATGGTTTAGAACACATCCAAATTTTTGGTATATGTGATGGTTAATTTTTATGTATTTTCTAATGCCTCTATTTTAGTTATAGATATTTGGAAAATATAATTTTTAATTGTTTTATTTATGACTTTTTTTATGTAAAAAATTTGTTTGTATTTTTTAAGATTTGTTTAAATTTAGATTTTTTTTTAGATTGGTGTGTGGTTGAGATATTCTCCTAACCAAATAATTGTATATCCAAGATAGTTTACTTATCCAACACTACATGTATTTATATGTAATTAAATTGGTATCAAAAATAGATTTAGATGTTTCCTAGATTAGTGTGTGGTTGAGATATTCTCCTAACCAAATAATTGTATATCCAAGATAATCTATGTATCTTGAGACAACACTACATGTATTTATATGTAACTAAATTGGTATCAAAAATTGTTTGAGCCCGTCCTTCGCCCCTTCTACACAGAGGGAAATAAATAGTTTGGTGAATGTTTATTTTTCATTCATTTTTTGGTTTGTCCATTCATTCCGGCCAAGCTTGTCGTGTAGAGAGTCGTCTGTGCATTTTATACGCGATATAGAGAGCCGTGTGTCGATTTTCTGCTGCTATTGAAGAGGACTGATCCGACTGAGAGGATCAGTGTTTGGGCATTCAATTTTCAAAGTTGTGTATTTGTTTCACAGTCAGGTTGTATATTGTGTAGATGGAAGGGGCACACGACGTTGTGTCCAGATTATACTTGTCTGACTTCCGCTTCATACATCAGAGGGTGAGCATAGACGTGAATCTGAGCATTGAGTTGATTGGACGTCCACTAACCTTACTTTGCCGAGGAGATATGGCTACCCAATTGGCTAGATATTCTGGTTCCTATAAATACCTGCTTTTTTTACTTTGACGTTGTTGCTCGCAGTGCTTCGTTTGATGCAATGCCGGGTTGTAGACAATATATAAGCACCTGAAGTGGGTCATGTCAGACTCCTCACAGATGCCCTTGTTAGAAATTTCATTGCGTAAGCACTCAGTGGTGAAGAGCTGACAGTGCGAGCTCCTCGAACTCAGACCCGCAACTTCTGCTACGTTTCTGACATGGTTGATGGCTTAATCAGACTTATGGAAGGGGGGGTTAATTCCTCCCTCAGATCTGATATATAATAACTCTGAAGGCCTCGTAATATCTCTGGATTACACTTGAGGATCGGAGGATTAGTGCTATATTGTTGCAGCTAGAAGACGTGAGTGGTTGACGAAGGTTGCCACTGATTCATCAAA
Source organism: Pinus tabuliformis (assembly GCA_031772625.1). Taxonomy (NCBI): domain Eukaryota; kingdom Viridiplantae; phylum Streptophyta; class Pinopsida; order Pinales; family Pinaceae; genus Pinus; species Pinus tabuliformis. Next base: position 1,530,927,549 of record CM062817.1, on the reverse strand, counting down.
CAGAGCTACTACCAATATTAGTCAAACCGTTCCCAAGACTCCTGCCACTCCCTCACCTTTACGTTACTTGAAATCCTCACAGGCAAAGCTACGAATTCTAGTGATAAGGGGAACTGGGTTCATCGGATCTCATTTGGTAGATCGGTTGATGGAATCTGACAAAAATGAGGTGATTGTTGCTGACAACTTCTTCACCGGATGAAAAGATAACCTTAGGAAATGGATTGGGCATCCAAATTTTGAACCCATTTGGCATGATGTGACTGAGACCCTGTTGGATTCAGAGTCAATCTTGTGCACAAACATTCAACTCTCTCTCCAGTATATCTAGGTAATATTAGATCCACGGAACATCGAGGTGGTGAGAAAGCGTTTTTGGAGGTAAATCCTACATTAAAGAAATTGAGTTTGCAAGCGTTTTTGGAGGTGGATCCTGCTTTAAAGAAATTGAGTTTGCATGATATAGTATTCGGCGGATGCAGCAGAGCTTGAGAAAGGCCTACGGTGCATTGAAGGACACCACCAAAGTTGGCCTCGCCAAGGTCAATAGCGATTACGAGTTACACGTAGTTGTGGTCAAAGCTAGCGATCATGAGTTAGACGTAGTTGTGGCCAAAGCCACGAATTATGTCGAGTATCTTCCAAAGTAAAGACATGTCAGAAAACTTTTTATGGTGACCTCATTTGCTCGGCCTCGGGCGCATGTAGCTAGCTATACATGCTCTTGCGAGGTGACTGGCCAAAACTCACAACTGGCTGCATTAAAAGACATTGATGACATTGATAGTTATCCATAGAACATTAAGGGAGGTAGATCCCACATTTAGGGAAGTCATAGTGTAACGAGGGGAGGAGTTGTCCAGAAAGTTATGGAAATTCTGGTCATATTTAGAGAAAATCTAGTAAGGATTTTTGTAAATCCAAGTTATAGTTGTTAAACTTCAAAATTTTAGGTGTCCTAGACCTTTTTGATGGTGTTGAATCTATTTCCACCATCAAAAACACGATTCAAACACTGCCTCTACAAGATTTTTTGAATTTTTTTTGCCCGGATTCTCGCCACTTTTGTCCCTCCGAGCAATTCCTCTGCCTCGGTAAACGACTCCTTTAGGGAACATTTAGAGGGCATATTCTTCGTTTATCCAATTTCAGGGTGACTCAAGTAAAGCATGGTTGTTTTGTATCTTTGGGTAAGTGATTTTTTTCTTATGGTGAAAGTATTTTGGAGTTAAAATTAGTATACGTATTGAGATTAGCACTTCAATATGAGTTTATTTTGTTAGAATTGGCTACTTTAACAAATGATAGGTTACATATGGAGTTCCAAGACTTAATTGGTAAAGACAAAGATGCCCGATATGTGAACAATTTCAAAAGATGAGGTAAAAGAGAAACAACAATTATTAGAGGATGATGGAGAACCAATTGAAAGTTTGTGTGGGGTTGTAGAATATACTCATGATCATGTAGTATGTGTCACATACATGTATTAGTAAGCAAATCTATTTAATGTTTTGTAGTGGTCTTTGTAAAGTATGTACCTGGTAACTCCAAGAGTTGGTATGTGTAATGTAACCCTGATGAGGCATGTGAACCCCCATGAAGTTCGTGGCAATCTTAAAACTACTATGTAATTGCAGGTTTGTGGTCAACTAAAAACCATTTTGGAAGTGCAGGTTTGTAGTAAGCTAGAAACCACTTGTGAGAGTATATGTAAGTACAAGTTTGTGGTATGCTGGAAACCACTTTGCATTGTAGGTTTGAGAAATGACTTTTGAGAGTATATGTAAGTGAAAGTTTGTGGTACGTTCAGAAACCACTTTGCATTGTAGGTTTGTGGTAAGCCAGAAACCATGTGTGAGAGTGAAGTGTACAGGGATTCTTTTGGGCATTGTTTAGGGTCATCGGATAAAACCATGGGCATGGTTTACAGTACTCCGATAAAACCTAGAAAATGGTTATGGGTAATCTGAGAGAATCCATGATGATAATGATAGAGGGGGATTTGCAGGTACAAGTACATGTATGGAGATATTGGTTGGTTGAAGCATGTACACGAAGGACATCCTAGTTGACTTTATATTGATGTGGACATATACTTTTTTATCATGTTTGTAAGCACGAGGATCACAACTAGAGTTTACAGATTGAATTCGAGACAAGTAGTCATTAAGGGGGCAACTTGGAAAATATAATTCCTACCTGTTTCAATTGTGATTCTTTGTATGTAAATGAGTGTGTTCTTGTTTCTTAGGAGTTGTTTAGATCGAGATGTTTCCTAAATTGGTGTGTGGTTGAGATATTCTCCCAACAAAGTGATTATGTGTTTAAGACAACACAATAGTAAGACAACACTACATGTATTTATATGTAACATTATTTTATTAACTAAAAGAATGATTAGTTTTCTAAATTAAACTATAATAAGACTACTTTTAGAAAACTATAATAAGACTACAAGTTATGGTAATAACTTATGTGGCTTTCGTATACAAAACTATTTTTTGTGATAGATTAATATGATATACATTGCAACTAAACAGGCCATTGCCTTATGCAAAGTTATCTTATGCGAAGTGAGGGAGTTGTTTACTTACTAGTATGGTGGAAAGCAATATGTCTATTGTGCCAAAGAAGAAGTTTTTTTTGTCTAAAACGTGTGGGAAACATTGTGGGAAAACACTCAAGAAAACAAGAAAGTTATATCGCATTGTGTTGTGTGGCAAAGCACTTCCCATTGGGGTATTTAGAGGTAAGATAAGTCGAACATCCTCAATTTGTCCAATTTGATAATGTGGAGTTGCATATTGTTTAAAGGGAAAAAAAATATAAAAAAAAAAGTCAATTCAATAAGTATAAATGGCATGGACTCATTAGCATTTGAAGATAAAAAAAAAAAATCTCTCTCATTCTTGGTTCTAAAATATCCACATTTTTCTTTGTTTGGTGCTGCAATCAAATATTCTAATAATCGTAATGGTTTAGTCCCCTTCTTGAATTGTAGTTTTTATATCATGTTTTTAATCTTTCTTTGATCCAATACACCACTATACTCAATAGGCGAAGTGGCTTGTTAGTGGAAGGGATTCCTTCATGAGGTGGAGGATGCAATGTGCCCCTCATGGGTTCATCTATTGCATCGGTGTTGTGTGCAGGTGAATCATTTTCGCATACGCATGGATGTACTAGTTTTATGGTTGTAATGAATCTAGATAGGCCCCTTACATAACAAATGATATCACCTTGGCATGGCAATTTTAGGGTTTTCCCCTATAAATTTTTTTAGAAGATAGGCCCCTAAACATCATCTTAGATTCTTTGATATACTTGTTGTCAAAACATTCATAGGATTTTCTTCATGAGGTGTTGAGGGTGATTTCTTATGGAAATGTTCGTATATTAATCAATTTTGTACCATATTCATGGATTCTTGCCATTGCAGGCAAGTCTTCTCTCAATAATTCTCTTCATAGTAATGGAAAAAATTATCCATATCAAGTCACCAAAATCTATGTTCAGATTGGTAGGAGGTCATTCAATAGTTCAATGAGGTGAGTTTTGTCTCCTAATGAAAGGTCTGCATTGTTTGGCATTCGATGAAATTTCCTGTGTTCATCATTCAACTTCTTAGTCATTCGTTGAGTATATCTTAGCTTTGGGAGCTCCTCATTTGACTCATGTTGAATGTATCTTAGTTTTGGAATTCTACTCTATACAAACCCAAATAAACTCCACAATAAAAAAACACAATGAAAGAGCACAAGGAAAGAGTGCCATATTATTGATAGAATTACTTATTTATACAAATGCAATCTAGGTACGAGACATGTGTGTCTCGGTAACTTATTAACTGTAAGAACGGAATGTAAAACTAATTACATATTATACAATATACAATAACAATCCTAAAGGATTAGTTAACATTGTCCCCTTAATCCGAAGGGACAGCTGACATGCCAAGTAACATTCTGAAATTTTCAAACTTTTCATGTCCCAGTGGCTTTGTAAATATGTCTGCGATCTTCTCTGAAGTAGGACAATGTGTCAGATGAATAACTTTGGCCTCTACATAATGTCGAATCAAGTGATATTTGGTGTTAATATGCTTGCTTCGATCATGAGACTTGGGATTCTTGGCCAACTATATTGCAGAAGAGTTGTCGACTAGTAGTGGAGTTGAAGCCTTTTATTTCTCTTGCAAGTCTTCAAGTATTTTGCGAAGCCAAATGATTTCTTTTGTAGCTTGAGTTGTTGCAACATATTCGGCTTCGGTGGTAGAATCAGCAGGAACGGATTGCTTGCGTGATCTCCAATTGATGGTTGTTGATCCAAGACTCATCAAATAACCAGAAGTAGAGACTCCATTCTCCTTGTCTCCATCAAAATTAGAATCTGAATAGCCGGTGAGATGGAAATCTGCAACTTTGGAATATTTGATGCCATATGTTCGAGTGCCTTTCAAATACTTGAGCACTCACTTTGCTGCATTCCAATGACCTTCACATGGTTTATGCATGAACCTGGAAAGTATCCCTACAACAAAAGCTCTGTCAGGTCGATTAGTAGTTAGAAAATTCAAACTTCTAACAAGTTGTCTGTACTTTGTTGGATCTTCAAACATACTTCCTTCAGTGGAAGTAAGCTTCAAATTCTAATCCATAGGAGTAGTGACAGGATTACAATCATGCATCCCAAATCTATACAATAGTTGTCCAATATACTTTTCTTATAATAATGTAATAAACCCAAATTTGTCATGTGAAAAAATTTCAATAATTCTCTTTTAAAGGATGTTATATAGTCATCATTGTTTCCTGTGATCATCAAATCATCTAAATACACAACCAAATATACAACTGACTTTCCAATTTTCTTAACAAAAAGAGTTGCATCATCCAGATCAAATAACTTATAATTCAACTTGAGAATGTTTTCAGTTAACTTTTCATACCATGTACGAGATGCTTGTTTCAGTCCATACAAAGCCTTAACTAATTTGCATACATTTTTCTCTTTTCCTTTGACAACAAAACCTTCAGGCTGAAACATATAAACATCCTCCTTCAAATCGGCATTCAAAAAATCTCTTTTAACATCCATATGGTGTATCCTCCAACTATTATGAGCTGCAAGAGAAAACAAAGTTCTAATTGTGCCCCATTTTGCTGTAGGAGCAAATGTCTCTGTGTAGTCAACGCCTTCCTTCTGAGCGTAGTATTTTGCTACAAGTCTTGCCTTGTATTTATCAAGCAAACCATCTGCTTTGTATTTGATCTTATAGACACATTTGAAACCAATGGGTTTGATACCTGTAGGAGGATCCACTAACCTCCAAGTTCCATTCTTAATAAGTGCATCATATTCCTTTTGCATTGCATCTTCCCATTCATCACAATTAGCAGTTTCTTCAAAACAATTAGGTTCACTATGTGTACAATGGTTGAATTCATAATCATGAGAATCATTACAAGAATCACCTTTAGAAGACATTCATGTTTCACAATCATCATACTTTCTTGGAACTTTTCGAGCACGTGTAGATCTTGATAAAGGTTTTTGAAGTGGTTGTGATGGTTGCTCATCTTGAAAAACAGTCTCAAGAACAGGGTCTTCAATAGAAATTTCTGGTCCCACAGAAACATTACTATCATCCAAATTTTCTTCAGCAATAACATTCTCATGAGTCAAAGATGGAAGAACCACAGATTGATCCAGAATGGGAATCCCCCCTTTAGTGTGTGGAACAACATTATCAGATTCAAAATAGAACTTCTTAGATGCAAATTTCTCCAAATGAGCGAGTTGCTTATCAACAGTGGAATTACTTATATCTAATTCAAGGAAAGTAACATCTCTGGAAAGAATGAACTTCTTTTTTTCCTCATCATACAATCTATAAGCTTTGGAAGTAGTAGAATATCTCAAGAAAATACATTTACGTCTCCTAGCACCCAACTTGTTGCACTGATGTTTAGGAATTAATGCATAGCATAGTGTTAGGTCCCTATAATACTATGATGCCCCCATTAATATTGTAGTTGTATCCCTTATTAATATTGTTGTGCCCCTATGGTCCCCACAATGTTATTACTGTACCCCATAGAATCCCTCTATTGTTATTCTTGTGCCTTTATATTATTATTTTTAGGTCGGCTTGGTTATATTGTGACCCCTTAGACTCCTATATATAGAAATGAGGTTTTGTCATTTGAATCATCCAAGAATTGTTCTTTTGTGTAATGTAAAGGAGGTTTCCCCCTCGAAGAGGCTGAATTCTAAGGTGTTCAACTATCTTTTCTATCTTTTTGTGAGCTGGTTTCATAACATTTAGTATTAGAGCTTTGGATTCTAGGGTTTCGCTGCTCCAAATAGGTCATTGTGGAAATTTCTCTATAACATTTTCTGCGACGTTTCAGAAGCGAAAAAAAAAAACCCATTTGAGACGAAATCGCACTGAACCTCAGGTCCGAATTTCAGAACTTTTCGCACTATATTTCCGGAGATATGATCTGAGGAAGTTGGTATTTTTGCAGACTCTTGAATTACATTCCAAACAGGTGACCTGGGGAAAATCGTCCTAACTTTCTCTCTGAGGATCGGATTAAAATTTTGTAAGAAGGTACAAAAGAGGACAGACTGTAGTTTCTTGTTTATATTTTCAGAGCCAAAGGTCGAAACAGTGACACGTGGCACTTTATACAAGTTCGCTCTTCTGGAAAGGTCTATAATTAGGTCATCTTGGAAGATTGTGCATAACGTTTCCTTGGAGAATCCAATTTGGATCAGACTTGTGGCATTAGAAAGAGGATGCAGAGGGCTGCTACAAGCACAATTTCAGAACTGGATGATACGAAATTACAGAGATACATCAGATTCAATATCAAGCTCCTACAAAGTGAAAAAAGGTGTGTAGTTTTTTTTTTAATTTTTGCATAAGCTTGGTTTGAAAAATTAGTTTGAGGGAATTTAAAGGGCATAGTAAAGCATTATTATCGGTAATTGATGCCCCGAGGAAAGAAAATACAAACACTGGTAAGCAACCTGAAAGCTCTAGCATGACTCATGAAGAAGAGGAAGAAATGCAACATGATATAGCAAAATTACGCGACCAAGTGCAACAAGTGTCACTTCCACAAAAAGTAACAGAATCTAAGATGGATGGTTTAAAGAAAGATGTAGAAGATAAGATGGATGGTTTAAAGAAAGGTGTAAAAGCTAAGATGGATTATTTAAAGAAAGGCGTAGAAGCTAAGATGGATGGCATGGAAGCTAAGATGAATGGCATGGATGCTAAGATTAATGGCATGGATGCTAAAATGGATGGCATGGATGATAAGATGGAAGAATTGAAGATAAATTTGAATAAGTTGCTACAAGAAATGGTCACTAATGGTGAAAGGGTAGTAAAGGAAACTCATGATGAGAACAAAAGAAATGTTAATCATGATTCCATAGACTCTAATGTTGGATCGAAAACCCACCATATTCCAAAAATCGATATGAGGAAGTTTGATGGCAAGGATCCTGCAACATGGATATTACAGATGGAGCAATTTTTTGATCTCAATAATGTGCAAAACACACAAAAGGTATGTATTGCAACTTTATATTTGGAACCAAATCAGCTTGTATGGTATCAATGGCTTTGCTCTTGTAAACAAATTATCACTTGGGCAATTTCTACGGAAGAATTGACAGCACATTATGAGGATACAAAAAGCAACACTTTTTTTAGCCAATTGATAAGTCTCAAACAAAAGGGTTCAATAATGGAGCACATTGAGGAGTTCCAAAAATTGAACATAAGGGTAAAAAATATTCCAGAGGAGCATAGGATTGATGTGTTCATAGGGAATTTAATGGATAATATCCAACATGATGTTCGCCTTTGGGAACCTGATTCATTAGAGAAGGCATTCAGGTTAGCAAGAAAAATGGAAAGCAAAATTATGGCAACCAAGAAGCATACCACTCACAACTATAAAAATGGAAGTGTTGTTGCCCCTAGCCTTCCACAACCTATAAGGTTGACACCACAACAATTGGAAGAAAAAAGAGCAAAAGGGCTTTGTTACAGTTGTGATAGCAAATACACTAAAGGTCATAAGTGTGATGAGAAGAAATTATTCTACATAGATTGTGAAGAGGAAGAAGAAAAGGAGCAAGAAAGGTCAAAAGAAGATGATATACTCCAAGAACAAAGCCTAGATAAAGAAGAAATGAATCCGACCATATCTTGTAATGCATTGGCTGGAATTACCACTCCTCAAGCCATCAAGATAGAAGGACAAATCAAGAAGAAAAAGGTAATAGTGTTGATTGATTCAGGAAGTACCCACAATTTTATTCATTGTAAGATAGAAAAAGAATTGAATTGCTTCCTATATCCAGCACCAGAGTGTCAAGTGATGGTTGCAAATGGAGGAACGATAAATTGCTCTGGAAAGTGCCATAATATCAAGCTATCCATGGGAGAATATGTATTGAAAAGCCCAATGCTTTCCATTCCAATGGGAGGTGTTGATGTTGTACTAGGAGTCTAATGGCTACAATCCTTGGGTACAATAGCTTTTAACTTTCAAGAACTTTTCATGAAATTTTATGCGGAAGGAAAGGAAGTTGAATTAAGGGGTATTGCAGGGAAATCGGGAAAGATAATAAGCTCTAATGGTATGACAAAGCTTTTAAAAAAGGAACAACGAGGTGTAATTGCACAATTATGTTTGCTAGATGTTTCCACATCGAAATCATCTATTTCTCCAGATCTCCAAAAAGTATTGGACAATCATTCCAAGGTATTTGAGACTCCCAATGGTCTCCCACCTATTCGGGATCATGATCATGCTATTCATTTGATTCCAAGAAGTGTTCCTCCAAACATCAGTCCGTACAGATATCCCTATGCCCAAAAGAGTGAAATTGAACGTATGGTTGCAGAAATGCTTGAGGATGGTATAATTCAAGCTAGCCAAATTTCTTTCTCTGCTCCAGTAGTATTGGTGCACAAGAAGGATGGATCATGGTGCATGTGTCCGGATTATAGGGAGCTCAACAAATTCACTATTAAAGATAAGTTTCCCATTCCTATCATTGATGAATTATTGGATGAATTGCATGGATCAATTTACTTCACCAAGTTAGATCTTCGTTCAGGATATCATCAAATCAGAATGAAGACTCAAGACATTCCGAAAACAACATTTAGAACTCATGAGGGTCACTATGAGTTTTTGGTCATGCCTTTTGGCCTTACCAATGCACCTTCTACATTTCAAGGTTTGATGAATTCCATTTTCAAACCCTTCCTTAGAAAATTTGTGTTAGTATTTTTTGATGATATACTAATCTACAACAAGTCTTGGAAGGATCATGTTGATAACGTTGACAGGGTGCTACAACTATTGGAGGAGAAACAATTATATGCAAAAAGATCCAAATGTTTCTTTGGAGTACAAGAGGTGGAATATCTGGGTCATATTGTATCTCATGAAGGAGTTAAGGTAGACCCTAGCAAAATTAAAGCCATTAAGGAATGGGAAATCCCCACATCCATAAAACATTTGCGAGGATTTCTCGGGTTGACAGGGTATTATCACAAGTTTGTTAAGAATTATGGGAAAATAGCAGCACCTCTAACAACATTGTTGAAGAAAGATGCATTTTCATGGACTCCAGAAGCAACAAAGGCCTTTGAATATCTTAAAGAGGCAATGTGCCAAGCACCGGTCTTAGCTACACCAGACTTCACAAAAACCTTTATTGTGGAATGTGATGCTTCCGGAAATGGAATTGGTGTTGTTTTAATGCAAGATGAAAGACCCATTGCTTTCGAAAGTCGTCCAATCAAGGGAAAGTATTTACACAAAGTTATTTATGAGAAAGAAATGTTGGCAATACTACATGCACTTAAGAAATGGCGACCCTACGTAATGGGAAGACACTTCAAGGTAAAAACGGATCATGATAGCGTTAAATACTTTTTAGAACAAAGATTATCCTCTGAAGAACAACAAAAATGGGTCATAAAGATGTTGGGTTATGACTTTGAAATCATATACAAAAAAGGGAAGCAAAATGTTGTGGCAGATGCACTCTCAAGAAAGGATGAGGATGTGGAAGCATTGTTGTCTGCCATTTCTATTATCCAACCATATTGGATAAACGAAGCAAGGGAGGAATGGAAGAATGACGAAGAAGTGTGTGAACTTATTCGAAAGTTACAACAAGATTCCAGTACATCTGATACATTTAGTTGGAAAAATGATTCGTTATGGTACAAAGATCGCTTATACCTCTGTAAGAATTCCCAACTCAAACAAAAGATTCTTTTGGAATTGCACGCTTCTCCCTTAGGAGGGTACTCAGGATTTTTAAAAACTTACCACAGGGTTAAGAAGGAATTTTTTTGGGATGGCCTTAAATTGGATATTCAAAAGTTTGTGGCGGAATGTTTGGTATGCCAACGAAATAAAGCTGAAACAATTAAGACACCAGGTCTATTACAACCTTTATCCATTCCAAGCCAACGTTAGGAGGAGGTTTTAATGGATTTTATCACAGGTTTACCCAAGTCTGAGGGAAAGAGTGTCATCATGGTAGTAGTTGACAAACTTACCAAGTATGCACACTTTTGTGCATTATCACATCCATTTAAAGCCAGTACAGTTTCTACGGCATTTATGGAAACAATTCAAAAGCGACATGAAAACCCAAAGATTATTGTAAGTGACAAAGATCCCATTTTTATAGGAAATTTTTGGAAAAAATTATTTTCTTGTCTTGGTACTCAGTTAGCTCATAGATCATCTTATCATCCTCAATCTGATGGGAAAACTGAGATAGTAAACAAATGTTTGGAAGTATATCTTAGTTGCTTTGTATCTGATAAATAGACACAATGGGTCAAATGGTTGCCTCTGGCTGAATGGTGGTATAACACTTCCTTCCATACTGCAACAAAAATGACCCCATTTATGGCACTTTATGGATATCAGCCACCATCCATCACATCATATTTAAGAGAAAATTCTAAGGTTCAAGCAGTGGAACATCACATCGAGCATCAACAACAAGTTCTCCAACTCTTAAAGGATAACCTCATGTTGGCGCAGAATAGAATGAAACAATAGGCAGATCAACATCGCAGTGAAAGAAGTTTTGATGTAGGTGATTGGGTATTCCTACGGCTACAACCATATAAACAAATGTCCCTCAAGCAAGCTAAGAAGGATAACAAATTGTCACCAAATTATTATGGTCCGTACAAGGTGTTGCAAAAGATTAGTACTATGGCATACAAATTGGAGCTTCCTCCAGCTTCTCGAGTGCACCCAGTTTTCCATGTTTCATGTTTAAAGAAGGTTATAGGCGACAAGCTCCCAATTCAAACAATATTGCCAGAACTTGACGAGGAAGGAAAAATTATATTGGAATCGGAAGCAATCATAGAAAAAAGAACTCGACAACTACGAAATCGATCCATTTCAGAGTATCTCATCAAGTGGAAGAACTTATCCGTTGAAGATTCCACATGGGAGGATGAGAATTTTATATAGAAGCATCCAAAACTACTCAAGCATTGAGGACAACACTTTTTTGAAGGAGAGGGGAATGTTAGGTCCCTAAAATACTAGTGATGCCCCCATTCATATTGTAGTTGTATCCCTTATTAATATTGTTGTGCCGCTATTGTCCCCATATTGTTATTACTGTGCCCCATAGAATCCCTCCATTGTTATTCTTGTGGCTTTATATTATTATTGTTAGGTCGGCTTGGTTATATTGTGACCCCTTAGACTCCTATATATAGAAAGGAGGTTTTGTCATTTGAATCATTCAAGAATTTTTCTTTTGTGTAATGTAAAGGATGTTGCCCCCTTGAAGAGGCTAAATTCTAAGCCGTCCAACTATCTTTTCTATCTTTTTGTGAGCTGGTTTCATAACACATAGAGAACCAAAGATTCTAAAATGATGAACAGCAGGAGGATAATTATACCACATTTCAGAAGGAGAGTTATTATTGATGACAGAAGAAGGACAACGATTGCGAATATAAGTTTCACAAAGCACTACTTCTCCCCAAAACATCAACTTAACATTCTTAAAAAACATCATAGATCTAACCATATTAAGCAAAGTTCTATTCATGCATTCTACGATGTCATTCTTTTGTGGGTTATAAGGGATGGTAGCCTGATGTTTGATTCCATTGTCCTTCAAATATTGTTCAAAAACATGAGAAGTGTACTCTCCACCATTATCAGTTCTGAGAATGCCTATATTCTGTTGAGTTTTATTTTTAATCATCAAACGAAAATTTTTAAAAACATCAAACACTTGTGACTTATTATTCAAAAAATACACCCAACAGATTTTCGAGTAATCATCAATAAATGTCAGCACATATTTATTTCCATTTGCAGTTGCAACAGGCATAGGTCCACATAAATCTAAATGTATGAGACCTAATTTTTGTGAAGATCTAAAAGAAGAACTATGAAAAGGTTGTTTACAAAGCTTTCCTATAATACAAACATCATAAAGTGTAATATTTCTTGGAACTGTTAGAAGACCTTTAATACCTTTCTTTTTCATAATTTTGATGCTGCCATTATTGATGTGACCAAATCGAGCATGTCACAACAATATGGGAGACAAGATATCACTTTGTTGTGCCAAAAGAACAAAACTTTCACGAGAATTAGTAGATGAAGTACCATTTAATTTTAAAAGCGTACCTTCTTCCACACTGGTCATAACAACTGCATGATCAGATGCTCTTCTTATCTCAATGATGCCATCAAATATATGAATAGAATTCCCCTGCTACCGAATATGGATAAGGGACATCAAATTTCGCTGAAACTGTGGAATATAAAGTACATCCTGTAGAACATAATCTACAAAATTCGGTACCTTCAAATGAATAGACCCAATGCCAGATGGTTTAATTTGAGACATGTTAGCAAAGTAAATAACACCATCAATATCGTCACTAAAAGTTTCAAAAAAATCTCGCCTAAATGTCATGTGACAAGTGGCTCATGAATCCAAAATCCAAGTATCTCGCCATGAAGAAAATGCAGCATTGAAAACATCATTCATATTAAAATTACAGTGAGCAACAATGTAATGTGCAGACTCTGATGATTTTCCCTTATCTGGTGGTGGTTGATCTTTCTTTTCATTCAATTGTTCTCTCCTTTCACTGACTTTCTCCCAAGGGATTTTATAGTTAGTAGAAGTATGACCAATTTTACCACATCTAAAACATTTGATAGCTGGTCTATCATTAAAATTCCTTGGTTGTCTACCTTTTTTTTGTCTGTCTCCCTGATTATTTTTGCGCCCACTGTCTCTATAATTTCTCCTACCACAACCTCTACTACTTTTATCACCTCTAGAAGTTTCAACATGAGACTTTTGATCCTTTTGTGCAAGGCACAGAGTTTCTACATTAGAGTTAGGTGGAGCCTCTTTCTTCCCAAAGGACTTTTCTCTCTCAGCTATTTTGCTTACTAGTTTATCAAATGTATTGTCTTTTAGTTGCCCACTAGCTTGGAGAGATTCCAAATAATTTGAATAGACAGAGTGAAGGACTTTTATAAAAGTTGTAAGTTGTAAATCTACTTTAATTCCAGTGGCTTCTTTATCATGAAAAATGAATTTTATTTCAGAGGCACTCTTCAAAGGATTATTATCCTTCATCTCCAAATTAAACAACTTTAACAATAACTGAATAATTTCGAGTTCTGAGTGTGAATCATACAATTCTTTCAACTTCTTTAGTGCTTCGAATGTAGCATCACAAGAAACGATATATCTACTTACCTCTTCTATCACGGATGCATTTATTAATGCATATGCCTTGTTTTCTTTTGTCTCCCAAATTGCATACTACTTCTCATTATCAGATGGCTCTAGTGCAATTTATTTTCCATCACTATCCTTCTTGCCTTGACAATCTTCCCAGAAATCGTTAAAAACAAGGGCATTTTTAAGCTTTCTAAACCACTCTTGGTAATTTTCCTTTCCATTAAGAACAACTCCAACTATGAAAACTATTGAAGTCATAATTGTTATGTAGCCAAATATTCTTCAAATCCTTTCAAATTCAAAATATATGCAATACTTCTGAAAAGATATAAATTTGATTTTCCTCTTGTTTTAAGAAAGTTGGCTTTGTGGTTTAGTGGTAAGTTTCAAAAATAGCCTAGCAAAGAGCTAGGTTCAAATCTTATTAGCCTTCAAAAATAAATTTGATTTTACCTATGGCCTTTTAAAAAATATGTATTTCAAATCACTAGAAAATTGACCACTCTTTAATTAAAATTTCAGCCACCAAATTATATATACTTCATTTTAAGTCTCCTTCACAAATACTTCAGTAAACTTGTATCATTCAAACTTTGTATCCTTCAAACATCTCCTGTTTGAAGTAAATGTATCTTATTATACTTCATAAATTTTACTATCATTAAACTCATGTTTACTATGGTAAATGCAAATAATGTGATTCAAATAAACTCCAGTAAATGTAAATACTAAAAAATTTATGCCACTCAATTTCTCCAATCGTCTTTCGTTATGACTAAAAGATATGAAACTTACAGAGAGTCAATATTTTGGGCATCCCACTGCATTACTCCACTCGATTAACCTTCTGCTGCACTCTATCTTCATAGTCTTCATGCTCTGCGTCTCCTTTACAATAGACTTCAAATACATGGATTTTAGGAACAAATCAACCAGGGCTCTACTACCACTATACAAGCCCAAATAAACCAAAATAAAAGAAGAAGATGAAAGAGCATCATATTATTAATAAAATTACTTTTTTATACAAATGCAATCTAGGTACGAGAAAGTTGTGTCTCGGTAACTTATTAACTGTAAAAACGGAATGTAAAACTAATTACATATTATACAATATACAATAACAATCCTGAAGGATTAGTTAACATACTCGTGTTGAATTTCTTTCTTGGTAGGTCTTTCTTAAAATGGTTTTCTTTACAACCCATAATCTCCAACATGATCTTGTTAGCTTAAGCAATTATTTCTCACAAAGTTTCCTTCTAAAACCTCTTTAAGTCATACAGACATGGGTTGGGTAATATGTGGGCAAAGATATCACTCTGTAAATCGAGTGAGGAGTGTGTGCCTTTCGTGAACCTATTCAAGATGAAAATGAATCTTTGAAAAAAAAATAACCTCTTTAATAGGTTCCATGGGTAAGGAAACAAATACTACCATGATGGGCTCTCCAAACTTCTCTAAAAATAGAGATTGGAAAATGTTAAGGGAAACCTCGCAGAGGTGACTAAAGCTCATTTATGTTCTTAAATACATATTCATACTCAATTTTATGTGCACTACCTCCACCACTCCAAGTACAGCTTGCTAGGTTTTTCTTTTACATATTTAATTATGACATTTAACAGAAAGAAAAAGAATTCACATAAATCATACTAACTCTTGTTGACAAAATATAGACAAGTATATGGGTTTATTAGTAACTATTTATCTAATTCACAGTCTTCCAAGAATTCAATAGGGCTAAGCTCATCCACCCAACCTTGAGAAGGGAAATTACATCCACTTCTTCCCCTCAAGCGTCCACTTTAGAGCACTATGCAAACTTTTATTAGTCAAGTAATAGACATCAAGACCATGAACACTATCCAATATGTACTCTCTATTTGTTCGAGGTTATCTAATGTTTGTTTGATGTTCTCCACTGGCTCAAGTGCAGCTCGAGATTTTCCCCTCGGCAGCCTCATGCAAATTCCGCAGACTATTTCTTTCTTTTCGGTCTGCCAAGACAACAAGAAAGAAAAACCCCTCTTTCCTCATAATTTTTTCTTTTATCCTAGAAAGAATGGCAACTTTCATAATTTTCTAATAGTTGGAACTGGTTATAGGTCAACCCTCTTGAATTTGAAAATTTATATTCAACATAATGTTCATATGCAATTAAATAATTAACAAAGTTCAACTAGATTTCCTGAGCCCCCATTTACTCATAGTTTCATGTAATTAAAAAAAAACTAACAGTAATTTAATCTCATGAGAGGTGTTACACACTCTCTCTCATTATTAATTTTATTAATATTCTTTTAAAATGTTACATATTAAACATTGAAGAAATTACAAATCTCTCTCTCTTTAAAATGTTTTATTATATATATAGTTGATGTTAAACGGTTTTATTCAACATGTATATTAATTATTTTACGTTTTATCTCAACAAAACTATTATGATCCAACTATACTTCTTACACTTCTTTTTAAACATAAAACTAACATGCTAAAAACTACTATTTAATTACTTGCCCATCATGTAATAAATTATCTATTATTTTTTATATACTTATATTTTAGAATTAACCATGCATATGTGAAACAAGATGCATTATACATCTAGATTTCATAACCATATATTCATTATTGAATAAGAAGTTTATCAAGACTATTCCTAGAATAGGAGGTTATAAAGACTATCCCAAGTTGGATATGAAACAAAGGTTGTTTGGTGACAGGGCACGAAGTGGGGAGAAGAATCAAATCCTAAAGGTAAGGATCTAAATGTAAGTGATAGAATTAAACCATCCTTGTGTGGCACTGTCATGGTCTTACATATTGTGTGGGGTGGATTTCATAGCCATATATTCATTATTGAATTAGTTGTGTTTGGTTTATCTACTTCCACTTCCAAATGCATTAAGGGGAAGTTGGATCGATTTTGGAGGGCAAAGTTGGATTGTTTTTGGAGGGACGATTTTATCTATATTTTAGAATTTGGGAATATTTTTGAATCTTACCAACATATAGGACAAATAATTGACCTCCTTTAAATTTGGTGAATATATAATGAGCATAAGTTCAATATGTTTTGAGTTTGCTATTATGAACCTCTTCTGTCATACAACTGAAGCTTATATTTTACAATGGGGTCACTTTGTTGAAAGTATTTTCCACTCTGAATGTATTACTTGTGTATATGAGAGAGAAATTCTTTACTAGTCTATATAGATTCATCTTAACCACTGATCTACCATGCTCAGACATGGATAAAATCTATTGATATGCAAAGAGTGCAAAAATTGGAAAAAACTTTGCACCTCTATGCACATACACATTGTCAATTTTAATTATTTAAAATACATTTTTGAATGAATAAATTAATGCAATACCTTGAAAGTCTCCTTGGACACTTAGATTATATAGACTACACAACATAAATTTTCAGTTTTAATAGACTTTTGCTAGATTTTAGACTAAATTAACTTTTAAATATATTTGAAAAATTACTAAAATATAAAATAATAGGAAACTTTTTTACTAACATATTTTTAAATATATGTCAATATTTTTTAACTTTATATAGTGAAATACTCTATTTATCACCCACATCAAATATTATTATTAATATTTTTAAATGTCTCTTATCAATTTTATATTAGAAATTAAATGAATTACACAACTTCATTTTATTAGGAATTCATGAAGTATTTTATTTTTCCGGCCCTTGAAATATTTTACTATGTTAAACATATATCTATTTATCTATCTATATATAAAGATCATATTCAAATATATTATGCAATATATATTTAAACAATTTATTTAAGTTCCATATATATTTTTTTTGTAAGGTTCAGCGAGACTTTATATTAATAAAATACAGTAAAATACATGATGCAGAGTGGGAGTCGATGGGACCTCCATGTGTCTGCCTTTGTACAACTGAGCTGGTCTAGTCTCTGCTCACACTCTCTCTCTCTCTCTTTTTTTTTTTTCTTCGAGTGGGTCGCTTATAGCTTGTATAATTGTCAGTAGATGCTGAAATGGAAGAATCAAAGGAGCCTGGCATTTTCTATGCTCGCTGGTCTAACTTGCTTATGGTATGGCATTTCTCTCTGAGTTTCTCCTCCTCCAAGTCTTGCCAGAGGATGTGATAGTCTTCACTGTTGGACTGAACGCCGGCATTGGCTATGCTGTCGGCCAGCTTATTTGCAGTTCTTTTGACTGCTTGAAAGGTAGTGCCTTGAATTTTGCCGAGATGGGCTTGCAGATCCTTCAGGATTGCCGAGAGCCTCCAACTGGGTGTGTGTTATATACCTAGGGGGATAATATGGGGTACCAAGGGAGGTACCCAAGGTAATAATGTAATAATAGGATTGGCCATAGTAATAAATAAGGTGGTTAACCCATATCATGTAAGGGACCACAAGTAGTTAATAATAATGTAATGGGCCCATGGTATTAGTTGATGGTATGAGGGAACCATGGTAATGACCCATGGTATTGTATGTATGAGGCCTATATAGAGGCTAGAGACTCCACATGGAGAGATAGTCAAGGGTTATTGTATGAGCAGGCATATGGCTTGTGGAGTGTTCTCCTTCCTTAAGGAGTGAATGTATGGTGTTGCCCTACCTTAAGGGTTTGATCAATAAAGAATCATTTCATATTATTTCTGGGTTTATTTGCATTGTCTTATATGTTTATATCAGATCTATAATATTCTTGGGTTAGATCTATAACAAGTGGTATCGGAGCTATAACAAGTGGTATCAGAGCACTTTCTTGGGCACAAGGGGAGAATTTTTTTTTTTAATTTTTGCAGGATTTCGGGGCCGGCTAGTTTGCAGATCAGATCTGTATGTTTTGGTGAAATATATGCAAAATCTAATTGTATATCTGTATTTTTTGTGAAAAAATATCCAATTTAAAAAAAAAAAATAGGTTGAATCGGAGTCCGGATGAAGGAGATATTGCTAATCTAAAAATCAGTGGGGTTGCAGACAATTTTTCAGGGCAGCGAGTTGGCGGCGCAGATCTGGATGTCCTGGTGAAAGATCTGCAAAATCTAATTGTATATCTGGATTTTTTGAGAAAAATTACCGAATTTCAAAAAAAAATCAGTCAAATCGGAGTCCAGATGAGGGAGATATCGCTGATTTAAAATCAGCTCTTTTTTGCAGAAATTTTGGTGACGGCGGGAGAGTTGCAGTTCAGATTTGAAATTTCGTTGCCTGGATCAAAATTTCTATCACATGGGTAGATACAGAATGGTTTTTCCATTTCCAAAAATAGGTCATAATAGGGATTCTGAGTAATATTGACTAAACTGTGACAATTTCAAATTTTCGCCAAGTAAGTGAATTTTTTTCAAAACTCTCTTCATGGCTTCTAGCAAGGTTCTATATTTTACAGGAAAAGATGATGGTCCTACTATTGAAGAATTCATACAAAGATACAAGTCCACACATGGGACATATTGGAAGATTCCAATGAAGCTTAATATGAGAGATGAGGCTGAAAAATGGTGGTTATCACTTGACCACAAGCAGTTGACCAAACTTTCAGATGCAGAATTTGAAAAACTCTTTTTGGACAAATGGTCTCGGGCTAGAAAAAAGGAGAATGAGACACATAAGGAGTTATTTGCTACAGGTGTCTCCTTACTGCAGGTTCATGGATTGATTCAGAAAGAGAAAATCATGGTTTCTATAAATCCTAGTTGCAAGCATAATTTCATCAATGTTAATTTGGCAAAAAAATTGCAAGTTCCAACAAAACACATTGAAAATACACAAGTTGATGATGAGAATGTTCAAGTGTACAAGGATTTGAAGATTTCTATGGATAAGTATGTGTTGCATAGTGATTTATATGCTTCAAATATGGATAACATAGATGTTGTTTTGGGATACCCTTGGATGGAATCAGTGGGTACTATCAATATTAATGTACAGAAGAAATTCTTGAAGCTCTAGTATAAAAAGAAGAAAATTACATTACAGGATATTTCCATTAATAAACAGGTAGAGTGCAATGAGGCTAAAGCAGAAGATGTTCCAGGGTCTGACATATTAGATGATGAGCCAGTGATGATAAACAATCAAACACAAACAGAGGCGGAAGCAGAAAAGGTTACAGGTGCTGATACATCAGAGGAGGGCTCAGTGGTTGAAGTCATATTGGAAAAGAAGACACCACAACAGGCACCACAACAGGGTGAATTAAAGAAAAAGACACCGTGGGTTAAAACTTCAACATATCATCACTCACATCACCTCGCAAGAAAACAACCAACAATATGGCAACCAATTAGCCACAAGGACAACAACCCCCGTATGACAGATAGCGAGGAGCGAAGATCCACATACTACACACAGAAGAGCTGCCATGGTCAACTTCCATCTCAAGCGAGCGAGGCACTAGCGAGATCGAGGGTTCACCTTTCTCTTGGATGGCTAGATGCACATGCATGGTACCAGTGGACTACTCTTTTGAGTAGATCTTATTATTTGTGTTCTTCCCATGTTTCGGGGACGAAACATGCTAAGGGGGGTGGAGTGTTATATAGCTAGGGGGGATAATATGGGGTACCAAGGGAGGTACCCAAGGTAATAATGTAATAATGGGATGGGCCATAGTAATAAATAAGGTGATTAACCCATATCATGTAAGGGACCACAAGTAGTTAATAATAATGTAATGGGCCCACGGTATTAGTTGATGGTATGAGGGAACCATGGTAATGACCCATGGTATTGTATGTATGAGGCCTATATAGAGGCTAGAGACTCCACATGGAGAGATAGTCAAGGGTTATTGTATGAGCAGGCATATGGCTTGTTATAGATCTAACCCAAGAATATTATAGATCTGATATAAACATATAAGACAATGCAAATAAACCCAGAAATAATATGAAATGATCCTTTATTGATCAAACCCTTAAGGTAGGGCAACACCATACATTCACTCCTTAAGGAAGGAGAACACTCCACAAGCCATATGCCTGCTCATACAATAACCCTTGACCATCTCTCCATGTGGAGTCTCTAGCCTCTATATAGGCCTCATACATACAATACCATGGGTCATTACCATGGTTCCCTCATACCATCAACTAATACCATGGGCCCATTACATTATTATTAACTACTTGTGGTCCCTTACATGATATGGGTTAACCACCTTATTTATTACTATGGCCCATCCCATTATTACATTATTACCTTGGGTACCTCCCTTGGTACCCCATATTATCCCCCCTAGGTATATAACAATGTGATTTTGTCCACTTGAGTGTCGTTTTGAAGTTTTCTCATCATCTTGATGACAATCTCCGAGTCTCCTTCCACTATAAAGGGTAGAAATTTGTAGTGGTCAGCCAAGGTGATGCCTTTAATGAGAGCAATCAATTCTGTAGCGTTGTTGGTGTTGTTTCCCAGATTGCCATGGTAGATAAGCTGGATGTTCCCTCTGTGGTTCCTGATTGCTCTGCCATATCTGGCTTTTCCCGGGTTTTTCTTTGCCGCACCATTGAAGTTTATTTTGAACGCTGGAAATGGCGGTGTTCCCCATTTGTCCTACTTCATCACTTCTGTGGTCTGGTTCCTGCCTATAGGATTGGTCCGGGCTTTGAGATTGAGGATTTGGACAATCCTTTGATCCTTTGGTGACAGGTTCCCCTCTTGCGGCGTTATATCCATGGCATGGATCATTTTCGTTATTAACTACCTCGTTTTCTCCATTAACCTATCCACTGACATCGCAGAGTTCTTAAATATTCGAGCATTACACTCTTTCCAGAGGATCCAGACCACGGCTCGCGGAATGAGGTTCCATGCCTTGTTGATCAGATTATTGGTGGACATGGTGGATCGCTAATTGCTCAAGGTAAGGCAGATCGAGTCTCTGTTTCTGTCGATTTTCCTAAAGACAAAATCTATATCATCCCATAGCGCACAGGCGGTGGGGCATGTGTTGATAATGTGGTTGAGTGTTTCATTATCATTCTCGCAGAGGGCGCATTGAGAGGGTCCTATGAAACCCCGTCGTTGTAGATTGTTCCAAGTAAGCGCTCTGTTGTGCATGACCATCCAGGAGAACAGGGTTATTTTGGGCCAAGTGCCTCTGGTCCAGAGGGCGTGCCATCTGGGGTCCGATTGTCAGTCAGGTGAAGTAGCAATGATTCTGTAGGCTTCTTTTAGATTGAAAGCTCCTTTAGAATTGTTTCCCCATCGCAAGATTTCTTCTCTGGTTGAGGTGAGGATCCTGTGCTGTTCTAGCTGTTGTAGGAGTTGTTCTATATTTCCATTGTGGTCTTGAGTTGGCCATTGATCTTTGGTTAGCCATTTTTGCCAAGTGGTGGTCACTGTTTGGGGTTGCCAATAATCTTCTACCTTTTTTAGCCCTACCTCTTGCATGTCATTTTTGAGTGTGGTCCAATCTGGGTGGTCCAGAGGAGGGAGTTGTTGCCAAGCATCCTCCCAAAAGAGGGAAGTGTTGCCTTGGTACACTTCCTAGAAGCAGTGCTGGTGAACAATGTGTCGATTCTCCCATACTTTGTTCCAGAGGGGAGAGCCTTGAGTGCTGCCAGTGAGCCTGATGAGGTCTTTGTCCTGTATTTGATTTGTGTACTTTGCTTTCCACAAGGTGCCCCATAGGGAATTAGGATTCTCCACCCATCTCCACCATATTTTTGCTGCAATAGCCTTGCTTAGGATTTCAGGATCTCTTAGGCCCAGTCCTCCTGCCAGCTTTGGTTTGCATATGTCTGTCCACTTGAGGAGGGCCCATTTGCGCTTCTTTGAATCTCCATTCCAGAGGAAGGATTGTTGGATGTTCTGAATGGATTTGTAGACTGATTTGGGTGTCGCAAGGGCTGAGAGCATGTAGGCCGGCATTGTTTGAAGAACTGATTTGACTAGTACCAGTCTGTTGGCCATGTTTAGGGCTCGACGAGTCCATCTGCTTAATCTGGCCTTCATTTTATTGAGGAGATCTTCCCAATTTGCAGCTTTGGGGACGTAATCTGAAAGAGGGATGCCGAGCTATTTGGTTGGAAGGGAGTTCCTCTAAATCTTGAGAATATTGTTGAGATTTCTCTGCATAGGAATAGAAATTTTGAAGAAAAATAATTTGGATTTTGTTATATTGATCTCCATACCTGAGGCTTCCGTGAAAGTACATAGCACCTTGTTGAAGGTTTGAGCTTCCTTTATTGTGGGGGTTCCCATAAGCATTGTGTCATCGATAAATTGCTGATGTATTACTGTGGGTCCTTGATGCACAGCTTTGATGCCTTTGAGATGATTCGTTTGGACCGCTTGGGATAGAGATATTCCGAGGTCCTCTGCCATGATGACAAAGAGAAAAGGTGATAAAGGATCTCCTTGCCGTATGCCTCTGGATGGGAGGAATGGTTGTAAGGGGCCTCCATTCAGCATGATTGAGAAGAATGCTCCTAAGACCATTTCCATTATCCATTTTATCCAAATCTGACTGAAGCCGAAAGCCTGGAGGATTTCTTTGATGTATGTCCAGCTGATTTTGTCAAAGGCCTTAGAGAGGTCAAGTTGAATGAGCATGCCCGGGATCTTTTGGGTTTTGATAGAATGCAGCACCTCCTGGTTGAGAATGATGCTATCAGTTATCTGTCTTCCTTCAACATATCCAGACTGTTCATGAGAAATGATTGAGGGAAGGATGGGTTTAAGTCTGTTGGCTATCAATTTTGAGAGGATTTTATAGATGACGTTGTAAAGGGCTATAGGTCTGAATTTGTCGGGGGAGTCAGCATGATCAGATTTGGGGATGAGGGTGAGGAAGGTAGCATTGATGGCCGGCAACACTCTCTTGGTTCTGTGGAAGTTCTTTATCAGATTGAAAAGGTCTGCTTTGATGATGTGCCAGCAAGCTTTGAAGAATTCAATTATAAAGCCGTCTAGTCCAGGGGCTTTGTCAGAGGCCATGGTGAAGACGACTTCTTCAATCTCCTGCTCAGTGAACTCTCTTAAGAGAAGGGAGTTTTTCTCCTCCGTTACTAAGGGGGGAATAGCACTAATGATTTTGTTGATAGCTTGGGTTCTATCTTGATTGGGCTCAGAGAGCAGTGACCGGAAGTATAAATTTAGTTCGGATCCTATTTTTTCTCTGGTTGAGACCTTAGCACCATCATCTTTTTTGAGGGATAGAATACGGTTGTTGGCTCTGTGCCGAATGGTTAATTTATGGAAGAAGCTTGTGTTTCGTTCCCCATGCTTTAGCCACTGCACCCGCGATTTTTGTTTCCATAGCAGCTCTTCTTGTCTTAGCCTGTTTTCCCATTGCTTTTGGAGGTTTGATTCCTAAGCTAACCTGTCCTCATTAGGCCCGTCCTTGATCATTGATTGTTGGAGGCCCGCCATTTTTTCCTCGAGCTCTTTTTTGGCTTGAGAAATGTCACCAAATGTGTTCTTGTTCCAGCATTTGAGCTTGGTCTTAATGCTCTTGAGCTTTTGCTGAAAGATGTACATAATGTTGTCGCTCTTTACAGAGGTTTGGGTCCACCAACTTTGTATATTTTGCATGAAGGTTGGGTGATCTATCCAGAAGATTTCAAACCTGAAAGGCCGGTTTTTGGGCTTGATCATATTGGTGAAGTGTAGTTGTACCAGCTAGTGATCTGATCCACCAATAGGCAGAATGTTGGCTTCCATGTCTAGATTCTGGAGCATGATGGATTCCGATATGAGGAACCTGTCAAGCCTTGATGCAACCTGTCTATTTCCCCCTTGCTTATTGTTCCATGTGTGTATACCATTGACTGTGGGAACATCAATGAGTTTAGATGCTGCTATGAAGGTACTGAAAGCTTCAACATCTTTATCCAATCTTCTTAGGCCTCCTTTCTTCTCTGCTAGGTTGGTGATCATGTTGAAATCGCCACCTAGGATCAAGTGGTTGGCACCATGGTGTTGTTTGATTTTGTTCAAGTCTTCCAGCATCTTGAACTTCTCCTGAATTCGCTAAGGTCCATACAAATTGGTGATGCATATCGTTTGTTGTGAGTCTGGCATGTTGAAGATTACTGATAGCGAATGCTTAGTGGACAACGCATTCTCCAAAAAAAAACTTGTTTTTGTTCCAAAACATTAGGAGCCCTCCTGCTTGCCCAATGGCTTCTGTGCTTGTGCATTGAAAGCCTTTTGCAAATAGTTTCTTGAGCATTTCTATGCCGTTGGCTGAGCATTTGGATTCTTGTAGTAAGACAAGGTCTGGAGATTGCGTGAAAAGACGGTTTTTAAGTATTCGTCTTTTGGAGGTGCCATTTAGCCCTCAGGTATTCCATGTTGTTATCTTCATTGAGAAATCTTCGGTGTGGATAGGACTAGATCCCTCATCTTTCCTTCATTGATTAGGTGACTGCCGAGTTCTTGTATTTGTTGCTTTGTCGATTTTCTCCCCCGTTTTCTTCCTGGACCTTTCGGTTTGTATTGGTCCAGGTCTAGGTTTGCTTTGATGCTTGTTTGGCTGCTATCTCCCCATTGCTTTTTAGCTCCATTCTGATTAAGATATTCTAATTGCAGGTACGTCATTTTGATTTTCTCCAAGTGTTCCTAGGGAATGGCATTCACACCCTCCTTGGAAGATTACTCGTTGACCTCCTGGAGATCCAGGTCACCTAGGATTTCTCCCAGGGGATTGATAGGAGCAGTTGAGGGAATCCGATTTGGCTGAGTTTCTATGCAGGGAGGGGTATGTAGAGGATCGAGGCTTGTATCGCTATGGCCGGAGTTGGACTGCGGGATTTGAAGCTGTTCCTTGGTTTGGGGATGGTCTGAACTTGGGGTGGAGATGGTTGAAGGGTTAGATGGTTGAGACTGCCTGGGTGGATCTTGGGTCGGGGGGCATGGGATTCCAGAGGGTTTTTGAATGGATCAAGGTTGCCTAGAACTTCAAAGCTATTTTGTTGGGTGGGGATTGGGTTGGAGGGGTGTTTCAGAGGATTTTTCCCTTTCTGCTTTTTGCTTTTCCTGGTGACAGGGATGTAATCTGGGGACAGGTTGTCTGCCTTGTCTGCTTAGGGTTGAGGTGGGGGTTGATTTAGGGGGCACCCATGACTAAGATGTTCGTGTTGTCGGCATTTCCTGCATCTAAAAGGGATATTTTCATAGTCGATGGACTGCTTCCAATGAATTCCTTTGTGGATCAAAGCAATATGACCTAGGAGAGGTCCTGAGGCATCCATATAAACACAGATTCTAGCATAGGTAGTGTATTTACCTTTGTCAGGCCAGGAGTAACTCCAGACTTGGCAGAAAAACTCAGAAAAACTGATTCATTTATTTCATTAGGTAGCTATTGTTATATACATGAATGTGACTGATCAGTTCATCTTCTTGATGACTGTTCACATTCCAAATTCACCCAATCGTAGAGGATTAGGTGTCAACATTCCCCCCCTTAATCTGAAGGGATTTTGGTCCAAGCATCGTTCTGAATCTTTCAAGCTTTTCTCTTCCAAGCGCTTTGGTGAAGATGTCTGCAATTTGCTCATTTGTGGAACAATGACGGAGATGTATTGTTTTGGCCTCAACATGATGTCGGATCAGCTGATATTTAGTATTGATGTGCGTTGTACGATCATGGAACTTTGGGTTCTTGGCCAACTTTATTGCAGAGGTTTTATCAATCATGAGTGGAGTTGATTGTACTTGTTTTACCTGCAAATCTTCAAGAATTTTCCTGAGCCACACAATTTCTTTCGTTGCTTCAGCTGCTGCCATGTATTCTGCTTCAGTTGTGGAATCTGCTGGAACTGATTGTTTGCGTGATCTCTAGGAGACAGCTCCAGATTCAAGACTCATAGCATATCCTGAAGTAGATACCCCAGTTTCTTTGTCTCCATCGAAGTCTGAATCAGAGTATCCAATCAAGCTGAAGTCGTCCACCTGTGTATACTTGATTCCAAGGTCTTGAGTTCCCTTCAAGTACCTTAGAACTCTTTTTGCAGCAGACCAATGTCCCTCACAAGGCTTTTGCATGAACCTGGAGAGGATTCCAACAGTAAATGAAATGTTTGGTTCGGTAGTAGTGAGGTAGATGAGACTTCCTACAAGCTGTCTATACTTTGTTGCATCCTCAAATTCCTTTCCTTCAATAGATGTGAGATTTAAGTTTTGTTCCATTGGAGTAGAAAGAGGATTGCACTCTGTCATGCCAAATCTATTTAACAAATCTCCAATGTATTTCTTTTGAGAAAGAAATATGGATTTTGGATGTTGGTTTACTTCAATGCCAAGATAGTAATGAACATAGCCCAAATCAGTCATTTCAAAACTTTTCCCTAATTCCTTCTTTATGGATGCAATGTAGCTTTCATTGTTCCGTGTCATTAAAAGATCATCTACATATACCACAAGATACAAAACTATTTTTCCAACTTTCTTGACAAATAAAGTTGCATCATCAAGATCAAAATGATTGAGGTTGAGTTTTAGAAGATGCTCAGTTAGTTTTTCATACCAGGCTCGCGGTGCTTGTTTGAGGCCATACAAGGATTTCACAAGTTTGCATACTTTATGTTCATGTCCTTTCACAGCAAATCCTTCAGGCTGGGACATAAAAACATTCTCTTTTAGATCTCCATTCAAGAATGCAGTTTTTACATCCATTTGATGGACTTTCCAACCATTCTGAGCAGCTAGTGCAAAGAGTATCCGGATGGTGGCCCATTTTGCTGTGGGGGCAAAAGTTTCCTCATAATCGACCCCTTCCTTCTGTGCAAAACCTTTTGCCACAAGCCTAGCTTTGTGCTTGTCAAGTGAGCCATCAGCTTTGTACTTGTTCTTGTAGACCCACTTGCAGCCAATTGGTTTGGTTCCAAATGGAGGATCAACCAGCTTCCAAGTGCCATTGTTTATGAGAGCATCATACTCCTTTTGCATCGCTTCTTTCCATTCATCATGAGAAATATCTTCTTTGAAGGAAGTTGGTTCAAAATCTGTAGACAAGTTCAATTCACAATCATAAGTAACATCCATATCAACAAGTGAATTAGAGTCATCTACATCACCTCCATCTTGTCGGTTTGAATTTCTGGTTCCTGTTTTTCCAATTTCATCAGGATGGACACTTTCAAGTGTCTTTGTCAGCCACTTCGGGGGACCTTTTTGAGATGGTCCAGGCTGATCTGTTGATTGAGTTGGGACTGAATCAAGATTGAGTCTCCCAATTCTATCAATTACATCACTTAAAGGATCATCCGTTGTTGGAGTTTCATGCAGGGGAGATTGTTCTTCAGAAGAAGATTCCACATGTTGTTCTAGTATAGGAATCCCCCTTCAAGATGTGGAATCTGATTATCAAATTCTTGAAATGATTTCGTTTTTGCGAATCTATCCAAGCGATCAAGTTGCCGCTCAACAACATTGTCAGATTTGGATGATTCAAGAAAAATGACATCTCTAGATACAACAAACTTTTTATTTACTTCATCATAGAGGCGGTATGCTTTAGAGGTGTTTGAATACCCCAGGAAGATACACTTACGACTTCTAGCACCAAGTTTGTTTCTATGTACCTTTGGTATCAAAGCATAACAGGTGGAACCAAAGATCCTGAGATGTTTTACCGAAGGAACATGTCCATACCACAATTCATAAGGGCTCTTGTTTCTTATAGCATTAGATGGACATCTATTCTTTATATATGCAGCACATAGAACAGCATCAGCCCAAAACATTATCTTTACATTTTTGAAGAAAAGCATGGATCGTACCATATTAAAGATTGTTCTATTCATTCTTTCAGCTACACCATTTTGTTGGGGATTATAAGGCACAGTTGTTTGATGTTTGATCCCATGTTGGCGAAGATAGTGTTCAAATTCATTTGATGTATATTCTTTTCCATTATCAGTGCGAATAGACCCAATATGAGATTGTGCATCATTTTCAATCCATTTATGAAAATTCTTGAATGTTTGAAAAGCATCAGATTTGTTCTTCAATAAATAAACCCAACACATTCTGGTGTAATCATCAATAAATGTCATGATATATTTATTTCCATTTGCAGAAGGAACAGGCATTGGACCACATAAATCTGAATGAATGAGTTCAAGCTTCCTATGTGCTCTTGAATGTGAATCATGAAAAGACTGTTTGCTATGCTTTCCTAGAATGCAAGCATCACATTGCTTATGTTTCCTAGGAATTGTAGGCAAACTAGCAACACCATTTTTCTTCAATAAGCGGAGACTGTCATAGTTTAAATGTCCAAATCTAGCATGCCATAATAAACTTGATGGAAGTGTACCTTCTTCATGATGAGAAATATATGAGAAATGTTGTGCATGAGCAGAGATTCCTTGCAGTTTGAGAAGCCTTTCTTCTTCTATTCCCCTCATGACAAGTGATTGGTCAGAAGCTTTTCTTACCTCAAGCTTGCCATCAAACATATGAATGGAGTGACCTTGCTGGCGGATGTGGACCAAGGACAGCAAGTTTCTCTTGAGCTATGGGAGATATAGAACATGATCCAGAAGAAAGTCTGGAAGACCAGGCAGTTTAAGCCTGATTGTGCCAAGCCCTGATGGCTTGATTTTTGACTGATCTGCAAAGTATATTGCTCCATCAACATTGTCAGTGAAATCTTCAAAAAAATCTTTTCTATGAGTCATATGACAGGTTGCTCCTGAATCAAGCAACCAATCATTTTTCGAAGAAGCAAGTGAAGCATTAAACAAATCTTCATTTACTCCAATGTTACATTGTGCCTCAATATAGTGAGCGGATTCAGGTGCTTTACCTTTGTCTGTATCATCAGTTTTACCTTTCTACTGGTTTCTTTTATGCTCAATTTTGTCCCATGGTAGCTTGCATGTAGAAGCATCATGTGATCCATTTTGTTTGCAGCGAATGCAATGCAGATCTGCCTTTTCTCCTTGAGAATGTCTGCCCCCCTGCCTCTGAAGTATCTTCCTCTTCCTCTTCGTCCACCTCTTCCTCTTGTAGAATCTTGAGCAGGATGCTTTTCTTTATGAGTAAGGCACACAGTCTCTTCAGAAGATTCAGGGGTTGTCTTCTTTCCAAAGGCTTTTTCTCTTTCAGCAAACTTTTTCACAAGAGAGTCAAAGCTTATATCTTTAAGATTTCCATTTGCTTGTAAAGACTCAAGATAATTAGAGTAAGTAGGATAGAGTGCCTTGAGAAAAGCAATAAGAGGGATATCCAGCTCAACCTTAGTGGATTTTATATCATGCATTATAGACTTTACTTCAGATGCAAGAGCAAGAGGATCATTATTTTGCAGTTCAAGAGTGAAGAGTTTAATCATGAGTTGGACTACCTCAAGTGCAGAATGTGAGTCATAGAGTTCTTTCAGCTTTTGTAAAGCTTCAAAGGCAGTTGAATATGATGAAATATGGTGACTTACTTCTTCATTTACAGATGCTGCGGTTAATGCATAGGCTTTGTTGTTCTTGTTTTCCCAAATGACGAGCTCTTTGTCTGATGTAGGCTGCACTGGGTCATTGTCTCCTTCTCCGACACACACTCCTTTCCACAACTCATTGAAGATGAGGGTGTGTTTTATCATCCGGGACAATTCAGGATAGTTCTCCTTGCCAGTGAGAACTCTTCCTACCATAGAGATGATTGAATGCATTCTGTAAAAAATACTTCTACTGATATATAGTGAAATTGTACTCAAAAGGGCAAAAAAAAATTTCAAACACTTTTATGTACTGTTTCTTCAAATCCCTCCAAGGATCCTCATATAATATATCCACCATATTCCATATCTACAAACTCAGTTCATAACTCATTCAAATGAAAACCATAATATATATAAACCACAGCGCACATATATATATATATATATATATAATATAACCACAGTGCACATATAGCACACAGCTTTAGCGCACATATAAATCACCGCTTTAATATAGCCACAACAACACGCATTAATTCAGCACTCTATCTCAAATAAAAAGAACACCGCATACCATTATCAGCACCATTATCTCAGGCCACGGTTATATCTCAGGCCACGGGTTATACAGTCCACAGTTATATGTCAGGCCACGGTTTATATATAATATACAGTCCAGGTTATAACTCGGTCCACGGTTTAAGCACAATACAACTCAGTCCACGGTTATATCTCAGGCCACGAGTTATACAGTCCACAGTTATATGTCAGGCCACTGTTTATATATAATATACAGTCCAGGTTATAACTCGGTCCACGGTTTAAGCACAATACAACTCAGTCCACGGTTATATCTCAGGCCACGGGTTATACAGTCCACAGTTATATGTCAGGCCACGGTTTATATATAATATACAGTCCAGGTTATAACTCGGTCCACGGTTATATACAACCCAATTCAATGTTGCACATTACAGAGTATTAAACCAGGATATGAATATCAGACCAACGCACATATAAACTTCACCGCACATACCAGGAGTTTTAACCAATGCACAAAGAATACGCACAGAGACTCAGAGATTATTCAACACAAAATATAAACCACGGAGCCCCACATAATTTACTGCTTCATACCAGAGATTCAATGCACACCATTGTATTCAACGCTCCATTCCCACGCTACAGCGTTGCATTCAATGTTGTATTCAACGGAGTTCAACCTACGCTTTCAATACGACCTTCACCACAGTCCATTCATCACATAGAGACTATGAATCGATGCATAGAGATGCTTCAGTGTATTCATTGCTCGAACTATTCAACACACTCGCTGCTATGTCAGGACAGAGGCAGTGGCAGCGCTATGTCAGGACAGAGGCAGCGCTCAGGACAGAGGCAATGGCAGAGATGAAGGGAGTTACATCTATTTTTAGAACCTGGGAGCTCTGATACCATGTCAGGCCAGGAGTAACTCCAGACTTGGCAGAAAAACTCAGAAAAACTGATTCATTTATTTCATTAGGTAGCTATTGTTATATACACGAATGTGACTGATCAGTTCATCTTCTTGATGACTGTTCACATTCCAAATTCACCCAATTGCAGAGGATTTGGTGTCAACAACCTTGAGATGTGAGATCTGAAGTTTTGATGAAGACGCCCAACTTGTGGCTTCCAGGATCCACTTATTCCAATAATCCACCGACAAGGAGTATAGTCTAAGCCAGACTGGAACTTTTGTGAAGTCTTACTGTTCTGGAACAAAGTTGGGCTTCCAGCACGTTATGTAGAGTCCTGCCGAGTTGTAGAAGTATGGGCCTCCTTCGAAAGTGCGATCTCTGTCTTCCCTGTGGGTGAAGATGATCGTGAAAAAATTCCTTGCTCCTAACTGTAGTTCATAGTTCCCTTTGGGCTTCCATTTCTGGTTTATCCACCAGTAGAGAGCTTTTTCATTGAGTTTCACTCCCATGAAGCAACAGATTAGGGCATGTTTGCACATGTGATCTCTGTATTCTTCGATCCATGGGTCTTCGATGATTAATGAGGGAGTTTCCTTCGCTATCGGTTTGCAGGGGGATGATCCTTTTTCTCCACTATGGCTGGGGACGCTTCTCTCAGCCGCAGGTCCATTGGCTTTCGAGGTATAGTTTGCCGCTAGAGCTTTGCCTCTATCCCTGGATCGGGAGGCGGATGAGGTGAAGGCGGGCTTAGGAGGGAGGCTGCTGAATACGAAGGGGCCGAAGGCTGGGGGGGTCGATCCCCCCCCTAGGGTGTTCATGGAGCGCTGCATCTAGGGTTTGGTTGCAGGAGTGAGCGTTGCAGATCGCTGGCATTAAAGCATCTCGTATTTAACTTCCATATATATATATATATATATATATATACATTTAATGTAGAAATATTTTATTTGTGCCTTTGATAGTGCAGTGAAATATTTTTTCCATGTTAACCTTAGTTTTTTTTTCAATTACTTTATATATATATATATATATATATATATATATTATATATATATATATATATATATATATATATATATACATAGATATATATATATATATTTTATATATATATATATATAATTTTAAATTTCTTTATATAATATATATACATAATTTTTTTTGAACAATATTTAAGTCTTTTGGTAGAAATCACATAAGAGAAATTTCTGGCGACGGGTTTCGAACCACCTACTGAAAGACTTTGCTTATTTCATTATGAATCACGGAAGCGTGAATACAGGAAATATATAAGATATTAAAATATTTTATATAGCATGTACATTGAGAGATTTTATCTATGAACTCCATTTTCTAGATTAAAATGATTTTTTTGTTATTAATATATTTTTAAGTAGATAAATATTACATATTATTTTATATTAAGAATTGAATGAATTATAAGACTCTTATTATCCTTATTAAAAAGTACTTTATATTTTTTATTTTTATTTTAATTTTCAATTACATTTTCTTTAGACATTGAATATTTTATCTATACAATATTAGAATATGTATTTTAACAATTTCTATTGATATAGAGATATATATGTAGTTGACATTGAAATTAATTAGTCAATATAGATCTTCAAATAATTTATTTAAATTATGTGTTGAAATATTTTGGGAAAATAAAAGGGGTAAGTATCTTATTTACATACTCCATGGGATAGGTCACGATTTCAATCCCTAGTGACTTAAAAAAAGTGAGTATCTTCCTCACACTTTTTTTAACTAATAATTATTTTATCTTTTAAAGTTGACATGAAATTATGTTAAGTCATGTAAACTCAAAATATTTTATTTATGAATGAGAGTGAGTGAAATATTTTTACCACATTATGTTGTAATATCAACAACAAATCAAAGGACATAGTGAAATTGGATTATTGATCTTTTATAATACTTTTAATTAAAACTAACTAAACATTTATATCCATTGTTGTTTTTTATTATATAGGATATTGTCTTTCTATTTAAAGAGTATTTGTTTCTCAAAAAGACATGTGTCAACTCCACATCCAAACTGAATCACACATTACATTCACACAAAGCTATCAAATACCCAACTATTACATCTTTTTCATTTTACAAGAAACAAAACAAACCAAATGAAAATAAAATTATTAATGTTATAATTAATTTATATATATATATATAAAGAGAGATACAAAGATAGACATGAAAGTGAAGGGATTGAGAACCCGAGCTTGACGGAAAAGTCTTGTCTTAAAATTTCAAAGAAGGAAACAAAAATATTTGCCCGAAAGAAGTGCGTTTATGATTCAAATTTCATGTGACGATGGTACCAGAAAATCTATACACATTACATTTGATCATGAAATGGGACTGGCAATACGTATATCATATAACAGCATAGCGTTTTGTATACTCTGGGCAGCTGATACTATTATCCGTGACGGACGCACTCTGATATTTACATCATAGACGACTAAGTTTCTCACACTTTATGTATAGGTTAGCAGTTTTGACTCAGAGCTCTCCGTTCATATATATACACAGACGTCGTAAGAACTCATATATTTTCTGCGATCGCTCAGTTTACCAAATTTATATATACATCGATATCCTAACAACTTTCACACCAAATACATAACCCATCCTTAGTACCTCATCACCTTTCCCCTTAGACCATATTCCCTAAGACCTTATTCTTCCGTATCCCCTTTTCCCTAGGTGCCAATTTAGGAACCTTTGTACCAATTACACATATCTTTCAGCCTCCCTTACTATAATTCCCAAATTTCCTTGACATATAGCCTTATCACGTAGCTCCTCATCGATAAATCCAACCACAAACCTTGGCCCAAAATGCCTTAGACCTTATGCCACTAGCCTTGGATATTTTATAGATGGATCCAAAATCCCCTTCACATGTTCCCCAAAATCCTCATGAACAACTTTGTTTCCCTTGGATCCTCCCCTCCCAACTTGTCCCCTAATATTTGTACCTTGACATCCATCTCCTAGACCCTAAATCCATTTTTACATGGGCTCCCTCACCTCTATGTAACACCTAGTCCCATCTATCATTGCAATGCCAACCAACTACGTGTATGGGAGCCTAGACCCTAGGACCTTACATCCTAACAACCCATGATTTGTCACTAGGCCCAAAGCAATTAAAAACCTTGTGCTATTCCAACTGTCCCTTACCTCTAAAGTTAAATATTTTTTACCCTACTTCATCAAGTGCATTATCCATTGAACCTAAGCTTCTACCCCTAGCCGCCTCCAACCCTAATCATATTATCCCATCCTACGAGTCCCTTACAACCCTATCCCACTCTAAGTAACCCATTTATATTTGTATTTTCTCATCATGTAGACATATCTACCCTTCTCCCCTACCTCTACTCAACTACTACTTCATTTTTTTTGTCTAAGACCCTTCATCCACTTCAATCATAGGCCCTCACATATACCTAACCATTAAAGCTTATCCCATTGCTATTTTTTCAACCATTATCTCTTTGTAAGCAGCTTTTAACCCTCATATATTTCCTCTTATACTTATTAAATATAAAATTAAAATAAATATACAATAAATCATATAAATGTAAATGCACCTAAGATATACTATTATTTTCGTATTCTTGAAAATTTTAGTATACCATGAGGAAAAACCATAATTCATTTCATATGGAACTTGTTGATATGATATTTTCTAAAATAATCAATTTAATTAAAAGGGTAGAAAGGGCATAACTAATTTTGAGATAAATCTCAACCTTTGATCTGTGACTACTTGTTAAGTTATGGTATGTTCTATGCTTAGAGCAGTTTACTTCTTTTTATTGTTATTATCCACAGATTAGCAATCACATGTACAGTAAGTAAAGTGCAGATAGAACATTAAACGATCGACAGAAAAAAAGCCAAGACATGAGACACCAGATGTGGCGGCTAGCGAGGGACAAACCCCAATGTGGGGAAACCCTTTGATCAAATCTTCTTTTATCTTCAATAATTCAGTAGAGAGAAATAGTACATAAATCTAATTTACATTAGAAGTAGCAAACCCTAGATCAGTGGCATCAGCGGCATTAGCAACATCAGTCAATATCTGTTAGATCATCTAGATCAACAACATCAGTGGCATAAGCATCATCGCCATCAGCATCATTGGCATCATTGGCATCACCAGCATCACCGGCATCATCGGCATCACCAGCGTCCTTCCTTCCACACGTGTGAGAGGAGTCCCTTTCTGCGCAGTAGGAGAAGAGCCTCTTTTCTACGCTTGAGAGAGAGAGAGATGTGATGAGATGTGTGTGTTCAAATGAGGAAAAGACCTCCTGTATTTATATACAAATGTTGATGATGAATAGATGCGTCTGTTGGGCTTCTGAACCTACATGAGTTGCTGGTCGGCTTTATAATTATTCCATAATCAAAATAAATTCATATCTCCATAAATACTTATCGGAATCGGATGATCTTTAGATCAATCCTACACCTCTCGACGAGAGGAATCTAGGAAAAATATTATGAACTATGAATAAAGTGACCCACATGGAGTCTGGCACTAGTTGCCAATTTTAACACTCCCTCTCAACTAGGGAGAACTCCATCTGCAATCTGTCTGTCGGTCACTACTATTCATCCATCAAATGCATTACCCTGTACAGCTTGACGCGTGCTCTACTCTGCTCTATCCTGCCTAGTCTGCTATGTTTTGTTCTACCCTGTTATGATCTACTCTGCTCTCCTTTGTTCTGTTCTGCCCTGTTTTGATCTGCTATGCTCCGCTCTGTTCTGTTCTGCCCTGTTCTGATCTGCTTTGTTCTGTTCTGCTCTGCTTTATCCGAGTTATGAAGAGGAAGAAATGATCGAGGATGTATCATACCGACTCAAAGTCAGTCTCAAAGTGTGTACCACTAGTCCAAGACCAGTCTCAACCGACCCGAAGTCAGTGTCATAGTGGGTACAACTCCTACCACTGGTCCCAGACTAGTCTCAACTGACCCGAAGTCAGCGTCATAGTAGGTACCACTCCTACCACTGGTCCCAGACCAGTCCTCCACTGACCTGAAGTCAGTCTCAAAGTGTGTACCACTGGTCCCAGACTAGTCTCAACCGACCCGAAGTCAGCGTCATAGTAGGTACCACTCCTACCACTGGTCCCAGACCAGTCCTCCACTGACCCGAAGTCAGTCTCAGAGTGTGTACCACTGGTCCCAGACCAGTCTCAATCGACCCGAAGTCAACGTCATAGCAAGTACCACTCCTACCACTGGTCCCAGACCAGTATCATCCTCCACTAACTCAAAGTCAGTCTCAGAGTGTGTACCACTGGTCCCAGACCAGTTTCAGCTAACCCGAAGTCAGCATCATAGTAGGTACCACTCCTACCACTGGTCCCAGACTAGTATCATTAATCCTAGATAAATGAAGGTCATCGTAGCATAGGGAGTACAGTAGATACAGTGATGCATCCATTGGTACTAATATGGTCCCTATCCTCATTTCCCTACTCATTGATCAGATGAGAGGTACTTCCCATGAGTCCTAGACTGCATGGGTAGGATGCCTCAACATGAGAACTAATGAATCTTGTCCACAGGAGAGCGAATCATCCTATCCCACAAGAGAGTGAATCATCTTGTCCACAGGAGAGCGAATCATCCTGTCCACAGGAGAGCAAATCATCCTATCCACAATCACCATGGAGAACACATCATCCAGGCCTCATAGGAGAACTAATCACCCTGCTACACAACCGTCATGGAGAACACATCATCCAGACGTCACAAGAGAACTAATCATCCTGCTACATAATCGTCATGGAGAACACATCATCCAGACCTCATAGGAGAACTAATCATACTGCTACATAATCGTCATGGAGAACACATCATCTAGACCTCACAGGAGAAATAATCATCCTGCTACATAATCGTCATGGAGAACACATCATCCAGACCTCACAGGAGAACTAATCATACTGCTACATAATCGCCACGGGGTATCACAGGAAAGTTTGATTCTTTTTCCTTGTACACGTACACCACTAGGGGATGGTGAGTCACCCTATGGTCATATGTTGCTCCAAGAAGTACCCCGCACCTGCCCCCCCCCAGAGCTTCAAGAGCTCCATACATCATACAAGACCCTTATCAGAGGGTTTCTGAACGACACCAAGTCATTCTCTGAAAGTCAAAAATTTGACCTTTCCTAGGGGCTTTGTCAGAATGTCAGCGACCTATTCATCTGTACCGATATGTTGAAGCCTTATAGCTCCCCGTTGCACCATATTTCGAATATAGTGGCACCTGATATCAATATTATTGGAGCATTCATGAAATACAAGATTCTCTAATAAACAAATCCCACTCTGGTTATCACACAGGATCATAGTGGTATCCAATGTAAATCCAAACAGCTCATTGAAGAGCTTTCGTAACCAGACTGCCTCACAGGTGGCCATGCTAGCAGCAATATATTCTTCCTTGGCGATGCTCAAAGCCACCGACTTCTGCTTCCTGCTCATCCAGGATATCGAAGCAGATCCAAGGAGAAACAGCACCCGGAAGTGCTCTTATGATCCACCAAACTGCCTGCCCAATCATCATTAGTGTATCCAAGTAGTCTCACATTTCCAGCAGTGTATCTTAATCGATGAGTGATTGTGCCATGAAGATCTCTCAGCAAGTTCTTGGCACCAATCCAATGTGAGTGACGAGGCTCAACCATATGCTGGCTCAAAGTGTTTACTGCAAAGCATATATCCAGACGGGAGTTCACCAATAACATCAATGCTCCGATGAGCTGTCGATACTCGGTAGCATTTCGTAAAACGGGTCCGGTAGCATTACTGTTTAACTTCTTAAATTTAAGATCCATCGGGGTAGTTATGGGTTTGCAGTCCATCATGCCCAATCTTTTCAGTATATTCACCACATATTTTCCTTGAGATAGGAAAATTTCCCCTGGCTTTTGCCAGAATTCAAGTCCTAGGAAATAGTGCATCAGTCCTAGGTCCTTCATTTCAAATTCAGAAGCCAACTCCCTCTTACATTTGTGAATGAGAGGGTCTGCACCTGTTAGAAAGAGGTCATCCACATACAACACCAGTATCAGAGGTTTGTTATCTTCAACCTTAAAGTAAAGGTTAGGATTGTCTTCACTCCTAGTGAATCCCAACTTCATCAAGTAGCTATCAATCCTCTCATACCATGCTCGGGGTGCTTGCTTCAGCCCATAGAGAGCCTTATTCAACCTGCATACATGAGATTTTCGATCATAAATCTCAAATCCTTCGGGTTTCTCCACATATACCTCTTCTTAGATCGAACCATGCAAGAAAATGGTCTTGACATCCATTTGATGTAGGTTCCATCCTTGTGAAGTGGCAAGGGCTATGATCGAGCAGATGGTGGTATATCTGGCAACAAGTGCAAATGTCTTGTCATACTCTTTTTTTTTGGTTCCCTAGTGTCAGCTTCTTGAGAGCTCCTCACTATAGGAAGATTGTTCACCTTGCTGAGGGCCATATCTTCGTCAAAGGTGACATCATGACTAATCACGACTTCCCTTTGACCGGCTACATAGATTCTAGAGCCTTTAGTATTTTCACCATAGCCCACAAAGATTCCTTTCTTTCCAGATGCACCCAATTTATTCCTTTTCTCTTTTGGCACATGAAAATATACAGGGCTTCAAAAAATTCTAAAATTAGATACATCAGGTTTCTTACCGGTGAACATTTCTTCAGGATTCTTGGAACCCAATGCTTGATGAGGGCATCGGTTTTGTACATATGCGGCGGTGTTCGCAACTTCGTCCCATAAAAACTTCGGAAGTCTTTGATCATGGAGCATGGCACGGAAAGCTTCCACAATCGTACGGTTCTTCCTTTCTGCCACACCATTATATTCAGGAGTATATGGTGTAGTAGTCTCCCTCTTAATGCCAGCTTCTTTACAAAAGTCATGAAACTCGTTAGTTTCATATTCAGTCCCATTATCAGTCCTTAAGATCTTGATCTTCTTTTCAGTTTGATTCTCGATCAAGGCTTTGAAGTGTCGAAACCAAGTGAACACTTCATCCTTCTTTTTCAAGAAGTATATCCAAGTCTTTCGAGAATAGTCATCTGTAATAATATGAATATCCTCCCAAGGAGTTCACAGGCATCATACTAGATATGTATGAGTGAGCCAACTGTAATATATCAGAGGTCTTTCTTTCGCTTGATGGGAATGGTCCCCTTTTGAGCTTCCCTTCGGCACATCCCAGAAATACACCTTCTTTCTCTACTCAGAATTCAGGCATCCCTATCACCATTTGTCTTACATCGGGTAGAGCTTTACAATGAAGGTGGGAAAACCACCGATGCCAAAGTTCGGACTGAAGAGATGTGTCACAAGACATGACACCTAGCAGACTTTCACCGACTTGATATAATGAATGAACTTGAAATCCAAGAGTAAAGGCATCTTTAACTTTAAATAAACTCACCTGTCTATTGTAGATTTCCTTGGAGGTGTTTAGCTCAGAAACATAGGCCACCAAGCGCTTGTCGATAGAGTCCCGGATGATCTTCTTTTTTTTGACTTCACTGGTTTTCCATTTGTTCCTGGCAGTAGTGGGTGCATTTGATGGAGGCTCAACAATATGCCTCTCACATGGTCCAACACTCCTTGATCATCTAAGGTTAGATCAAGAAACATCTTCCATCCGTGATAGTCAGACTTCTCACGGAGCTTGTCTTCGGCGGGGAAGAGTGCTGAGGACCCCATAGTTCTTTTACAATAGCCTTGCCAATCTTCTCTTCGGTGATTGCTCTTGCTCTTGCTCGGGATTTGTCTTCACCTTAGCTCTGATACCATGTTAAGTTATGGTATGTTCTATGCTTAGAGCAGTTTACTAATTTTTATTATTATTATCCACAGATTAGCAATCACATGTACAGTAAGTAAAGTGCAGATAGAACATTAAACGATCGACAGAAAACAAGCCAAGACACGAGACACCAGATGTGGCAGCTAGCCAGGGACAAATCCAAATGTGGGGAAACCCTTTGATCAAATATTCCTTTATCTTCAATAATTTAGCAGAGAGAAATAGTACATAAATCTGATTTACATCAACAACAACAAACCCTAGATCAGCAGCATCAGTGACATTAGTCAATATTTGTTAGATCATTTAGATTAGTAGCATCAGCGCCATCAGCATCATCGGCATCACCGACATCATCGCCATCACCAGAATCACCGGCATCATAGACATCACCAGCATCATCGACATCACCAGCATCATCGACATCATTGGCATCACTGGCATCACCGGCATCATCGGCATCACCGGCATCATCTGCATCACTCGCATCAATAGCATCACCAACATCACCGGCATCACTGGCATCATTGGCATCACCGGCATCACCGGCATCACCAGCGTCCTTCCTTCCACACGTGTGAGAGAAGAGTCCATTTCTGTGCAGTAGGAGAAAAGCCTCTTTTTTGCGCAGGAGAGAGAAAGAGATGTGATGAGATGTGTGTGTTCAAATGAGGAAAAGACCTCTTGTATTTATATAGAAATGTTGATGTTGAATAGATGTGTTTGTTGGGCTTTTGAACCTACATGAGTTGCTAGTCGGCTTGATAATTATTCCATAATCAAAAAAAATTCATATCTCCATAAATACTTATCAGAATCAGATGATCTTTAGATCAATCCTACACCTCTCGACGAGAGGAATCTAGGAAAAATATTATCAGCCATGAATAAAGTGACCCACATGGAGTTTTTCCCTAGTTGCCAATTTTAACATTACTACTAAGTATATTTTAGAATACTTTATGGAGGTTAAATATCTACCATTGGCCTAATAATTATTGATAATTAAATTAAAATTTTGGAATCATTTTTCTAAAATAGAAACACTTATTATCATAATAAATATAGGATAGTTCATCATTCCTATTTAAGTAAAATCGCCTCACTTGTAATAATTATAGAATACTCAACTAAAGGACATGATTTTATTCGCGCCAAATATATCTAGGAATTGGAACATTAACCTATTTATTTTTATTTATAAATGAGGAAAATATACTTCAACTAAATAAAAATAATTTAAAATCATGTTCTAATACCAAAAGAAATGTGTGTGTGTGTGTTTGTGTGTTAAAATTAAAATTACTACACTAACATTATAAATATCACTTTTAAACTATATATATATATATATATATATATATATATATATATATATATATATATATATATATATATATATATATATATATATATATATATATATACATATCACAGATGGATTTTCAAGTGTGCAAGATAGTGGGGGGTGGGTCGTCGTCCTCCTATTTTCCCATTTGAACAAGGTATGTGGTAGCTTGTCTCGCTAGTTGTCATAAAGCCTAATATGAAACCAAATACATTCAAATCCTTATGCCATGTTCTATCACACACATTATTTTCAACCCCAACCGTCTTTAATTCGACTCGTTTGGCCTGAAAACACTTGGGGAATTAGCTCACTCGTCACTCGTAAGAGAAATCAGTTAGATCATGATAAAATGATGGCATTTAGAGCCCCTACAACAACAATTCAATACAATTCAGCCTACCACCTCAAACTCTAGTCTACTATGTCTCCTCAGGAGCTTATAAAAAACCACTGAGAGGTTTGATGGGCACAATTCCTTTCCACAAGAAATTGTAGGTCAGAAGTGAATTTATCCATCCCCACTCAGGTGCCTATTCATGCTGAAATTGAACATCAAATCTATTTCCAAATTGTTTGTGGTCAAAGAGAGAAAGGACAAATTCTCAATTAGTGATTCATCTTCATAGTGAAAACGTTTTTCTAGTTTTACTATGAGTTAGCATCTTGACACAATGCAAAAAGAAGCTCATGTTCAATTGGATCTCATTTAATGTAGTTGACATTTCATAATTGTTGTGCAGCTCCACTATGAATGATGAAAATATCCATGGAACTGGTGTGAATCTCCCTCCTCTAGAATTATTACAGCTCACTCCCCTGAGCATTTTATGGTTGGGTTTAACTCTCTTCCTTGACCTTAATCTTTACTTCCTCACTTGTTTTTTCTTCTCTCACCTCCCCTCTAGGACTCTTGTTCTCTTTCTTGGTTTCCAATTCTTTGTGATATCACCCCCCACTAACACTCTCTCTCGTTGGCTTCCTTCTCACCTCTCTAGGAAGCAATCAAAATTCATTCGTACTTCATTTATGTGATGTGGCCTTCTCTAGGCACTCACAACCTCTCCTTTTCCCTCACCTATTTTGTTCTTGAAATCCTTCCTTTTCTCCTTTGGCTTGGTCTCCTCCCCCATAATTCCACCAAGCTTCATCAACAAGCTATATTTAGACATGGAACTACTTATTATTAGGTGTGAGCAAGTCAAGGAAGCACTATAACCCAGTAAATATTGGCTAAAATTGCAACATGCTTTCAATATTTGAC
The DNA here is from genome assembly GCA_031772625.1 of Pinus tabuliformis. Lineage (NCBI taxonomy): Eukaryota > Viridiplantae > Streptophyta > Pinopsida > Pinales > Pinaceae > Pinus > Pinus tabuliformis. The sequence continues at coordinate 1,530,884,345 of CM062817.1, read as the reverse complement.
ATCGAGGCCCATCCAAGTAGTACTTAGAAGAGATGAGAGGAAAGGAACCCCCAACTGGGCCTTCTCTCCAACATGGAAATACTTGTTGAGTTGGCAGATTGGGTGCCTGACACAATCCACATGCATCAACACTTTAATCAATAAATTCATATTGTGGTCCAATACTGACACATGAAATTTCTTAAGGGAAAGGTTTTATTGGATCATCATAAGAAATGAGAGGATCTCCTCCTTTCCATGGAGCATCAACAATATCATATGAAAGATCTAGACTAGTGTTTCGAGTGAGTCGAGAACCACCTCAGCATTGCCCCCACCACTAGTTTCTCTTCGGGCAGAAATTAAGAGCCAATCTAGGTCGCATCTATAGAGTCGAACCCTACCTTCTAGATTTCCTTTATGTTATTTGTTTTTCTTTCCAGCCTTCTAGTAGAATTATTTGGTTTCACGACCATGACACACCAAACATTAATGCATGTATGTCCTATTTTGAACTTTTTGAAAAACTTTTTATGTTCGACTTCTTTAAGAAGAGTGCACTTTAGAATATGCACTAGTCTTCCTAATGATAGACAAGTCTAAAAAGTGATACCTCACTAAGTAATCTCATAAATACAAATTGAATTCAAAATATATATATATATATATATATATATATATATTTTAGAGGTTATATATTAAATTGATATACAAATTTATATATGCTTAATTTTTAAAGTAATTTTATATGGCTTAGGGTGTGATCCTCGGATGATTTTGACAAATTAGATGTCTTTAGGTCATAGCTACTAAAGCCATATATTTTCAAGTCATTAATTAAGTGTGTGAGTCATCTCAAAACTCATATAACTTAGTAAATAAAAAAATTATGTATAATTTTATTTATAATAAATAAATCAAATATAAATATTATAATAATAATAATTTAATTTTAAAAATATATATAGATAATAATTAATTTTTATACTTAGATATTTATAAAAAAAATAAATAAATATTCTTTTTATATTTATATTTAACAAATTCAAAATTAAAATAAATTATAATGATTAAACTAGGTTATAACTATTTATAGAGTGAAAATGTTCCATTGAAGAAAATACATATTACACCTACATGTGTGATGGACATCTATATTCTCATGCGTCTCATTAGCGGCATCTGTGAAGGGACATCTATCATCTCGATCTTCGGCTGTTTTGCTATATCACCGATCATTTGATTTAGGACTCTTTTGCACTAGAAATTAAATATATAATATACGACTAGAGGAGTGATGAAAGGAATAAATCAAAATAGTTATTGGTACATAATAAATTTAAAATGATAAAAAATATTTTTTAATCTACATGATAAGAAGATGAATATTTATGTTATTATTTTTAAATTTATAAAATAATATGTTTTAATGTGAAATTTATAAAAAGTTTAGAGAATAAATTTATTCGATTATATTTTTGCGAATATGTATATTTATTTTAAAATAATATTTCTAAATTTATAATTTAATTATTAATAATTATTAAGTGGATGGTAGAGATTTAATTTCTACATAATGTTTTAGAATATTTTTAGTAGTATACACAAATCAAAAGTTAGGATTTATCTTCAATTTAGTTTTTCCCTTATTTCTTTTTTAATTAAACTGATTAATTAAAAAAATGTAATAAGAACAAGTGTTATTAGAAGTGAGTTATGGTCTTTTGGGCATATAATATTGATAAATCATCGTATTAACCTATGGTATTATAAAAAATCCTATTTAAATATAAGGAATCTTCCTTGTAAAGTGGAGATAAATCTCTATGTCTAAGAATCTAGTTCGATGTTTTTCAAAATGTATATATGTTTAATTATGCATTAATTCTTGTACACGGGGTCTTGGATAGGCGGTGATCAGGAGCTCTGTTAAGACACTCCTTGTTGTGAAGCTTTTGGTTCAATAATAATAATGTTATAATCTAGCTAGTTTTATGATTTTCTAAATTTTCACAATGATACCATAGGACATGTTTTTGAATGGTTTATTTTTTTTTGTAAGTTATTAGTTCTATTGATATAAATTGTCTCCCATTACAACCATAAATTATTTTCTTTTAGTTGTTCTCTGCCACTCAGGAAAAGTATACCATCAATGATAGACAAATATTTTAGTCAAAAAAAAAGACAATTTTGTACTATTCTATCTATGCCATAGTCTCCAATTACAAAAATAGATTTTTTTCTTTTAGTTGTTCTCTGCCACTCAAGAAAGTAGACCATCAGTGATAAACAAATATTTTAGTCGAAAAAAAGACAATTTTGTACTATTCTATGTATGCCATAGTCTCCAATTACAAGAATAGATTTTTTTCTTTTAGTTGTTCTCTGCCACTTAGGAAACTAGACCATCAGTGCTAGACAAAGAATTTTGGAAAAAAAAGACACCTTTGTACTATTCTATTCATGCCATAAGCAAAAAAATATGACGATTGTACTATGACTAAAATGATATCTAAAATAAAAAATGCAATTGTTCATAGAATAGAAGTACGCACAACTACACATGGGAATTACAAATCAAAATCATTGAAATGATAGTTAGAAGGGGCTTAGGATGTCCATGTCGCTGCAGAAATATCAAGTAGATGTGCAGAAATCTATTAGGGTTGCCAAAATGCCTATGGAGAAAGGCCCCTTACCCTTGAGAAGAATGTTTTTTTACGCGCTCGAGATGCAAAGCTAAGTCCTTGTGCTACATGGATTGATCTCGATGATCAGAAATAATGTCATTTAATAATGTCTTCTTCTTTTTTTCTCGATTAAGACTAATTCTATTAAGCAGAAAAATATTGTACAAGAGGATACATTCCAGAGATGCAGGATACCGGCAACCGGAAATGATAGGACTATCAACCTCGGTTCTGGGGAAGGAGTTAAGCAAGCAAGGAGCTACAACTAGTCACTAAAAGCTTAAAGAAGCATTGAATGCTACCCTGAAAGGGTAGAGGCTTCAACACGAAGCTTTTTCCCTTTCCTTTTTTTAACTTCAACCCAACCATTTTGTGGTGGATGAGCGATTACAACTTGAAGATTGGGGTCCTCCACTGGGGAGCCCTCCTTTTCTGAATCCGAGGAGGAGGACAAATGGACACGTTTCTGAGCAATGGCTGAATCAGAGGAAGGCGCCAGGCCATCGGTGGAAGGGGCCACGAAATGAGGGGCCTGATTCAATTCTTCATCGCTATCTTCATCTTCAGAGCTGGAGGAATCAGAATCCACGACTGGAGGAGGAGAGCAGGGAGCCCATCGTTTGGACTTGGGCTTGGAGACATTGGCCTTGTTCTTTTTTGCCGGGCGAGATGGGCAAGTCTTCTGCAAATGCCCAGATTGGTGGCAATGGCGGCACCGAAAAGCAGTATTCTCGTAATCCAGTGTCTGGGTCCAGATAAAGTCATTTATCTTGAGATTGATTTGTTCTGGAAGACCTTTGCTCAGGTCTAACTCCACACATATTCTTGCATATGAGTAGAGACCTTTGGATTCCCGCCAAAAATCTCCACTGATGAAGCTACCCAAGGTGTCTCCTATAGCTCTGAAGACACGAGTACTCCATAGGTGGGCAGGTAAGTTTGGAAGCCGAATCCATACCGGTGTCTTGGTAATGACTGCAGTAGCTAGATCAAAATCTGGGAACCAGGGAGTCAAGAATATCCCTGCAGTTCCCATGAACCAAGGGCCCTCTGCTAAGGCCTTTTCATAGTGCTTATTGTTATCAAATAGAACAATGAAATAACCTTTTGAACAAAAAAAGATCTTAAATGATGTGTCCAGTTTGCATGGATCCATGCATATAGATCCTGAGATCGCGGCCACAATCCATTAAATCTGCAAATGATGGCTCTTTCCGTAAATTCTTGAAGATGGGAATCCAGATCTTCATGTATGAGTTCAACAGAGGGAACTTCTTCAATTTTGTCAACCAAGAAGGCCTTAGATTTAAGGGCTTCCGGGGGTTTGGGGTTCTTAGAGTGAACTGCGTCCTTATATGAGAAAGGCCGAGTAGAGGAAGATTGTCCCGCTGCACCTCCTCTCAAACGAAGGGTCACCACCACCGAGCTGTTCCTGGAAATGCTGTAAGCAGAGAGGGGAAGAGGGCTTTCAAGTTGTTTACCTTGAAAGAGAAGTCGCAGAAGGCTAGATGGGATCCCCATTCTGCGCTCTAGATTCAGTTTTAGTTGCTGCACCAGATCTGAAGGGCGAACCCATTGCATGATGGTTCTGCCTGAAGGCTGAGAAATTTGGATCTGAAAGGAGTCAGATAAGGGCCTTGATCCCATGCAGATCTCTGGATCTGGCCAGAGCGCGGGCTTTTCTGCCTTCTGGATGACCAGATCTGGCAGATCTTTGTCAGATCTGAAGCTGAGACTGCGTTTCGGAGAGCAAGTGATTGCCTCAAATCCATACAAAGACCATGCGGATGTTGCATTTTCCTGCTCTCTCTTGCTTGATTCCAAGGTTGGCACGGAAGGAAACAAAGCCAGAGTCGTGGCCTTGAGATCTTGAGGCCCCTGCTGCTAAGGGTGTAGCATTCGAATCCACCGGGGGTTGCGCGTCCGAGCTAGCGTAGCAGAGGCACTGTCGTCGGTGGCGAGAGCGAAATGGGTCTTCACTTTTACGCCGCGCAAGACCCTGGCGGCATCATCGTATGCACGGGCTGCCTCCTCGGCTGTGTCGAATGTGCTGGGCCACACACGAAATTTCCTCCATGGATCTCTGATCTCCACTGCGAGTCTCCCCCAGGGCCGCTTTCTTACGCTCTTGAGATGGGTTTCTTTGAGGGCCCGGGTTTCGTTCTCGTGACCTCCGATCCTTCCACTCGCTCTCCGCTTGGTCTCCACAGCCATCGTTCAAGTGAATAAGTTCCATTCAATAATGTCATTAACTTGCAGTAAAATCTTTCAGCGAACTTCTCGTGCTTTTGTTGGAAACGCATAGAAGCTAAAGCACAAAATTCACCCAAAACACACGAGCTCCAACTTTTCTATTGATCACACACAACTTAATCCTTACAATGAACCTTGTGAAAGGTATTTAACCTTTTCCAACTAGTGACTCGCCTAAAATCTGTTAACATGCACACACTCTTAACTTAGTTAACTCACACTCTAAATATGGACTGTACTTACGCTTCATCCATCACTGGACTTGACTCAACGCTTAACACTCAACACTCAGTTAACTGACTCTCTAAGTTTAGACAAATCCTCATGAAAGAGTAATTACAATTTCTAACCGCTATGGCGAGGACCACACCTAGTTTAGATTTTATTTGCAAGTAGAGCTCGATCGTGTAGAGACATTGATTTTGTCGACGTGAATATGGCATAGATCAAGGATCCACTTAACAGATAATGCCAAAATCTTTGCATCAGTGAACTCATTTCGCTCCTCCATGGTCGTTGTACAGGATATATTTAAATGTATCTAAAAAAAGTCTTAAGTGAGGGCATGGAAGCTTTTTTCAAATGACAAGGCTTTGTGTTGAACGTAGACATTACCAGGTCCCCCAATCCATGCAGTTGTGTGACTCTGCATGCACTCGCGGGCCATTTTGGAGCACGGTTATTGAACGGGGTGACTAATACAGGTAAAATTATAAGACAGAGTTCCCCAGAAAATAATAAAGAAGCATTGAGAGAGGATACTAAAGTATTAGAGCCAAAACTCTATGGATTCAGTGGGAACTGGGTTGGAGTCCGCTAAGAGATAAATGCATGGTTGGGTGGGGCTCACAAAGGAAGCACCAGGGAGTAGATGAGCAGCGAACCAACACTTATTTAGGAATTTGAGTGTAGAAAACTAAATCCAACGATGCTCTGTTGGAGTCCAGAAATGTTGGACGCTAGTGGAAGGTGGTGAGCTCAGCACTCATTCTAACAAGTAGAAGTAGTGGAGGCTCTATAGGAACTTGTATTGAGGGGTGGGAAAGGGGTGTCCATAGTCAAGAGGACCAGGGCCAATGCCTATGGCCACAAGGGAAACAACACAATGCCAGTGAGGGTGAGGGACATAGAGGAAATTCATAGTTCCATGGGATTCCAAGAACGAGAGTATGAAAAATAGAGCGATGTCAAGAGGTTAGTTAACCATGGGAGATGTCATAAAAATTGCAGGCAGAGGAGCTGAGCAGAATAACATTTAGGTTATCAAATTGAATGAGGGGATGGGATGGTGATAGTTCCATCTCATTGCGACCTTCCTCACTCAGGTGCATCGAATAAGAAAGTTTTAATGTTTATTATGAATTAATAAGTATTATAAAAATATTAACATAAATTGAAATTCATTTTAAAGTATTTATATTATATTTTATTATTTTATTTTAATTACATATTCTTTATATTAATACTTTCTATTCTTCTAATTATTTATATTTTTTATCCTACTCTTAAACTAGCAACTTCATTATGTATAGCAGCTTCATTATGTATGGTATTTGTCTATTTTAAATTAAAGATTAATACAATTGCAAAATAAACATTTAAGGATATTTTTTTGGTGTTATAATCCATTATTGAAGTCAATTCATATAATGGTTTACATTATATCACTATTAAGTCAACCTAATGGATATTTTTACATGTAACATTGTCGAAATTGGTGTGTTATATCATTTTTCACTCTAAAACATTGTCCAAACTCATTTATAAAATACTTTGTCTTATCAATAACATTTATCATGAAAATAATTGATAAAAATAATTTATATCAGTTACTTCAAAATATATATATATATATGATTACATCCTTGAATGATCCATTTTGATATTTTATACATCCACACTATAACGAGGATATATTCCATCTTATTAGTCCCTGCCTCCGGCATAGCAGGGACTATAGTGATCGATCAACCATTGACTTCCTAATAAATTGCTTTGACCAAATAATATTTCCCGTACATTTCAGGGTTAAACTAATGTTTTAAATAAAATGTTCTGCGTAATAGATTTTTATCCAATGTTTTTGTTTCGACCTCTTATTGCCGGCTCGACTGTATACTTTTATCGAAACTTAGGATAAAGAGTTTGGGGCTCGCCTGTGTACTTTTCTTTAGGATAGGCAGTTTGAACCATCACCGCTGTCGCTGCATGTACAAGTGCCACAGCATCTTCTACAACTACCACAGCTTCTTCCAAGTGTCCTAATGCATTGAAGTTTTGACCTTCAGAAGATTGGGTAAATTGATTCTAGAGCAAACACACGAAAGTGTGCTTCAGAAATTATGCGGAAGACTTTCATGAACTAATCTGCATCGAAGTTCTGAATATGTACTTGTAATCTTCAGCGGACTAGATAAATTCATTCTTTCTGAAAACCTCACCGAAGTCTGCAATGGCAGGAGTGGTAGCAATGGAGGAGTGGCAGAAATGGAGACTCCTTTCATCTACACTTGCACCACAGAAGACAAGGTAAGCAAGGTAAGCAACACGAGAACCAGTGGCATAGTAGTTATTTAAGCAGTATAGCAGTGATTTTGTTTGAAATGTTTTTCTTACATTTCTATTCTTCTCTGGAAACGATTTTCTTTCTGGCATCGTATTCTTCTTTGGCAATGATTTTTCTTTCTGGTATTTTCTTGCTGCATTGTTTTTGGGGTGCACCCTTTTTTATAGGAAAGAGAACCTAGAGGAATGCACCAGACCTCAGAGAAAATAAAAAATAAAAAAACATTTGCGATATTCCTGAAAAATAAATCTCTCTCTAGTTTGAGGTAAACAAAATAGAATTATGAAGAAACACTTACAGCAGCTTTATATTCGTTAATCTACAACCTTATTGTTAATGAAATGAATTGTATTCTATGCAGAAACGAAAGGCAGGGTAAACAATATGTAATTATGGGCTACCATTAAAACCAGGAAAGTAGTACACACCTGCACGTAAATGGCCCTTGAAAATCGAACAAGCCGATACTTCCATGCTGCGTTATTCATCTGGGACTACCCCTGATATTAGACAAAATGTAGCACCCAGTTAGTTCCATTGCTATCATCAACAAGGGATTAAAAGGACGTGCAAATTATGTTAGACTTTAAAGGAGGAAGGTGTAGAAATTTTGAATAATTTAACACATATTCAACAGAGATTATCCTGATCATGTACTATTGTGGAATACATACACAATACATAAGCTCCTCTACGTTGATCATCAATATAGCAGCATCAATAACAATAAAACATCAAGAGCATTCACACATTAACAGAGTATGTAACCCGAGGAAAGCATCTCGCTAAAAACCCCACACTATCTGTATATTAATGATTGAGACCATGTAACATTACAAAGTACAATGCTTATCACAAGCAATCCAGTACCAGCTCCACCTGTTACACACAATACAACTAAGATCTGATCTCCAAATCTATTCCACTGCTTGCCTGCCTCCACTGCTCAATACCTGCTTAAGAATGAATGAGAATGGTCTACCAAACGCGTATTTCACCTCCAAAGAATCACTCACAATGTGTAAGACGTGAGCAGAAGCTACAAACTGGGCAAATACATGAGCAAACTCATTGGCATACTCAATCCTTGATTGTGCAAGATCTGATGCACAACTATAGTCACAACTGATAGCAATCTGATTCTCTAACACCTGTCCCTGCTGAACTGAACATGCACTGACATGAAACTGAGTTAACTGATGTATTCTATAGTTGTATTATGAGTTAATAATTAGTTTAACAACTCATCATTAGTCTATTTGCAGTTAGACTAACTACAACTAGTTTAACCAAGTCAAACTGAACACAACTCCATCAACTCCACAATCAACTCCACCAAACTCAACTGATTGAGTTCTAACTGAAGTCATGCATGCAACAACTCAACTGACTCATAAGAAAAGCATACTTCCTTCTGACAGCTACATGGGCCACATCTGTAGCTCAAATTGAAGTGCTCCAAGAGAATAAGATCAAGTTTATAGTCCAAATATTATTATGAGACAATAATATTTGACTTTTCTATTTTTGACAGCTAGTCTAAAAATAGACTTTGATCACCCACACTGTGGTCACCCACACTTTGGTCACCCACATTGTGATCACTCACACTGTGATCACTCACACTGTGGTCACCCACACTGTGATCATCCACACTGTGATAAAAAATAGAACTTGCGCCATAATTTGCCTGTGGGCCCACTTAGTGAAGGCGACTCTTTTCACTAAGCTCCATCATCTTGTTGCAATCTCAACACTCCCTCTCGACAAGATATGGATTATCAGCAACCCCTATCCTGCCTCGGTGGTACTCGAGTTTGCTCCTGGTGAGAGCCTTCGTCAGAATATCAGCATCCTGATCCTCCGTTGGAATGTATGAAAGCAACATGATCCTACGCTGCACACAATCTCTGATATGATGGTACCTAATGTCAATATGCTTAGATCTATCATGAAATACATGATTAGCCGAGAGTTTAATGCAACTCTGTTTATCACAGTAAATCACAGTAGGATCCCAATTAGAACCGAACAAACCAACCAGGATCTTCCTCATCCATATAGCCTCGCATGCAGCCAAACTTGCTGCCATATACTCGACCTCCGCTGAACTGAGTGCCACGGATCTCTGCTTCCTGCTGTACCAAGAAACTGCTGTCGATCCAATACTGAAGACCCCTCCTGATGTGCTCTTTCTGTCCATTGGGCTCCCTGCCCAATTTGCATCCGTGAAGCCACATAGCTTCACCTCATCCTCCTGTCTGTACCACAAACCATATCCCGATGTGCCTCTCAAGTAGCGTAATACATGCTTGCCCGCCTTCCAAAAGAGCTTGGTAGGCTTAACCATAGCTTGTGAAAGCTGGTTAACTGCATAGCATATATCAAGCCGTGTATTGACCAAATACATCAGCGACCCCACCAACTGTCGATAAACAGTGGCATCCACTTCTTCTCCCGAAGTGGCATCCTCCTTCCTCCAACCTCTAGGAAGAGGAGTATCAACAGGCTTGAAGCCATGCATGTTGAACTTCTCCAGTATCTCCCGAGCATACTTGCCCTGAGAAACAAACAGTCCACCACTGCCCTGCCATATTTCCAATCCTAGGAAATAGTGAAGGAGGCCCAAGTCCTTCATCTCAAACTCTGTAGCAAGATCATTCTTGCATGACAATATCAACAGCTCATCACCCGTTAGAATCAAATCATCAACATACAGTACAATGATAAGCAACTTACCCTCCACCACAATCGGGTATAGGTTAGGATCCGCCTCGCTCTTGGAGAATCCAAGTCCTGTGAAATAGCTGTCTATCCGTGTGTACCAAGCACGTGGTGCTTGCTTCAACCCATACAGCGCTCTCTTGAGCCTGCACACATGCGACTCGCTGCTGAAGACCTCAAAGCCTTCGGGATGCTCAATGTACACCTCCTCCTCAATGACTCCACTGAGGAACGCAGTCTTCACATCCATCTGATGAATGTGCCATCCCATCTGCGCTGAGAGAGCAAGAATCGTCCATATGGAAGAATACCTTGCGACAGGTGCAAAGGTCTCCTCATAATCGATCCCCTCTATCTGTGAAAAGCCTCGGGCAACAAATCTTGCCTTGTACTTCTCCACACTCCCGTCAGCTGCCTGCTTGACCTTGTAGATCCATCTCGAACCCACCACTGATTTCCCTTCCGGTTTAGGAACAATCTCCCATGCACTGTTTCTGACAATAGAATCATACTCTTCCACCATGGCATCTACCCATGCGGGATCCTCCACAGCTTCCTCGAAAGAGGATGGCTCAGTCACAACACACTTTCTCATCAGAGCCATGTATCCAGTGTACCGATCATGTGACTGTCTCTGCCTGCATTGGGCTGTAGGTGGTCCTACAACTTTCTCTGCATCTTGAGCCAGTCGCTCAGCTTCTGTCAAGCGCTTTCGCCCTCTGATGGTTGGCGCTGCATGAGTGGTCTCTTCCACTCCATGAACCTCGTCCTGTGGCAGATCCACGTCCTAAAGCTCATCCTTAGGAACTAATAGCTCCTCATCTGCATGCAAGTGTAGCTCCCTCTCAAGCGAATGCTTCATGGCTTTCTCCTCCTGAAATTTTATATCCCGTCGCATAATAGTTTTACCACTGTCTGGAAAATACACACGATAGTTGTGGGGCGTATCAGTGTACCCCACAAATATCCCAACCTCTGCGGTCGGCTCCAACTTCTTCCTGGAATCCTTCATCACATGCATGTAAACGTTAGCACCAAAAATCCTCAAATGAGAAAGATCAGGCTTCTTACCAGAATAAGTCTCCTCAGGTGTACTCATGCCAAGTATCCTATGAGGACAACGGTTCTGCACATAAACTGCTGTATTGCATGCTTTCGCCCACAAGTGAAGGGGTAGGCCCTGATCATGCAACATTGCCCGTGCAGCACCCACAATCGTTCTGTTCTTCCGCTCAGCTACCCCGTTCTACTGTGGGTTATGGGGAGCTATGAGCTCTCTACGAATCCCTTCTGCCTTGCAGAAATCCTTGAACTCGTCCGAGATGTATTCACCACCATTATCGCTCCTAAGAGCCTTCACCTTCTTCCCTGACTCCTTCTCGACCAGTGCTTTGAATTCACAGAACTTTGAATATGTCTCGCTCTTCTTCTGCATGAAGAAGATCCAGCACTTACGAGAGAAATCATCAACAAAAATCACATAATACCTGTGTTTTGCTGTCGAAGCAACTGAGAAAGGTCCACACACGTCTGTGTGAATTCTCTCAAGGATCGTCGTGGCGTGACTATCCTTCTCGTGAAAGGTGGCTTTCACAAACTTCCCCAAAGTACACCCCTTGCACTGATCTGACTGTGCAAGTGTGCCTTTAGGAAGCCCTGTAGTGATCTGCTGTAGTATCTTCAAGGCTCCATGGTGAAGGTGACCCAATCTCCTGTGCCACAACTCGCCATCATCCTGGCTCACCAATCCTTCTGCCTTGCGCGCCATTGCTGAGCATCCATCTACATGCAACTGATAAAGGTTCCTCACTCGAACCCCTATCTTCCGGGTCTCACCAGTTGTCTTGCTGCGCAGGAAAGCCTTTCCCTCACTGAAAACAACATCATACCCCTTGTCTTCTAACATCGCCACTGAGATGAGATTCTTCATCAATCCTGGAACATGCATGACTTCCTTCAATACGAAGGGTTTACCAAACTCCCTCTCAAAGGAAATGGTACTGATACCGGTCGCACTGTATCTACCATCATCGCCCATCTCGATGTGCACTCGAAGATCTTTGTCCTCCAGATCAGAGAACAAATCTCTATCTCCCGTCATGTGAAAAGACGCACCGCTGTCCAAGAACCACACTGATCCCATCACACTTGAAACCAAGCATGCGATCAATGAAAAATCAAGCTCAAACTGTGAGGCTAGAGCCTCTCCTGCTGAAGATCCAGCAGCCTGCTTGTTCTTCTTGTTCTGGGGACAATTAGTGGCATAGTGTCTGTGCTGGTGACAGTGAAAACACTTCACCTTGGACATATCCTGCTTCTTGCCTTTCGCACCAGACTGAGAAGCTTTCTTGCTCTTCCCTTTCTTTGCTTTGGCAGCCAAAGCGCAATTCTCTTCATCAGATACCTTTGATGAAGATCCATTCTCATCCTTATTGTTTCTGAGTTTATCCTTGAGCGCCAGGTCGCTCTTGCTTTGGAATAACATTTGCAATCCATTGAAAGACATTTTCAACAACATTGCTGCAAATTTGAATTTCCACCAGCTCCAACTCAACCGCTTCCGATCTAGAATTCGTGAGAACACAATATTTCTCGTACAGAGATTGACTGTATGGGAATTCACCAGATATCTCACCTTCCAAAGGAAGGATGAATCCAGAGGCTACCTGGCCCGATTACAGACTCTGCCTGAAGAAATAGAATGTAAACACTTCCTCAATAGTAGATCTGATGATCAATCCTCGCTTGATATCATGTAAAAATCTCTTCTACAAATCAAGCAGCTTCGATACCATGTAGAAATTTTGAATAATTTAACACATATTAAATAGAGATTATCATGATCATGTACTATTGCGGAATACATACACAATACATAAGCTCCTCTACGTTGATCATCAATATAGCAGCATCAATAACAATAAAACATCAAGAGCATTCACACATTAACACAGTATGTAACCCGGGGAAAGCATCTCGCTAAAAACCCCACACTATCTATATATTAATGATTGAGACCATGTAACATTACAAAGTACAATGCTTATCACAAGCAATCCAGTACCAGCTCCACATGTTACACACAATACAGCTAAGATCTGATCTCCAAATCTAATCCACTGCTTTCCTGCCTCCACTGCTCAATACCTGCTCAAGAATGAATGAGAATGGTCTACCAAACACGTATTTCACCTCCAAAGAATCACTCACAATGTGTAAGACATGAGCAGAAGCTACAAACTGGGCAAATACATGAGCAAACTCATTGGCATACTCAATCCCTTGATTGTGCAAGATCTGATGCACAACTATAGTCACAACTGATAGCAATCTGATTCTCTAACACCTGTCCCTGCTGAACTGAACATGCACTGACATGCAACTGAGTTAACTGATGTATTCTATAGTTGTATTATGAGTTAATAATTAGTTTAACAACTCATCATTAGTCTATTTGCAGTTAGACTAACTACAACTAGTTTAACCAAGTCAAACTGAACACAACTCCATCAACTCCACAATCAACTCCACCAAACTCAACTGATTGAGTTCTAACTGAAGTCATGCATGCAACAACTCAACTGACTCATAAGAAAAGCGTACTTCCTTCTGACAGCTACATGGGCAACAACTGTAGCTCAAACTGAAGTGCTCCAAGAGAATAAGATCAAGTTTATAGTCCAAATATTATTATGAGACAATAATATTTGACTTTTCTATTTTTGACAGCCAGTCTAAAAATAGACTTTGATCACCCACACTGTGGTCACCCACACTTTGGTCACCCACATTGTGATCACTCACACTGTGATCACTCACATTGTGGTCACCCACATTGTGATCATCCACACTGTGATCAAAAATAGAACTTGCGCCATAATTTGCCTGCGGGCCCACTTAGTGAAGGCGACTCTTTTCACTAACCTCCATCATCTTGTTGCAATCTCAACAGAAGGTAATGGGAGTGGAATTAAATATGGGGTCTGACTTACTGGTAAATGCTTTTGGCTATGCGCGCATAATCTGAGTGATAAACTTGGCAATATCTCTTTGCTTCCACTCTAGGAACACTAGCATGCCAAGAATTCTCCAGCGCGTATTTAATCTGGCAATGGCTAACAAAATTAGAAACTCAGCCAATCCAATCCCTTGCATGGAGAAAATATGTTGCGACATATTTCCATTGGCACTGGGCAGAATGTTTTCCTACCTCTTCCCTTAAGTTCTGTTTGTTGTTCCATGCATTGAAAGTTTCACTTTTCTCAAGGGCTTCTTTTAAATATTTACTAGTAAAGCTTTTAGTTTCATCCAAAATGTTTTCACCAGGAAATGCCAGCTGAGAAGCTCTATAAAGGCTCAGCATGCCCGCTACATCTTTGTTGAAATGAGTAGACGAGCAAAAAAAGTGTTCGTTTGAGTCTTTGAAGTTCTCGAAAACCACTGACAATGCGATATCCAGAGATCAGAACAGAACAATTAATGATATATATCCAGAGATCAGAACAGAACAGTTAATGCGATATCCAGGGATCAGAACAGAACAGTTAATGATAAAATATTACCAGAAAGCACGTATGGGTAGGGCATGCTTTCTGGTAATATTTTGTCATGATAGCATAATGACTTCAATATAAAACACACCTGGAGTTACGTTGTACCTATTCAACCGAAGGAGTTGAAATCCCAAAGCAGTGATCTCAAGATCTGCTATGGGATTCACTCTGCCCCACCCAATTCCCCTTACATTCTAATGCCTGAATGCAACATATTTTATCAATGGATTTTACAGAGGAATTAATCTTGAATATTGGAATCCTCGCAAAATCGAAATTTCCAATTATACCTGTAAACATACTCGAGAGCTTCCTTGATTTCATTTTCGAAGTGTCGATCAATTCCAAGGCATACAATATTATCTACTATCAACAGTCGTTCCAACAGATCCACTGGATAGAGGCAGGGAACTATAGGATGCGAGGAATTGATTACATGCATTATATCCTAATATCCTAATATCAAAGTGCCTCTTCTTTGTGTTGTCCATCTTGCAGTTTGAGCTATCGCTTTGCTGTGTTGTCCATCTTGCAGTTTGAGCTATCGCATGCGAGACAAGTTGTAGGGTGGTGGGCTCAAAGAGTTAGACAAATGGTCAATTTGTGGGCCCACAATGTAAAACGTGGTGATTTGTTACTACTTTGTATGTGACATCTCTGCATGCACTCCAAGTGTCCTTTGCAAAGGTACATTTCTACATCCATTACAGCTTTTGCATATGCTCACGAAGACTCTGTGCCATAAGGTGACTGTCTTTGATGTATTATTTTGTGCCTTAGCTGGGGCTGCAGTAAGCGACAACCTTCAAGTGGGTTATTACAATACTATTTGTTCAGATGCAGAACCCATTGTGCGTCGGGTGGTTAGCAGTGCATTCCTCAACTTTACTGGAGTAGCTGCTAAGCTTATGCGGTTGCATTTCCACCACTGTTTTGTCAAGGTATCTAGTCCTGTTCCACCAGTATTTGGTGGACAGACTACTTCACCAGCTCCATCATTTTTGTTTGGCTCTTAGCCAACTGCTCCGTTTGCTGGGCAATCTGTTTTCCAGTTTGGTGCCCAACCTGGTCCAGCAGCAGCTAATCCTTTTGCATCCAGTGCTCCGAGCATGTTCAATCCTGCAGGTAGTTTTCTGGTGGAGACTTCTCTCTTGGTGCCGGAGGCGATAAGGGTAATAGAAAGTTTATAAATGCAAAGTGGGACAAGATAAGGAGAAAGTAAATCTCACAATCTTCCTGGACTAAACTGCTGGTTGATATTACGTATACTTATTCATATGAGCTGCTTCAAGTTTCAAGGGTGGAATAATGGGCATAATGGTCCATGATTTTGGCACATAAATTTTTGGAGGGAACACCACTTGGAACTACGGTGCTATTGCAATGTTTAATTCAAAATGCTTGTTACCTGCATGAACTGGACTATTGGCAGTTAAGAAGGCAAAGTCACCTTTTTATTATCCAAAGTGTACCAGCTATTCCTCTTTGATGTTTCAGGGAGATCTTGAGAATCTAGTCGAATATTTTTTTTTTAAATCTAGTAATGATATTCCAGGACAAGCATATTTTCATATGCATGTAATTCTTATTTGTAACATAGTTATTCTTTTCTTTTTAATCGTAAGGCCACCGGGGTACTTGAATGCATGTAAATTTCTTTTATAAATCAATCACTTTTGATGGTCGATTATCCTCTTTGTTGTCAATTGGGCTTGTTGATGGTTTAGCAATGCTAGTTGGTGTAATTCTGAACTTCGATTCACATAGTATCACATTTAACATTCTACCGTGTACTCTCTTGTATGGTCCGCAGGTAGTATGCTACTGACTGGGTGTGCAAAGGATTACCTCTTTACATTATGCAGTAGAAACATAAGTGCATTGTTAATCATTTTATATGTTCATACATTAAGAGGTTGATTCCGAGTGGAAGTATGTTCAAACATGCAATATCTTTTCCGTATTTATTTGGTTGTTATGTTTATCACTTGTATAAAATTTATTTCGCTACACCTGTAAAATTAATTTGGGAGGTTATGCATCAACGTTTTATGTTTTGGTTTGCACTAGAACACAACTATCATGCTCAGAATAGGTTTGGAATCATTACAAAGATTGCGTATCAACATTTTTGTACAGTTAGTACAATTCTAAAAAGTTATTCCCAGAGAGGAAAGTGAAGGGGTGGTTCCTCCGAATATCTTGTAAGCAACTTCAACCTCTAAATATTATTTTGGTTGATTTGTTTGTGCTTTTATTTGCCACCGGTTGCTAGCTTTAGTTATCAGTAATATACACTTTAGCAGGGCTAGTGTTGAAGCGCAAGTTTATGTGGATATCATGCGTATGACAGCAGCCATAACAGTATCTATAGAATTCTATGCCAGGTGTCAGCTTTTGCAAATGCAAATCTACAACAGCAATGAACAATAGTCATTATATCCAGGACCATAAAATCCATAAGCGACGCTCACAGTGTAGAAGAGACTGCATATGAAATTATTTTTCCTTTTAAAGCGGATGACATTCTAAGAATAATGGTAGCCCATAACTACATATTGTTTACCCTGCCTTTCGTTTCTGCATAGAATACAATTCATTTCATTAACAATAATGTTGTACATTAACGAATACAATTGGGCGTATGGGAAATTACACGAGTTTGTCAACCCCGGTAGGGACTACCGCTACGACAGTCGCTCCCTTGTTATAATATGCACTAACGAATACAATTGGGTGTATGGGCAATTACACGAGTTTCTCAACCCTGGCAGGGACTACCGCTATGACAGTGGCTCCCTTGTTATAATATGCACTAATTTGTATTGTAATTCGTAGGATACTTTACATTATATTGTATCTTTGATGTAGCATTCCTTAAATTAATGCACATAACTATTTGTTAAAATGGGTATGTCAAATTATTTTCTTATAAATTATTTTCGAAATCAACAAAATTGAATGTATATTGAAATATATAATAATGTTCAATATTGATAATGAAGGTAGATGGAAACAATTATAAGAAAAGTAGACAACAAAAGTGTCTTCATTAATTCATCCATAGTCTTGTTTTAATGTCATTTTCTTTTTAATGCACAATGATCATCACCATCTTACTATCTCCTTTGTTAGAAGATCATTTTTTAAAATATAAAAGTAAATACATGTTCAAATCATGAAATATAAAGTAGTGTTTTAATGTTCTTGAAAATCATAAAGAATTTGGATTTAAAAGTTAGAAACATGTTTGAAAGTTATAAGTTATTATTATTGTAAATGTATATCTCGTTATTATTAAATAATTTATATTTATTAAAATTATATGTAATTGATATTACTAATTATTTATTAGATTATTACCATAATTAGATAATTAAAAATAATTAATAAATTTTACATATTTATTAAAAAATATATCAAATATATTAATCACACTTAATTAGTTAAATATATTAATTTAATATATTACAACATGACACAGTGTTCCGTAAGTGGTTTACTATAGACATATCATCAAAGATAAACAGAAAGATTACATGTATTTGTTATTTTTATTAATATAATTAAAATTTATTTATTTATTATTAAAATTAACTAATTATATAGATAAATTATTGATATAATTCTGATTTATTTATTCACTTATTAGATTATTAATTTAATTATTTAGAGTGGTCATATATATTAGCTTGGTTATATAAATTAAATTACAAGTAAATATTTATACACTTTAATCTATAAAAAAAATTAAAATACCTATTTTAGAATATAATGATATAATTAATGTCGTGATATAAATTAGAGAAGTCATATAAATTAAATAGTATATACATATTTATACACATTAATTTATAAAAAAAATCTAAATGCTTATTTTAGAATATATTTACATAGCTAGTTATATATATAACTATATTTGTTAGGCTTTGAATTATCATGTTTAATTCACATTCTCACCCTATGCTTACTCATAGTTTTCATTGCTATTACTATTATTTTGCACAATTGTTGGGCTAGTAGCTTAAACTGGAGCATGGTCGCATAAGTGTTCATTATTTAACCTATTTCCTTTATTTCAATAATATTTGCATCAAAATGATTATTGATGATGATGCTTGTGTTGTTTTAGGAATGCATATGAAATGACAATCAAAGATACACATGCATCAACAATTAATTGCACTTAGTTCTGTTCCTGCATCAGCACTCCTACACTAGCATCGCTGCACTAAAGAGCAACCAATTTGGGGCTTCGACATTTCGGCATGCTTCTGGGGAAAACCGAGGAAGGTTATTGTCCAAAATGATGTTTTAACACCTTCCCATGAGTTTTATTGCACCGAGATCGCACATGTGGGTCTCTAGAAGAAAATTAACAAATATGCTCAAAATTAGCACAATTTTCAAATTTCCATGTTTGGTCTCGATAGGCGTGCAATTGGAGGTGAATCTGGCAAATCTGAGCAAATGGGTTTTTTACCAATACAACAAACTATCTATAACGAAAACTATTTCTCAAGATTCATTTTTTTTTTCAAAATTACAAGTGGGTCTTTAAGGAAGTTTCATAAAAAAAAACATTTTTTTTCCTGAATTCTAGAATCTTGTGAAAAGAGCCAAACAACCAACTTCGGGCACGCTTTCCGAGGAGATGGAGTTGAATGAGACAAATATAAGAGATTTTTTTGTTAAAAATATAACCAATGAGGTTCCCTCCAATTTTTTTTCCAATATTTTCCATGGTTAGGAAGATATGCCAATATCTTTGAGGCCAATTTGTTAAAAATATGCAATTTTCTAGAATTAAGGAAAATAACAGTTAGAGTCAAAATTTGCCTTGTAAATTTTATAAATGGCTTAGCCATGGTTTGTGTTAGGGGAGGAGATGTTAGTATAGCTTCATATTGTTGGTTTGGAGTTGGAGCATATGGCTTGGGATATAAATAACTGATTCAATTGTAATAAAAGACTTCTAATGCTAGGTTTTTTTCTACAAATCTGTTGTTTTTTAATGATCACTTTCATTTTGTAATTTGATTTAATTTTAAGAGAGTGATATCTGGATGGGTTGGGCCCAACCAACCAAGCTCAACATCCCTCACTCTAGATTAGTTTTCAATCATTAGAAATTAGCAAAAGTTGTTTTGAATGATGATTTTCTGTGTATGAATAGTTTATTTGATATGCTTGCATGACTTAGAACATTCAAAGATTGTTTCCTTTTATATTGGAGTAATGATCTCATCATGAATCATTAAGGACTGTGTTAATGAAGCATGAAGGATTCTTGAATGCGAATTCTGAAACCAATTCTATTTAAATTGTATAATCTTGCATTATGTACTTATACATAGTTATTTTGTACTTAGACGGGTTTTGTAATATAATGTTTTATATGAATGTCCAACAATAATAAGACGAGATGTTAATGGTTGTAGCTTAGTTAGAGTTGAAGTATGGTTGGATTGAGAGTTGTAGGTTAATTTTTTTCATGGAACAAGATTTCTAAGTTTATTTGTTGTAGTTTTAAATTATAATAAATTTTGATTTTTAAGTGTGTGAGCACATTAATTTGAATTTTTTAGTTTCCTTTGAGTGTTTGAGAGTTGAATGTTAGGAAAGATAAAAGACTAGTTTGAATTCTTGTTGGTTTGCATCCCAGGGCTTAGACTTAGTGATTAGATTTGGTTTTGTTGGATTGTTTATTTTCCTTAAGTTTAGAATCACTTGAATTAGAATTAGTTTTGTTTAAGATTGAAATTAGAATAATCTTGATATTGAATGATAATTAGTTTTCTTGATTTCATATTTCCAAAGTTTATTTTTTGAATTGTAGTTAAGTTTTACTTGCATTGAGATTAAGTTTAATTAATTTACTTTACTTAGATTGAGATTAAAATTGTTTATTTGCATTATGTACTTAATTCAGAAATAGGAATTTGATGTTAATTTAGGTTAGATAGTCTGATCTTGTGTTACTTGCGCTGGTGCCTCTATGTCTTACTACCCCAGACTGATAATTTAATATTGGAATTATAACACATATAACTTCCCCAACACTATTATAAAATTATTTCAAATTATTATTAGGACTATCATCATTAGCCACATCCTATCCAAGTTTTATGGGCTAATTCTAGAAAAAAAGCTTAGCCTTTGGCTCGAGAATAAGGGTAAAACAGCTAAAGGGCAAGCTGGTTTTAGGAGACATCACTTAACCATCGACCACCTTGTCACCCTTAGGATAATTGCAGAGAAATGCCGCAATAGTGAAGTCGATCTCTTCTGTTGTTTTTTGGACTTTAGAAAAATTTTCGACATTGTCCCCTAAGATAAGCTCTGGGACAGGCTTGAAGAGATCATGGTTCCTCTTGAACTGAGGATTGTTGTAATCCTTCTCTACAAGACTGTCACTTCCAAGCTTAAGGACAATGAAGGGTGGTCTAAAGATATTAAATGTAATATCTAGGTTAAACAAGGTTGTCCCCATTCCCCTACCCTTTTTGGTATTTACATTGATAAACTAGAGGAGTATCTGGAAACTGCGGCCTGAAAAAGCCCCAAGCTTGTTGGTATTATCATTACTCTTCTCCTTTATGCTGATGATATCGTTCTTCTTTCAAGGAGTCATGATGACCTAGACAAACAGCTTAAGACTCCTCATGTCTACTGCTCCAAAATGGGTATGTCAGTTAATATACCGACAAGACTAAAGTCATGATCATTAAATCCAAAAATATCACCCATGGTATTTTTTTCTATGATAACCATTGTCTTGAGCAGGGTTCTTCTTATAGATATTTTGGGTATCAACATTCCTCATCATGTCAACTGGAATTATAGCATCGAGAAAATAATTATTGGAGGTTGGCAAGCTTATTATGAGCTTGAAAATAATTGTAAGTCAGTTGATCTTTACATTTCGAGTAAAAAAGGTTCCTCTTTAAGACTCTCGTCACCCCTTCTATCTTATAGGGTTGTGAATTTTGGTTGTGCAATATATCTAGGGAGTCGTGGAGAAAGATTGAGATGATCCAAAAGCAATTCATAACCTATAACCTCAAGATCAATGGAAATACTCCCTATCATATCCTCTTGATTGAAGATGACATGTCCCCCATTGAAAGTGCGGCTATGTTTAGATATTAGATGTATAAGAAAAAGCTTCACAATATGGAATCCAAGAGGCTCCCAGAAATGGCTTCAAACTTTAGTCAAAACCCCTACTCGTGCCTCAAGCATGGGTGGCATCAGGATGCTCAGTCTTGGCTCAACCATTGGGGTATTAAGGGTGAGATCATCATGGGAAGCAAGGACAATATCAAAGATACTATTACCTCCAGTTTTTATTACAAATGAGAGAGATTAGAGAGAGTGATTACACACAACACCAAAACACACTTTGATATTTTTCATTTATCACAAGAGATATAAATATAAAGGACATATCACACTAACTTTTACACATCTAGTGATGATTTTGACACATAACATAGGAATCAATAGCTTCTATACTGATGCCTAGGGACTCACAATGATAACTACACATAAGATGGAAGCATTACTTCCAACACCCTCCCTTAATGCTTACATGGATAACGTTAAAAATACATATTACAACAGTAAATAAATCTTTGTCTGACTGGTCTTCATCATCACCCACATCCACTCTGAAATCTCGAAAACACCGCTCTTTCACCACCATAACTTCGAGTTGTCACTTGACCTCCATTTAAAATGTAACCACCTCTGGTCATCATTGATGAACTTTGTAATATCAACAATATTGACACCTCGGCTCATCGGGGCTTTTGCGATAAGAGTTATCAAGTAATGAACCATCCTATGGACTAACGACCATGTGTAATATATTTCGCTTTCAACTACCCGCTAGTTGCTAGGATGGAGGTTTGGATACTGAATGTGTTCAAACGTTGATAAAAAACATGACCTTACAAGAATCGATGTTTTGGACACGGGGCTTCCAATTTGAGAACCACCAACCCTTTTTATAACTAATAAAATCACACAATAATTGATGTTTCAGACACTGGGGCTTTATTTTAAGAACCACCAACCCTTTTAACTTCTAATAAAAACACAAACACCAACACCATCTCTCAAATTTTTTTTTTTTAATAATAATAACCTTGCATTATTTATATAGAAATATATCCTCTGACTACAATATTTCACACACAAACAAACACAACCCAAAAGAAAACCTACAACGCTCTTGATAACACAACCAATTAACCATTCTCCACTAAACTGAAACTCTTCCCACAATTCTTGGAAATTTTCAAGAACCCAAAAAATTCACAATCAAATAATGCATTAAGTGACATCCATCCTCCTTCCTCGACTATTGTAATGATTTCTTCCATCCAATAGCAATCGAAGTTATTGATGCAATACGCATCACCTTGTGTACTTCTAATGAGACCGAGATAATAGGAAGCGTTGCTACTTAAATGTGGAAAAATGTGGTTGTAATAAGTGCCACAGAATGAAGGAGTTTTCGCAACATCTGAGGGGAAGAGGTTGGTAGAGACGTTGTGGGAGATTTAATCGTTGTTGGCTTGGGCATTGTAGCAATAGAATATTATGCCCATGAGTGAGACTCTGCCCTTGAGTATGAGCACGTTGATTTGGCCATGCTACTGTAAACAACTTGACTCTTATTTTAAATTAGCTTGCAACACACGAATTCCTTCAGTCGATCTGATGTGACGAATTTGAGCTCTTACACCCATGGAGCTTCCCCTTGCATCAGAGTGTTCAACAACATTCAAGTGCATTGTCCCACATCACAGTTTGATTCTCAAAGTTTGATAGTGATAGCAAGCTATCTCTTAGGCTCTCTTATGCCTTCACAATGTCTCTAATCCATTGCTACTCAAACACCGATTGCATGCTAAAAATCCTCATGTGGTGCAAATCACGGCGAGGAGACCCAAAAAAATGTGCCACAACGAGGATCTGTGACTTTTCCAACGGTGGAACCCTTGGATCATGAATCCCATGCAGATCTTGATCCCTTTTATGTTAGGGTGATGACTTTTAAGCAAATCTATGACTTTTAACAGGAACAGCTTTGCACCATTTCGTTGGATCCTCACAACGCTAAGATTTAGCGTTCAACCAATCAATGATTGTTCCAAAAATCATTCCAAAAAATAGATCTCAGTAGAATGAATCATGCACACACTATTTAATTGATCACTCCACACAAATCCAAGATCTCGATCCTCATTAGCTTTGATACCATATTAGAAATAAGAGAGCTAAGAGAGAGTGATTACACAAAACACCAAACCGCACTCTAATATTTTTCATTGATCACAAGAGATACAAATATAAAGGACATAACACACTGACTTTGACACATCTAGATCATGATTCTTACTCATAACATAGGAATCAACAGTTTCTAGATTGATGCCTAAAGACTCACAATGACAACTAAAGATGACATGGAAGCATTACTTCCAACAATTTTAGGACAAGATGTGGGATGCTAAGGAGATGGAGTGTAAAAGGAAGCTAAGCTACTATAAGGAGGTGATCAACCCCACCCTTGATAACCATAATTATCTCTCTATGTTAACTAACACTAAGAAGAAAATGAACATCGCTAGGATTAAAACTAACTCTCATGAGCTTCGGAGTGAGACCGGGCGGTGGTCTACCGCCAATACTCCATGGGACGATAGAATTTGTCACATTTGTGATATACTAAGAAGGTGGAAGATGAAAAGCACTTCCTTTTAGACTGCCCGACTCTTGCCCACGTCCGCTCACAACTCCCTATCATCAACCACACCTCCAATCTTCTTGACTTATTAAGCAGACCCAACTATAGTGATCTTGGAACACTTCTTTCGCTGCTCCTGGATCACAAAAACAAGATTTTGAAGAATGACAATTAGACTCTCTTTTCTTGAGGTCCGATAGACCACATTGGTCTTAGTGGACGTTAATCATCATCATCATCGCCATCATTATTATTATTATTAATTAAAAAAAATTAATATAAGTTAAAGATATATACATTAAAAAAAATGTAACGAGGAATTTCATTTTCATTTTTTCATAGAGATTCTTAATATGTAAATATGGTTTGTTACAATACCATAGGCCAATATCAAGGTTGATCAATACAACATATCCAAAAACCTACATTTCACATGACTCTTCTTCACATGGTATATGTTTTAATTAATTAATATAGTTAGAAAGAAAGAAAGAGTATAATTAATTTTGAAATATATTTCAACCTTTAATTCCTGATTGCTAATAATATTCTAGAATATCCCATGGAAACTAACTCCTTACCATCCACTTAATAATTATTGATAATTAAATTAAATTAATTGTTAATAATTAAATTAAATGGATGATAAACACCAATCTATTGTAAGCATCTCATATCTCACATTACCAACATTAAAAAACTTATAAAAACTAGCCAAATTATAAGTTTATTTTAAATTATTAATTATGAAAAGAATATATATGAGTTAAACACATACAATTTGTAGGAAAAACACATCTATATTTAAAAAATGTGTAAAACAATGGAGTTTCATTTTAACATTATCATGAAGAGATTTTATTACAATACCATGGGTCAATATCATAACTTACCAATACCATATGCCCAAAATATAATAACACTTTTCATATCAAACTTATTCATATAACATTTTTTAAGTCAAAGTCCAGAGGGTTTTAGATAGACGGTGATAGGGTGCTCTCCTAAGGCACTCAGTGATGGTCATCGAATGCTCTGTTAAGGCACTCCTTGCTCTCTTAAGAAACTCAATCATGGCGATCGGATGCTCTGTTAAGGTACTCCTTGATGTGAAGTTGATCAGATACTCTGTTAAGGTACTCCTTGATGTGAAGTCATGATCCGGCTCCAATTGGGACGATATATAGTCCTACCAACTTTACAAAAAAAATAAATTTTAAATTAATTAATTTAATTAAAAAACAAATACTTTTAAATTTGTAACTATCTCTTATTAAATTATAATATATTTTTTAGAATTTAAATCTTTAGCATCCAAAATTAAATGTTTTTGAGTGTTAGGAGTTCACTCATGAGTAGTATTCTAGTCCTTAAATAAGATCTACATTATTTTTTTAAACAATCCCTCCTTCAAGAGGTATAGTTATAAAAAAATACTTTTTTTCATGAACAAGAGATATTATTCATTCCTTCAGAAGAGGAGCCATAATAGTTTTACTAGTATAAAAAAAAATTAAAGTATTCAATATTTAAAAAAAAAGTAAAGTATTCAATATTTAATAATGATGGATAACTAAAATAAATTTACAAAATTCCTATTTCAACGCAAACTGACTTATAGACATGATTAAAAACAACAAATATATATATTTTGATTAAACATAGCTGATATATATATTTTTATCTAACAAAAAAAATCCTTTTAATATATTAAATTTTTTGCGGTGTAATTATTAAATTATTAGTACAACTCTGTATAAATAAAGATGATTAAAATAGGTTCAATCATTACTTTATTAGTCCTTGCCATCTGGCAATGGCTAGGGAATATAGTAACCCAAATGTGTTTCTAACCCAAATGCGTTGCTATAGCATTAGTTTGGAGTGCTTTTTTATTAGTTTACAGTGATTAGACCAAAGTTTTCAAATGCGCCGGTGTTTGCTATGGCTGGGATAACCAAAGTCTTCAAAATTAAGTTGGTTTGCCATCTTATTTGACCTCTTCCCGACGTGGAAGAGGCTGGAGCATAGGCTATTTTGCTTTTTACCCTGTTTATTATGAGTGACCGTCAACGGTTTCATATTAATGTTAACATTAGTTTGAATTATGAGCACAATGGTTTACAGGTTGGCTATTTTAGTTGAGCATATTAGCAGGTCTGAGCATATTGGCAGGTGTGCATGCAGGTGTTGCAGGTGTCCATGCATGGGGGAGGTGTCATGTTTCGCTGGCCTCCCTTTCTTGTTTCCCCTTTCGGCTGGCCTGCTTTAGTTATGGCCGTGGTCTTCCTTGTTTTAAACCTAACCTCCCTTTGCTGGCCTCCCTTTGTTTCACCTTCCTGGTCACCTGGTAAATTCGGTTGTCCCGCTCGCTTCGTTGGTTGCTTGCTTGTAGGTCACCTGGTTAATGTTGTTGTTCCGCTGGCTTCATTGGTTGGTTGCTTGTAAGTCACTTGGTAAATGTTGTTGTTCTGCTGGATTCGTTGGTTGGCTTCTTGCTACTTAAAGATTAATGTAACAGATTAATGTTGTTGTTCCGCTGGCTTCGTGTTTTGCCTGGCATCCTCTAGAGATGGAAGACGTTGTGAGCTAGAGATGGAAGAAGCTGCGAGGTTCTTGCAGCAACTTTGATAGGCATCCAATTTGGCCTTGCATCGTATACAAAAATAGTAAGTAGCATCAACGGAATAGAGAAGAAACTATTAAAATTCTAGACTATTCAAAAGTCTCCTCTATCATCACCTTCATATAGTTGCTGTCGAAATGCAAATACAATAGATCCTATGAAGCAAGTAATTGGTTATGTGATTAAAACCTGTAAAGAAAGCTATCAGACCTAGAAAGCAAGAAATTGTAAAGCAAACACTACACTGTAATGCAAATGAACCTGTGCAATCAAAATACATGGAATCCACGAAATTCAATTGTCATTGGCATACCTGGAGTTTGTTAACATGGTTTCTGTAAAGCTCTTCCGCCGGTTGGCGCTGGGGATGTGTTTTATAAATGTAATAACGCACCATCCATTTTTTATCACATGCCCTATGTGTGTAGTGCCTGCATTGAATCCAATGGTAGGAAGCAAGTCTCGGCCTACTTGTCTGCATGGTTGCCTTATCACTTTGATAGCATTCTGTCCAGTGTTAGTCGAGTGTAAGGATTCCCTGCGCTGGGAGGATGGACTAAATCTAATGGGTATGGGTGGCTTGCTAGTTGGGAGAGGATCCAAGAGCTAGTGAGAGAAAGAAACCATGGAAGGCTGGGCTGGGAGAATAAACTCGTGCTTCCTTCATCGAACTTACAGCTTCGACCTGACAAACTGCCTGAGAGGTGATATCTTGTTGCCTTCTCCCGCCTACTTGCTTCGACCTAATTGAGTCCCTTTTGCATAGTCCCTCCGCATAGTCCCTTCTACAGGAGCCAACATGACCTGAGCTTTTCTTGTGGATCGGTCCCAGCGAGTGACTGTGCAAGACAAACTATCAACGACAAGGTCTAGGCAGGCTGGAGAAGCACGCATAAGTTCAAAGGCAGGGAGAAAGAAGATGATATCTATCAGGCGGTAAGGTGTAGATAAGGTTACATGTTTTTCGACCTGTCTGTCCACTCTACAACTTTCATTTGGCCACGTTTCTTTGTGCATGCAACATTTGGCAGCCTGTCATATTCATTTTTCTAACTGGCATATTCACTTTACTAATCATTTTTATGAACTTCAATTTATGTTTAAATATAATAAATTATTTGGTTGAAAAATAACACGGGATGTGTTTTATAAATGTAATAACGCACCATCCATTTTTTATCACATGCCCTGTGTGTGTAGTGCCTGCATTGAATCCAATGGTAGGAAGCAAGTCTTGGCCTACTTGTCTGCATGGTTGCCTTATCACTTTGATAGCATTCTGTCCACTGTTAGTCAAGTGTAAGGATTCCCTGCGCTGGGAGGATGGGCTAAATCCAATGGGTATGGGTGGCTTGCTAGTTGGGAGAGGATCCAAGAGCTGGTGAGAGAAAGAAACCGTGGAAGGTTGGGCTGGGAGAATAAACCCGTGCTTCCTTCATCGAACTTACAGCTTCGACCTGACAAACTGCCTGAGAGGTGATATCTTGTTGCCTTCTCCTGTCTGCTTGCTTCGACCTAATTGAGTCCCTTTTGCATAGTCCCTCCGCATAGTCCCTTCTACAGGAGCCAACATGACCTGAGCTTTTCTTGTGGATCGGTCCCAGCGAGTGACTGTGCAAGACAAACTATCAATGGCAAGGTCTAGGCAGGCTGGAGAAGCATGCATAAGTTCAAAGGAAGGGAGCAAGAAGATTATATCTATCAGGCGGTAAGGTGTAGATAAGGTTACATGTTTTTCGACCTATCTGTCCACTATACAACTTTCATGTGGCCACGTTTCTTTGTGCATTCAACATTTGGCAGCCTGTCATATTCATTTTTCTAACCGGCATATTCACTTTACTAATCATTTTTATGAACTTCAATTTATGTTTAAATATAATAAATTATTTGGTTGAAAAATAACACGGGATGTGTTTTATAAATGTAATAATGCACCATCCATTTTTTATCACATGCCCTGTGTGTGTAGTGCCTGCATTGAATCCAATGGTAGGAAGAAAGTCTCAGCCTACTTGTCTACATGGTTGCCTTATCACTTTGATAGCATTCTGTCCACTGTTAGTCGAGTGTAAGGATTCCCTGTGCTGGGAGGATGGACTAAATCCAATGGGTATGGGTGGCTTGCTAGTTGGGAGAGGATCCAAGAGCTGGTGAGAGAAAGAAATCGTGGAAGGCTGGGCTGGGAGAACAAACTCGTGCTTCCTTCATCGAACTTACAGCTTCGACCTGAAAAACGGCCTGAGAGGTGATATCTTGTTGCCTTCTCCCGCCTGCTTGCTTCGACCTAATTGAGTCCCTTTTGCATAGTCCCTCCGCATAGTCCCTTCTACAGCAGCCAACATGACCTGAGCTTTTCTTGTGGATCGGTCCCAGCGAGTGATTGTGCAAGACAAACTATCAACGGCAAGGTCTAGGCAGGCTAGAGAAGCATGCATAAGTTCAAAGGCAGGGAGCAAGAAGATGATATCTATCAGGCGGTAAGGTGTAGATAAGGTTACATGTTTTTCGACCTGTCTGTCCACTATACAACTTTCATGTGGCCACGTTTCTTTGCGCATGCAACATTTGGCAGCCTGTCATATTCATTTTCCTAACCGGCATATTCACTTTACTAATCATTTTTATGAACTTCAATTTATGTTTAAATATAATAAATTATTTGGTTGAAAAATAACACACTTAATAGACGGTGTTTACCTTTTGTTTAGTTTTCTTTGGATAAATTAATGTATGATCCAACTGTTTGAAGGCTTTTGTATTGATAGATTATACCCAGCACTATGATAATCGATACAGGGAAAACTGGAATTTGTTTTAGATTAGATGATTCGTATCTATTTTCTCAATCTGGCAAACAGTTGTGTGCCCGCTTATGGCTTTAGAGAAATTGCAATGGCTTCTGTCACCCCTGCGTCTACTTATGTTGTCTCTGCCCTGGCCTAGCAGAATCCTTTCCAGCGGATTCAACGCATGCTTCAACCGGCTCTCTAATTTGTTTAGATTAGATGCTGCTATCTTTGTCTTTGCCTCCACTGGATCCGCCCAAATACGAACAGGAACTAGGTCTCGATCAGGAACTGGAAGCTCTACTCTTGCTCGGTCTACAAGTACTACTGGTGGTGCTTAAACTGGTCAAACTCTTGTTGCTAATCCTCTAGCTACCCCAACTTGTTCCTATGTAGGTAATGGATCCATAACTGGGCCTGCTCCTGGGTATAGATAAATTTTTATGTGCTGATAATAATATGTGAGCAAAAGCGATCCAGGTAAGGAACTTCAGATATGGAATACTTACCAAGCTGAAGGCTTAATTTGGTGACAGGATCATGGAGAGCACATACACCTCAAACGCAGAGTCCCAACATGTGAGTGGATGTGCTCTCTATATTCCGTCGTCCACACCAACACCTCAAATTCTTTTCAATCGGTGCTTAAGTCATGAAAATGATTTCCTGTCATAATATATAATGTCAGCATGCCTTACGCTTGCCTCACTACGAATTTCTGGTTTATTATCTTTAGTTTTTATAATTATGCTCACAGTAGAGTTCTGATACTGTCCCTAATCAACACATTGGGCTTAACTGAATTTATTATCGTGCCCCTGATGGCCTTCTCCTTCATGCTGGCCACTCAGTTTCAGGATAAACGTAATCAAACTTCCGTGGCCTTTGCATAAGCTATTCAGCTTCAATGCTTTCTGGTATGCTTGCCATTTGTTTATTCAAGGTTTGCACTCTGCTTATCATTCAATCCATCTTAGTGTATCTCAAATACCAATGGTACAAGAAAACGATACATAGCTTCATAGATTCTCTTCACTTTCTCAATCAAAATAACGATTTACCAACAAATTATATTTATTAAAGGATAACTCAGCAAATATCATGCAGGCTTGGCTGTACATAGCCATATCTGTACGTTTGTACATCAGCAAGCGATTGTTCAGATTTTTTCATGAAAATAAACAACAAATTTAACCTTGTGAAGGTCGGTGACTACTTTCTAGAATCTGTATTTCGTGATGTGACATGACACTGTCACTATAAGTTTAGCATCAAATTCCATAAATTCATGTTAATTAAGTTCGAAAACTAATTGATTGAAGCTTCTTGAACCTTCATTATTGTCTTTAGGCTTCCAAATATCATGGTAATGTTCTTGCATTGCATATGAGCAAGCCTCTAGGATTCAACTACAACAGTGGGATGTATTTGTTTATAAGTGTCCAAATGTCTTTTCATTTGAATGGAAAGACTGAATTCAATTTACTGGGCATCATCTTCACTAAAGCATTATTATCGGAGCCGAGTTTCAACAAGCATTTTCTAAAGTTCATGTCTCAGGGTTCAAATCTGCTTTTTAGGTTTGAAAATGTCAGTTTTTTCATTCTCACATTTCCATATCCTAGGGCTTTAGGAAAACACTTTTACCTGAGCTGAGTTTCCCCTTGCAATTTCAAAATGCATGACCTGGGTTCTATTTTTATTTTGAGGTTCGAAAGTGTCATCATTTTTTGTGAGGCCAGCTTTTATTTAATTCTTTGTCATTTGATTTGAAGAACATGTTTCCACAATATTTGCATCTTCTTGTGGATATTCCTATCGAAATTACAATATTTGCAATAGGTTTGGAGTTATGTTTATGACGATGTTATAAGGCTTGATGATTTCGTAAAATTTATAGATTGCTCACATGTTCAGGTAATTTAGTATTTTTGGTGCAAGTGCGAGTTCTCCATTATCCCCTAGAGTATTTATTGTTGGAATTGATTTGAATTTTATGTAGGTAATGGATCCATAACTGGGCCTGCTCCTGGGTATAGATAAATTTTTATGTGCTGATAATAATATGTGAGCAAAAGCGATCCAGGTAAGGAACTTCAGATATGGAATACTTACCAAGCTGAAGGCTTAATTTGATGACAGGATCATGGAGAGCACATACACCTCAAACACAGAGTCCTGACATGGGAGTGGATGTGCTCTCTATATTCTGTCGTCCACACCAACACCTCAAATTCTTTTCAATAGGCGCTTAAGTCATGAAAATGATTTCCTCTCATAATATATAATGTCAGCATGCATTATGCTTGCCTCCCTACGAATTTCTGGTTTATTATATTTAGTTTTTATAATGATGCTCACAGTAGAGTTCTGAGACTGTCCCTAATCAACACATTGGGCTTAACTGAATTTATTATCATGCCCCTGATGGCCTTCTCCTTCATGCTGGCCACTCAGTTTCAGGAGAAACGTAATCAAACTTCCGTGGCCTTTGCATAAGCTAGTTGGCTTCAATGCTTTCTGGTATGCTCACCATTTGTTTATTCAAGGTTTGCACTCTGCTTATAATTCAATCCATCTTAATGTATCTCAAATACCAATGGTACAAGAAAACGGTACATAGATTCACAGATTCTCTTCACTTTCTCAATCAAAAAAACGATTTACCAACAAATTATATTTATTAAAGGATAACTCAGCAAATATCATGCAGGCTTGGCTGTACATAGCCATATCGTACTTTTGTACATCAGTAAGCGATTGTTCAGATTTTTTCATGGAAATAAACAACAAATTTAACCTTGTGAAGGTTGGTGACTGCTTTCTAGAATCTGTATTGTTGAAATATTTATTTCAACCGCACATTTATTGCAGCGTGGTTTTGGAAAAACCACCCAAACTTCCCCGCACCACCTATTGGCAAAAGCGGTATCCGTAAGAAGGGCTCCGAACACCCCGATCAATTGACACGCGTCCAGTGTACAACTCCGAAACCACCAATTCCCCGGACATTAAACATCATTTGGCTTGTGTGAGTTTGGTGTGCGAAATGCGTCCGATCAGGTCAACGGACATAGATCTTATTCAACCTACCAGAACATTAGTTTTTGTTTTTACCGCCGTTTTTATTTAATGTATTTAATGCATTGTCATAGTCATAGGTAAAAGTTGGTAAAAGTTTTTAACTTTATTGTTTTTTAAATTTACGGAAGTATGGGTAAGGTATCGTATGTGATATGTTTTGTTTTGAGGCGTTGACCTTTTAATTGTATTGCACACAGGGATGAAAAAAAATACAGAGCACTGCAGTGCGAAAGAGTGTGTAATGTAAGAGGGGATGAAAAGAGGGCTCGCGGCAACAAAGAAAAGAACAATAAATCCAACGCACAGCAGTGCGAATAAAATTGTGGAGCATATGCATTGAAATGCATTGAAACGAAATGTATGGTGTGGCGCAGTAGCGCAAATGTAATTGTTTTTTTTTAATTGAATATGAAATGTGAATGATCAGCCGCTTGAATGTAATGAAAATTTCACAGAGGGGTGAATGTGAAGGATTTTTTTTACAGCAGTAAATCCATGTAAATTTTTATTCTACAGCAGTAGATGTAAAAGTTTTTTTTTACAGCAGTAAAATGTAAATGAAGATTTTACACAGCAGTGTAAAAATCATTTGTAAAAGAGAGACAGAGTATTTTGTTTTGGTGAAAGTTCTTGGTGAATCCCTTTAGCAGAGGAAGAAATTTGTATCAGGCCTTTTATGAATTAATACAAGTTTATTATGGGTGTGAAAAATCTCTGTTCTCAGAAATTTTATTAGCTTCCCTGTGTTAAAGATCCTGTGGCAAAAACAGAGCATTTTCTCTGTTCAGTTAATTTATGTTTGAAATTACCAAAAATTTCCAACATGGTATCAGAGCAAATCCAGGCTCTTTGAAGGTGTAAAGACGCTGAAGGAAGGTTCATTTTGTTGCAGCAGTAAATCCTCTCCAGCAAAGTGAAGTCTTAGGCAAAAGGATCCAGGTATTTCTCAGACCAGTTTTTGTGTTACTGCTGAAGAAACAGTCAGTTTTTTTTTTAATATACAGTCAAGGATTTAGAAGCATAGCTGAGAATGCAAGGAATGGCTAGCACAAGCATTAGCATGGGCATGTTTAATACTCAGCTTCCACAGTTTAATGGGAAAAACTATGACTACTGGGCTATAACCATGAGAGCCCTGTTTGTCTCACAAGATCTATGGGAACTTGTTGAGGATGGTTTTGAAGAACCAGCAGATGAAAATCAGTTTAATAGATTAACTCAGGCAGAGAAGGATCTATTGAAGAGCAATAGGAAGAAGGATTCAAAAGCCCGTGTGTTTTTGTATCAAGCAGTGGACCAGAGTGTGTTTCCAAGGATAGCAGCAGCTAAGACATCCAAAGAAGCATGGAAAACCCTCAAGACAGCCTATCAAGGCATGGAGAAAGTGAAGACAGCAAAACTACAGTTGCTGAGGAAAGATTTTGAGAATCTGAACATGAAGGACTCAGACAATATTGATTCATTCTTCACACATGTGATTGGTCTAGTCACACAGATAAGGACTCATGGAGAAACTCTTGAAGAAAGGAGGATTGTGAAGAAAATATTGAGGGTCCTACCCTCAAAGTTTGATGTGATTGTCACCACCATAGAAGAGACAAAGGATCTCTCAAACTTTTCAGTTGATGAACTCCATGCATCACTGATAACACATGAGCAGAGGTTGATCAGAAATGAAAACTCATCTCTAGAGCAAGCCTTCAAGACCCAGATGTCCTTTGGAAGAGGAAGAGGTCAAGGCAAAGGAAACAAGAGAGGAAGAGGCAGAAGCCAAAACAAAGGTGGAAGAAACAGTCCAGCAAATGCTTAAGGAAGGGGCAGCAATCCAAATCAGAACCAAGGCCAAGGCAGCAGCCAACAAAGAGGACAACATCATGCTTAAGGACAAAGGTATGAAAAATCCAATGTCCAATGTTATTACTGTAAAAAATATGGGCATTATGCAAATGAATGTAGGAAAAAGCAGCATGATATGAGTAATAGACCAAATGCAAATATCACTAGAGAAAACATCAGTCAAGATAATGTGTTGTTAGCTTGTAACATGGCTGAAACAAACAATGAAGACATATGGTTTTTAGACTCAGGTTGCAGCAACCATATGACAGGAAATTTAGCCCTGTTTTCTGCCCTAGATAAAAATGTGAAATCAGAAGTCACACTAGGAACTGATAGCAAAATTTCTGTTATGGGAAAAGGAGAGGTAAAAATATTTACAAAGAAAGGTGAGAATAAAACCATAGCAGATGTCTACTATGTTCCTGGCATGAGATGTAACCTCTTGAGTATTGGACAACTTGTCCATAAGGGGTACAATGTTTTCTTTGAGAATGATGTATGCACCATCATGGATAGAGCACCCAGCAAACGATGCATTGCTAAAGTGAAGATGACAAGGAACAGGATGTTCCCTCTCAGAATAAGGGCAGATTTGAAAAACAAAGAAGTAATTGCAGCAGTTACCCAAGAGGCTTTCCAAAGCGTACCAAAGGATGAAAATTGGTTGTGGCACTTGAGATCTGGACATCTCAACTTTGGAGGTCTTAACTTGTTGAGTAGAAAATGGATGGTAAGATGATTACCATTGATAGAGAAACCGGACAGCCTTTGTGAAGGTTGCATATTGGGTAAACAACATAG
Source organism: Pinus tabuliformis (assembly GCA_031772625.1). Taxonomy (NCBI): domain Eukaryota; kingdom Viridiplantae; phylum Streptophyta; class Pinopsida; order Pinales; family Pinaceae; genus Pinus; species Pinus tabuliformis. The sequence continues at coordinate 1,530,848,678 of CM062817.1, read as the reverse complement.
AGAAAGTTTTCCATCAGGGAAAAGCATAAGGGGAAAAGCACCTTTAGAGATTGTCCACTCAGACTTATGTGGACCGATGCAAACCCCATCATTAGCAGGCAGCCAATATTTTCTAATATTCATTGATGATTTTACAAGAAAAACTTGGGTTTATTTCCTTAAGAACAAAAGTGAAGTGTTTGAAAAATTCCGGACTTTCAAGGCACTTGTAGAAAATCAAAGTGGGCTGCGCATCAAAGTTTTGAGAACTGACAGAGGAGGTGAGTATATCTCCAAGGAATTCCTACGGTTTTGTAGAGAAAATGGAATACACAAACAGTTTACCACAAGGTACACTTCGCAGCAAAATGGAGTAGCTGAAAGGAAGAACAGGACCATCATGGATATGGCGAGAAGCATGTTGAAGGCAAAGCATTTGCCAAATGATTATTGGGCTGAAGCTGTACATTGTGCAGTATATATCTTGAATAGGTGTCCAACAAAAGCAGTGATGAACAAAGTGCCGGAAGAAGCATGGAGTGGGAGAAGGCAAGGAGTCACCCACATGAAAGTTTTTGGATGTGTGGCCTATGCACACATTCCAGATCAGCTAAGGAGGAAGTTGGACAACAAAGGGGAGAAATGTATTTTCATTGGATACAGTGAGGAATCCAAAGCTTACAGGTTGTATATCCCATCCACCAAGAATTTTTTTGTGAGCAGAGATGTTCAGTTCATTGAGAAGGAAGCTTGGGATGGAAGCATAGAGAAAACAATGAATGTTAAAAACTGTTTGTCTCATGATGATGATGATGAGGAGATGGCTGATATACATCCCCAAATAGCAGTGCCAACACAAGGATAGCAAGGAACACCCTTGAGGATAAATGAAAGTGCTTCTCCAAGCACACCACAAGGAGGAAATTCAAGTGCTTCTTCAAGCACTTGCACACCAAATGAAAGAGGTAAGAAGTTCAGAAATTTAAGTGATATTTATGATGAAGGTATGAATTCCTTGTTTGCCTTGTATTGTCATGTTGATGACCCTATTCATTTCAAAGATGCTATTAAAGATAAGAAATGGATAGAAGCTATGGATGAGGAGATCAATGCCATAGAGAGAAACAAGACATGGGATTTGGTTGAGCTACCAAAAGGTAAAGAAGTCATTGGAGTCAAATGGGTCTACAAGACCAAGTGCAATGCGGAAGGCAAGATAGAAAGGCACAAGGCAAGACTTGTTGTCAAAGGATACAAGCAGCAGTATGGGAGAGATTATGAGGAAACTTTCGCACCGGTTGCTAGAATGGAAACCGTGAGAGCAGTGTTGTCCATAGCAGCACAAAACAAGTGGAAATTTTACCAAATGGATGTGAAGTCAGCATTCCTGAATGGAGTGTTAATGGAAGAGGTTTATATTGAACAGCCTCTAGGCTATGAAAAGAAAGGCCAAGAGCACAAAGTGTGCAGATTGAAGAAAGCTCTTTATGGGCTGAAGCAAGCACCAAGAGCGTGGTACAGTAGGATAGATTCCTATCTACTGGAGAATGGATTTGACAAATGTGAGGGAGAACCCACTGTCTATGTCAAAGAAAAGGATGGTAAATTGCTAATTGTTGTGTTATATGTTGATGATGTGATTTTTACAGGTAATGATGACTACCTCATTGAACAATTCAAAACAGTCATGAAAGAAGAATTTGAAATGACTGACATGGGTTTGCTGAGATACTTCTTAGGAATAGAAGTAGATCAAAATGAAAATGGAATTTTTATCTCACAGGCAAAATATGTAAATGAAGTGTTGGAAAGATTCCATATGTAGGAGTGCAAGGCAGCAATCACTCCCACAATAATGGGATTAAAACTCAGCAAAGAGGACAGCAGCAAGGACTTTGATCCTAGTTTGTACAAGAGCATAGTTGGCAGCCTAATGTATTTGACTGCAACTAGGCCTGACATAATGTTTGCTGTTAGTTTAATTTCCAGATTCATGGAGAGGCCAAAGGAAGCACATTGGCAGGCAGCAAAAAGAATTCTGAGGTATGTTAAAGGTACTAAAAGGTTTGGCATTTTATATACAATCTCAGAATGTTCAAATTTAGTTGGATACACTGATAGTGATTGGGCTGGAAGTGTAGATGATCGGAAAAGCACTTCCGGTTATGTTTTTCACATGGGTTCAAGAGCCATTTCATGGGCTTCTAAGAAGCAGTCCATTGTAGCATTGTCTACAGCAGAGGCGGAATATGTGGCAGCTATAGCAGCAGCATGTCAAGCAGTTTGGATGAGAAGAATGTTGAGGAGCTTAGGCCAAGAGCAGGCAAAAGCAAAAGTGATTTTTTGTGACAATAGCTCAGCTATTGCATTATCCGAGAATTCAGTGTTTCATAAGAGAACGAACCACATCGACACAAGGTTTCACTACATCTGAGAATTGGTGAGCAATGGAGAAATTGTTTTACAACATTGCAGGACTCAGGAACAGGTTGCAGACATTTTGACAAAGCCATTGGACCAGAAAAGCTTTGAATTTTTGAGGAAATGTCTAGGTATGACTGATAACCCAGCAGTTGAAATTAAAGGGGAGTGTTGAAATATTAATTTCAACCGCACATTTATTGCAGCGTGGTTTTGGCAAAACCACCCAGACTTCCCCGCACCACCTATTGGCAAAAGCAATATCCGTAAGAAGGGCTCCGAACACCCCGATCAATTGACACGCGTCCAGTGTACAACTCCGAAACCACCAATTCCCCGGACATTAAATATCGCTTGGCTTGTGTGAGTTTGGTGTGCGAAATGCGTCCGATCAGGTCAACGGACATAGATCTTATTCAACCTGCCAGAACATTAGTTTTTGTTTTTACCGCCATTTTTATTTAATGTATTTAATGCATTGTCATAGTCATAGGTAAAAGTTGGTAAACGTTTTTAATTTTATTGTTTTTTAAATTTACGGAAGTATGGGTAAGGTATCGTATGTGATATGTTTTGTTTTGAGGCGTTGACCTTTTAATTGTATTGCACACGAGGATGAAAAAAAATACAGAGCACTGCAGTGCGAAAGAGTGTGTAATGTAAGAGGGGATGAAAAGAGGGCTCGCGGCAACAAAGAAAAGAACAAGAAATCCAACACACAGCAGTGCGAATAAAATTGTGGAGCATACGCATTGAAATGCATTGAAACGAAATGTATGGTGTGGCGCAGTAGCACAAATGTAATTGCTTTTTTTAATTGAATATGAAATGTGAATGATCAGCCGCTTGAATGTAATGAAAATTTCACAGAGGGGTGAATGTGAAGGATTTTTTTTACAGCAGTAAATCCATGTAAATTTTTATTCTACAACAGTAAATGTAAAAGTTTTTTTTTACAGCAGTAAAATGTGAATGAAGATTTTACACAGCAGTGTAAAAATCATTTGTAAAAGAGAGAGAGAGTATTTTGTTTTGGTGAAAGTTCTTGGTGAATCCCTTTAGCAGAGGAAGAAATTTGTATCAGGCCTTTTATGAATTAATACAAGTTTATTATGGGTGTGAAAAATCTCTATTCTCAGAAATTTTATTAGCTTCCCTGTGTTAAAGATCCTATGGCAAAAACAGAGCATTTTCTCTGTTCAGTTAATTTATGTTTGAAATTACCATAAATTTCCAACATGTATTTCGTGATGTGACATGACACTATCACTATAAGTTTAGCATCAAATTCCATAAATTCATGTTAATTAAGTTCGAAAACTAACTTATTGAAGCTTCTTTAACCTTCATTATTGTCTTTTGAGGCTTCCAAATATCATGGTAATGTTCTTGCATTGCATATGAGCAAGCCTCTGGGATTCAACTACAACAGTGGGATGTATTTGTTTATAAGTGTCCAAATGTCTTTTCATTTGAATGGAAAGACTGAATTCAATTTACTGGGCATCATCTTCACTAAAGCATTATTATTGGAGCCGAGTTTCAACAAGCATTTTCTAAAGGTCATGTCTCAGGGTTCAAATCTGCTTTTTAGGTTTGAAAATGTCAGTTTTTTCATTCTCACATTTCCATATCCTAGGGCTTTAGGAAAACACTTTTACCTAAGCTGAGTTTCCCCTTGCAATTTCAAAATGCATGTCCTAGGTTCTATTTTTATTTTGAGGTTCGAAAGTGTCATCATTTTTTGTGAGGCCAGCTTTTATTTAATTCTTTGTCTTTTGATTTGAAGAACATGTTTCCACAATATTTGCATCTTCTTGTGGATATTCCTATCGAAATTACAATATTTGCAATAGGTTTGGAGTTATGTTTATGACGATGCTATAAGGCTTGATGATTTCGTAAAATTTATAGATTGCTCACATGTTCAGGTAATTTAGTATTTTTGGTGCAAGTGCGAGTTCTCCATTGTCCCTTAGAGTATTTATTGTTTGAATTGATTTGAATTTTATGTAGGTAATGGATCCGTAACTGGGCCTGCTCCTGGGTATAGATAAATTTTTATGTGCTGATAATAATATGTGAGCAAAAGCGATCCAGGTAAGGAACTTCAGATATGGAATACTTACCAAGCTGAAGGCTTAATTTGATGACAGGATCATGGAGAGCACATACACCTCAAACGCAGAGTCCTGACATGTGAGTGGATGTGCTCTCTATATTCTGTCGTCCACACCAACACCTCAAATTCTTTTCAATCGACGCTTAAGTCATGAAAATGATTTCTTGTCATAATATATAATGTGAGCATGCCTTACGCTTGCCTCGCTACGAATTTCTGGTTTATTATCTTTAGTTTTTATAATGATGCTCACAGTAGAGTTCTGAGACTGTCCCTAATCAACACATTGGGCTTAACTGAATTTATTATCGTGCCCCTGATGGCCTTCTCCTTCATGCTGGCCACTCGGTTTCAGGAGAAACGTAATCAAACTTCCGTGGCCTTTGCATAAGCTAGTCGGCTTCAATTCTTTCTGGTATGCTCGCCATTTGTTTATTCAAGGTTTGCACTCTGCTTATCATTCAATCCATCTTAATGTATCTCAAATACCAATGGTACAAGAAAACGGTACATAGCTTCATAGATTCTCTTCACTTTCTCAATCAAAATAACGATTTACCAACAAATTATATTTATTAAAGGATAACTCAACAAATATCATGCAGGCTTGGCTGTACATAGCCATATCCGTACTTTTGTACATCAGCAAGCGATTGTTTAGATTTTTTCGGTGACTGCTTTCTAGAATCTGTATTTCGTGATTTGACATGACACTGTCACTATAAGTTTAGCATCAAATTCCATAAATTCATGTTAATTAAGTTCAAAAACTAACTGATTGAAGCTTCTTGAACCTTCAGTATTGTCTTTTTAGGCTTCCAAATATCATGGTAATGTTCTTGCATTGCATATGAGCAAGCCTTTGGGATTCAACTACAACAGTGGGATTTATTTGTTTATAAGTGTCCAAATGTCTTTTCATTTGAATGGAAAGACTGAATTCAATTTACTGGGCATCATCTTCACTAAAGCGTTATTATCGGAGCCGAGGTTCAACAAGCATTTTCTAAAGTTCATGTCTCAGGGTTCAAATCTGCTTTTTAGGTTTGAAAATGTCAGTTTTTTCATTCTCACATTTCCATATCCTAGGGCTTTAGGAAAACACTTTTACCTGAGCTGAGTTTCCCCTTGCAATTTCAAAATGCATGTCCTGGGTTCTATTTTTATTCTGAGGTTCGAAAGTGTCATCATTTTTTTTGAGGCCAGCTTTTATTTAATTCTTTGTCTTTTTATTTGAAGAACATGTTTCCACAATATTTTCATCTTCTTGTGGATATTCCTATCGAAATTACAATATTTGCAATAGGTTTGGAGTTATGTTTATGACGATGTTATAAGGCTTGATGATTTCGCAAAATTTATAGATTGCTGACATGTTCAGGTAATTTAGTATTTTTGGTGCAAGTGCGAGTTCTCCATTATCCCTTAGAGTATTTATTGTTGGAATTGGTTTGAATTTTGCAATAGACAATGTCAATTGTTGCCTTATTATTCAGTCATACACCATCAACCAAGAAGGTGGTTTTCCTAAACAGTCTCAGGCTTTCAAAGGATCTGGAAACATGTGTGGAACTTGTGAAAGAATCTTGAAGGAAACATATTTTCCACGTACACAGCAGTTTCCTGTTGGATAGTTCGGATGTCATTGTGCGTACAGATTGACTTATTTTATATAGCATCAAATTCCATAAATTCATGTTAATTAAGTTCGAAAACTAACTGATTGAAGCTTCTTGAACCTTCATTATTGTCTTTTTAGGCTTCCAAATATCATGGTAATGTTCTTGCATTTCATATGAGCAAGCCTCTGGAATTCAACTACAACAGTGGGATGTATTTGTTTGTAAGTGTCCAAATGTCTTTTCATTTGAATGGAAAGACTGAATTCAATTTACTGGGAATCATCTTCACTAAAGCATTATTATCGGAGCCGAGGTTCAACAAGCATTTTCTAAATTTCATGTCTCAGGGTTCAAATCTGCTTTTTAGGTTTGAAAATGTCAGTTTTTTCATTCTCACATTTCCATATCCTAGGGCTTTAGGAAAACACTTTTACCTGAGCTGAGTTTCCCCTTGAAATTTCAAAATGCATGTCCTGGGTTCTATTTTTATTTTGAGGTTCGAAAGTGTCATCATTTTTTGTGAGGCCAGCTTTTATTTAATTCTTTGTCTTTTGATTTGAAGAACATGTTTCCACAATATTTGCATCTTCTTGTGGATATTCCTATCGAAATTACAATATTTGCAATAGGTTTGGAGTTATGTTTATGACGATGTTATAAGGCTTGATGATTTCGTAAAATTTATAGATTTCTCACATGTTCAGGTAATTTAGTATTTTTGGTGCAAGTGTGAGTTCTCCATTATCCCTTAGAGTATTTATTGTTGGAATTGGTTTGAATTTTGCAATAGACAATGTCAATTGTTGCCTTATTATTCAGTCATACACCATCAACAAAGAAGGTGGTTTTCCTAAATAGTCTCGGGCTTTCAAAGGATCTGGAAACATGTGTGGAACTTGTGAAAGAATCTTGAAGGAAACATATTTTCCACGTACACAGCAGTTTCCTGTTGGATAGTTCGGATGTCATTGTGCGTACAGATTGACTTATTTTACCCTCTGTAGCGTTTCTAGATGGCTTCATAAACCCAGTTGATGTATAGAGTGACTTTCAGATGCACATTTAAGGGTTACAACTAATGCTCTTGTTCTTGTAATAATTAGGCTCTCTTGTAAAAATGTTGTAAAAATGTTTTACTATTAATGTGAAACTTGTATAGTATACCAACACGTTGAGGTAATGAACTGTGTATATTCAATATTTTAATGTCATATCAATGCTGCAATGACATATTCATGCTTATGCAATTTATGTGTAACTGTTTTAGTCATGTATCCTAAACTTCTCATGACATTGAATCTATACTAATGTGCAACTTGTATAGTATACCAACACCTTGAGGTAATGAACTGTGTATATTCAATACTTTAATGTCATATCAACACTGCAATGAACCGTTCATTGATATAAACTAGCATGCAGGAGTGGCACTTTCTCAGCAATGAGTTGACGCAACACCTTGAGGTCCGCATTCTAGCTCAAAAATATGTTACATATTGTTGTAGTTCTTTTGCTCTGCCTCCTTAATAATGGATTTCCTGAACTTTGATGGGCCACGAAAGCTTTGGCGAACTAATTCTTGTGTTTTTGATACAAACAGCTCAACACAAGTTGCATCAGGAGACAATAGTACTAAACATAAAGGTATGCCATGAAAGCGTTGGCCAATTAATTCTTGTGTTCTTGATACAAACACCTCAACACAAGTTGCGTCACGAGACAGCAGTACTGAACATAAAGGTATGTCAGTCACTTCTATAGTGAGGGGTTTGATTGCTATGGGCTTGCTTGCCTTCAAGGGTTTATAACTTAAGAAATAAACCTCACCTCCCCTCTGTTCTTCTATCAAGCACCTGGCACTAATTCTGGGTTATTAGACTACCATCTGTAAATGCGTATAGTTTCTAGGTTGGACACTGCCAAGTAGTCAAAAGACCCTCCATGACCTACAACTGTCCTCGAATCTTTACATCACATCCCTGTTGCAAATTCTCGGTAAGATGCCTGCATCTTCCATGTCATATCTTTTTCTTTTCTGCCTGGAAAATGTAAATGAATCAGAACTTCACCTGGAGGCAGATGCTGTGATCAAGGTTTTAGTTGCAGGAATGAGTGCCCCTTTCTCGACTGTGTACAGGAGTTTAGGCTCTCTTGTAAAAATGTTGTAAAAATGTTTTACTATTAATGTGCAACTTGTATAGTATACCAACACCTTGAGGTAATGAACTGTGTATATTCAATACTTTAATGTCATATCAACGCTGCAATGACATCTTCATGTTTATGCAATTTATGTATAACTGTTTTACTCATGTATCCTAAACTTCTCATGACATTGAATCTATACTAATGTGCAACTTGTATAGTATACCAACACCTTGAGATAATGAACTGTGTATATTCAATACTTTAATGTCATCTCAGGAGTGGCACTTTCTCAGCAATGAGTTGACGCAACACCTTGAGGTCCGCATTCTAGCTCAAAAATATGTTACATATTGTTGTAGTTCTTTTGCTCTACCTCCTTAGTCATGGATTTCCTTAACTTTGATGGGCCACGAAAGCTTTGGCCAATTAATTCTTGTGTTTTTGATACAAACAGCTCAACACAAGTTGCATCAGGAGACAGCATGTCTGAACATAAAGGTATGCCATGAAATCATTAGCTAATTAATTCTTGAGTTCTTGATACAAACAGCTCACATATTGTTGTGGTTCTTTTGCTCTGCCTCCTTAGTCATGGATGTCCTGAACTTTGATGGGCCACGAAAGCATTGGCCAATTAATTCTTGTGTTTTTGATACAAACAGCTCAACACAAGTTGCATCAGGAGACAACAGTACTCAACATAAAGGTATGCCATGAAAGCGTTGGCCAATTAATTCTTGTGTTCTTGATACAAACAGCTCACATATTGTTGTAGTTCTTTTGCTCTGCCTCCTTAGTCATGGATTTCCTGAACTTTGATGGGCCACGAAAGCTTTGGCCAATTAATTCTTGTGTTTTTGATACAAACAGCTCAACACAAGTTGCGTCAGGAGACAACAGTACTGAACATAAAGGGGTCTGATGCACTCCTCTCATTAAATGAATTCTTTTCTAGCTGGAAAATGTAAATGAATCAGATCTTTACGTGGATGCAAATGATGTGACCAAGGTTGAGAATAGGAATGAGTGCCCCTTTTTCGACTGTGTACAGGAGTTTAGCAGCATGCTCCTTCCTAACTGTAGCTGGCAAATGCTTAAAAACAGAGTTCCCTTGCTCTAGCTTCTTCTCAGCATCTAGTACGGTTTTCGTGACTTGCCCACTCAATGCAACTACAGGTGCATTCTCAGGCTAAACTTAATGCAGGGACTTGCTGCCTCGCAACTTATCTTGTTTATATATATACACACATCCATCATGGTAGATGGATCATCAACAGTAGATAGTTTATCATCAATTTGGATTAATGTTTTGAGAAACTTATGCAAACTGCAAGCTCTCCTTTCTACAAATTCAACCATTTTTGTAGTTAGTAATCGTCTACTCATTCCTTCATTCCTTTTTCGTCGTGGGTACTCCGTTGGTCGCCTTCCAAACTTTAGCCCTCTTCGTCATTATTAGCCGTTTAGACGGCGTTCATGCTCCTGGGGAAAATCTCACAGCCACTCTGTTTACCTTCGACATCTCTATCAGAGTATAAGGCCCGAATATATCGCATCATTTCTCGACGGGGCAGGGTAGCGTTACTTTAGGGTATATGGAGTCGTGCCCCAGATGACCATTCCTCCCTCTGCCGACCTTCTAGAAATCACTGCACCGTCCATCTTGATACTTTGCAGGGTTAAAATTTGATGGGTAAGTTGTTCGTAAGATTACTGTACTTCTGGTTGGTTGCGAATCTCCTACGTCGTTGGTTTTTAATTACCTACCTGGTGCCTTTTCTTTCAATAATCATTAATGGTTTGACAGTGCCTTTTCTTTCAATAATCATTAATTGTTTGTTAACTTGTCTAGTTCAAGAATGTACTACCTGGTCTGTGAAACTAAACATCTCACGTAAAAATTAAACCGTACCATATCTTTTCCACCTAACTATTGTACTACCTGGTCTAGTCTGTGAAACTAAATATCTCACCTAAAAATTAAACCCTACCATATCTTTTCCACCTAACGATTAGACCACCTCCTCCACTAAAAACAACTCTAGCTCTAATTCCACTTATAATCTTATAAATAGCTCTCACTCTAATTCCATTTATAATCTTATAAATAGGTGTTACATTATGCAATCTCAGCAGCTATCCTTCATATACTGTATTTCTCTTGCTTCAAAGTGTCTAACACCGTTGGGCTATTTCTTCCGGCTTTGGCTGAGTATCGAAAATTTGATCTTTCATGGCATCTCTGCACTTCAAAGTCACAAGAAAGCCAGCCGTCCTCATCGCTCCTTCCCGGCCTACTCCAGAAGAGTTTCTGTACCTCTCCAATATCGATGATCAACCGACCCTGAGATTTCATTGCCCCGTTGTTCAGTTCTATCGGTTCGACCCATCGAAGAAGGGTGAGGATCCCGCCCGAGTTATCAGAGAAGGGCTGGCCAACGTTTTAGTGATCTACTACCCTTTTGCTGGAAGAGTCAGAGAGGCTCCCGCCGGAAAGCTCGTGTTGGAGAGCACTGGAGAAGGCGTGCTGTTTGTGGAAGCCGATGCGGACGTTGCTCTGGAAGAGTTAGGAGACCTCCTGCCGTCTTTTCCCGGCTGGCAAGATCTGATGTACGACGTGCCGGACACACTGACTATTACCAATTCTCCTCTCCTTCTAATTCAGGTTCGTTCAATCATGTTCTGACTCGATTTTTTTTATGTTTTCAGTTTGTTATGGCGCATGGTGGCATTGAATGCTTTTTTTTCCAATCGAAATTGTGACTTCTAAACGTACCATGGGGTCTCAAACTTCCAGGTAACGCGTCTGAAATGCGGAGGGTTCGTATTCGCCATCACTTTTAATCACACCATAACGGACGGACTTGGCCTCGTTCAGTTCATGAACGCTCTCGCCGAAATGGTGAAGGGGGCTACGAAGCCTTCGGTTCTCCCTGTTTGGAAAAGAGAAAACCTCCGACCCCAGGCGAATCCCGTTGTCAAACTTCCTCACTATGAATACGATCAAATAGAAGACAGAGATCGGAAAATGGTGCCACCTAACGAGTTGATCCACAATTCGTTCTTCTTCGGACACAAGGTGATCGAGTCGCTCAAACGGCAAGCAGTAGGTCAATGCGAGTACTCAACGTTTGAAGTTCTATCGGCCTTTTTGTGGCGTTTGAGAACAAAGGCTTTCCAACTGCACGCGGAGCAGGAAGTTAGATTCATATTCACCGTGAATGTCCGCACGAAATCGCACCCGCCGCTTCCTGGAGGGTTCTACGGGAATGCGATAAGTCTTGCATGCGTGAGGATGACCGCAGAAGAGCTGACAAACAAGCCGCTGTCTTTCGCTGTGAAATTGATAAACGAAGCGAAAACGGCTGTGAACGACGAGTACATCCGATCGGCGATAAATTTGATGGAACTGAAGCGGCGCCCTCACTGCACAGTGGTGGGCTCCTTTTTTGTTTCAGACGTTACCAAACTCGGCTTGAGAAATGTTGATTTCGGGTGGGGAAGAGCAGTCTACGGAGGTCCTGCAAGAGGCGGAGTAGGAGCAGTGCCCGGTCTTGCCAACTTTTTAATCTCCCATCGCAATAAAAGTGGCGTGGAGGGGATAGTGGTTCCCATTTGCTTGCCCTCTGCTGCCATGCGAAGATTTGAAGCAGAAATCAGTCATGCTATCGAAAACACTCCTCCTTTTGCGCGTTCTTATATCTGAAAAGTTATCGGGTGTTACAGAAAATCTCACATCAGGTTGGCTTTAGATGGGTTTGGATTTGAATTGTTTTCGTAAGACTTCGTTATCTTGTGTAATTCTGTTGCTAATTAGGAATAGGCATGTTGTATCTGCATTAGTATGTAATGTTTATCGCCTATGAAATCAATTGCCCGCTTTAATCTCATATATAATATATGTGAGGTGTTCAGACGTTATTAGTAAAACATGTTTATATGGAAACATCTAAATTGGAAATCATTATTTTGCATGATACAAAGCATATTACATTATATTTAATATTTCTAAATTTCTAAGTTAATCAGAGTAATTAATAGGAAAGGTGGTATTATATTATGTTTAAATTAGCATAGATTTATTTTAAATATTGATTTAATATGAGCAGATTAATTTCTTCATTTATATATATTTTTTATGAGTAGACATTATTTAAATATTTTGTATAATTATTTAATTTTTCTTACTCAAAGATAAAAATTATATATGTATAAATTAAATTGTAATTTAAAATTGTTAAAATAAAATTTAAAAATATATAGAAAAAAAATTTGTATTTAAACTATTTACAAATTAATTTAAAATAAAATGAAATTAATTTATATTAAATTACAAATTGCTATAATGTTCTTTCAGATTAAATACTTATGATTATTTTTTAAATTATAAATATGAAATAAATATATTATAGTATTTTAATACATTATTGTTAAAATCCCCTTTATTTACTGCATTTAATCATAACTATAGTTACTATAATATTTATAAAATTAAAAAATATTTTAATATTTTTTTTAATTTGTTTTTACATAATAATAAAATATATTATAGTATTTTAATACATTATTTTTAAAATCCCATTTAACTATACTTACTCTAATATTTATAAAATTTAAAAATATTTTAATATTTTATGTTTATTTGTTTTTACTTAATAATAAATACATTTTTTCTTTATTGTATTTCATGTCATTTAATTTTTTTTACTATTATTTTTTTAATTGAATTAAACTTATTTTTCAATTAATTTTGAATATAACTATTATATCATTTAACCTATACCCAAAAGAATAAGAATATTATTATCATCTATATATATATATATATATATTTATTTATTTATTTTACCACTATTTACATTAAAGTATTATATTTAATGTATTATAAGAAATATAAACGTGAATCATTAAAAATTCACATAATCACATTAAAAAATATTTTTCCTTTTTAATCACCCTAATAAAATAATAAATAAATATTATTAATCATTAGTTTAAAATTTTCATAAATATTAAATATAAGTTTTTCTTTTAATAAAATTTTATTAATGTACATCCTTCAAAATATATAATTTTTTTGGAATTTCATAAATTTATAGTTCACATGAAACTATGCTAATTATACATACACATTATGAAATCATTTATTAATGGAATACTAAATTTATCTCTATATATAGAGACTTTGACTAGATTGTTAAACAATTTATAGTTATTCTGGATCTAATGATATTACATTTCCATCTCTTCATCTTCTACATCTATTTCATAGAGAAGTTACCAAAGTGGGGTTTCTGGTTTAGTAACAAAACCATTGTTCAGTGCCTTTTGGAAAGTCAAAAATCTAGAGTGTTTCCTTCCAAAAGTGATGCAAGATCCAAAATATAAGGTTAAATCTAGCAACATCGAAGAATATATCCAATATATACAAGATCACACTCTAATATGCAAAGTCACTAGTTTATGAAGCTATGAAAAGTATTTAATTTGGTGGATTCTGAGAGCTAGAATTGGATTTGGGGGCAAAAGGATCCTTCACGGTCATTTTCTCTTAGCTTGGAAGAGATATCCAAGGTTTTTGAAGGAGGTCTTTATTTTTCTAATAATGTAGGGCTCTTCATGTAGTTTTGAAGGGGCTGTATAATCTAGAGAGGGAAGACTTGCTATCCGGTGTGGGTATGACTTTTTTCTCTCCCAAGGAACATTGAGAAGAGGAAACCCTTGAAGCCATTGACAATGCCATCTACCATTTTGTCAAAATATCAAAGGCTACAAAGGGAGGGAGATGCGCCTTGCTTGGATCTATGTTACATGAATATCCTCCAACCTCTTCTAGCCTCCATAGAAATAGTGTTTGGAAGAAATCAACATGTCCTCATTAGATGCAGAAGCTACCATGAATACAGGAATATTATTAGGGATTGTCTAATGAATCGCAAGGAATAGACACCCTTCCCAAAAGGAGCTTGATGATTTGGGAAAATTCCCTCAAAGAAGAAGAAATATAAGTGTATATAATACCTCAAATTCTTGCCAAATCTCTAGATTTGGAAATAGACTCGAGTCTTTTTCCTATGTGAAAGAGTCTCTAGAGAAAAACAACATTGAATAAAACATGTAATTAGTAAGAGGAAAATCCCATAACCGTGTATTGACTCCCACATAAGTGGTAGAAAAATCAAGAATGTTGAAAAATCTATTGATGATCACGAACAAAATCCATAACCACGATTAGCCCCTTTTTGAAAGAAGTTCAAACAAATACTACAACAGAAAATATAAATCTAGATGTCTCACAACTCGCAAGAAAAGAAACCAACTAAACTCGGGAACATAGTCTAGTTTTGGGATTCAAACCAAAGTAGTGAACTAAAAAAACAAAAGAGGAAGAGGAGAGAGGAGTTGCACAATAAGCCATACTAAAAAGGTTGGATTGCAAAGTAGTGAACTAAAAAAACAAAAATGGGAAGAGGACAGAGGAGTTGCAAAATAAACCAAATAAAAAAGGTTGCCAGAGAAATTCACCGTGAATGTCGTCAAGAAATCCCACCCGCCGCTCTCTAAAGGGTTCTACAAGAATGCAATATGTATTGCATGTGCGACGACAACCGCATAAGAGCTAGCAAGCCACTCTATGTTTGGGTGTGAAATTGACAAACAAAGAAAAAACAACTGTGAATGACGAGTACGTCAGATCTGTGATAGATTTGATGGAACTGAAGGGGTACCCTCACTGCATAGTTGTGGGTTCCCTTTTTCTTGCTTCGGACGCTACCAAAATCGGCTTCAGATATTTGAATTTTCGGTGGGGAAAAGCAGCCTGTGGGGGTCTAGTAAGAGGCGGGGTAGGAGAAGTGTCGGCTCTGGTGAACTTCTTAATGTCACATCACGAGAAAAGTGGCATGTGGGGAACAGTGGTTCCCATTTGCTTGCCTTATGCTACCTTGCAAATATTTGAAGCAGAAATGAGTCATGCTATTTGAATTTAGATGGAGAAGATAATAGTTATTGGATAACCATTTGAAATAAAACCAATTAACAATATATAAAATTATTTGAACATAGTCATTGAAGTATTTTATAATTTGTTAAATATCACATGTAAACAAAATTCATTACACCTTTTAATGTTAATATTGAACTATATTATCAATATTAATTTAAAATATCACATTTCAACTATTGAGTATTAAGGGAGCTACATATCTCACTCATACTAAAATATGGTAAGCCATTATAAATAAAATTAGAATTGTTTTATTTTTAATTATTTTATCTTTTTGTATAAAACTAATTTGAAATTAAAGTGAAAATTAAAATATTTTATTTATCACATATATTCAAAGATTTTTTCATGTTAATACATTTTAATTTTTAATTTAAGTATGTTTTATTATTTTTTAATGTAATATTTTAACAACAACTCCCTTATACTAAAGTAAGCCATAACATGATAAAATATTTCTCAGTAACTCATAATTTATATTTATCTAAATATTCTTCACATTTAATGTTTAATTACTTATAAATCTTACTCCATAAAAACACAAGCCTTTACATTTATTTAAACCTTAATTTTTTTTAATAAAATAAATATAATATTTGAGGTTTTTCTCTCTATAAATTTTAGAGTTTTCTCTACATAGTCATCCATGCTTAGCTCCATTGGAGGGGACTCTACCCCTTCTTTTAGCTAGATAATTTGAAAATATCATAACAATCATGGATCTAGTTATAATCCCCTTCAATCTCTTCATCTTTGATATCATTTTCATAGACTAGTTGGGGAAGTGATGTTTCTGGTTTCGTAGCACAACCCCCACTTGGTGCCTCTTGGTAAGCTAGAAATCTAGAGAATTCCCTACCATAAGTGGTGGACATGGTACGCATGCTTATTGGCTAGTTTGATGGTTCATTTTTTGTACCACTTGATAATCGTTGGAATTTTATGTACTTCTCACACATTTTCATGAACTCGCCTGAACTAGAATGTTTTATAAGCAACACTTCACAAAAATTTGTACTCATCTTTAGTCAATGAAAAAGAAACACTTGGTTGTTTCTTACTACTCCATGCCATGATCCTGGATCTAAGTCTAAATGCATATCTTGAATTCTGTTTTTTGTTATTAGGATTTCCGACCCAATTTGAATTAGAATAGCCTGTCAAATAAACATTTGAATCATCGTTGTATTTAATACCAAAGTTATCAATTCCTTTTAGATACTAAAAGAAATGCTTCACTACTTTCCAATGGATTTCAATTGGTTTGACCATGAGTTGACTTAGGATGCTAACTGCGTATGCTATGTTTATCTTAGTTGTGGTGACATAGTTTATACTTCCCACTAGCTAAAGATACAATGTTCCATCCACCTCTCTTGTCACATCAATACCGTAGAGTTTGCCATTATGTTCTAATGATATTGATACTTCCATACATTGGTCCAATTTGAATCCTTCGAGTAGTTGTCTAGTATATTTATTTTGTGTAACCAACTCATGACCAACTTCTCTTCATATTTCAAGAGTTAAGTAGTAATGCAATCCAATATGGTCTTTCATTTCAAACAACTATGAAAATTTTCCTTTATGCTCGTTAATTGACCTTGAAGCATTGTCTGTTATAATAATATCCTCAACCTATAGGGAAATCGTAATAACATGCCCCTTTTGATTTGATCTAATATAGATTATGGTCACTTTTGCTTCTCATAAATCCGTTTTGAAGAAATAAGGAATCAATGTTCACATACCAAGATCTTAGTGCCTATTTTAGTCCACATAAAACTTTCTTAAATTTGCAAAGAAAGCGCTCTTGACCCTTTTTAACAAACCCTTATGACCAAACAAGATATACTTCTTCTTTTAGTTCCAAATTCAAAAAATAGACTTAACATCTAGCTCATGTAATTTCCATTTATGTTTTGTAGCTAAAGAAATCATCAGCCTAATTGTATTTAACTTAGCTACATGTGCAAAAGATTATTTATAATCAATTCTTTGCGAGTATCCTTTTGAAAATATCATAACCTTATATTTATCTACACTCTACCATCTATAAATTTTGGTTTGAATAACCATTTGCATCCCATGGGTACATTTTTTCAGGAAATTATGTTAATTCCCAAGTATCATTTTTCATTATCGATTCATATTCTTCCTTCATTGAATATCTCCATTTTTTATGTTCATTAGCTTCTTTAAATTTCAAAGGTTTTATGACATCATTGGTTTCATCGTTAATGCATAATCTTTAAATGTTACCGGTGGTTGAGTTTGACTAATTTCCCTTCTTAGTGCTTCACTTCTTTCATCTCTCCTCCCACTTCACATTGAATATTTCCTTCCTCTTAGTGTGTTGTGGATGTTAGAGGTGTCCATGTAACTAGATTGTTCCTCCTCTTTCTATTCATGTTTGTTGCGTCAAATTATAGCCTTATAATTTGTTTAACATAAATCATCAACCTAGGGCAGGTAAGCTTGTAAGATGTTGCGCAAAATATATGCAGGCTTAACACTATGAGTGTTGATTAATCTAGGTAGTCAATCATACAAAACTAATGACTCTTTCTTGCATCAATCACTTAGTAGCAAAGGCTATAGAGTGGATCAAAATCCCTCTACATCTCTTACGATTGCTGATGATGATTAGGAAAATATACAGAAATCAACTTACAGGAAACTCAGAAATTCACTCAACATTATGAATGAAATCTTGACTAAATGAATTCCACACATTAACAGGAAACTAGTTCATTTAATCAATTGCTGTTGATATATCAGAAAGAGTGCATTAGCTGTAGGAACAAATTATTATTACGTAAGAGAAATAAAATGCATAAAAAATAAACTAAGGGAGTTGTGAGCAAAGCGGCCCCTCCCTTACTCACAACCCCTTCAAATTAGAGGAGATTTCTCACTAAAATAGTCAGAACATATTATTTTGTATTAATCTGAAAAATATACAGTCGAGTACAATATGATATACATTATTAGCTGAAACCAACCCAACAACCCCCTATCATATAAACTAGAACATAATTTATACATTTACAAAAGCCCATATATGGCTCGAAGTAAGGAAGACTACTAATCTAAGCCATCGGCTAATAGTCCTGTTACAAAATATCAAATTTAGCCATACTGGGTCTAATCCATGGTTGAAAGAATGGATTAGATGAAATGCGTTACATGGTTGTAGCTTTCCTCCAAACGGCCAATGAGAGAAGCTTTGTGAATTTTGGCGGTATCGTTGGAAGATCTGAAATGGCCAATAGAACACCATCCATATGTGATAAATTCCCCACAAAACCCATGTTCCCGTTTGACTTAGATATTCATGGAACATAGCTAACCACCGATGTTGCTGCAGGAAATCTGGGCGGTTACAGGAAATCCGCGGCTACAGTAATTCCAGAGTGTTTGTATGAAATAGGATCACACAACTATCTACAGGAAATGCGGGCATGTTTTTGAATCAAAACAAATCTGCACAATAACTCTAGATTAGTTGGCATGGTAATTAAATAAAGAACAAATAGCTGTAAGGAATACTTAAAGTTAAGGTAAAAGACACTTTTTCATGTAAATTTTCATACCTTCAGCATACGACACCCTTTTGGTACAAACCCAAGTATTATAACCAAAATAGGCATAATAGGGGTTAAAGATAGTTCAAAATGGGAGAGGTAAAGTATGGAAAAAGGTGTCAAAATTTGGGAAAGCCAAGCCCCAACATCTCCCCCACACCTAGCCTCTTGCATGACCCTTATGCAAGAAAAAAATGTTGCATCTTCCTCCAAAAAGAAAAAGAAAAGGAAATTATTCCTTATCCCAAGCTGCAGCTACTACATCCAACTCATATGCTACCTCTACCAATTGGTCCAACTGGTTACCACTGGATTCTGCATGAATTTGACCCTTGTATAATTCATTCTTATTTTTCAGATGATCGATCCTAGCCTATTTATTTTCATAATTCGAGGCTCTTTCTAGACCCACTCCTCATGTTCTTTTTGTATACGTAGGTTGTTCTCTTTTAGGCTCCCGTTTTCCTTTCTCAAGGATCTTTCCGAAATGGTGAGCTCGATGATGATTTCTTCCAATTCCTGTAGAGACCATCTCTTCTTGGGGGTGACTTCCCCTTCGTGATGTTCTTGGAGGGATTGAGGGGACCTGAGGTCCTCCTCTTCTTATTGTTCTCCTACTGTCTTATTCCCACTTCGATGCGGCGGGGAGTCCTAAAAGGACATTGCTTCTTCGCTGATGAACTGAACTGACTCAATCATCTCTTTACCTTTGCGTGGGCCATAGTGTTTCTCCTTATTCTTATCCAGTGTCTCGGGAAACACTCGTGCATCCGTAGTATCCTTTATAGCCAGCGGAACAACCTGACTTCTGGTAAATCTTTTCGTAGAGGTGGAAGTGCCCACAGTCTCCCTTGTCACCACCACTTCTTCGTCCCTATCTTCTTCCTTCGTCTAGAGCCCAAGGGTTTGAGGCTTCTTCTTCTTTGGTTTTTCTACAGGCTTCTTCTCGGTGGGCTTCAGAGAGTCAAGGTCGTCACTTTCTTCCTTCTTTACCAGTGGCCAATGATTCCATGTCTTTTTCTTTCATTTTTCCATTGGTTTTTCCTCTGTAGACTCTGAAGGGTCAAATTTTTTATCTTCCTCTTTTCCCCTTATCTTTAGCCCACGCGTCCGTGAATTTTTCTTTGTTTTTTCTATCGATGCTTCCTCCATGGAATCTGAGGAATCAGAATCCTCATTTTCTACAAAGTAATTTTTGGCCAGGAACTGCTCCCATGTCCACTTCTTGTCTTTCAAAACCTCCACCAGGATGATTTTCACCAACCCATGGTGATAAAGATTTTCCTCTAAATTGGCCCCCCTCTCCTTGGCAGTCATCGACATATTCATCAGAGACATTCTCAAGTAATATGGAAAATTTAACGGCTTGTCATGAAAATGGGTGAGGAGCCGAATGTGAAACAAGAATGCAAGCCCAAAGTGACCTTCACACGTTATGTATTTCTACAGGAAAACAATAAGTTTTGGTACTTACTTTTCAAGAAATCCTATGAAATTCCCTTACTCTAGTCGGGGTCAGAATGTTCTTTACGGAGGAAAGGCGCGCACAAGCCCTTGTTGAAACGCTGGTTTTTAAACTAATGTTCTCCCAGCTATGGAATTTTACATGCTTACGCTACCAAACCCTTGATCAAACTGAATTTGACATCCCCAACTTGAGCCTTATCACCATTCAGATTCAAGGCGAAAGATTTTGTGACTTCCATGTTCTGGTCACTAAATCGCTGGAAAAATGGAAACCACCCTGCTTTTTCCAATCTCTTCTTACTGTGAGGGTCGGCCTCTAGCAACTCAGGCCCTTACGGCTTGAAGAGGATAGGGTCATGAAATTTCGACATGGTGAAAAACTGGAAGATAGGGTGTATGCTTTTCTTTGAAAATATCAGGTTTAAGCTTTGCAATGGATTCGTGTGACAAGGGAGGGCTTATTATAGAAAGTTATAAAAAAGCATGGGATTTTCGAGAGATAGGTCATGATCATGATTCTCATCGTGATCCGACCTGTAGGAAGATATGGGGAGTATGTCTATTGGTCGTGTCAGAATCATCGTGATCAGGCGTGGATTTGGAGTCATAATGCACCGAATTACAGCCGTGTTTCGCCGCAATGTTGACCATAGTTTAAAAATCATACAAATGTTAAAAATTAAAGAGTTAATTACCCTTTACCTCAAGTGTGTTGTTGCCAGCTGTACTTTACCTTTCTTACCTTCCAACGGTCTAGTCCTTTGGATGAAACGTGGTTGTCCTTGAGATGATAACCCACTTAATAGTTAGATCAGATATGTGACTTCATAATTCATGACCTCGACTAGTAATTAAAATCTCTGAGTACTTTAAATAATTTAAATTAATTCTCTGTCTATGGCTTTTGTTTTTCAGAAAAGCAGGGTGTCGCTGCAGGAAATGGAATTGGGATTGCTGGGCTTTTTGTCGGAAATTGAACCGTGACTGTTGATACTTCTATAGAAAATGAAACCATGAATTTCAGAACTTCTGCAAGAAATCAGACCATGACTTGTGGAGCTTCTGCAGGAAATCAGACCATGACTTGCAGAGCTTCTGTAGGAAATTGAACCATTAATCAATACTTCCACCTCGTTTGTGTACAGTTCACTGCACATGAATAAAGGTGTTGATGTAAAATGTGCAATGAGCTCATTGGATTACTATCCATTGAGGTTATTTGTTAATCAATGTAAATCTCATCACCTTTAATGAGAGCGAGGACCAAGGTACCCTTATGCATCCTATCGGGTGTGAATTAATGAGCTATTGTCGAACCCCCCTATAGGATCCAAAAATCAAGGATCCATAGTGATTCCCCATTGCTGTTAGTGAGGTAGTCTTTCATTAGGGCATACAAGCTTCAAGGCATCATAAGACTCCGATCTTGCACCCAGATAACTTGCTGATGTCGATGGGCCAACATTGTTGGAAGGAGGGCCTTAAGAAATCTCACATCAGTCCAACATGAGCAATCCAGATTTAGCTTAAAATAAAATTTATTGAGAGCATCCTAAAGAACCTGCTGACCTATAATTTTAACGAGCCCAGTGTAGTCCATGCTCACCAGATTTCATTTTTTGAGAGTCTGAAATACTTGGAAAAGAAGACTCCGAGGGGGCTCTTTTTCCGTAACTAGTCCATTGGGCCTAGAAAAATGAATAAGCCTATATCCAATAGACATTCCTCTCATGTTTTACCGAGCACAAGGAGGAATAGAGTGAGCTCATTGTGTTAGCGGAAATTAGGAAGAGATAATAGAAGGAATTATCCCTTCTCTCACCATCTTCAGCTCTCTTTTCTTCACAATTTCTTCCGCAAATTCCTCCTTGGATTGGGGTTTTTGATATAACTTGAGTCTGTGCCCATTCACCAAGAAGGTAAAATTCCCATCATTAATGGTTTTAACCCGAATAGATCCATTATCAAAAACATTCTCAATTTCATAGGGGCCCGACCAATGTGTGTTAAATTTCCCTTTAAAGTTCTTAAATTTTGAATCATACAACAATGCCCAGTCTCCCACTTTGAACTGCTTCTTTCTAATGTATCTATCATTCCATTTAGCTCGTTGTTTCTGAATCAAGTCAGTATGTTGAAAAGCATCCTGCCTAATCTCATCCAACTCATTGAGTTGTAGGATCCTTTGCTGCTAAGCTTCGTCAAGGTCTATACCCATATCTATTGCCATTTAGAAGGTTTGATATGCAATTCAATGGGCAACAAAACTTTGTTTCCATACACCAATTCATACGGAGAAACACCAATGGTATTTCTCCATGTGATCATGTAGGCCCACAATGCTTTAGGAAGTCGGTCAAACCAATCCTTCTTATGTAATTGCGCTGCCTTGGTAAGGATTGTATCCAACACCTTATTTGTTGATTCCACCTACCCATTGGCCTGTGGATGATAAGGGGTGGACATTCGATGAGTAATATGATATTTCTACACAATTCCCTACATAATATTTGACACAAACTCAGTACCTTGATCAGTGAATATTTCCCTAAGTACCCCAAATCATACAAAAATATCAGAAAGAAGAAAATCTACCACTATTTTCTTTGTTTCTCTAGGTAGTGCTCTTCCCTCCATCCACTTCGTAACATAATCAGTATAAACTAAAATATAATTGTTACCTTTGGACGTAGGGTTGATTGGACCTACAAAATCAAGAGCCCACCTCTCAAAAGGTTCTATGAGAACTTGTGGCTGCAAAGGCATCTCGTCTAATTCTATGGGCGCCCCATTCTTTGGCAATTGTGGCACTTCCAGACATATTCTCTTGCATCTTTGAAAAGACTTGGCCAATAGTAACCTGAGCGAAGGATCTTGTAAGTTGTCTGATTGTCTGCAAAATGTCCTCCACACGGTTCATCGTGACAAGATCTCAAAATTTCATAGATATCATCTTCCCTAACACACCTGCGAATAATCAAATCAGGTCTAGTGAAAAAAATATCTCCCCTCATCCAAGAGTAATCAACA
Organism: Pinus tabuliformis; assembly: GCA_031772625.1. Taxonomy (NCBI): domain Eukaryota; kingdom Viridiplantae; phylum Streptophyta; class Pinopsida; order Pinales; family Pinaceae; genus Pinus; species Pinus tabuliformis. Next base: position 1,530,825,296 of record CM062817.1, on the reverse strand, counting down.
CTTTTCCTAATAATTCTCTTTTTCTAATTAGATGAAAAGTAAGGAGACAACTTTCCTGTAGCAAGGTAATTGGCCATGTCTGCAAATCAAGGTGTTTTAAAAGAAATAGCAAACAAATTTTCATCCAGAAAGCTATCATTAACAGGAGCATCCTCACCTGCATGGTTGAGTCTAGATAAGAAATCAGCTACCTGATTTTCCTTGCCAGGCCTATCCAATACTGTGATGTTAAATTCCTACAACAACAAAATCCACCTAGTAATCCTGCCATTAGTAACTGGTTTATTCATGAGATATCAAATGGCAGAGTGATCGGTGTCTACAAAAACATCATATCTCATGATGTAATGTCTAAACTTATTAATAGAATAAATCACAACAAGGAGTTATTTTTCAGTTACCGTTTACTTCAGTTTTGCAGGAATTAAATTTTTACTAACATAATAAATAGCATGGGTTACAGGATCCTTTGTTTGTCCTAGTACTACTCCTATGGCTGAATTAGAGGCATCAGTGGAAATGTGAAAAGGCAATTTCCAATCTGGGCCTCTCAAGACTAATGCTGAACAAAGTTTTTCCTTGAGTGTATCAAACGTAGCTTGACACTCATCATGCCAATGAAATTCAACTTCTTTAGTCAATAATTTAAATAATGGAGAGGCTACCTTTGTAAAATACAAACCTTCTATAGTAGCATGCATGTCCAAGTAAACTTTGGACTCCCTTCTGATTGGTTGGTGGGGGCATCTTTGCAATGACTTACATTTTCGCCGAATCAACTTTAATTCCTGCAGTAGAAACATGATGACCAAAAATAGTACCTTCGTCCGTAATCATAAAACATTTTTCATTACTTAATGAGAGATTAGTTTCTCTACATCTCTACAAAACTTTCTCAAGATTATGTAAAGCTTCTTCAAAAGTATCACCCATGACTATAAATTCATCCATATAAACGTCTACGCAATCATGCAAAAGATCAGAGAAAATACCAATGACCGCCCACTGGAATGTGGCTGGTGCGTTGCATAGACCAAATGGTAATAAAGTATATGCATAGGTGCCCCAAGGACATGTGAATGTAGTCTTTTCCTGGTCCTCTGGAGCTATCCTAATATGATTGTACCCAGTGAACCCATATAAGAAGGAAAAATATGTTTTTCCTGCTAAATTGTCCAATACTTGGTCTATAAAAGGCAAGGGAAAGTGATATTTCAAGGTTGACTTCTTTAGTTCCCTGTAATCCACACACACTCACCATTTACCATTCTTCTTGGGGATAATAACCAATGAAGATACCCACTGACTATCCGAGATAGGATAGAGGAACCCTACATTTAACAATTTTTGCAATTCATCTTTCACAATTTCCCTTAGAGCGAAGTTCATCCTCCTTTGTGGCTGTCTCATAGGCTTGGCTTTATCTTCTATATAAATATGATGAATGCATGTGTTTGGGTGAATTCCTCTCATATCTATGTATTCCCAAGCAAAAGCATTTGAAAAGTTTTTCAATGCTTGAATTAACTGTTTTTCCTGTTCACAGGTTAAGGCAAAATCAATATTCAAAGGTTTTTCAGGAAAAAATTCAACCACTTTACTCCCCCATTCAGTCATGGAATATGTAGGAAATGCAGATAATAAGGCTGAATGTAGTTCGGCTACTATACTATGCTCATGAAAGTCCTGCAGATTAGTAATGAAATCTAAATTATGACTAGATTGCCCTTCTTCCTGTTGCAAAAAATCAGGATTAGAAATACAACAATTTATCAAATTTTCTTCTGAATTATCTTTAAGGCTCATGGCTTGGGCAATTGTCAAAACTGGTCGGGTACATTCTGAATCATGCTCCTCTTCTTCAACCCAATGTGTATTTTCTGATATTAAAAGAGGTTGAGCAGGGGATACAAATTAATATGTTTTATTTCAGTCCGATGAGTGATGGTCATGTTTCTAGAGCTACACCCTATGTAAGAATCTTCCGTGGCTAACCACGATCTCCCCAAGATCAAAGGATTCCCTCCTAAGTTAGTTTTGGGTTGAATAACGTAAAAATCTGGAGGATACTTCCAGGAATCCAATGAGATGACAATGTCTTCTAATACCCCCTCTGGCTTTACCTTAGACCTATCTTCTAGCTCTAACATGGTAGGAGTAGGCAATAAGTCAAAGGTTCCTATTCTAGATAAGATATCCACAGTCATCACATTAATGACTGAATCCAAATCAATTAAAGTGTTTTTTATAGGATTTCCATTGATAAAGGTTGTAACCATAGGGATTCCAGGGTCTGCATATGTTTTGGTAATGTATCCAGTAGACATTAAACTTGCAATCTTTCCACCTACTTGAATTGTAGAGAGTTCTCTCTTTTGTCTTCCTGGTCTCTTGGTACATAGCTCCTTTATTGTTTTGGCATAGATTGAGATATCTTTAATTGCTTCCAACAATGTGATCTTAATGCATATATTTCTCAGTTCAGACACAAGATCAAACTCGGTTTGTTTTAGTTTCATTTCCAACCTCTCTGGAAAAGGAGGCTGGATCGTATGGGATGAGGAAGGTTCTTGTAGCCTTGAAGTAGGTTGCTCTGTTGGTTCAGGTGTGGTTTCAACTTCAGGCATTTCTAGAGTATCTTCCTCTATAATCTCTTCAATTCTTCCAGGCTGAGTCACCACCTTTCCAGACCTATGCTGGATTTCCGGCAACGACACAGGAAATTCATGTAACACAGGAAAAAAAAATTCCTATAGTGACTGTGGTGCAATGCAGTAGGTAGGAAGAGTGGCATAAGTGACCAATCCAATGCTGTGAGCAGATTGGATGGTTTTATTATTGGGGTTAGATACTGGTTGGGTAGGAAGTTGCGTAGGATGAGGTTGATTTGGTGGGGTAGGCAACTGAAGTTGTTTTTGTTGAGGTTGAATCATTTGTTGTTGTGTGGGCTGCGGTGAATAAAAGTTTTGAGAAGAAAAATTTTGAGTGGTAGGGTAAGAAAAGTTCCCCTGCCAAGGCTGTTGTGGAGGCAAAGGATGCCATGGCATTGGAATATTCCACATCTAATTTTGAGTATAAGGAACTTGATAATGCGACTGAGCCAGACCTGTAGCACTTGGTTTCCAAGGTCTTTGAGGTGCCATTATCAGTGGAATGCTCTTCTTCATAGATTCGGTACACCTCTATACTATCTGTAGGACAATCCCTCAAGGCATGCTTCTTCCTGCATTTCGAATAGAACACGGACAAGGATTTCTCCAGTTCCTCCTATTTTTATTGTTTCTTCTTAACTTGCAAAACATCCAATTGAGAAGATAATGTACTAATAATATCAGTTTTAAAATTTTCAAATAAATTACCTGTTTCAGCTATGGTTACTGCAGCTTTAGCAACTGACTTGACAAGCCTGGAAAAAGTATATCTTGTTCCTCCTCCAACTTTATAATTTCCTCTTGAATATTGCCAACATATTTCACAGACCTCATTATAGCCCAACTTTGATATGTCACTTCCTCCCATTAAGTTCAAAATCTCCAGAGATTCTGGTCTAATTTCTCTGAGAAAAATTGTTCTTTTAGTATCCTTGCTCAGTTGATTCATTTTTAATCTCTACAGGTTATAATGAAATCTCTCCACCAAGTACTCAAGGCTCTCCCCCTCCTTCTGAGTCATGCAAAAATCTCTTCTCTGAGGTCCTTAGTCTTGCAATAATCTTGATATTTCATTAAAAATACCTTTTTCATTTCCTCCCAAGTTGTAATGGAGTTTGAAGCCAACCACAAAAACCACCTGAGAGCTACATCCTTCAATGTTGCAGGAAACAACTTCAGGTTCTGAGCATTGGAAGAGTAGTCATAGCTCCTGCATAACACATCAAACTTGAATAGAAAGGCATCGAGATCTTCACTGGGAACCCCATGATAGTTAGGCAAGGTTGAAGGAGGAATATTCTTCATCTGAGTAGCTCCACCAGTCTCCGTGATAGGGAATTTGAATGTGACCAGTTCTTCTTCCTTCTCATCTTATCCATGTGTGTGACTAGTCCCTTCTTCACGAGCCATTCTGGACCAAAAGGAAATGGGGCATTTGTAAACTACATATTCTACAGAATCAATGGTTTGAAATTCTAGTTCTTGAATGGGATTTCCAAGGAATTCCTTTTCAGGTTGACCACTGAGCAAAGATGTTGTTTTCCTTGTGACAGGAGATTCAAAATGGGAAGCAACATAAGATTTTCTTGCATAAGCTAGTACTGTAGAAGCAGGAATATGTTTTGGGCTCTTTTTACGACCACAGACCTCCTGTCCAAACTCTTCTTCTCTTGTTGCCTTATATCTTGTAGACTTATTTTTCCTTTCCAATGTATTAGTAAATGAAGTGATGCTCACACCGCCATAAAAGTCATTTGTAGATGTTGGACCCAATCATCTACTATGAAAACAAATTCAAAATAAATTACTTACCAAAAAATCAGGACATGGCTTTGGCGAATTTCTGACCTCCTCTGGTGCATAGGCTTTTCCCTTCGTCTTACCACTTCGACTCCCCCAGCCTTGAAAATTCCAAACAATGCATGTAATACAAAAAACAACACTTCAGTATTATCCCTTTAGCACCTCCCCAACAATGGCGCCAAAATGTTGTGTCAAATTATAGACTTATAATTTGATTAGGGCAGGTAATCTTGTGAGATGTTGTGCAAAATATATGCAGGCTTAACATTGTGAGTTCTCATTAATCTAGCTAGTCAATCTTACAAAACTAATGACTCTTTCCTGCATCAATCACTTAGCAAAAAAGGCTATAGAGTGGATCAAACATCCCTCTACAACTCTTAAGATTGCTGATGATGATTGGGAAATGATACATAAATCTACTTACAACAAACTTAGAAATTCACTCAACATTATGAATCAAATCTTCACTAAATTAATTCCACACATTAACAAGAAACTAGTTCATTTAATCAATTGTTGTTGATATATCAGAAAGAGTGCATTAGCTGTAGGAACAAATTATTATTACATAACAAAAATAAAATGCATAAACACTAAACTACAAGAGTTGTGAGCAAAGGGGGCCCTCCCTTACTCACAACCCCTTCAAATTAGAAGAGCTTGCTCACTGAAATAGATAGAACATATAATATTTTACTAATGTGAAAAAAATACAGTCGAGTACAATCTGATATACAGTCTTACCTAAAACCAACCCAGCAACCCCCTATCATATAAACTAGAACATAATTTATACATTTAGAAAAGCCCATATATGGCGCGAAGCAAGTGAGACTACTAGTATAAGCCATTAGCTAACAGTCCTGTTACAAAATATCAAAGTTATCCATCCTGGGTATAATCCATGACTGAAAGCATGGATTAGATGAAATTCATTACATGGTTGTAGATTTCCTCCAAACGACCAATGAGAGAAGGTTTATGATTCTAGGTGGTATCGTTGCCAGATCTGAAACAACCAATAGGACAACATCCATATGTGATAAATTCCCCACACAACCCATGTTCCCGTTTGACTTGGATATTCGTGATACATAGCTAACCGCTGATGTTACTGCAGGAAATACGTGGCTACAGGAATTCCAGAGTGTTTACAGGAAAGAGGATTGTACAGTTGTCTACAGGAAATGTGGGCCTGTTTTCGAATCAAAAAAATATCTGCACAAGTACTCTAGATTAGTTGGCATGGTAATTAAATAAAAAATAGCTAGTTGTAAGGAATACTTAAAGTTAAGGCAAAAGACGCTTTTTCATGTTAATTTGCATACCTTTAGCATAATACACCCTTTTGGAAAAAACCTAAGTATTATAACCAAAATAGGTATAATAGGGGTCAAAGATAGTTCAAAATGGGAGAGGTAAAGTATGAAAAAGGGTGTCAAAATTGGGCAAAACCAATCCCAACAATTTTTATCATTTTCTTCCTCTTTAACATCATCATACTAGTGACGAATATACCATGCATCATACCTATCATCCTTATGGCATTTATCTTCTTCAAGTTCAAAAAATAACACATCTCTACTTGCAAAATTGATTTATGTGCAACGATCAAATAACATATATGCTTTATTCTTGGAATAGTAACCAAATAAAATACACTCTATATCTTTTGTATCAATTTTCCTCCTATCTTCTTTCATAAAATGAAAGAATTCTTTACTTCCAAATATTCTTAGATGACTTACTATTGGTTTATAACAATAAAGTTCTTCAAAATAAGCCTTATTATGTAAACTTTTTGTTGCACTTCGATTTTTCAAGTAAACAACAGTGTTAACAAATTCAAACTAAAAATAATTGGTAAGTTTTGTTACCTTTTAACATGCTATATGCACATCCTACCAAGGTTTTGTTCTTCCTTTACGCTACTCCATTATATTGTTCAGTATATGGTACTATGTATTATTGTAAAACTCCATGGAACTTCTAGTACTTAGAGAATTCATTTGAAATATATTCTTCCCTTTGATTTGATCAGATGATCTTGATATATTTTCATGTTTTCTCTTTAACCAAAAGTTTTAATTCCTTAAAATATTTAAATATGTTACTCTTCTTCCTCGTGAAGTACACCCATGTATATTTTGTACAATCATCAATAAATATAAAAAAAAAAATTCTCCACTTAATGATCTAGTCTGGATAAGACCACATACATATATATGCACAAGTTCTAGAAAATACCTTTCATTTTATCTATATGAGTAGGGAACTCTTCCCTATGCATCTTCCCTAATGCACACCCTTTATATGAAGAATATTTGTTTCTAATTATTGGAAGCCCTTCTACCATTCCTCATTTTTGAAGTAGTAATTGATGATTATAATTAATGTGGCCATACCATTAATGCCAAATAGATTTTGTTTCCATGGTCGTGGATGCCAATGCTTGATGGATTTTGGTTGTGGCATTCAGTTTATATAAATCACAATTCTAACTCCTATTTCAACAATCTTGAAGTGACCTTGCATATATCTCATGATACAATGTCAATTTACAAATTCTACTTTCAAACCCCAAACTGTTATAGTGGAAACTAAGATTATATTTTTCTTAGTACCAAGCACATACATCACATTGTGAATTAGTTTCAACACAACCATTAGGTAATTACACTAATACATCCCCACACCCTTTAATTTTGTATGGAATATAACAACCCCAAGTTAAAAGTTCATGTAATAAAGTTAATAAAAGAAAAATAAGACCAAGGTCATGGGACACGTATTCCAAGTTGGATTTTGGGTAAAGTATCCTAGTGGGCATCACTTGTTGTTTATTACGGCTAAGGTGAAATTGGAAAAGGCATTAGAAAAGGCTTTAAAAAGGCATTATTGACATTTTATTTATGAAATAAAGGAAATTAGGGGAAAGGAAGGTGAAAGGTCACATGTTTCATGTGAGGAGGAAATTGAAGGAAAATAGAGGGAAAAATGAAGAAATTAGAGGAAACAGTAATAAAAAGGCACCAGAGCATGAGTTTGGGGCCTATTGTCACCTGAGTTTTGAAATTGGCTTCAGAGAGGAGAACAAAACTAAGAGGAGAAAGCAAGAAAACAAGAAAAAGAAGGACAAGGAAAGCAAAGGAAGATAAAGGAAAGGAAGGATTAAGGAAGGAAGAGTTGGATCAAGTAGCTTCTGCAGAAACACTTGCAAGTAACAGGTTGCATGTATGATTTCCTAGCTAGTTTTGACATGCATGGTACATGCATCTATGTATTTGGTTCTTTAGTTTTCATTAGCATGGGTTTTTTCGAGTTTGACAGTGGTTTTAGCCTTGCCTTCCCATTTCTGGATAACCATGGTGTGATAGGATTCACTCTTGTTAAGTTTTCGATTTCCGAAAGGTTTTAGATTCAGGTGAGATGGTGCCAGGAAAATCCGAAGGGCTTGGAGTGGATATGGTCTTATCTGGGAAGCCCTCAACAGGTGGGTGGAGACAGGAAAATTCCTCAAGGGATGGTGAAGGAATTCTGGGGCATCCAAGCTTGGTTTGGTTTTGTGATCTCGAGACAGGTTGAGTGAGATCACGGTAGTGTGAGGGTGGAGGTGGTTTAACCTCTGGTTTACCTTAGTTTCTCATGGATTGATTTATCCCATGAGATCCCACATTCATTCTTGGAATATGGCACAGGGGTGGAATTCCTATTTGACCTCTATAGTACTCCTAAGGTAGTCTAAGAAGATGTGGATAGTGTAGGAATGACCAAGCACTGACTCATATAGTCTCATGATAGAATCCAATGCCATATCACCTCTAAAACAAGGCCTCTCTCATGAGCCATGATAGAGTCAAATGCCTTGCAAAAGCCAAGAAATAAACAAAATAGTTTCAATGAGAAATGATGGGCCTCTCCGCTAATGGCACAAAGAGTGAAAGATGTGGACGGTATTTTGGCACCCCTAGAACCCTAGCTACATTCTAGCTCTAGGGTTCCTCCACTCTAGCTCATTTAATAATCACATGGGTATTGTACCATAAAGCATGGAAAATGTGTATGCAATCATGATGGTCAGATAATTGTTTTAGTTTTAAGCAACCCCCAACTTGAAATTGGAGTGGATGATATGGTGGGGCCATCACAAAGAGAAACCTGAATAAACAACATGATTACAGGCATAAACTAATTGCTTCTTCCAAGCCCATCTTGAACATGTAAATAATTTTGTTAATTGATTTGACTAAAAGGTCAAGTTGAGGGGTGGAGAGAGCCCTGCATCTCATCTTTCTTTTCTATACAGAATTTACAAAAGAAACTATAGAGAACATCGTTGAATGGTAATTCAATATTATGTTCCCTGCAATAGCTACATCTTGTGAGCCTTGAAGTAGATGAGTGGAGATCATGTTACCCTGCACGTTGGCTTGTCTTCAGGTGACTCACGTGGAACTACTAGTTTGGGAATCGATATAAGTTTTCCATTGACATTTGGGTGTTGAATATATTGTAACTGAGTTGAAGGATGAATATTGTAGGTTGTGAAGTATGGTGGTTTGTCCAACTTTACAACATTCTCTTTTACACTTGTTGGTGATGATCTAGAGGGAACACTTAATGGCATTTTTGAGGTGGCTACTTGTAAGCTTTTTCCTTCAGTTGTGGTAGTGCATCACCTACTTTTGATAAAGAAACTTGATGAGTTGCTAAAGCTACACTCTTGTGGGAACATTGTCCTTTTGATGGATGGAACTGTCTATCCAATATTACATTTGCATTTTGCATAGATGCACTTGTTTGTAAATATTGATTTTGCATCCTTTGCAATAGTTGGGCTGGTGGAGCCAGTCTAAGTCCAAAACCCTGAGGAGAGGGAGGGCTTGATGACTGTTTATGACCAAAATGAGTAACTGAAACATAAGGTGAAGAAGATTCGTTGGGGTCAACAAATGCATTATGCTCATTAAATACAGTGTGATTTAATGTGTCACTTTCATTTGGATTATCTAACTTTCTTAGAAGGTCAAGAATGTTTTAGCTGGACAGAAAATGTTTATATGCAGAAATTGAACATCTCAGTATATTGTAATATAGAAAAATAGTAAAAGTTGGTGGAACAAAAAATAGGCAAATTACTTAATAACAAAACATGAACCAAAACATTGCCCTAATAATGATGATGGTTTGTTTGAACCAAATATGTTTGTGGGGCTGTCAAATACATATGAGTTTTCAGAAGCATAACCTATAGAAAAGTCCCTCGAATGTCCTCCTCCCATATGTTCTCTTAAATTGGTTTGCAAATTTGAATTCAGAACATCCTGGAAAAGAAACAACTACTTACTACAAAAGGGCTGCAAACAAATCGAGCATATGATATCAATCTAAGCGCAAAGTATTTTCAATTGAGATAAAAGGATGCACAATACTGAGAAAATGAACTTCTTACAAGGATCCACAATATTCATAGATTAGATATTTCTTTCAAGTCCAAATAAAGTGAATAAATTTAATACCTCTCCTGCATTCATAGTACTATTTTGTGAGCCTGTCCTAACCACCTTTGAACGCATAAAGTCTGCTTGTTCAGGACCCTTTTTCCCTTGAGAATCCATCTACACTATTCCTCTTAGAAATGAGTCTTGTTTAACACTTTCTACATGCCACTAGTTCATTGAATCCATTCCTACTGCCTGCTGGAGCATGTGCCTAGGGGGCATTCTCAGCATATCATTTCCAGAACTTTCACCAGAACCAGTACTCAATCACTGGGACCTAAGTAAAATGAGTCTTGTTTAACACTTTCTGCATGCCACTAGTTCATTGAATCCATTCCTACTGCCTGCTAGAGCAAGTGCCTAGGGGGAATTCTTAGCATATCATTTCCTGAACTTTCACCTGAACCAATACTCATTTTACTTAGCTCCTAGTGATTCATATTATTTTAAGATTGCAAATCATCTTCCCTTTGTGGACTTTTCATAGTGTAATCACTTCCAGATTTTACACTCCGATTAGAATTCCCCTTGCCTGTTATCTGACCAACACTTGTGGAATCATTTTGACTGTATTGTGACCTATTTATATCATTTATATATCTCTGAGAATTGTCATAGATTGGGAAATGTATTTAAAGTTATTGAACCATTTCCCTGTTGACAGACCGAAGTGTTCCAAACACATCTATTTTTGGCACAAGAGTCCCAAATAACATTATTAGAATTCAACTGGTAGTTGCTTTCTATTGCTTGCTCATACTTTTCTACATTTCTCTCCTGATTATCTACATTAGGATTCCTAGTAAATCTACTCATGTGAAAACCTTCTTGCTATATTATCTGCCCATTCTGGCTTAAATTAATGTTTGGATCTTGATGCTGAAAAGAAACGATTGTGTCTTTTCCTACCTCATTTCTTCCGTGATATGTTTGATCCTCAAATTTTTTCACATGACTACCCAGTTTCTCCAGTTCTAAATGTGTGATATTTTCATTTTCATTCTTATCATGCCCTTTGTTGGCATTTACTAAAACATTATTCTGTTCAGATCCTTGTGCTTCACTTCTTCTCCAACAACTCTGCTCCTTGGACATAAGATGAAAGATTCTATCAGGTTCAAACTTTACCTTGGTCCCCTAATGAGTTATATTGTTTCCTCCCATCAAAATTCATATAGTAGGAAGATACCCTACCATCAGGAGGAAATTTTTCAATATCTTGTCTTTTCTAAGAATTCTGTTTTTGGCCATCAAAATTAGTGTGAGAGTGAATATTGCGACTATTTTTAGAAGGTTGATAAAGAGTATTTTCTTGCAATCCACCAACTTTCTCAGGTGTTTCTTGAAGAAATTGGGAGAAGGACAATTTAACATCCCATTCATATCTCCTTTTAAGTTACGCCATCTTTACATGCCTCAGAACTCATAGAGGAAAGTTTCCTGTCAAACGAATATGATCTAATGTTCAGCGTAGACCATACTGAATGACAGTTGCATTACCCAATCTAAAACCTTCTCCATATGCCGGTGATGTGTCCGCTGAAATCTGGTGAATGAATAACTCCCCAAGTTTCCTTTCAAATTGAGACCTATTTTCCTTTTTTGATGAAGAGGAAGAAACTCCCGTTGATGTTGAAGCTACATTGCTGCTTGATCCTGCCATGACCTCTAACTCTAGCCTCATACGAGAAAGCACTTGACAGATTCCCTCCTCAACCTTAGGGCTGAGATTACGAAAGCCTGTAAATGAAACATGTTATAGCAAGTAAAATTCTTTGAAGCAGCTATAATATCAATCTTAAGAAATGTCAAATAGATTACAGTTCTTATTTTTCTTCAACAGGAAAACAAATAGAATTCCAAGAACATATGAATATAACATTACCACAAACCAAAGAAATGACCATTGTATAATGTGGTGAAGGGAAGATGTAGGTGACAAAAAACACTCTACCTACTCCAAAAGTTAAAACAACAACATGCATACAAACTATTTGTGGTCCATATCAGCATATGGATATTGCATGTGTTTGACCTCTTAATATAGTGGACCATGACCAAGGAGATCACAAAAGGGTGGTTATATGATTGATGATGTGTCTTTTTGCAATTTTGGCTGGTCACTTACATAATAGAATGCAAGTGACAATATCTTCTTCTTTGAATAAGAGTTGGATTGTAGTGGGGTGCAGAGTTTGATGAATGGCAATAATCAATATTTGTTATTTGATACAGTTTTACTTTATAGCTACATACAGAAATGTAGATGAGTATTATTGGATGCATTCAATATCTACTGTACCATAACGTAAATACTCATAATGATTAGCAGAAGCCCTAAAACTCTAAAAATTTATGGCAGAGTTTACAACAAAATACTCAGAATGGACCTTTAAAAGATAACTGAATGTCAGATTCTTTATTTCATATTCCTGAAGAATAACATGTGGCATCTTAATAGATACACAACATCTAAATTATGAAATATTCAGGTGAAACCTAGTAAAAATGTCCTTGGATTCCAAACATTGTATCTTAACCAAAGAGGACCATACACAATATGCTTAAAGAAAGCAAAACACTAGTAATAATAATTCTTCCTTGTCATCTATAGCATATATATAAACTCTGTTTTGTGGACATATTGGAATTATGACCCTAGCTAAACTTCACACAATTTATTGCTTAAGAGCCAAACTGCCAATGCACATGATAAAATTGGGCATATTTGGACCACATGAAAAAATATGCACTCCAGTAACACAGGATGTAACAAGATTGTGTAGCACAGAGATATGTGTGCAATAAAAATTCTACATTCTTTTAGAATCTTGTGGGTATATTGTGCCCCTTAAGGATTCGTTCCAGACCAGAGGAACTTGTGGGATTACACTTGAGAATGGCAAGGTTAGGTTTCTGTCCTCTGCAAGTTCCAAAGGGTTAGGTATCAATCCAGTCGATTCAAATAAGTTATGGGAACTACAATATGGGGTTATAAGCCTATGGAAACACAAAAACGTTATATTTTAGGCCATCAGGCTGCATACATAAAAGCAGACCAGGATCAGTTAGTTGGAGGCCCCATGTTGTACCACAAGATTAGGTTGCAGATTGACACGCTGCAGAAAACTAAACACCCCATAAGGTTGTGTTGTAGGTTAAAGGATGCATCACAGGGTTTGTGAAGATTGAAGAGAGTGGAAGAAAAAACAGGTCAACAGGAAAATGAAGTGGAAGAGATCAAGAGGGAAGCTGAAGAATCAGAAGCTGAAAAAATATATGTAACAGATGTAATTTGTAGTTGATATGTAATTGCAGTGTATTTATAGAAAAACTTTTAATAGTGAATATGTGACAAACAATATGATTTTGTTGCGTACTTGTCATCAATGAAATATTGAAATGCATATTTGCATTGATTCTCAGTGTTACATGTGATGTGTTTTACTTGGATATAATGTTCTTCGATTGTTAAATACAGATGCTAATGTGTTATGTAAGTGAATTTTGCTTTAACAAGCTAAGGATGGGTACACTGTCATGGGCAATCTCTTTTGCATGAATATGAAGAACATAAGTTGAAAATACAATTGTATTGCTCGTCTTGCTTGAACGAGAGTGAACAAAAACTGGGAAGCTATGACATTTATCGTCATCCTTAAGGTGAGAAACTCGAGTGATCACCTTTATGTTAGAGAAAGAGGGCAATGAAATCTGGCATACCATGCCTAATCTCCATAGTCAATTTTTTTACTAATCAAGTTAACATATTTAGAGATATAACTTGGATAGGAGCACAATATCAACAATGCAAGGAGATACTCACACAAAAAATCACAATAAGGCAAGCTTGAAAGCAGATTGCCAGAACTGTATACATAGTTTGCACTCGTTCGCATTACTATATCTAGGGTACAAAAGTGGGTGGAGTGTGATCAAAGTTGATAATGTCCTACAATAAAATACAATGAAGTGGGTGAGGGATCAATTTAAAAGCATACTAAAGTATATAAAAACTAAAATTTTAGTATATAGTTCACATGTTCATTAGACCAAGTCTCATCACAATTTCAGTTTAACTTATTGCCATGTTACTTTCTTGTTACCATGCTGAAAACAATAGCCTAATATGAAAAAAAAATATTTATTCCATTCAATGTTACAATATACATTCAAGGGCTAACAAGAGGCTTGAAATTATCTATTGTATATGCTAATGTGCAATCAAAAGTGACTTTCCTGGCCCTATCTTAAACTATGGCACAAAGAGACCACTTGAACGAGAACCGCCCGGATCGAATGAAAGACACTATGGACACTACAACCCTGATCGGGAGAGGAAGAGGAGGAGATACTTATAGGGGAGACTTCAATCTGAAGAAACATGTACCGGCCAGATACCTACTTTCCATAGTTTTCCAATTTCATTGTAAGAAAATTTCCCATGCCCCCAAAGAACATATACCTTTCATCATTCGAGAACCATCATTCGCCCATTCAATGAGTTGACTTTTTGCTCGATCCTTAGAACCCCCAGATCATCATATGGGAGAGAAGAAGGAGATCGACCCTGGGGATAGGGACAACTTCAAAACATTCTCCCCGACTTGCTTGAAATAGAATGATCCGACGAAAAGAATGCATCCAGCATGGGAGGTCGACTTAACTATCCATTCCATGGGGCACGTCTGCATGGGACCTAGAACGAAAAGCTGAATCCAATCCCTCTTCCCGGCTTTGTCCCGGTTGAGCGACTTTCTCATAATATTAACAACATTAAGTCAAGTTGAGCCGTTCCTTCGCCTGTTTTTCAGTTGGTTAGCCCGAAATCCTGGTTCCATCCATTGTGATCAAGTGTGTGGATGAAGAATGCCTATCTGGAAGTAGAGACCCCGAACCTTATACCGGCTCCAACTCGTAGGTTGAAGACAACATCAATTTGCTCTCCCTAAATGAAATGATCATTTACTGCAAACGCAACAGCTATAAAAAACCTTACCTCAATCGATTAAGATACCTATTCAGTAGCTCGTGGTTGGGAATTCCCCTCACCTTTAGAAATGAAGAAATTTTCCCCTACTATTGGGAATCTCCAACTGTATATTATGAATTTCCCTTTCTATAGAATAACCTGGCAACCAGTTAAGTACATAAAGAATATCAAGGATCTGATATCAAGCTACGTGGGAAGATTGTGAGATACACCTACCTGCCCTTCCTCTCATCAAGCAGTCTACATCAGACCTTCCTTCCATGAAAGAACAATTGACCTTTCAGTAGTATTAAGGATCAACCCAAAGATCCAGTTGGGTAGGGTGACATTTCATAATAATAGGGCTAGATGGCGGTATAGATAGAATCCTAGGTATGGATAGATCTCTATTATCTACATATTAACAACAGTCTGGTTCATATAGCCGGAGTTGACCTTATAACAGGGGGAAATTTACTTCCTTGAGCATCCTGTGAAAGGTGAAAAAATTCTTCCTGGTTCATATAGTTGGAGAACTAACTTTAGAATAGGGTGCAATTTTCAGAAGGGAAGGTTCTCGTTACTCTTTCTCTAGGGTATTATTCCCAATTTCAGAGAGCACTTTTATAATAGGAAAGGGTTAATTGAATTTCGGATAGCCCTTAGATCAATCGCGAGCAGGGCTTTCATTCTTCCCCTTGGATCTCTCTATTTCCACGATTCTTATTCTTTCATAGACGGCTGGCCATGTCATTACTAGACACTTATTTGAGGTCTTGGTTGATTCACCCAGCCATTCGAAAGCATTCGACGTTCTCCTAATAATTCAATCTTTGTGGGAATCCCCATGATCAAGGGCAGAGCCACGTTACTCATATTCCCATAGGTAGGCCTTATGTAGCTACTCCTATTCCTCCTTCTAGTGCGTTATACATAGCTATTGCAGGAAATTAATCCAATATGGTCTATTAATTGATCCAATTTGGTCTATAGAGAAAGCTCCTGAGTCCCAATCCTCAGCTCATGGAGGTGGTAGGAATATGGAATGGCAGTAATCTTCTTTCGTGCAACAGTTCTTTGGGAAAACTACACTTTCAAACTAGAGTTTTTGGATAGGTTACGCCTTTCCCGAACTATGTTAGGGTAAGTGACAGGGTATGTTTCCTTGCATAGAAAAATGACTGGACAAACAACCCTTGATCAAGCAGATAAGTAGTTTTAAACCAATGCTACATTGAAAAGCCAATCAAAACCCATTGGCATTTAACATAAACAAATCTCGGGTGCCCTTGAGAAGCATGATGAGATTACCATTGAAGAGATGGAATTCAAGGTAACAGAAGATTGGTCACATGACGATATGTGTGCCACAGAAAATAAACTAGTGAAAGGAGTTAGTGACCATGATTTCAATGGATCTCTTGGGAATTCAAACAGTTTCCTTGCGATTGCAAAAATGCATTGCGATCCCTCTAATATTGACTTGACAGAACATAAACAGAGGTCATGCTACAGGCATCAAATTGACAAGATGAAATTCGGATAGCACAAGGATATTAATAAAACCCCCGAAGGATTATACAACGTCAATGCTGAGAATGTAAATTACAATATGGAAATCATTGGTGGAGAGCGTAGACCTGATCCAAGTGAAATTTTTCCTTTTTAGATTCCTTCGAACAAAAGGATGCCATCCCCCACCTGCGCAAGTGAACAATATTGAAATTTTTCCAAGAAAAACCGGCCCTAAACCATTGGTAATTCCAAAAAAAACAACCGAAGGACATTTAGGTGGTATCGACTCTGATAAGCGGAAACCTCTTTTCATTGGTGCAGAAATTGAATGTCAGCACTATATTGAGAGGTAATTCTAATTTATCAACAACCTGAAAGGTTTTTCCCCCTAGTTTCTTAAGTCCAACCTAATTCACAACTTGAGGCAATGAAAAAACCCAACCGAATATGAGAATTTATTTACTGCAATAGAGCGTAACTAAAATCACATTTGGAAGCATTAAGCATAGCCAACAAAACTTAGGGACATAAACAAAACACATCCTCACAAAGCCATGCATGCACAGTAATATATGCAGAGTGAAATTATGGCTGAGAAATGAGTTCTGCCGCTCTTTCAATAGGTCCCAAGTTCCATTCTCCCCTGCAGCCTATGATGTCCGAGTCCAAACACCTTCAGAGATGCCACAGTTATCCCTTACTGTCCGAACAACCCACCAAATTGCTTGATGGCAGTGATTGGCCTAGACCTCTCTGGATGTGCAGAGGGAAATTGAAAGAGCAAAGAGCGTCCACTACCGGCCAAAAAATTAAAATGCCCATTACAGAAAAACCAAAACACCCATGGATAAGTAAAACCAAGTACCAAGCAGTGCAGAAGGATTTGTAAACATTATCATGGAAAGTTTGAATTGGGAACACATGATTCTGCAGTGATCAGGCCTTCCAAAGCTTAGAAATGAGTTTTGCCGCTCTTTCAACAGGTCCCAAGTTCCATTCTCCCCTGTAGCCTATGTTGTCCGAGTCCAACCACCTTCAGAGATGCCACAATTATCCCTTATTGTCTGAACAACCCACCAAATCACTTGATGGCAGTGATCGGCCTACACTTGATGGCAGTGACCATCCTAGACCTCTCTGGATGTGCAGAGGAAATTTAAAATTAAAAATAAATGTAAATGTGCAGAAGTGAATTTAGAATGAAAAATAAATGTAAATGTGTGGAGCAAAATTTAAAATTAAAAATAAAATAAATTTGTGATCACTAAAAAAAATTGGTGGGAAGAAAAAATATGGAGGGAAGGAAACAAAGATGGCTTTGTTATAGTTTCACTAACACCATATGGCAATAAAAAAGATCAATTTCTTAGATTTAAGTGTTTATTCACATTTTTTATATTGAATTGTTAAAAATTAAATTAGAGTGAAAATATGGTGGTCATGATAGTCATTGAGAAGAACCTCATATATATATATATATATATATATATATTATTATTATTATTATTATTATTATTATTATTATTATTATTATTTATGACAAGGATATTGAGTATGTTAATATGTGTTGTGGTTAATCATTTTAATAGCAACTTCTATGTTGGTTTAGTAGTGTTGGTTTCATTGGCTTCATCAAAGAATTAACATTTTATTCATAACTCTTGATTGTGAGAGGATGAATTCTAGTGTGAATTATCATGTGTGTGTTGTTCTTTTTTCAATTGTAGTTTTGACCTCCACGATTAATTTGGTTTAAGTCCTCTAACTAGTAGTCATCAATCACCCATTCGGTGCCACGTGGGGTATTTTACTTTTCAACAAATCCAAGGCACCTATGTTGCATTGGGATCTAGTGACCTTGTTTAAAAACCCTAGCAAACACCTTTGAGACCATCTATTAGCACTAGTTGGACTTTAACTTGAGATTTCCCAAAAAATCAAAGGAACAAATTATGAGGGTTGCTTGGCCAATCCACTCATAGCCTAAGCCTCTTTGGTGATGAAGGGAAACCAACTATAAGATATCAAACACGTTCCCTCACACACACCCATGGAGGCTCTACACATGTAAAGGTTTGCATATGTGTTGTTTACATGGTTTGAATATGTGTTGTTTACGTTAATCATTATTAATTTTGTCACTTATTATCTGGCCATATATTTTTGTCAGGGACTAAATTATTAATTTTAGTTAGTCACTTTTAGTTTGGTCACTTATTATCTAGTCATATATTTTATCCCTAAACTAAATTAGTCGTTTAAGTTAGTCATTTTTAGTTCGACCACTTAAAATTGCTCAAATTTAGTAGTAATTTAGTTGAAATAATTGTGGTGACTAACTTTTTAAGTCACTTAGTCACTAATTTCATCATTTTCTACTAGTGATAGCACACTGACTTCGACACATCTAGATCATGATTTTTACTCATAACATAGGAATCAACAACTTCTAGACTGATGCCTAGAGACTCACAATGACAACTAAACATGACATGGAAGCATTACTTCCATCAATTTTAGGACAAGATGTCAGATGCTAAGGAGATGAAGTGTAAAAGGAAGCTAAGGTACTATAAGAAGGTGATCAACCCCACCCTTGATAACCATAATCATCTCTCTATGTTGACTAGCACTAAGAAGAAAATGTACATCACTAGGATTAGAACTAACTCTTACGAGCTTCAGAGTGAGACAAGGCGGTGGTCTACCCCCAAGACACCCTAGGATGATAGAATTTGTCAGATTTGTGATATACTAAGAAGATGGAAGATGAAAAGCACTTACTTTTAGACTGCTTGACTCTTACCCACATCCACTTACAACTCACTATCATCAGCCACACCTCCAATCTTCTTGACATATTAAGTGAGCCCAACTATAATCATCTTGGAACACTTATTTCCTTCCTCTTGGATCAAAGAAACAAGATTTTGAAGAATGAAAATTAGACACTCTTTTCTTGATGTCTGATAGACCACATTAGGCTTAGTGGACATTAATCATCATCATCATTATTATTAATTAAAAAAATCAATATAAGTTAAAGATATATACATTAAAAAAAAATGTAACAAGGAATTTCATTTTCATTTTCTCATAGAGATTCTTAATCTATAAATAGGGTTTGTTACAATATCATAGGCCAATATCATGGTTGATCAATACAACGTGTCCAAAAAACTACATTTCACATGACTCTTCTTCACATGGTATATGTTTTAATTAATTAATATAGTTAGAAAGAAAGAAAGGGTATAACTAATTTTGAAATATATTTCAACCTTTAATTCCTGATTGCTAAAAATACTCTCGAATATCCCATGGAGATTAACTCCTTACCATACACTTAATAATTATTGATAATTAAATTAAATTAATTGTTAATAATTAAATTAAATGGATGGTAAACACCAATCCATTGTAATAATCTTATATCTCACATTACCAACATTAAAAAACTTATAAAAACTAGCCAAATTATAAGTTTATTTTAAATTATTAATTGATTACTATTATTAATTATGAAAATAATATATATGAGTTATATACATTTTGTAGGAAAAACACATCTATATTTAAAAAAATGTGTAACAAGGTTCTTAACCATGGAGTTTCATTTCAACATTTTCATGGAGATATTTTTTTACAATACCATGGGTCAATATCATGACTTACCAATACCATATGCTCAAAATACAATAACTCTTTTCATATCAAACTTATTCATATAACATTTTTTAAATTAAAGTGACAGATCGAGCCAAAATACAATAACTCTTTTCATATCAA
Source organism: Pinus tabuliformis (assembly GCA_031772625.1). Lineage (NCBI taxonomy): Eukaryota > Viridiplantae > Streptophyta > Pinopsida > Pinales > Pinaceae > Pinus > Pinus tabuliformis. The sequence continues at coordinate 1,530,805,062 of CM062817.1, read as the reverse complement.
ACTTATTCATATAACATTTTTTAAATTAAAGTGATGGATCGAGTGCTACACTCCTTGATGGTGATTGATGGTGATAGGATGCTCTGTTAAGACACTCTTTGATGGTGATTGATGGTGATAGGGCGCTCTGTTAAGACACTCCTTGATGTAAAGTCATGGTCCCGCCCGCCATGATTGGGGTGATATATTGGACATGATGAAGATATAGTTCTGTCAAACTTATATATATATTTTTTAAATTAATTAATTTAATTAAAAGGAAAAAATAAACATAGTTCTTTTTGAGAAAGAATCCACTTTTACTTTGTAACTATCACTTATTAAATACTAATATATTTTTATGAAGTTTAAATCTTTAGCATCCAAAATAAAACAACTTTTACTTTATGCTTAATAGTATAAAAAAATAAAGTATTCAATATTTAATAATGATGGATAATTAATTTATTATTATTATTATTATTATTGAGGTTATTATTATTTATTTATTTAAAACTTTTTAGGTTCTTATTATTATTTGTTTTTATTATTTATTTACTTATTTTTATTACGATTATTATTTTTATTACCATTATGTTATTGTTATGTGTTATTATTGTTTTATATATTATATATATATATATATATATATATATATATTATTATTTATTTATTTTTTTTTTGATTTTTTTTTTAAGATTATTATTATTTGTTTTTATTTATTATTATTTATCTAGTAGTAGTTATTATTATTATTATTATTTACTTTTAATCTTGGAATTTATTATTATAAAATAAAATTAAGATATAATTTAATTAAATTTTTAACTAATTTTTAGTATTTTTTCCCCTTAACTATTTCTTAACTCTCTAACAACTAGTTTTCAATGGCTAGTTCCTAACGGCTATCTCAAGGCCCAGATGCTTCTTTGCTATTTAATATTTTGCTAAGACTGTTTTTCTCACCATTTGTCCTGAGGATGAACCACATTAGTTGGTTCGAAATGTGGACCCATTCTATAACATCACCGGGACGGTTCTCTACTATTTAATCTTTTGTTAAGACTGTTTTTCTCACCATTTGTCTTGAGGATGAACCACATTAGTTGGTTCAAAAGGTCGAACCCATTCTATAACATGTGATTAATGTGGAAGACATACTATAGATCACAAAAGTCTAAGAGCTAACAATAAAATAAATTTATCAAATTCCTATTTCAATGTAAACTAACTAGTCAAGATAATTAAAAATAATAAATATAGATTTATATTAAACCTAACTGATTTATTTTTTTATCTAATGAAGAAAGACCTTTTAATACATTAATATTTTTATTATCTAATTATTAAATTATTAATGCAACTCTCTATAAATAAAGATGATTAAAATAGGTTCACATCCTTTATTTATACGCGCATCCATCATGGTAGATGGATGGATCATTGGCGTTAGATTGTTTATCATCAATTTGGATTAATGTTTTGAGAAACTTATGCAAACATCACATTGCAAGTTTCAATTTTTACAAATTCAACCATTTTTGTAGTTAGGCCAATATGCCTTCTTTTGAATCAGTTTAGTAGTCTACACTTTGATTCTCTGATTGACATCTGGCATCAATCTGGCATATGGTTTGATTGACATCTGGCATCTCCTCTGGCATATGGTCTTGGTCTAATTGACATCTGTTCTCTAACATCTCACTAAATATCTCGTACTATTTCTCTCTCACCAAAACTGCTTTATGATTTCTGCTCTTCCATGACGACCTGCTTTCCGCTTTCTGCTCTTCCACTACTCTTCCACGACCTGCTGCCATAACAATGCTAGTTGTTTCTGCTGTGCACGACCTGCTTTGCTGCCATAATAATGAATTTAGCTCTCGGTTGTTCAATGCTCATTCACTGTTCTGCTATACCTGTTCTATTCTGCTATACCCTGTTTACAGCTTGGTTGTTCTATTCAGAAGTTGTTCATCCAGTGATTAGAGTTCAGTGGTTGTTCTGTTCAAAGTTCAGTGGTTCAGTGCTCAAATTTCAGTGAGTTGTTCATTCAGTGCTCAAGAGACCAGAGAAGGAGTGCTAAAGCCCTTTAGGTAACATCTCGGGTTGCCTTCTTTCTAATTTCATAGCCCTTGTTTGTTGTTTCCACTTTTAACTACACCTGCCACGTTCTCATTTTGGCACGTTCCACAGGAATTCAAATGCATAGATTGGGATTTTTGCATGAATATTATCATTTATTTTTTACTATGAGATTCTAATTGCCTCAGGTTCCTTGCCCTGTTTAGTTATGACTACCAATGATATAAGCATCAATAAAGGGCTCATAAGATTCAATGAGGATCACACAAAAAAATTATGCTACAACATGTGCTAGAAGATAGTTTTTCCACTCTCTTTTCCGATTTCAACCAAGTTTTGAAGTCGTGGCTCCAATAGCTGTCAAATTCCTGTCAATATCCAGCTAGGAAAGTTCACTTTTTTTTCATTTTCACTCAAAGTATTAAGAGAAGCATACCCCGACACCACAAAAGGCAATCTTTCTTTGGTTTGACATATTTTCAACCTTACTGGTGAACCAACTCCAGGTTGAAAGGAAATATTGTTGATTGTCCATGCGTGTTTTATCAGTAGGGGTTATTGTTGTAATTTGACCTGTTTATAGATCAGTACGCTTGTAAGATTGATATTGTACAAATTGAATAAGTAGTTATTTAACTTCGTAATTCTAGATGTTTTGGGTTTGTGATGTAAATCTTCTTTGGTTTTGCCCAATAAGTTATGAAGTGGTTGGTTGATATCCTGGTTCATCTGCTGACAAGGCATTCATGAAATAGAGATACTCTATAGAATTGGACGTTATTGGCTTACTCATTCTGATAATACTAACCTGGCACTTTCCTCCGCCTAACGGTTTCTCTTTTCATTGTAACGTAGCTAGAGATTGGTTACAAGGACCCTACGTTACTATCTTTACAGAATGTATGGTTTCGGCAATGGAGATATTGGAAGACTCTTCATTGCAGGCTTCAGGTCATCTATGTTATTTGGCACGATTGTGGGTTCTTTAGCTGATTGTGGGTTCTTTAGCTGTTACACTCCGTATGGTTTGAGGCTGTGCACTTGTATTGTGGCAATTACTGAGAACAAAAATAACTAATAAAATAGATCTATTCTAATATGTTGTTCTATCTGCAGGGGTCGGAAGAGGGCTTGTATAACATACTGCGTAACGTATATATTGAGTTGTATTACAAAGCATTATCCTGAGTACAAAATATTGATGATTGGCCGTATTATTGGAGGCATTGCCACATCTCTTCTATTTTCAGCTTTTGAATCATGGCTTGTTGCTAAACATTTCAAGATAATGAATATATCCATCTTGCACAAAAAGTCGGGGTAGTTTCTGCATGTTTACATCATGTGCGTGCAGCAATACTGAAAGACCGGGTGTATTTAGAATTATTTTGCATAGCATGTAGTTTCTCTCTCTCATTAATGTGTTGTTGGAGTTGGCCTAAAATCTGAAGACAATTTTTACCTTTTGTAGAAAGAAATATAAGAAAAATTAGCAAGGCATATGCTAAGATATTCTCGTCACTTGAGGTTTTTTTGTTTCTTACAGAGGAGTTTTGATCCACAATGGTTATCATTCACCTTTTCAAAGGCAATATTCCTTGGCAATGGTCTTGTAGCCATTCTCTCTAGGTTGTTTGCCAATACCCTTGCTGACACTCTAGGCTTTGGTCTAGTTTCTCTGTTTGATGTTGCAGCATGCTTCTTAGCTATAGGGATGGCCATTATCTTCTCCACCTAGACAGAGAACTATGGAGATCCTTCAGAGAATAAGGATCTACTTACTCAGTTCAAGGGTGCTGCCACAGCTATTGCTTCAGGTAAGTGTTTAAACTCTGTCATCTCCAAATATCTTGCCTTCTTTGAACTATACATCAGATACACAGATGATGGTAGAGCTTTTCCTTATGTTTAGTCTTGACAACTATGTTGCTCATTTTGGCGAGTAGATGAGAAGATTGCATTGCTAGGAGCTATACAGTCCTTATTTGAAGGTTCAATGTACACATTTGTATTTCTTTGGACACCTGCTCTGAGCCCAAATGAACAGGATATTCCTCATGGGTTCATATTTGCAACATTTATGTTCTCTTTAATGCTGGGAAGTTCCCTTGCCTCTAGACTCCTGGCCCACCAATCAGTCAAGGCAGAGAGCTACATGCAGATTGTATTCCTTGTTGCTGTAGGATCCTTCCTCCTTCCTCTCATAACTACTGTATGTCTTAGCTTTACTATTCCTTTGTGTCTTCTGATAGAATTTATTTATATGAAACATCAGCATACTGTGGATCTGAGGACATTTTATGTGCTTGCTATGAGTAGTTCCTTTTAGAGCCCAGCACAGAAAAAGGTGGAAGCATTACACCAAGAGGGCGTCTCCAGCTTCTTGGTTTCTGTGTGTTTGAAGCCTGTGTGGGAATTTTCTGGCCCTCGACTATGAAAATGTGAACACAATACATTCCTGAGGAGTCTAGGAGCACAATTATGAACTTCTTCTGGATACCTTTGAACATATTTGTCTGTGTTGTGCTTTACAATGTAAGGCCACAAGACCTTCTAATCTCATTTTATAATATGGATTTCATGAGCAGGAGCATTGTATTGTATATAAATGAGGATTAACAAGTCTTATTAACTAAGGAACTTTTTGTTTTGGAATGTTTTAAGGAATTTTTTAGAAACCATTTAAAAGTTTTGAAATCACTCAAAATTTTCTTTCTTTTCTTCTTTATGAAAGGTCAATGCCTTCCCAATCATAGTCATGTTTGGTATGTGTACCATCTTCCTGTTCATGCCATCAGTCTCCAAAGGTGGCTCATGGTTGTTGCAGAGAGTCACAAGACAAGTAAGTCTTACAAACTTCTGTCAAGTAATTGATTTTAAGCTAAGTCACAAGTCAAGTAAGATGCACACACTTCTTTGTCATGTAACTGATGTTAGGTCTGTGGAAAGTGTTGGCTTTTTATTTTTCTATGATTTTGAGCTTCTTTTTAGGATTTTTATCAACGTGTTCATACAGTTCCCTTCTTATTTGCAGAATCTCTAGATACTTGGTGTGTAACCAAGGAGTGGGATACAGAGGTAGAGCCCCTCAATCTCTAAAATGAAGAATTTTTGGAGAAGGTAACTTGAAATATTTGCATGGGTTGTGAAAAGAGTCATCGACAATTCCCTTGCAAAAATTGTATTCTTGGGCTGGCCCATGAACTGTTTCTATTAAATCATTTTGTCACATAAAATAATAGGCAATTTTATTCATCTATTGGAGAAGGTAAAGAACTTATTCATTGTAGAACTTCAGTTGGAGATATTAATGTTTTTTGTATAACCGATTAAGATCCCTCGGTAGACAATTATTATAAGGTGTAATTTTGTTGTGGAATTTTATTTTTCAACAGTCCTGAACCCTAGCTGGTCAGAGGACAAGTCGTATACTAACTAGGCTTTATTTCAACCAATTTTTATCTAGGTAAGGTAAATTATTTGCACGCTCCTTTTTGCTCAGAAGTTTGGTGTAGAGCCAAGAGCTCTGTTTGTAACTCCAATGATTTATTAATTAACTCACCACGGTCCACTAGGTGTGTGAAAAGTTCTGTTAGTGTATTGCACATTTGAATTACTTATTTATTTTTAGTACTTGGCTTTTGTTATTTCTTGCACTTTTAAATATTGGGGACTGATAAATGCTAGCAAGATTGGAATAACAAATGTTGGCTGGTGTTTTACACTTGACTTTCATGCAAATTATCAATCTTGAGTGGAGGAATTCCATGTTCCATGCTTAATGACATAAATGAGACACTTCCTTGGAACTTTTGAACTTGGAAGTTTCATCAATCTAGTGTAAAATATAGCAGTGCCAAAAAAATTTCATCACCTGTTGTTATATGACCTCACAAAACTACAAGGCACTTGGTTTTGTGGAATGTGTAGAAATTAGAAGGCAGAAGATTGGATTGGCAATCCCATGGGAACTATTGGAAGTGGTTTATCAGTGTAAGGAAAAATGTTGTGGCTGTGATCAACTATTCAATAATTGTGGCCTGTGACTTCCCTGAACAGAAAGATAATAAGTTATATGGAATGTGAATAGACAGAAAGCACAGTAGCAATTTGGTGAGATACATGAAACCCATGAAACAGGGTAACTAGGAATCCATCTTGCATTTCCCCACATATTGAGAAACTCTGCCAAGTATCATAATGATTTGAAACTCAAACTATTATATTGCTTTTTACCGCATTAGTTTTTTAATTGCTGCATGTTCGAGGTAGCTATATATACAATATACAATTATTTTCACAAACATAAATTTGTGTTGGTTTACATTTCTGGTAAGTCGATAAAAAAATGTGAACATGGTTGTCCATAACTTGCAGGGGATTGTTTGGTTTGTGAAGAAGGTGAACAGGGTCATAATCAATAATTTTTCAGTGCAAGAATGTCTGTGAACTTATAGATATATAATTTCAGAGCAAAGTATCAAGCAAAATACACGCTTTTAAGGCATACATGGTAGGTTTTGCAAAATGTGTGGATATCTTCTTCCCAATATAAATATATAAAAGGGGAAAACTTCTGTCCATCAAATGTGGATTTTGGCCTCTTTTTGTGCTATGGTTGTTGGAGGTGTTATTCCTACGTTTTTTTTTGTTGCTCTTGATTTGCTTTGCTTTGATTTTATTATTTTCTTGATGTCCAATCCCCAGATGATGTCTCGGAACCTTCCCTTCTACACATTATCCTGCTTCAATGAAGTAAATATGAAGTTACATGCTCTCATTTCATATCCAGAACTAAAATGTGCTGAGATATGTGATTAGCCACAACATTTTGTTGCAACATGAAATGCCCACAGCTTCCGACCTAATGAACACTACAGTGATCTCAGACACCCTTCCAAGTCATGGAGTGTTTTGGAGCGTATTCTTTTTGGTTAACTTTTCACTCAAATGCAAATCGTGGATTTTCACCAACTGAACATGCAACTATTCTTCAAGGAATCCTGCAGCTAGTTGCAACTTCATTATACTTGGTACTTGCATTTGACTGTCTCCTGCTGCTTTTAAGTAGCAAGGTCCCATGGTTGAATTATATGTGATACCCCACAACATTTTGTTGTAAGAAGAAGTGTCCAAATCTCTGTACCTAATGGACCATCACAATGATTTCCCAAGTCCTATTATGTTCTTAATTGTCTTCGGTGTTTTGTTCTGTGGTAAGCTCTCTGTTGGCTTCATTTGTGATGGTTGTCTATGCAATCTTCATTCCTTTCTTCAGTAAAAGATGCAACTATCCTTCATGGATTGTCTTGTATTGTTGGTTGTAAACCTTATAACAGATGATTTCTTATGATTAAATGATCATTCTTAGTTTATTCAGAAATAATTAGATCCTGTTTACTCTTTAGTTTTCCTTTATTTATAATAGATATAATACAAATCATAACAATAATAAATAAATAAAATAAATTGAAGGATTATGATAAATAAATAATAATTATATATAAATAAATAATAAATACTTGTTTGATCTGCACATTTGCAATCATATGATACAATTGTTTTATCTCTGCAAATACGATTGTATGTTCATAAAATCAGAAAAGACGAGTATTCTGATGCACACACTTTCATAAACTTTTCTTCTGGTTATTGAACTCCTCACTACTAACGTTTTGAATATATCATCTTTTTGTAAGGCTTGCTTTAATGTTTTTTCACATATTTAAATAGTCTGGAATAATAAGCATTTAAAAGTTTAAAGTAGAGATTTGAGCTTCTGTGCCTTGATTTTAGCATTATATATATATATATATGTCTGAACTTTTGTAGTTATGACATCATTACTAAAAATATCTGATTTTATCATATTCAGGTCGTGACTCTATCATTTTTCCTTTTGACAAGCTTCTATGAAGATCCTTCTTCTGCAAATGAGCCCTTCCCTTCCTTCTCGTTATGTTGGATTTGTATTCTCACATCTTAGTAAAAAATATTTTACAAATGATTTGCAATATTGATTTATTTCTATTTTTGTTAGCTGTATTTCAACTTCTTAACACAATATCTTTTTGTCTTCCAATTCTGTTTACAGCAACTGTCAATAGTTGATAGACACGAAAGAAAAAATTGTCAATAGATCATATACACCTGTAAAATGGCATTAAGGGGTGACTCCAATTTGAGATGGGCAGTAACTTATGCCACTTACTGTCTCAAAGTTTAGGAACAACAAACAGAGAAACAAAAAAGCACATGCCTTCTTTATGTATTCATGAAAGTGAACCAACTTCCACAACTTGCTGCAATTAGGTTGGTTGTAAGAGACAAGATGATAAAGCAATTAATTTCAAAACTGACAGAAACAGTCATAATTTGGCAGCGCAAGGTCAACAGTTTCATTACTAACCAGAAAAATAAAAAGTAAACTTAAACTTTAAGCATTGGGCTTGAATAAGTGAAAATAACAATGCACTCTTTCATCTAGGCTTTTCCATCATAAGCAACTACACTAGAAGACTCAACAAATTCTATGGGAATCTTTAGGCCGTGATTTTTTAGTTGCAGCAACCTACTATGTGCAGGCTGCCTCACTTTGGCCATCAAGTGGAAATCACCATCATCAGGTTTGATCTCAATTTGTGGTTCTGTTCTTTTTAATCTGTCTTAGTTTATCTGAATCTGCCTCCAAAGTGAGCAAACTAAAGTATTAATTTTCTGTGGGAAGTTAACGGTATCATTTTGTGGTTTGCGGTTTCCAGCTTGCAATACTGGCAACATACATGGGAGATGAACTCGTTGCAGTCTATCGGTATTTTCGAAGCTTGGTAGTTGAAATTCCATTCTCTACTACAAGAGACAATTTGATTAAAATATTTGACAAGGTATTTGTCTTTTTCCCTGTGAAGTAAATCTGATTACAATGAATATAATTTTTATCTGGTATGGCTCTTCACGTAGGTGTTCAAGGGCTAAAGTAGGCAGTGGTATGTTCATTTAGTGTATTATATTTTACTCTCTTGAATGTTATTGTTACTATTTAACTTGCAAGAACAACAGTTTGCTGCATGAATCAGAAATGATGGATCTTTCTCCCTATCAAAATTTTTATTACTGTACATCAGGTTTACAAAAGGGAGGCTTTCCCTTAAGGATCAGAAATAAGGGGCAACCATATCAAAGAGAAAACAACTAAATATTTCAGAGGTTAACAAGGCTTTTCAAATTCGTTTCGTTTGCCTTAATGGGATTCTCTTTACACACACAAGGAATGCTCTGTTTCATTCTTTCAACTTTTCAAGCCATTTTTTTACATTGTGTTTGGTGTTTTCCTAGTTCACAAATACCTCTTTACTTATAAATTTCAAAAATTTTAAATTGCCAACCTCGAGACATTTGATGAAGTTTGTTCCTCTGCAATATTGGTCGATGGCTCAACTTTTAGTGGACTTGTGTTTCTTTAGATTGTGTCAATTCTAATATTCACAGTTCATAATATAATCCTTGTGTTGCGGTTTTCTTCCAGAATGACTCTAAAGAATGTTATGAATATCAGGAGATCAAATCTTTGGAACAAGTCTCAAATTAGAGCATTAGGACATTTATCAAGGGTTTGGATTGTTGTCATGATTTCTGCACTAGGCTTTCTTACATGAAGATATAATGTGAAGAAGAAAATGGTGAAGCCCAAGTCTAAAGAAGATGAATTTTTAACGCCTTATCTTCTTGCCTGGACATAATACTATATGGGAGCTCATGATACCTCTTGTACGGCGTGAACTTCTTATTGGTGACTGAGATCAGAAGCAGGGACCATTAACTTCCTTGTTGGGTGTGAACTTCTTTTGGGTGGCTGAGAATAGAAGCACGGACCGTTAACTTCCTTTCTGGGCAACATGGATACCTGATTCGGTTCTATACATTACCAGCAGGTGTTTATACCATCTGGGAGTTCCATATACAACATGGAGGTGTAAGCACTGAAGGGAAAGATAGTCATTCTCATTTCTGGGCATTACCTCCTCTTGGTAACTTGATATTCCATACAGTCAACATAAATACCATATACATGTTGTAACAACCAATATTGCGGAAAACACTCATTATCTACATTTCTATGCAGTTGTTCAACCATTTCTAATAGTGTGGTATTCATTCTCTATTTGTGTTCTCGCTTGTGATTGGCAACTTTTTCTTAAGAGCACTTTTGTACATTTGTTTTCAGCACTTGTGCCTGAATTTTTCACTCCCTCTCAAGCAACACTAGAGAGAAATCTCTCTCTAAGGTACTTTTAAGGAGGCTATTTCAAATTTTGGGTGAGATTTGGTTTCATCCTAAGCTGTAGGAAATGCCTAGTCCAACCATGTTTCAATTCCTGAAATACCCAAACATGTACAAAATGCCTTGGAAACATTGCCAACCATAGCATATGACATTTCCAAATATAGAAAGATTGCACAATAAGGCCAACATTGTTTCCAAGGCATTCCATCCATCTCTGGTGACATTTTAGGCACTTTATTAGAAGTTTCTAAGAGCCCGAGAGTGGTATGGGACACTTAGGAAAATATCACCGTGTCCATGACTCCATGCCAAGCACCTTTTAAGACAAAAGATAGGGATTCAAATTTGAGGAGCTTGTCACCTTGGTAATCATTGGTAATATTAAATCTTAAAGTAAAAGGATAGAAAAGGTAAGATAAAGGAGAATGGATAGAAAAAGTAAAATAAATGAGAACGCCAACTTTGACTTAAATTTTTAACAATACCATTAATTATTTCAAGATGCTTGAGAATGGTTCCAACAGAGAAGCAAAGGTGAATGTATGTACTTGTCAAGGCCACTTCTTGTTGAAATTTATGACCATGATAACTTGGTATGTTTAAAGAAGGATGAAGCTATTAGGTTGACCAGTCTTTATGTCAGTTTAATTGCATTCATCATACCAAGGATAACAAAGTTCCAAAGGAAATCTATAATAACTTCAAAAGTCTCTTTGCAACAATAAATACTACTCTAGTCCACTGACTTGAAACTAATCTCTCCAACCTAAAGAAGGGTGACTTCGACATAGTTGAGGAATATATTGCAAAGTTTAAAAACCTGAAGACCGACATTATTCAAACAAGCAAAAATGACAAATAATCGTTTATAAACTATTTCTTATTGCACTGCACTAGTGTGGCAGGTTTTACAAAACATGACATAGTGCATAAATGTTGGAGCAGAGTTGCAGTTGTGGAAGAATATGAATCAATGTTGGAGCAGAGTTGCAATTGTGGAAGCATATGTTTCTATAAAAGTTTTAACTTTCATGACAGATAATAACATCAAATTCTATACATATTTATAGTTCGTCATTTTTGTGTACCATAAACCATATTGTGTGTAACCAAAACCCAAATTGACAATACAATTGGGATTTTAATTAATTTAATATATATATAAATTAATAATATAATTTAGACTATAAATGTTATGTGGTTTTCAACATTCATTATTCTCATTTTTAATATTTTGTTACAAAAATACTTGTACTTTTTAATATTTTACAGAAATTCAACAATTCCAATTTCATAATTCTATCCACTTCTTTTTGTACCTTTTGAAACAATTGCTAGTTAGTAAGTCTATCCATCCCTTCATTCCTTTTTCGTCGTAGGTACTTCGTTTGTCGCCTTCAAAATTTTACACCTCTTCGTCATTATTAGCCGTTTAGATGTCGTTCATGCTCCGTCGGTAAAATCTCACAGCAACCATGTTTTACCTTTGATATCTTTATCAAAGTACAAGGCCCCAATATATCGCATCATTTCTCGATGGGGCAGGGTAGCATTACTTTAGGGTATATGGAGTCGTGCCCCGGATGACCATTCCTCCCTCTGCTGACCTTCTAGAAATCACTGCGCCATCCATGCTGATACTTTGCAGGGTTAAAATTTGATGGGTAAATTGTTCGTAAGATTACTGTACTTCTCGTTGGTTGCAAATCTCCTATGTCGTTGGTTTTAATTACTTACCTGGTGACTTTTTTTTCAACGTTGGTTGGTTTTAATTACCTACCTGGTGCCTTTTTTTTTCAATGTTGGTCATTAATGGTTTGTCTGGTTCAAGGCTACCTGGTTTGTGAAACTAAACATCTCACCTAAAAAAACTTAGACTATACCATATCTTCTCCCCCTAACGATTAGACCACCTCCTCCACTAAAAACAGCTCTAACTCTAATTCCACTTATAATGTTATAAATAGATCTCACTCTAATTCCATTTATAATCTTATAAATAGGTGTTACATTATGCAATCTCAACAGCTATCCTTCATATACTGTATTTCTCTTGCCTCAAAGAGTCTAACACAGTTGGGCTATTTCTTCTGGCTTTGGCCGAGTATCGAAAATTTGATCTTCCATGGCATATTTGCACTTCAAAGTCACAAGAAAGTCGGCCATCCTCGTCGCTCCTTCTCAGCCTATTCCAAAAGAGTTTATGTACCCCTCCAATATCGATGATTAACCAACCCTGAGATTTCATTGCCACGTTGTTCAGTTCTATCGGTTCGACCCATCGAAGAAGAGTGAGGATCCCGCCCGAGTTACCAGAGAAGGGCTGGCCAACGTTTTAGTGATCTACTACCCTTTTGCTGGAAGAGTCAGAGACGCTGCCGCCAGAAAGCTCGTGTTGGAATGCACTGGAGAAGGCGTGATGTTTGTGGAGGCCGATGCGGAAGTTGCTTTGGAAGAGTTAGGAGACCTCCTGCTGTCTTTTCCCTGCTGGCAAGATTTGTTGTACGACATGCTGGACACACTGACTATTACCAATTCCCCTCTCCTTCTAATTCACGTTCGTTCAATCATGTTGTGACTCAATTTTTTTATTTTTTTCTATGTTTTCACTTTGTTATGATGCATGGTGGCATTGAATGCTTTTTCCCATCAAAGTTGTGACTTCTAAACGTACCATGGCGTCTCAAACTTTCAGGTAATGCGTCCGAAATCTGGAGGGTTCATATTCACCATGACTTTTAATCACACCATAACTATAAGGACCTGCTGTCCTTAGGCGCGTCTGCCCGAAGTGCAACTGTGGGTGAACGATGTGTGCGTGCGGTTGGGAGGCTGAACAAACGGCGTTCGGACGAAGTGCGACTTGAAGAACAGCTCGAACTTAACTTGTGCGCGTGGAGATAAGTTGAAACACGCATGAAGAAGGGAGAGCGATGGTTTTTATAGGTGTGGGGAGCATGGAGCAAGCAGCCACGACCGACCGATGGTTATAGAGGAGGCCGACATGAGTTTTGATGTATTTGTGATAATGGATGGGCGTTGGGCAAGTCGGCTGGGCAACCAGGACTTCGCCCCAACCTTGGTATATACTGCAAGTGTGTTGGAATCATTTGGACATCCAATCACTCACTCTACATCTTTGCTCAATAAGAGGAGTGCACAGATTTAAGGTAGATGCAGCAAGGAAGGTTAAGGCCCATGACATGGTGATGCGCCCATTCTTGGGCGAGGCTACACAAGGAGTAAGTTGCATATCTCTTGGTCTTGGGTGAAGGTGTGGGAAGGAGGGCCCGGTGGTTGGGTGAGGGCGTGCACAGGTGTGTGGTGCCCGCTGGATGATTGAGGTGTGCATGGGTGTGTGGCGCCCGGTTTGTGCAACGACTTGGCACGGGTTCTTGGGTGACTCGGGTGAGCGCCTGCCCGTCGTGCAAGTGTGCACAGTGACTTGGTGAAGTGTCGAGATTGTGAACGGAGGTGTGTCTCGAGTAGAGGCGCCCGTGTGTGGTGACTTGGAGGCGTGCCCAAGTTGGGCAAACAACACGACCATGAAACGAAGGTTGGAACCGGAGGTCGTAGAGTTGGGTAGGAAGTACTACGTGCTGTTCACACGATTTGGGCATTTGTCAAGAGTTGGCAAGTGGGACTACGTGTGGGTAGGTGTACACGGTTTGGGTGCTTGCGACCAAACGAAGAGCGAACCGGCGAAGACGTGCAACAAGGTGAACGAAGAGTTGGTGAGTCATGCGGCGACCGTGCGGAGGTGCCGACGAGTTGGGCAACCGAGTTTGCCGAAGTTGGAAATTTGGCTAAGTATAAATTTGGGGTTTCCCAAGGACTTAGCCTATAATTTGTAAAAGTGGAAAAATTATATATATATTGATATTCGGGCAGACTCATATTACAGGGAGTTGCCCCTCCCTTTATACTGTTGTGCATTTCTCTTGTATAATGCTGTTGATAATGAATGTGTATGGGTGTTCATTGGTATAAAGGCACATTAATAATACTTGGTAACAAAAATAAAAAGGCACATTAATAATACTTGGTAACAAAAATAAAACTAAGTATGGAATGTTAAGGCGTAGTCTACAATCGTAAGTATTGGTGAAAAGAAAATGGTTGGTAGTGCCACACCTCGCTATAAGTGCTTGAAAGACTACCGTAGGTGTAGGGGCGTGACAATTGGTATCAGAGCTCGGTTGGAGCTGGTGTTAGAGCAAGTTTGCTCATGACGAAGTGACAGTGGAAGCAGTTACTTGCAGGTGAAGGAAGCTAGTTTCACATAAACTGGAACAAGGGCCGGTTCATGGTTGCAGGGAACTTGGTGAAGCTGGTGAATGGTGAAACAGGTTTAGCAGAGGTGAAGCTTAGTGCTTGGACCAAGCTGAAAGACAAGGCATGGCATGTTTGGAAGAATGCGAAGGGAAGCTCTTACTTACCTTATACAGGTTGAAGCGGATGAAAGAAGAGAACCCCTGGATTCGAGATAAGCTTGAGGTTTTGGAAAAGAATGTTGAAGACGAACTTCTTCAACTTGGTTGGACAATGGAGAAAGATGAAGTTACAGATTGTGCTATCAAGGAAGAGGAAGTGGTGATAGTTGAAGATGTTGCAGATATGACAACGATGGAGGATGAACTTGAGATTGATCAAGTTGGACCAGGATCGTGCATTTTACAGACATGGATGGATGAGGATACTCATATGGAGGAGCCTCATGATGATGAAGTAAGTATTGATACTTGTGTTTCACTTGAGCATTTGGTAGATGGATCGTATGCAGGGAAGGGCAAAGTCAGTTTGCCAATGCTAGGGAGGATCTTACCATGGATGTCTATGATGAGACCTTGTATGGAGAAGCAAGGATTGTTGATTATTGCAGGACTTGTTGGGGTTGTTTGTGACCTTGTGGCAGAAGGTGCAAAGGCCCGTGACAAGGGAGGAACATTGTTATAGACATTTTTGTGCCTTACATCACTGAGCATGAAATGTCAATAATTAAGGGATCCAAAGTCCCTAAACATGTTGTTCCTACCCCTAGAGGAACAAGGCCAGCAAACCACAGAAGTTTATAAAAGTTCTCCACCTGAAAACACTCAAAAACAAGAAATTTCTGGATCATGTCAACTGCTCCACTGAGCATCTGCACTGAATGTCAAGTGCTCCACTCTGTACCTGCGCTGAATGTCAACTGCAAAGAAGGCCACCTGCGCTGAGCGTACTTGGACAAGTGGCAGACTCATTCCTCAAGGTGTCAATGCCCAGGAAGCTTCCAAAATGACACTTGGATCAGGGAATTCGACTGGTGATGAGTAAGAGGTTCCAAATCTCCAAGTGGAAGTAAGAATCTCCAAGTGGACTCAAGAACTGAAGTGGGAGAGGACACTAGTCAGCTTCATGCAAGCCTCAAGCTGACTCATCCTTTCTCCAAAACTCCTATATATAGAGCTCTCTCATGAGGTCTAGGGAGGTTGGATTGTATTGTAAAGAATTGCTGTTGGATTGTGGTTGGATCATTGGGTGTTTATGCTTTTGAAAGGGGCTGAAGAAGGAATTCCTTGCTGCTGGGAAGGAGATGCTGGGTTGGAACCCTATGGGTTGTATCTCTTCCTGAACCCTGTTTATCAATCAATAAAGCTTCTTGGTTCTTTCCTATATGCTGGTGTTTATTGTATGATTAGCATTAGTGTATTTGATTTACTTCTAATCCTGAATCATTTATGAATATGTATATTTGCCTTTGTATTGTGTCCTTCTCTTGTTGCATGTAGCTGCTCTCTTGTCACAGGTAGTTGTTCTCTTGTGATCTTGTGGGTGCAAAAGCGAGGAGGCAAGTAGCTGTGGACACACAAAGCGGAGAGGATCTAGATCGAGGGACAACCAAAAGATAACGGTAAGTCTACCAATCTCCTCTCTTTCATTTTCATAAAGGAAAGAAACTGAAGTAGCTGCATTCGTTTGTTGCTAAGGCACTATCACGCCTTAGGTGGATAGGATCGTCCTGCATAGGCATTTTTCCCCACAACAAATTGGCGACTCCACTGGGGAAGAACTTTGTTTTAGTCATTTTGTTTGAGCTTGCATCATTGTTTACTTCATAGACTCAACAGCAACAATCGAACTGCTTTGCAAAGTAGAATGTTGCTGCTTTGATCCTTTACTGGGTTTTTGTCTATGATCTTAACAATGGACTCATAAATGACTTGATGATCCTTTGTGATAGTCTTTAGTACCCTTTCAAAGTATCCCTCTGTTTATACCTTGCTTGTGTTTCTGATTTGGCCTGAAACAGTTGATTTTTGAGCATTTTATGACCCGGAAACCAAGAGAGACGAGAGTTTCTCCTTTTAGCGCAGGCACTGTGAAGGCAGTCTGCATTTCAACGCAGGTCCCGTGAAGGCTACCTGCGCTGAATGTCAAACTGACAGTGTTGTACCTGCGCTGAACCAGTGTGACCTTGTGCAGCTGGGGTTCCTTGCTGTCTTTTGCCCTGTTTTGATCTCTGTTTTTGCTGCCTTTAACCAGCATAGGTACCACATCTGTAATCCCTTTTCTTTGCTTGTATTCAACCTCATTTTTGTACAAAAAGACTGTAAGTGTTTTTATGTGTTTGTGGCGTCATTTACAGTTTTCCTTTGCATGCGCGAAATAGTCATCATGTAGCCTTGATTCAGATTTGATTGAGTCATTGATTGTGATCTTAGGAGAGAGTTCATTGGCTGTTTACAGTTTGATCTATCACTTGCTTTTGCTTATTGGTTTGAATTTGTCATTTTTAAGTGTCGAAACAAGTATTTCTTTCAAAAAATCGCAAAGTGATTGTAATCTCTTCTACCCTTGCTGATTTGGGAAAAAGTAAACGTGTTTATTTTCAGTCATTTAAAAGCAAATTCGAAGTTGTGCAAAAAGCTTTCTTTGTAGGCATTTATACTAAGAAAGTGAAAACAAACACCTGCATTGTGCATTTTGCATTTTGATAAGTTTGCATGTTGGATTTAGGAAGAGTGCATTAGAGTGTGCTGATTGCTCTTTGAGAAAAGATAGTCGCTCTCTTTTCCCTTAGTAGCTAGGATTTTCAAAGTTGAAAGATTATAAAGCTTGCTTATCATCTTAGACTGCATTTAGGAATTTGTACCAATACATCTCGTGGTGATCCTGAAAGACAAACTTTAAAAAGATCAACTTAAAATATATTGAATGAACCTAACAACGCTTTGCAACATAACGCTCACAGTAGAGGTCTAGGTAGAGACGTGTTCCGGCGTCGTTAAACGTGACTGTCGATCTCTAAGAAGGTGGGTGATTCCTCCTGAGGGACGATTGCACTAATACGGACTTGTGCTCCCACGTACCGTCGCGTATATATTGGGAGACCCCTATAGGCATATATCCTTTATCCTTAGGAAGCCGTGTCGGCCGCCCTACTAATCGCAATGCAGTGAACACAGCATTCACGAAGATCGACCACCTGTACCGTAAAACGTATTCTGTGGTTTTGCGAAAAGTTTGGCACACCCTCTGCCTAGATCTCCAGAGCAGTTTCTTTTGGCCTTTTTCAGACTCTATTACAGAAAAAGTCCAACCGAGCATTTGTCACTTCGGGCTCGTTAAAATATCGAAGGAGACTAGAGTCATCTTTAGCTTTTTCTCGACTCTTTAAAACTGAAAAAGCAAGTTGTGTCTAAAAGCGTCGTTAACAATTTATTTTAAACGGAACAATCACCCTTATTCCCGCATTGATCTTTAGATTGAAAAGATAGAGCACACCAACCAAGGAGTTCCCCTTGGTGGGAATCCTAGTCCCTTCTCCTCTTGGGGAGATGTTGGTGCACCCCACATGGCCACATTGTCGCTTCCAGGATTGACAATTGGCCTACCTGTTTGGCTCTTTTCAACCAATGTCGTTCAGAATGCCACCATTCTTGAGCAGTCGAGTCAACAGTTAGATCAGACAAGAGTTGCCTCCCAGCCTTCTACTTCATCTTCCTCCCCTCCTTCCTCTTCGCTTGACGGAACTGGTTGGTCAAAGAACCGAGTTCCTAAGGAGAAAAAGGAGAAGAAGAAGAAAGAAAAGAAGCAGAAGGAGCCTAAGGCGACTGGGGGCAAACAATCGTTGTCTAACAAAAATCCACACACCGCACTCGTAAGGCCTAAATCGCCATGCGTCATATGCAGGGGAGACCACTTCCATAGAGATTGTCCATGTATCCCTTGGATACTAAGAGACTGGTCCCCCCGTCTGCACAATTCAGTAGCATCGACCTCTGATAGCCATGTCGATTGTTCACCGTCAACTAGTGGGAGTGAAGCTCCAGGACAGAGCGGGAAAGCTAAATTTCCCTGCAGACTGTGTGAAGGTGATCACGCCATCCACCGTTGTCCCTTCTTAGACGAGGCAAAAAGAGTTCTGGAAGATCGCCCGATTTTACGAGCAAATCTTCCTCCTGGATATCAAAAACTCTTGCCATGTCCCTCGCTAGTTGAGAATCCGGTTGACCCGCCCAGGTGGTCAGCCGAAGCACCTGTCATTGAAGATGAACCATCTGGATCCATGCCTGACGAAAGTCAAAAGGTTGATACGGCAGTTGACCCAGTTTTGCCTTCAGAGGCTCTATCTTCGAATGACACCATCACAGAGGAGAATCAAGACGACACCGTCCAGATTCTCTTCATCAGCACTGACTCTGATGATCAAGGGGGCAATGCCGCCATTCCTTTATCGCAGGAAGGAAGTTCATCAGAGCGCTATCCGGCCGTTTACTCGGTCCCACCACCAAGCAACCTGGTTGTGTCCTTTGATTGGAACCAACTAGGCAGACCTCGGTTGCCAGCCAGTGTACCATTCAGAATTATTTGTCAAATATACAGAATGGTAATGGCTGGCACTATCATTGATGAGGGGGCATCTGTGAGTATCCTTTCCTATATTGCTTGGAAAGCGCTTGGTTCGCCTGCGCTTTTGCCTGAGATGAGAAATCTATCAGGCTTTGATAAAGGAACCAGTCACCCTTTAGGAATCCTCCCCAATGTGCCAATAACACTGAAGGGGAAGACCGTTCAAATGAACGTGATGGTCGTTCAAGGACCCTTGGATTATAACCTACTCCTTGGACGAGACTATATATATTGCATAGGAGCAGTAGTCTCCTCACTCTTTAGAGTAATGTGTTTTCCACATGGAGGAAGAATGGTCAAGCTCGTGGACCAACTTTCGTTTCCCGGATCACACATCGCAAATAGTCGCTTACCATCCCTAAATGGTATATTCATGCAAGAAGTGTCTCATTCACGGTCCGTCCTCCTGATGAGCACGAGTAATTCGAGAGGACATGACTGGAACCCAGGGGGCATGCGTCCTGGTCTGCTTCGGCGGAGAACTTTGGGTATAAGGTAGGATTTCCGCGAAAGAATATGACTAGTCCATACCCCGTCCATGAAGGAAAGAGGGTTGTTCTAGAATAGGATTCTTTTGTCAAGGTACTTGGGAAGACGAGATCCGTCGCCCACCTTTGTCTATTTCGGTAGACATTGCCGAGGAAGTGTTTTGTTTAACGAAACAATCTTTAGGTAACCTGAAAAAGGTATGCCAAGGAAGTGTTTTGTCTAACGAGACAATCTTCGGGTAACCAGAAAGAGGTAAGCCTCCCTAAATAACACCAATGTTTTGTCTTTGAGTAGTGTTCTTCTCTTGCGATCTTGCAAAAAATCTATTAAAAGTCGGGCTAACGAGAAGACAAGTATCGTATAGACCCGTTAAAATTAACGAGAAGACAAGTATCGTTAAACTGAACTAGCAAGACGACAAGTAGCTGTGAACACCCAAAGAAAAACAGAAGTGAGAAGGAGGAGGGGCAACCTTGAAATCATATTTTATACCTGGGGGCATGCAAACCCTTTTGGAGTGCAAGAAAAGAGCGGCTATTTACCTGTTTTTTGGGTTAGCTGTGTCGGAACCGGTTATTTATCTATTTTTTGGGGTTAGCTGTTTCCGAACTTGCATAAAGGAAGGGTACGGAGCAGAGCGTAGTGAGATGAAGCTCCATAAAAAATAGGGATCTCACAATGAGACAATCTTATCATATGACTGGTATTTCGAGCAGTTTTAGCAGCATAGTTCATGCTCGTTAAAAAATAAACATAAGCTTTGAGCAAGTTTAAGCTCGTTAAAAAATGAACTTCCCGGTAAATAACCATTAAAGAATGTAACCTGATCAACCATAAAAATACCTTGGTCGTGTTTTGTGCACCTTCACCTCCACCGTTCATTTGGCCGATCGTTTACCTCCATATGATTGTTTACCCATTTTGAGGAACAGCTGCGAAGAGTGATTTCACCTAGCCATCCTTGTGACACTGCCGTGATTGGAAAATTCCAACCTGTACCTGGAATCAGCTGCTATCCCTGTTCATCACTCGTTCCTCAAAAGACGAGTCTTCTTTAAGCTCTTTTCAATTGACTCATAAAATATGAAAAGATTGCCGAGTTTTGGCCTTCCAGCTCATTAAAGGACAGGAAGAGCTATCCCTCCTCTAGATTTTAATCTTTTTGGACCTGAGGGATTATTGCACAAAAAGATCGAGCGCTTGTTTTGTTCGGCTCGTTAAAAGTACCGAAAACTCATCCCTTCTGTATTGTTTTATACTTTTTCGGACTTAAGGGATTAGATGACGAAAAAGGAATTTTGGAGTTGACTTTATGTACCTTTTCAGACTCTCTAAAAATGAAAAGGGCCGAGTTTTCCTTGTCGTTAGACTCGTTAAAATTATTAAATAGCGACAAACTTGTCTTTAGACGAGAACGAGTTTCCCTATCGCTAGGCTCGTTAAAACATAGCGATGGGCTTGCCCGAAGGGCAGGTTATAGAACAAGCATATGTTATCCTCCTCAAGCTTGACAAAAATAAAGAGGTACTGGTCAGAAATGACTGGGGAAAAATTGGGAAAAATCGAGAAGTCTTTGATGGTAGCAGGTCGCTCTTGAACATGACACTTTTCCTCCGTATCACATCGGGTTGGGTTGTTTCATTCACCGGTCACATCACCATGGTCTTTGCCACACCATCCATATTTGGGGTAATGCTACCGATCCATCGCATCAGTGTCGCCATATGTTCAAGAGAAGTCGTTCAGAAAGAGTCAACCAGGTCCCATCCACTGCCATACATTATCCTTCATCCATTTCATGACCGCCACCCTGAATCATATGTCACAGATTGTTTTCACCTCCATTAAAGTCATTAGCTCCGTTCCGTGTCACTGATGTGGGATCCATTAAGGCCCTCTTGTGACGGATCGCTTCTTGTCGACATCAGCTCATTATCCAAGAAGTTGATCTAGGAACAACCCCTTCAGTACTTTGAAGCTTGCATGCCTCAATGGCAAGTTTCTCACTTCCGGCGACAGGTATACATCAATGACCTTCGACCAGAAGATTTTGCGTGGTGTTCGATGCCAAGTCCTTTATTCACACCACGTGAATTGTACTGCAGTACCTTGAGGGTCATTATCATTATCGGTGATTCCTCTCGCGCTTGTTAACGGTTTACATCATTGACCGGTAATCAAGCGATGTCTTTCCATGTTCGACTTCAGCGCAATTCTCACATGGATCGACTTGTACTTAGAGTGAAGATCGAACGAGTTTGAAGACCCCGGATCTAGTTTCATCCATCCGGGTTGCGATAATATATTCAGGAAAATAAAGACATTTGTTATGTACATCATTGCAGCAGATGATCATCCTCCTCAAAGGATGATAGTTTCGCCAGAACTATCAGTCTACCATCAGACAATCGTCTGTTCTATGTACCAAAATGTATTTATAAAGCTGAGCATGGGAATGCCCGCCTCAGCTAGATCATGAAAGCAGAATGAATCATAATGTATTGTATTGTATCTTATTACAGGTCTCCTCCCAGCAAATGGATGAACTTCGGACTCCCCTGGATAAAGCATTTCACCCGATAAACGGCCTCATACTTTAGGGGGCAACTGTTATAGACATTTTTGTGCCTTACATCACTGAGCATGAAATGTCAATAATTAAGGGATCCAAAGTCCCTAAACATGTTGTTCCTACCCCTAAAGGAACAAGGCCAGCAAACCACAGAAGTTTATAAAAGTTCTCCACCTGAAAACACTCAAAAACAAGCAATTTCTGGATCATGTCAATTGCTCCATTGAGCATCTGCGCTGAATGTCAAGTGCTCCACTCTGTACCTGCGCTAAATGTCAACTGCAAAGAAGGCCACCTGTGCTGAGCGTACTTGGACAAGTGGCAGACTCATTCCTCAAGGTGTCAATGCTCAGGAAGCTTCCAAAATGACACTTGGATCAGGGAATTCGACTGGTGATGAGTAAGAGGTTCCAAATCTCCAAGTGGAAGTAAGAATCTCCAAGTGGACTCAAGAACTGAAGTGGGAGAGGACACTAGTCAGCTTCAAGCAAGCCTCAAGATGACTCATCCTTTCTCCAAAACTCCTATATATAGAGCTCTCTCATGAGGTCTAGGGAGGTTGGATTGTATTGTAAAGAATTGCTGTTGGATTGTGGTTGGATCATTGGGTGTTTATGCTTTTGAAAGGGGCTGAAGAAGGAATTCCTTGTTGCTGGGAAGGAGATGCTGGGTTGGAACCCTATGGGTTGTATCTCTTCCTGAACCCTGTTTATCAATCAATAAAGCTTCTTGGTTCTTTCCTATATGCTGGTGTTTATTGTATGATTAGCATTAGTGTATTTGATTTACTTCTAATCCTGAATCATTTATGAATATGTATATTTGCCTTTGTATTGTGTCCTTCTCTTGTTGCATGTAGCTGCTCTCTTGTCACAGGTAGCTGTTCTCTTGTGATCTTGTGGGTGCAAAAGCGAGGAGGCAAGTAGCTGTGGACACACAAAGCGGAGAGGATCTAGATCGAGGGATAACCGAAAAATAACGGTAAGTCTACCAATCTCCTCTCTTTCATTTTCATAAAGGAAAGAAACTGAAGTAGCTGCATTCGTTTGTTGCTAAGGCACTATCACGCCTTAGGTGGATAGGATCGTCCTGCATAGGCATTTTTCCCCACAACAAACATGATGATCGTTGTAGGGGATTGGGTCATGCTTTAGCCATATGGAAAATTGGCTAAGTGCCCGACATGACTCATGAACAGATTGGAGGAGGGCACACACTTGAGGTATGATGATACTTGGGTGGACTTCTCATGGCCGAGACCAAGAGTAAGTCTTGGTGGAACCTTCAGTGGGGGAGCTATGATGGAAGGGACTTGTGATGATCATGATATGGTTGGGTGACCGAGTTCACTAGACCGAAGATTGTAGACTTGGATGAGGATGATCAATTATTGTTATGAGTCTACTTTGTTGGACTACATGGGCAACTCAGTCATGGACATCAGGTTGGAGACATGAAGCATGGAAATATTATGCAGGGACATGATGCAAGAGCACTTGAAGAGGTGTCACTTATAGGCATCCAATGAGGAGTGCCAAGGCAGGGATGTTGTGCAGATAGATTTGCTGATGTGACATGGAGATGTTTTACTTATGAGCTGATGGAGAGGTTGTGCACTCTTGTACAACAAGGCCATGGACTTGGATGGAGTTGTGAGAAAACTATGGAGCATTCTTACTACATGGAGAGCTGAGGCATCTTGCAGAGAGCTTTGGGCCGAGACTTGTATGCTTGCTGAGATGTTGGTTGGAGATGACACATGGGGCTCATTATGACATGAGATTGTTGTGACTTTTGGAGTTACAACGATGAGGATGCTTTGGTGACTACACTTGGGCATGGGTTGAGCTGAGACTAAACTACTTTTGACACATGGGAGCTGATTGATCTATGATCATGGGCAGCACATGGATAGATGAGACAAGTGTATACTTGTTTCTATGGCAGACTTTAGGGATAACACATTGCAGACATGATGGAGGTTGCTTCATGGACCTGAATGTGGCACACTGAGAGTTGAAGATTGATGAGATGGTCTCTTCATATGGAGGAGATACACATATGGATGATGTTGGGATAGATGTGGCTGATTTCATGTAGCACATTGACACCAAACATCATGGACAACATGTTGCAGATGACATGAGGACTACTTCATGGACCTGAGCATGGCTTACACCTATAGGGAGATGGATTCTTGATCGAGTTGAGGATGTGACAGGATGTTCAGAGAAACAACTGATGGTGGCATGAGGATGTTCACTCTCATGGTTTGAGCATGACATTTGGATTAGCTACCCAACTAGTTCAGACATGGGGTCGCGAAGTGTGCAAAGATGTGTTAGCATTTGTTGGAGTATCATGGCAGCAGTTCACACAAGGACGACACATGATGAGATCGACACGGGAGGTTGCAAGAAGCATGTAGCTTGAGATGGAGGGGCCAGCCTTCCACGATGGAGAGCAGCATGTGGAGATTGTGACAGGGTGATCGATGGTCATGGATTGAGATGATTTCTGATGTATGACATACTTATAAGGTGTATACCTTGGTATGATGATCTTGGTAGATGACAACCAGGATGGTATGTTGTCGAGGACGACAACGACTTCAGGTGGAGGAGGATGTAAGGACCTACTGGCCTTAGGCGCGTCCGCCCGAAGTGCGACCGCGGGTGAACGATGTGCGCGCGCGGTTGGGAGGCTGAACGAACGGCGTTCAGATGAAGTGCGACTTGAAGAACAGCTCGAACTTGACTTGTGCGCGTGGAGATAAGTTGAAACACACATGAAGAAGGGAGAGCGATGGTTTTTATAGGCGTGGGGAGCATGGAGCAAGCACCCACGACCGACCGATGGTTATAGAGGAGGCCGACATGAGTTTTGATGTATTTGCGATAATGGATGGGCGTTGGGCAAGTCAGCTGGGCAGCCAGGACTTCGCCCCAACCTTGGTATATATTGCAAGTGCGTTGGAATCATTTGGACATCCAATCACTCGCTCTACATCTTCGCTCAACAAGAGGAGTGCGCAGATTTGAGGTAGATGCAGCAAGGAAGGTTAAGGCGCATGACATGGTGATGTGCCCGTTCTTGGGCGAGGCTACACGAGGAGTAAGTCGCATATCTCTTGGTCTTGGGTGAAGGTGCGGGAAGGAGCGCCCGGTGGTTGGGTGAGGGCGTACACGGGTGTGTGGCGCCCGCCTGACGATTGAGGCATGCACAGGTGTGTGGCGCCCGGTTTGTGCGACAACTTGGCACTGGTTCTTGGGTGACTCAGGTGAGTGCCCGCCCATCGTGCAAGTGTGCACAGTGACTTGGTGAAGTGTCGACATTGTGAACGGAGGTGTGTCTCGGGTAGTGGCGCCCGTGTGTGGCGACTTGGAGGCGCGCCCAAGTTGGGCAAACGACACGACCATGAAACGAAGGTTGGAACCGGAGGTCGTAGAGTTGGGCAGGCGGTACTACATGCTATTCACACGATTTGGGCATTTGTCAAGAGTTGGAAAGTGGGACTGCGTGTGGGCAGGTGTACATGGTTTGGGTGCTTGCGACCAAACGAAAGCGAACCGGCAAAGATGTGCAACAAGGTGAATGAAGAGTTGGTGAGTTGTGCGGCGATCGTGCGGAGGTGCCGATGAGCTGGGCAACCGAGTTTGCCGAAGTTGGAAATTTGGCTAAGTATAAATTTGGGGTTTCCCAAGGACTTAGCCTATACTTTGTAAAAGTGGAAAAATTATACATATATTGATATTCGGGCAAACTCATATTACAGGGAATTGCCCCTCTCTTTATACTGTTGTGCATTTCTCTTGTATAATGCTGTTGATAATGAATGTGTATGGGTGTTCATTGGTATAAAGGCACATTAATAATACTTGGTAACAAAAATAAAACTAAGTATGGAATGTTAAGGTGTAGTCTACAATCGTAAGTATTGGTGAAAAGAAAATGGTTGGTAGTGCCGCACCTCGCTATAAGCGCTTGAAAGACTACCGTAGGTGTAGGGGTGTGACAATAATAGACAGAGTTGGCCTCGTTCAGTTCATGAACACTTTAGCCGAAATGGTGAAGGGGGCTACGAGGCCTTTGGTTCTCCCTGTTTGGAAAAGAGAAAACCTCTGACCCCAGGCGAATCCCGTTGCCAAACTCCCTCTCTACGAATATGATCAAATAGAAGATAGAGATGGGAAGATGGTGCCACCTAACGGGTTGATCCACAATTCATTCTTCTTCGGACAGAAGGTGATGGAGTCGCTCAAACGGCAAGCAGTAGGTCAATGAAAGTACTCAACGTTTGAAGTTTTATCAACGTTTTTGTGGCGTTTGAGAACAAAGGCTTTCCAACTGCACACAGAGCAGGAAGTTAGGTTCATATTCACTGTGAATGTCTGCACAAAATCACACTCGCCGCTTCCTAGAGGGTTCTACGGGAATGCGATAAGTCTTGCATGCGCGGGGACGACCGCAGAAGAGCTGACAAACAAGCCGCTGTCTTTCACTGTGAAATTGATAAACGAAGTGAAAACGGCTGTGAACAACGAGCACATCTGATCGGTGATAGATTTGATGGAACTGAAGGGGCGCCTTCACTGCACAGTGGTGGGCTCCTTTTTTGTTTCAGACGTTACCAAAATCGGCTTCAGAAATGTGGATTTCGGGAGGGGAAGAGCAGCCTACGGAGGTCCTGCAAGAGGCGGAGTAGGAGCAGTGCCAGGTCTGGTCAACTTCTTAATCTCCCATCGCAATAAAAGTGGCGTGGAGGGAATAGTGGTTCCATTTTCTTTCCCTTTGGTACCAAGCAAAGATTTGAAGCAGAAATTAGTCATGCTATCGAAAACACTCCTCCTTTTGCGCATTCTTATATATGAAAAGTTATCGGGTGTTATGCAAAATCTCACATCAGGTTGGCTTTAGATGGGTTTGGATTTGAATTGTTTTCATAAGACTTCATTATCTTGCGTAATTCTGTTGCTATTTAGGAATAGGCATGTTGTATCTGCATTAGTATGTAATGTTTATCGCCTAAGAAATCAATTGCTCGTTTTAATCTCATATATAATATATGTAAGGTGTTCGGACGTTATTAGTAAAACATGTTTATATGGAAACATCTAAATTAGAAATCTTATAACATTATTTTGCACGATACAATGCATATTACATTACATTTAATATTTCTAAACTAGCAATTGCACCAAATGTTGCAAAGGAAATGCCGTAAGACATAAAGTCGAGAAAAATCGTAAGATTCTAGCAGAATAATGATCGAGAAGAATTAAATCACTTAATATAAAAATTAGTAAAAAATATGTCATTCAAAGCTATAAGGTAAAGAGAAATCACTTACATTAAATTATTTTGTGTTAATTTTGATAAAACCATCTTATATGCAATTTTATTGAGGATTTCATACTTGAAAATTTTCCTATTGAATTATTTTGTGTTAATTTGGATGCAACCATCTTATATGCAATTTTATTGAGGGAATAATTTCGAACTGAAGTAGAAAATTTTCTTTCTATGATATATTGCCAAATTTCTATCAATTATAGTTCAAGCTCATTTTCCCTCCCAAATTCCTATCATTCTTTTTATTCTGAGTAAGCATTTAAGGAAGGGATAAATAGGTATGAATCCGCCTAGTAGATTAATTGATTGGTAGGTCTAGCCAACTATACAAACCACCATTATAATAAAAAAAGAAATACAACTTTATAGGATTCGTCATTGATTAGATTGATTTAACTCTAGAAACAAACTTGACTTTTAAGAAATATCTTGTGTTTAATTAAAACTGGTGCTAAACATAGAAAATGAATTGAATCACTCAAAAATGAGTTATTCTTTAAGGCTTGAATCACTCAAAATGAGTTGTTCTTCAGGGCTTACTACTTGAATGTATAGGGTCAATGATATTCATCTAATACATTAATATAATTTAGAATTATCAATTCATAAGGTGAAATGATACACTCCCATACAAGAATTATATATATAACTAAAACATATTGAATATATATAATATTCCTATCATATTGAATTTAAAAATAAAAATAAATAACATATTTTAATAGATAATATAAATAAATAACATATTTGAATAATATAAATAGAGAAGTAAAAATATCAACAATAAATGATTATATAAATTTATTTAAAAAAAAAAAAATGATTAATAATATCTTTAACATAATTTTTGAAAAATTAAGATTATATTAAATAAATACTATTTTAAAGAATAGTATAAATAAAATAGAAAATTAGAAATATCAATATAAAAATATCAATATGCAATGTTGATATAATTTTTTTTTTAAGAAAAATAAATAATTTTATGAAAAAAATGAAAAAATTAAAACAAATTACTTAAATCATTTTTAAGACATATATATGGTTAATATTATATTGAATTTTTATAATAAAAATAAATAAATTATTAATAAATATAAATAATTAGAAATTTAAATATTAAAAGATCACATAAAAATATTTTATAATAAAACTAATTGATATACTTTAATAAATAATTTTATGAAAATGAATGGAAAAATTAAAATAAATTACATAGATAATTTTTAAAACATCCATATTGTTAATATTATTAACTTT
This sequence comes from Pinus tabuliformis, assembly GCA_031772625.1. Lineage (NCBI taxonomy): Eukaryota > Viridiplantae > Streptophyta > Pinopsida > Pinales > Pinaceae > Pinus > Pinus tabuliformis. The sequence goes on along the minus strand of CM062817.1, from coordinate 1,530,776,146 downwards.
TTATAATAAGATATTAATAAATAAGTAGAAATTTCAATATTAAAAGATCACAGAAAAATATTTTATAAAAAAACTAATTGATATACTTTGATAAGCCATAAAAATTAAATTAAAAAATATAAATCTATCGTGGTAAATGATATAAACTTAGTTCATTGTTTACACAAAAAAAATAATTTTAATAAAGGTCATGGCAGTAATTTTATAATGAGTACCTCGAACTAGAATAGTCGTACAACGTCCTGGTGGAAGAAAAAACGACGAGGGTTACATCGGATTCACATAGAATCGACAACTCTTGAGCTCTTTCGATCAACCCCTCCTCTTCGAAAACGTGACCTGCTTGGTGCACGCGTTAGCTATTCTCTTAATTTCTATTTTCTAGCGGGCAATGTCACTCCAACAATTTGAGACTTACAACAATGGTAAAGTTCTCGCGCGACTAACATAAAAATCATAGATAGTAAGGGAAAAAACAAAAAAAACAAAAATCCGCCAAATCAGAAGTCCTACAACGAGATTAAAAGGGCAACAAAACTGGGTTGATGAGTAACAACCCTAAAATTCTAGCATCTAGGCGAGACAATTCAACACAGAACATGGAGAGCGATATGTGGTGCACAAGTTGGGTATGTGTGTTGTTTAAACATGAGGAAATAGTTGATTAAACATGCGGAAGGGAGGTTATCTACAGCGCAGTACATTGGGCCTAATAATGAAAAGCAAATTGTGCTTCCTCGGCTTACACTCCTTGCCATTAATAGGTTGACTCCAAATTTCTCAAAGGGCCGCAATTCTGCCGATAAAGCAAAGTTCTAAATGACACGAATCCGTATAACATAACGATGATACAGAGGCTATGAGAGCCTTTCAACGGATGGCGAAGACAAGGATGAGGAAGAAGATCATTTCTACTTCGCCGAATTCCATCATTTTGTAATGCAGTTATGGTGCTGTTTACCACAAAAATAACAGCTCTCAGGTATGAATTATCTTCACTGTCACTTGTGTGTGTGGAGACATCAACTTTTCCATGGTAGATCCTGGTTTCCTTGGTTTGGCGCGAGCGCGAGATCACCTTACCACAAAAGGTTTCCAAACTACTAACTTCGCCAGCTACGCCCACTTATTGAACAGTGATTCCTGTGACGGTGTGCTACATGCATAAGCTGCAGAGGACGCAAAGGAGGGGTTCTAGTTTGCTACACTAGATTTTTGTTATTCGATCTTATAACACATATTTCATTAAATTTGGAAGTATTCTATTACAAGGCCTTCAACAACATTCATTCTTTTGTAAATCACCATATTAACTTAATTCAACATAAAAATAATTTAGTAATTTCAAACCAAGTAGAGATCATGAATAGGTCAAACATGAGTTGTTATGTACAATAGTATCAATACACAATAGGAATGTTAAATCAAACTCTTAGAAGCAATTGATTCAAGTTAAATCATATTAGTATGTCTAACATCCAATAAATATATTATAGTTATGGATAACGAACTAGATTCCTCGATGTTTGAATTTTGTGTCTAAGCACTCTAAACCCCTTTCCCGCAACCTATGGAGGATTTGTTGATTGAATGATGTTGATGCGAGGATCTTAGTCTAAATGGAAAGGATGTGCATCCCTTGCATTGCATTGAAACTAGTCTACTAAAAACTTAGTAAAATGTTTTTGTGCTCAATTTCCTATAGTCCCTTTGTGCCTTTATGAAGCACTAATGAGGGGGTGATCATTCGTCTTCATAGCATCCAGGCATCCATTATAAAAGTTATGCATTATTGCTCTAGGTATTTCAATAATGTTAGGCACCATTTATCTATCTCCACTCAAAGCCAAGTACATCAAATGAGAGTTCTTAAATGGGTATTTGAGTCATTCCATTGTGATGGACAATGTCACAAATTGAAGTAAACAAGAATTAGCGGTCTTCTTGTAAGTAGTGGAGGCAAGGGTTTTCAAAGATTAGTATAGTTGATGGTAGTGTGGATATTTATCTCTTCTTGTCAACATTGTCAAAACCAATAATAGTCTCGATGTAATAGCACCAACCAATTGTATTGAAAACCATGATCAATCATTACTTTCACTAAGAGGAGAAATGATAAGAAATTTTAATGAGGAAGAAATAATTGTGAAACATAACTCATGGATTTTAGTTGAATTTTATATAAGTCCCCGTGTTCTTTAATTATTAAATACTTAATCTAAATACAAATAAATTATCATTAAGATATTGATTTTGCGTATTAAATATGTATTAAAAGGCATTCATCTATGACACTTGATTTTTCATGTAGTCTAAATAAACCACTTAAAGCTCATTATCAGTTAATTCTAATTATTTTTGTAAAAGATATATCTTTACTTACGTTAAGAACTTTTTTTCAAAAATAAATGACATTTATAAACTTATATCAATACATATAATTAAATGTAATTGAATAAATAGCTTCTAAGTCTTGTTGGATTCTATGAGATTATTTTAAGTACAAATAATTTATTTTAGAATTGAAATTTACAAAATGTTAATCTTGATGGGAAAATCATGTCATAAGGTGCAAAAATTTTAAAGACAACCATTTGTGGCCCATCTCTTGAATGAGCTTAAATAGTCTACTTAATGCTCGTTGTAAATTCATTAATCCGTGTTTTATTTGAAAATGCATTTTGTTTACATGGATTATTATTCTAGAAATAGCAATGTCACATTTATACATTCATATTAAACCACATGATAGTTAAATAAAAATCAATTAATGGTTTCTTGACTTATTGACTTATATGGCATGATTTCATATAGAAATAATTGATTTAAGAATGCATAGTTAGAAAAAGTTGTTGATTCAAAATAAAATAAACGAGTTAGAACTCATCAACAATTGATTTTAAATTATTAATTTTCTAAAAAATATATTTTTACTTACATTAAGAACTTGATTTCAAAAATAAATTGCATTTATATATACATACATACTAAATAGAATTTAATACATACTTGTCTTGTTGGCTTCTATGAGATTATTTCAATTACAAATAATTTATTTAAGAATTGAAATTTACCAAATGTTAATAGGGGTGGGAAAATCAAATGTCGTATGTTGCAGAAATTTTAAATTCATTTATTTATAACTCGTATACTGAATGAACTTGAACGATATACTTAACATTCATTACCAAATAATTATTCCATGTGTTGTTATGAAAAACATTTAATTTTACATGGAGTTTTATTTCAAAAAAAAATGTCACATTTATACACTTATATTAAACCTCATGATAGGAAAATAAAAGTCGATAAATGGATTTATATAGACCATTTAGAACTCATTATCAATTACTTATAATTTGTTTATATATATACTTACATTAAGAGCTACATTTCAAAAATGCATCACATTTATAAACTTCTATCAATGCATATAACCAAATAGAATTATTCAAGTCATATTGGTTTATATGAAATTATTTAAATCACAAAAAAACTATTTAAGAATTGAAAATGACAAAATGTTAATATGAATGAAAAAATCAATGTCTTATGGTGCAAAAAGTTTAAATACAACTATTTTTTACCCATCTCTTTAATGAGTATAGATCATCCACTTAACACATTGTTAATTAATTATTCCATGTTTTATTAAGAAGATCATTTTTCTTTACATAGAGTTTTGTTTCAAAGCAATAAAATATGACATTAATACACTCTTAGTAAATTAAATGATAACGAAATACAAGTCAATAAATCAATTCCTTATTAAATTATGTGAGATGAGATGATTGCATATACAAATAGTCGATTTAAGAATATATAAAAAAAAGTTATGGATTAGAAATCGAATGCCCTACAATTTAACGAGTAGTATTCAGCTATGAGCCATCATCCATTAGCCTAAAGTGTCCACTTAATACTTATTATCAACAAATTATAAGACTTATTTTTGGAAGAAATGCATCATAATATACGAATATTATATATCACATTTATACAATCATATTAATGGACATAACTAAGTACAAGTCAATAATATAATTCTAGCTCAAATCATATGATTTCAGTTTATTTAAACTACAAATTTACAAAAAATTAACTTTAAGTAATGAAATTAGATGTCTTACAGTTCAAAGACATCATTCATCCATGATAGTGTCTAATCAAACCTTGATAGTCCACTTAGCAATCATTATCATTAATTATATGTTTTTTTAAGAAATGCAAAATTCTTCACAATAGATTTTTATCTCAAAAATTACAAATCACATTTATGCACTCATATTAGTGCATTTTATATGTAAACAATGAATAACTGACTTTGTGCCTTATTGATTTTCAATATGATATGATTGCAGTTACAATCATTAATTGATTTAGGCATATAAATTTATGAAAATTATGGATTAAGAAATCACATATCTTATGCTTCAAAAAGTTCAAATCATTCACCTATGACACATTTCCCATTGGCCTTAATAGTGAATAATGCATTGTGAATAGTGAATAGTGCACATAACATTTATCAAGTAAATTATTATACTTTCTTTAGCAATAATTACACTTTTGTTTGCAAGGATTTCTATTTCAAAACTTATATTTCACATTTATATATCATTATTGATGCATATAAGTAAACATACATCATTAAAAATAAAATGACTTGATGGTTCATGCAAGATAATTTAAATGACAAACAATTCATTTAAGAACGTACACACACATCTTAGGAAAAAATTGATACAACAAAGTAATTGCAAAAGAAATTATAAATAATAAGAAATATACATATTAATATAATTGGCAATGCCCATATATTTCAAAAAATATAAAATCATACAACTTGATTCAACAAAAACTATGTCCAAAATGTATCAAAATTTTGGAATGTACTTTTCAACAAATTTATAAAGGAAATTATCTCCATCCAATACAATGAAGTACATGTTCTATTGAACATTCGAATGTACTAATGTTTTTTATTGATAAGATGAAGTGTCTTAAGAAAGGGGAATTAAACTTGCATAAGCCAAGTATCTTGCTCTTTCCCTGTATAAGATTTTATCAACATGTGGTTTGATCGATATCCAATGAACTGCAAAGTATGCTTTGTTGTATCTATTAGAAATACATTTGATTCTTCATAATTATCTCCATATTGGGACCACACCTCAATCAACGTTTCCTCATAAAATTGTCTTGTTCTCCCTGCTTCCAATTTTGTTTGCAAATGAAAATGAGACCTGTCCCGTGCAAATTTAAAGTCCTCTATATCAATATTTGATTTTTCTAGTACTTTTCATATGTACTTGTCAGTGACATTTAATGTCCATATTGCGACATCATAATTTTTTAAGCAACATTTTCATACCTGACTGAAAAGGCCTTTAAAAATAGGACCCATCACCAAACTGCCAATCTGGTTCTCTTTGAATATGAAAATTTAGTTCATCTTTGGCGTATGATTGGAAGAATACTCCTTCCATTTCAAATATCACCATCTTTTGACTTGTAGTAATGCTCATCCACATCTACACTGCAACCACATGTATGATATTAACACATCTCCACTTCAACACTTCATTGATTAAGGACATAAAAACCTGCCAGTTTAAAAATGATGTTAATATTTATTATGAATTATTTCCATTTGTATGCAAAGGGAATTTTACAATGAGCTAATAGTAATCACAAAATACAAATACAATGGCCCCATTAAAATGAACAAACTAATGATATGTTTACTTTATACATACAACATAATACCTTTATTTAATTTGTATGGAATAAAAATATTCTACGAATGCATTGGCCCACCATTTAAATCATTGATTTTAATACTTATAATGATTTCTTTAATTGCAATTGAAAAATATAATTACAATGGTCTAGTGAAAGTAAACAAATAAATTATATATTAATTTCCACATACAATATAATACGATTTTTAAATTTCAAACCTAATTATTTATATGCTAATTTCTAGAGTCTATACCTTAGTTTCTTTTGGTGCTTCTTTTAGTACTTGTATGTTTATTGTTGGTGCTACGTGCAACCTAATATAGTTTCTCAACTTATAGGGATTAAAAAATGTTATAAAAATACAATGGGCCATCCTTCACATTACTAATTTCTAAGAGGTATAATGATAACTTAAACCAAAATTGAAACAAATAATTGTAATGATCTAATTCAAACAAATATACCAGTTATCTATTAATTTTTACATTTAATATAATCCATTGTAAAAAATTATATAGCATGGGAAATTTTGATATGAAATCATTAAATGGCCATTCAAATCGATATTTATTATCAACACAATATCTCACCAAAAATAAGGAAAATAAAAGTATTTTGCTTTTAGTAATGACAAACCAAATCAACAATTATTTTATTAGTGTTGTGAAATAAAACTAATAATTCATGATGTCATACATATAATAACATGAAATAGACATCGGTCATATTAAGGTACTTCTAAATGTAATTGAACATCTTTAAAAGTAGCTCGCACATCTGTAGCCTTCTTGAGTTTATGCAACATTCTCCATAGCTCATCGATCAACCAATTATCCTCTTGATTTGTTCCAATGAATGGAGGGGCAAGAATCACATTTTCTTTGGGATTATCTTTCACGCTCTCAAGTGAACAATCCACTATAATAGTATTGGTTGCATCATATTGGGTATGCATTTCCCACACTTTTTTCAATGATTTAGTGTGTATAACTTTGCTTGGATTGTCAATGACCTTATGTCCCTTTTGTGGTTTACAATCTTAAGAAGTCCACATAAACACAAGTTTATCTTGAATGTTTCTGAAACCAACTTTTTTTAAACTCTTGTTGTGCTTTCTTTCAAAGCTGTTGTCCAAATTGCAATGTCAAGATATTCATTTTTGAAACACATTTCAAAAAATGTTTTTGCATGTGGATGAATCCAAAATAATTTTTTCTCTATTTTGTAATCAACATTAGTTCCCATTTTCTAAATATGCCCTTTGTTTGTTGCTTCATCGTCGATGCTATGATAAAAAAATGTCCTTTAGTTCAAAAATACCTAATTTATTTTTAGTTATTTTGGTTGCAAGACAATGACAAATAATCTAGCCAAACCATTTTATTCATGTTACAAAAGTTACTAAATAAATTGTTGAAACAATACACTTACCTTCAGTGGTTTTTTCACTATTTATAGATGAAATAATAAGTTATTTTATCATCTTGATAGAACTTGGAGTAAAAATATTAAACATTCAATCAACTGCCAATAGTACTTCTTATTAAACATTCAATCAGATACCAATACCAAGAAAAACATTAGTAATGAAACCTTTAAAAAGAAACACACCCACACACACCTTTAACATTATTTTGATTGTTAATTTTGTCCTTTCTATTAGTTCCTATAATAAAAATGTACAACGTTATGGTAGTTACAAGCATTGGAGTTCAAAGAATAATAAAATAAATAAGAAGACAAGTTATAAGTATTTGATATGACATTATCTTCATATTTGTAACTTTGCACCTCATCATCATCTTTGTTACCTTTATTCTTCTCTATAATAAACATAAAAAAATGTTATAAATTGTGACAATGAACAAAATTCATTAAACAACTATACAAAAGATGAATCATCTTTAATTGTCCATACAATATGTTGGTCTTGATTGTAGTTTTGTGGGACATTCCCTTAGTCACTATATTCATTCTCTTTATTTCCAACTATAATCAACAAATGAAATGCTATGATTCACGATAATAAAAATAATAATTTAGATTAAAAAAAGAGTTACAATGATTAATAACCATTTCTATCCCCATCATTCCATGGTCATTGTCTTGAATAGTTTCATTCTTCACATAATTCCCTATAATAGACATCCAAAAATGTTATGAATCTGGAAATTAAATAAATTCAAAAAGTAGCAAGAACAACAACCTATTATGAAACCAGCTCAAGAAAAGATAGAAAAGATAGATCAACGCCTTAGAATTCAGCCTCTTCGAGGGGGCAACCTCCTTTACATTACATAAATGAACAATTCTTGGATGATACAAATGACAAAACCCCTTTCTATATATAGGAGTCTAAGGAGTCACAATATAATCCAGCCGACCTAACAATAATAATATAAAGCCACAAAAATAACAATAGAGGGATTCTATGGGGCACAGAAATAACAATATGGGGGTAATAGGGGCACAACAATATAAATAAGGGGTATAACTACAATAGTAATGGGGTAATCACTAGTATTATAGGGACCCAACATGCCCCTCTCCTTCAAAAAAGTGTTGTCCTCAACGCTTGAGTAGTTCTGGATACTTCTGCATAAAATTCTCATCCTCCCATGTGGAATCTTCAGCGGATAAGTTCTTCCACTTGATAAGATACTCTGAAATTGATCGATTTCGTAGCTGTCGAGTTCTTGTTTCTGTGACTGCTTCTGGTTCCAATATAATTTTTCCTTCCTCGTCAAGTTCTGGCAATATTGTTTGAATTGGGAGCTTGTCACCTATAACCTTCTTTAAACATGAAACATGGAAAACTGGGTGCAATCGAGAAGCTGCAGGAAGCTCCAATTTGTATGCCATAGTACCAATCTTTTGCAACACCTTGTACGGACCATAATACTTTGGTGATAATTTATTATCCTTCTTAGCTTGCTTTAGGGACATTTGCTTATATGGTTGTAGCCGTAGGAATACCCAATCACCTACATCAAAACTTCTTTCACTGCGATGTTGATCTGCCTGTTGTTTCATTCTATTTTGTGCCAACACGAGGTTATCCTTTAAGAGTTGGAGGACTTGTTGTTGATGTTCGATGTGATGTTCCACTGCCTGAACCTTAGAATTTTCTCTTAAATATGATGTGATGGATGGTGGTTGATACCCATAAAGTGCCATAAATGGGGTCATTTTTGTTGCTGTATGGAAGGAAGTGTTATACCACCATTCAGCCAGAGGCAACCATTTGACCCATTGTGTCTGTTTATCAGATACAAAGCAACGAAGATATCCTTCCAAACATTTGTTTACTATCTCAGTTTGCCCATCAGATTGAGGATGATAAGATGAGCTATGAGCTAACTGAGTACCAAGACAAGAAAATAATTCTGTCCAAAAATTTCCAGTGAAAATGGGATCTCTGTCACTTACAATAATCTTTGGGTTTCCATGTAGCTTTTGAACTGTTTCCATAAATGCAGTAGAAACTGTACTGGCTTTAAATGGATGTGATAATGCACAAAAGTGTGCATACTTGGTAAGTCTGTCAACTACCACCATGATGACACTCTTTCCCTCAGACTTGGGTAAACCTGTGATAAAATCCATTGAAACCTCCTCCCAACGTTGGCTTGGAATGGATAAAGGTTGTAATAGACCCGGTGTCTTAATTGTTTCAACTTTATTTTGCTGGCAAACCAAACATTCCGCCACAAACTTTTGAATATCTGATTTAAGGCCATCCCAAAAAAATTCCTTCTTAACCCTGTGGTAAGTTTTTAAAAATCCTGAGTGCCCTCCTAAGGGAGAAGTGTGCAATTCCATAAGAATCTTTTGTTTTAGCTGGGAATTCTTACAGAGGTATAAGCGATCTTTGTACCATAACGAATCATTTTGCCAGCTAAATGTATCAGAAGTACTGGAATCTTGTTGTAGCTTTCGAATAAGTGCCCACACTTCTTCGTCATTCTTCCATTCCTCCCTTGCTTCGTTTATCCAATCTGGTTGGATAATAGAAATGGCGCACAACAATGCTTCCACATCCTCATCCTTTCTTGAGAGTGCATCTGCCACCACATTTTGCTTCCCTTTTTTGTAGATGATTTCAAAGTCATAACCCAACATCTTTGTGACCCACTTTTGTTGCTCTTCAGAGGATAATCTTTGTTCTAAAAAGTATTTAAGGCTATCATGATCCGTTTTTACCTTGAAGTGTCTTCCCATTAGGTAGGGTCGCCATTTCTTAAGTGCATGGAGTATTGCCAACATTTCCTTCTCATAAATAGCTTTGCTTAAAAACTTTCCCTTGATTGGACGACTTTCAAAAGCAATGGGTCTTTCATCTTGCATTAGAACAGCACCAATTCCATTTCCTGAAGCATCACATTCCACAATAAAGGTTTTTGTGAAGTCCGGTGTAGCTAAGACCGGTGCTTGGCACATTGCCTCTTTAAGATGTTCAAAGGCCTTTGTTGCTTCCAAAGTCCATGAAAATGAATCTTTCTTCAATAATGTTGTTAGAGGTGCTGCTATTCTCCCATAATTCTTAACAAACTTGCGATAATACCCTGTCAACCCAAGAAATCCTCGCAGATGCTTTATGGATGTGGGGATTTTCCATTCCTTAATGGCTTTAATTTTGCTAGGGTCTACCTTAACTCCTTCATGAGATACAATATGACCCAAATATTCCACCTCCTGGACTCCAAAGAAACATTTGGATCTTTTTGCATATAATTGTTTCTCCTCCAATAGTTGTAGCACCCTGTCAACATGTTCAACATGATCCTTCCAAGACTTGCTGTAGATTAGTATATCATCAAAAAATACTAACACAAATTTTCTAAGGAATGGTTTGAAAATTGAATTCATCAAACCTTGAAATGTTGAAGGTGCATTGGTAAGGCCAAAAGGCATGACCAAAAATTCATAATGACCCTCATGAGTTCTAAATGCCGTTTTCGGAATGTCTTCAATCTTCATTCTGATTTGATGATATCCCGAACGAAGATCCAACTTGGTGAAGTAAATTGATCCATGCAATTCATCCAGTAATTCATCAATAACAGGAATGGGGAACTTATCTTTAATAGTGAGCTTGTTGAGCTCCCTATAATCCGGACACATGCGCCATGATCCATCCTTCTTGTGCACCAATACTACTGGAGCTGAGAAAGAACTTTGACTCGGTTGAATTATACCAGCCTCTAGCATTTCTGCAACCATACGTTCAATTTCACTTTTTTGGACATAGGGATATCTGTACGGCCTGATGTTTGGAGGAACACTTCCTGGAATCAGATGAATAGCATGATCATGATCACGCATAGGTGGGAGACCCTTGGGAGTCTCAAATACCTTGGAATGATTGTCCAGGACTTTTTGGAGATCTGGAGAAATAGATGATTCCAATGTGGAAACATCTAGCGAGCATAATTGTGCAATTACACCTCTTTGCTCCTTTTTTAGAAGCTTTGTCATACCATGAGAGCTGATTATCTTTCCTGGTTTCCCTGCAATACCCCTTAATTCAACTTCCTTTCCTTCCGTAGAAAATTTGATGAAAAGTTCTTGAAAATTAAAAGCTATTGTACCCAAGGATTGTAGCCATTGGACTCCTAGTACAACATCAGCACCTCCCATTGGAATGGAAAGCATTGGGCTAGTCAATACATATTCTCCCATGGATAGCTTGATATTATGGCACTTTCCAGAGAAATTTATTGTTCCTCCATTTGCAATCATCACTTGACACTCTGGTGCTGGATATAGGAAGCAATTCAATTCTTTTGCTACCCTACAATGAATAAAATTGTGGGTGCTTCCTGAATCAATCAACACTATTACCTTTTTCTTCTTGATTTGTCCTTCTATCTTGATGGTTTGAGGAGTGGTAATTCCGGCCAATGCATTACAAGATATGGTCGGATTTATTTGTTCTTCATCTAGGCTTTGTTCCTGGAGTATATCTTCTTCTTTTGACCTTTCTTGCTCCTTTTCTTCTTCCTCTTCACAATCTATGTAGAATAATTTCTTCTCAGCACACTTATGACCTTTAGTGTATTTGCTATCACAACTGTAACAAAGCCCTTTTGCTCTTTTTTCTTCCAATTGTTGTGGTGTCAACCTTATAGGTTGTGGAAGACTAGGGGCAACAACACTTCCATCTTTATAGTTGTGAGTGGTATGCTTCCTGGTTGCCATAATTTTGCTTTCCATTTTTCTTGCTAACCTGAATGCCTTCTCTAATGAATCAGGTTCCCAAAGGCGAACATCATGTTGGATATTATCCTTTAAAGACCCTATGAACACATCAATCCTATGTTCCTCTGGAATATCTTTTACCCTTATGTTCAATTTTTGGAACTCCTCAATGTGCTCCATTACTGAACCCTTTTGTTTGAGACTTATCAATTGGCTAAAAAAAGTGTTGCTTTTTGTATCTTCATAATGTGCTATCAATTCTTCCGTAAAAATTGCCCAAGTGATAAATTGTTTACGAGAGCAAAGCCATTGATACCATACAAACTGATTTGGTTCCAAATATACAATTGCCATACGTACCTTTTGTTCGTTTTGCACATTATTGAGATCGAAGAATTGCTCCATCTGTAATATCCATGTGGCGGGATCCTTGCCATCAAACTTCCTCATATCGATTTTTGGAATATGGTGATTCTTCGATCCAACATTAGCATCTATGGAATCATGATTAACATTTCTTTCGTTCTCATCATGAGTTTCCTTTACTATCTAGTGTTTGTTAGACTTACTTCTAACATAAACACAAGCATGGTTCCAACAACACTGCAGGGCAAAACAAATCTAGAATGTGCTATATTTTCTTCTAGCACAACCATAAGCACATAACAAAATTGTAGGAATAAATAAATTCAACACATGTTATATTTACTTTTAGTACAACCACAATTATATTGCCAACAACAACATTCCAAGGTAAAATAAGTTTAACACACAATAGATTTTCTTCTATCGCAAATATAATCATCTTAGCAATAACAACATTGCAAGGTACAATAAATCTAACGTGTGCTAGATTTCCTTCTAGCACAAATACAAGAGCATAACAACATTGCATGCTAAAAGAATTCTAGCACATGATGAATGACAAATATTATTTTTTCCTCCAAAAACTTATTGAGTTTCATTTTCATTTGTTATTATATTGTTGAATACCTATCTAAGAATGTTTGTTGAATAGGATCATATAATTATTGAATTATATCACATCCTGAATGATTTTAGTGTCATGGATCTTTGAATCAGTGTAATTATAGGAGAAAAGAATCTATATATTCCTTGAGGAAACGAAAAAATGTAGCCCTCTCAATAGGCATGTATCTAATACCTAGATTAATATTTTGTGGGTATTATTTGTTACAAATATTCATTACCTGATATTGCATTGCATAGGTATTGGATTTATAGTTTGTTTCCCCCTTGAACTTTTCTTCCGAGTCATGAGACTTCTCCATTTGAACCACATATTTAAGAAATAAGTTCTCACTCTTTAGTTTTGCATCTAGAGACAATGTATTAATTTGATCACAACATCAATTTTCATCAATGGTGATCCCCTAAAAGTATCTCCCTATGTGAGGAATTCTAAAATAGGGGCATCATCATCAAAAATATCTAGTTTGTAATATTGTTTGGTATAGAAGGCCTAAAAAATTGTTCATTAGAAAACATGTCCATAGAAAATTTTCCAATTGGTATAAATATAGGAGTTGTGTTTGAAAGTAAATTTGCATTTTCATTTTGACTTCAATGTACATAATTAATATTGAATGCATCAAAATTAGAAATAATAATCCATGCCTCATCTATATAATTCTTAAGGTGATTAAAATACAGTGAATTGAATTTCCTAAATGTTTGATAACTATTTGTAAATCCCTATCAGTTGGAGCTATTTAACTTCCAAATCTATCACTTTTTTAAGACCTTTTATCAAATCCTAATACTTAGTGACATTATTTGTGCATGGGAAATACAAGCGACAAAACATCAAATATTTGTATCCTTTAAGATCTCTAAGAGTGCATCTAGACCTTTCACATGAACTCGACTTAGAGCCATCAAAAAATAAAAGCCATACATTCTAATTTACATCTAAATTTAATAATTTTGAAAATAACTTTGTACATGTTCTTTCATAATACATATATTATTTACAAGAAGCTAATTCGATTGAAATATCTTAGATTGATTACACACATCTACAAAAGGTGAACATTCAACAATAAATTTCCAAAAAAGAGAGTCAAACTAGTAGTTAAAAAGTGTAGAATTAAAGAACACAATGAACACATTTGAATCATTCAAATTAGTGATCGTGTGCTTCATATGCCTCTTTCTTGTTATTTTAATTTGATTAGTATTGTCATTATATGGAGGCCAAAGATGTGACCATTCTATCAAAAAAAATCCATTTATTTTTTCAAACCAACCGTCGCTTAGTAATAAAGCATATGACTCAACCACTATTTTGGATTAGAAAAAAGTTTGAGAAGTACACACTTTAATTCACTATTCACTTTAACATTCGAGCATTCTAGTTGAACTTTGGGTGGGTTTCAATAACTGGTAAACTTTCGTGACTGTATCTTTGAATTTTGCTACTAGGTTTACAGAAATTCAAAGGTGTAAAGTCGTGTTGTTCACAACTTTACAAAATAACAATGACTGGAACCCAGACATCCAATGTTCACATTACATGGGCAAGGGTTGCAAAGTCCACGTTGAACAATCCCCTTCGACCTCTTCCACCAGCCCAAAGTAAACCAAAAGGAAAGCATGTAGGAATGGAGTCAAATATTTATGGATCCAGTGTTGTTGTTGAACCCCTTAAACAATGTGCAGTGTTATCAGATGTGTCTAATATCTGTAAGGAAGCACCCATGATTGATTTCTTGAAAAAACCATCTAAAATTCAAGCCTTTTAGGGGCGGTTTTTTAAGAGATATGAACTGCCCCCAAATGTGTCACTTTTCAGGGGGGGTTCCAAACTTGAAAAGTGACTTTTGGGTGGAATTTTTTAGAACCCCCCTACCTTCAAAGCATCACCTCTAAATGTCAAGCCTTTTAGGGAAGGTTTTTGAAGAGATAGCATTGATGGGTAGCCCAAATGGTTGGTTGAAGCCTACCTGCCAAGTCATTGGCCCTCTGTTATGAGGCGTTGGTTCAATTCTCCTTGGCTTCGTCAGGGTCAAGCCCCAGAAGTTGGGTCGATTAGGCATGAGGGCCCTTCACGTGGGCTCTGCGTTGTGAGGACAAACAAAAAGGTTTTTTAAGAGATATGAACCAGCCACAAAAGTGACTTTTAGGGGCGATTGAAATAGCCCTCAAAAGTCATCTTTCAAGGTTGGTTGTAAATTGCCTAAAAAAAGTCACTTTTGGGGGTGATTTGAAACCCCCTCAAAAATTGACCTATGTGGGAAATTTAAAATCCCCCTCATAGAAACGTACAAGGGCGGCTTACAGCCCCCTTGTAGCAACTTATGAGGGTGGTTTAAAACCACCTTGTTGCAAGGTTTGGGGATGTTGGGCGCCCCCCTCGTACTAACTTTTGGGGGCGTTAAGAGCCCCCCTCGTGGAAACTTGTGGGGGCATTAGAAGGCCCCCTTATAGTAGACTTTACATACTTTCACATTTAGATAGGCCCCCTTATAGTAGACTTTACATACCTTAACATTTTTAGATTGTGATACTTTCAAACTGTTATGTTGGGCACGAGTGAAGAGGATCAAAAAGTTGGGTAGTTGTATCCAATTGAGGTTGGCTTACACGATGCGTCACTGAATTCATCAAATCAAGGAGAGTTTGCAAATCACATTGAATCAGCTTTGCACAAACCTTCATTCGAGCATACAATCATCTCTTTACATTCACTCCATAATGAAAGCACTAAAGAAAATGGATGATGTCATTGAATATAGTGTTGATCCTGATGTATTCTATGGGAATTTTAGGAGGTGTTTGGGAATGTTCTTTCTGTTTCTTTTATTTGCACTAAAGGGCATGGAATTATCAAAGAATGAAGGGGAAAAATATTTCCATATTTCTCAATAACAACCAAGCAAGTTGAAGGACCAATCCCTCCTAGCCTCATCCCTTTACCTCTTTGTGTTATGTTTCCTTGCCAACAAACCCCTACACTTTATTTCGACAGCCTTTGGCAGGTTATAACTGGTAGTAGAGTTTGTTTAATTCTCAAGGAACTTTCTCTTCTTAACACAAATACATTTAGGTATATTTCCATATAATGAATTTTTATTTAGTATCCCGTGGTTGGTTTGGTCTCTAACTCTTTCAGTTTGTAGTCTATTGGATTGTTAGTCCATCTATCATATTTACTTTCCCTCCAAGTGCAGCCCTTAAGTCCAATATTTTCCCTAATGTTTTTTCTCCTCACTCTTTCGTCCCGAGGGAGAAATGCAAGGGGTGGTCAAGGTCGTAGCCAGGGCCAAGGTTGTGGTCATGGAATAACTCAAGCTCAACCTTGAACTACCTGAAATCAAGGTCGCAGAAATAACAATGATTTAAACTTGGAAGAAACTTTGTCTTAGCAAGCACACCCACATGCTCGTTAGATTATTTTCGGTTGGGAGAATGAATTGAAGCAGGAAACATATAATGAACTAGAACTAAATGAATGGAAGGATCTCATCCCTAACCCAGGCCATACTAAAGGCCGATACACCCAGTTCCGCAGACCCTGTACCTTTTCTGGATGATGAAAAATCTCTCGAAAAAGGCTTTAACATCCATCTTTGAAGGAATTTCATAGTTAGCAACAAAAATACAGGAAATCGACAAGGAATTCCAACTCATTCAATGCCAAATTCAACAAAAAAACGCTCATTAAAGTCATATTGAGAATCATATTCCCTGCCTTCCACAAACTGAACTATCAGGCTCCAGTGCCAAAGACTTGACGCCAATTGAATCTTTTGATGATTATCATTTTTCTTAGCATAGTTTTGACTCTTAATTTTTCTATGTATAAATGAATAGTATGCATTTTTTATCTTTCTGTTATAGACATAGAGTAAATAGGAGACGCATAGACACTCAGGTTTATATAGCCTTGCTTAACATTCTCATGCTTTTCAGATTTTGGATGGCATATAATGTTGTCAGATGGCCAACATACATAGTTTCCCAATGAGCAAGTTGAGGCCATCTAATTATGGATGATGTTTATGTAATTCCTGCTTGTTTTTTAAAATGGAATAGAAAGGATATGCCAACTTACTAAAATTATTTATTAAAAAAAAAACTATTTTTTTAAAATAAAATATTTCAAATTATAATAACTTTAATATTATAATTGAATTCTAAATTTCCAAAAAAATAATAAATTACTTGCAAGCAGCACCACAACCTCCAAAAATTAAAAATTAAACCTACCTAACAAGGATCACAACATATCGAATACACAAAATACCCACAACCATAGGTAATGCACTTCAAAATTTTCTATCCTCTCTCCAACTACATGGACGTTTTCATGGCAATGTCACATGTCAAATTTTTGCAAGTCACCAAACACATATATTGTTGGTTGGTTAATGGATGGATGCTATCAGTGACAAGAACATAAGAAAATGATATGTTAAGACACATACAACACAACTATACAAGACTCACATCATAAGAATATGAGATAAGCAAACAAAGAACCAAATGAAAAAATAATTGCAATTGAAGAGGCTGTTATGAAACCAGCTCAAGAAAAGATAGATCAACGCCTTATAATTCAGCCTCTTCAAGGGGGCAACCTCCTTTACATTACATAAATGAACAATTCTTGTATGATTCAAATGAAAAAACCTCCTTTCTATATATAGGAGTCTAAGGAGTAAAAATATAATCCAGCCGACCTAACAATAATAATATAAAGCCACAAAAATAACAATAGAGGGATTCTATGGGGCACAGTAATAACAATATGGGGCCAATAGGGGCACAACAATATTAATAAAGGGTATAACTACAATAGTAATGGGGTAATCACTAGTATTATAGGGACCCAACATGCCCCTCGCCTTCAAAAAAGTGTTGTCCTCAACGCTTGAGTAGTTCTGGATACTTCTGCATAAAATTCTCATCCTCCCATGTGGAATCTTCAGCGAATAAGTTCTTCCACTTGATAAGATACTCTGAAATTGATCGATTTCGTAGCTGTCGAATTCTTGTTTCTATGACTGCTTACGGTTCCAATATAATTTTTCCTTCCTCGTCAAGTTCTGGCAATATTGTTTGAACTGGGAGCTTGTCGCCTATAACCTTCTTTAAACATGAAACATGGAAAACTGGGTGCAATCGAGAAGCTGCAGGAAGCTCCAATTTGTATGCCATAGTACCAATCTTTTGCAACACCTTGTACGGACCATAATACTTTGGTGATAATTTATTATCCTTCTTAGCTTGCTTTAGGGACATTTGCTTATATGGTTGTAGCCGTAGGAATACCCAATCACCTACATCAAAACTTCTCTCACTGCGATGTTGATCTGCCTGTTGTTTCATTCTATTTTGTGCCAACATGAGGTTATCCTTTAAGAGTTGAAGGACTTGTTGTTGATGTTCGATGTGATGTTCCACTGCCTGAACCTTAGAATTTTCTCTTAAATATGATGTGATGGATGGTGGTTGATACCCATAAAGTGCCATAAATGGGGTCATTTTTGTTGCTATATGGAAGGAAGTGTTATACCACCATTCAGCCAGAGGCAACCATTTGACCCATTGTGTTTGTTTATCAGATACAAAGCAACGAAGATATCCTTCCAAACATTTGTTTACTCTCTCAGTTTGCCCATCAGATTGAGGATGATAAGATGAGCTATGAGCTAATTGAGTACCAAGACAAGAAAATAATTCTATCCAAAAATTTCCAGTGAAAATGGGATCTCTGTCACTTACAATAATCTTTGGGTTTCCATGTAGCTTTTGAATTCTTTCCATAAATGTAGTAGAAACTGTACTGGCTTTAAATGGATGTGATAATGCACAAAAGTGTGCATACTTGGTAAGTCTGTCAACTACCACCATGATGACACTCTTTCCCTCAGACTTGGGTAAACCTGTGATAAAATCCATTGAAACCTCCTCCCAACGTTGGCTTGGAATGGATAAAGGTTGTAATAGACCTGGTGTTTTAATTGTTTCAACTTTATTTTGTTGGCAAACCAAACATTCCACCACAAACTTTTGAATATCTGATTTAAGGCCATCCCAAAAAAATTCCTTCTTAACCCTGTGGTAAGTTTTTAGAAATCCTGAATGCCCTCCTAAGGGAGAAGTGTGCAATTCCATAAGAATCTTTTGTTTTAGCTGGGAATTCTTACAGAGGTATAAGCGATCTTTGTACCATAACGAATCATTTTGCCAGCTAAATGTATCAGACGTACTAGAATCTTGTTGTAGCTTTTGCATAAGTGCCCACACTTCTTCATCATTCTTCCATTCCTCCCTTGCTTCATTTATCCAATCTGGTTGGATAATAGAAATGGCGCACAACAATGCTTCCACATCCTCATCCTTTCTTGAGAGTGCATCTGCCACCACATTTTGCTTCCCTTTTTTGTAGATGATTTCAAAGTCATAACCCAACATCTTTGTGACCCACTTTTGTTGCTCTTCAGAGGATAATCTTTGTTCTAAAAAGTATTTAAGGCTATCATGATCCGTTTTTACCTTGAAGTGTCTTCCCATTAGGTAGGGTCGCCATTTCTTAAGTGCATGGAGTATTGCCAACATTTCCTTCTCATAAATAGCTTTGCTTAAAAACTTTCCCTTGATTGGACAACTTTCAAAAGCAATGGGTCTTTCATCTTGCATTAGAACAACACCAATTCCATTTCCTGAAGCATCACATTCCACAATAAAGGTTTTTGTGAAGTCTGGTGTAGCTAAGACCGGTGCTTGGCACATTGCCTCTTTAAGATGTTCAAAGGCCTTTGTTGCTTCCGGAGTCCATGAAAATGCATCTTTCTTCAATAATGTTTTTAGCGGTGCTGCTATTCTCCCATAATTCTTAACAAACTTGCGATAATACCCTGTCAACCCAAGAAATCCTTGAAGATGCTTTATGGATGTGGGGATTTTCCATTCCTTAATGGCTTTAATTTTTCTAGGGTCTACCTTAACTCCTTCATGAGATACAATATGACCCAAATATTCCACCTCCTGGACTCCAAAGAAACATTTGGATCTTTTTGCATATAATTGTTTCTCCTCCAATAGTTGTAGCACCCTATCAACATGTTCAACATGATCCTTCCAAGACTTGCTGTAGATTAGTATATCATCAAAAAATACTAACACAAATTTTCTAAGGAATGGTTTGAAAATTGAATTCATCAAACCTTGAAATGTTGAAGGTGCATTGGTAAGGCCAAAAGGCATGACCAAAAATTCATAATGACCCTCATGAGTTCTAAATGCTATTTTCGGAATGTCTTCAATCTTCATTTTGATTTGATGATATCCTGAATGAAGATCCAACTTGGTGAAGTAAATTGATCCATGCAATTCATCCAGTAATTCATCAATGACAGGAATGGGGAACTTATCTTTAATAGTGAGCTTGTTGAGCTCCCTATAATCCGGACACATGCGCCATGATCCATCCTTCTTGTGCACCAATACTACTGGAGCAGAGAAAGAACTTTGACTCGGTTGAATTATACCAGCCTCTAGCATTTCTGCAACCATATGTTCAATTTCACTCTTTTGGACATAGGGATATCTGTACGGCCTGATGTTTGGAGGAACACTTCCTGGAATCAGATGAATAGCATGATCATGATCACGCATAGGTGGGAGACCTTTGGGAGTCTCAAATACCTTGGAATGATTGTCCAAGACTTTTGGGAGATCTGGAGAAATAGATGATTCCGATGTGGAAACATCTAGCGAACATAATTGTGCAATTACACCTCTTTGCTCCTTTTTTAGAAGCTTTGTCATACCATTAGAGCTGATTATCTTTCCTGGTTTCCCTGCAATACCCCTTAATTCAACTTCCTTTCCTTCCATAGAAAATTTGATGAAAAGTTCTTGAAAATTAAAAGCTATTGTACCCAAGGATTGTAGCCATTGGACTCCTAGTACAACATCAGCACCTCCCATTGGAATGGAAAGCATTGGGCTAGTCAATACATATTCTCCCATGGATAGCTTGATATTATGGCACTTTCCAGAGCAATTTATTGTTCCTCCATTTGCAATCATCACTTGACACTCTGGTGCTGGATATAGGAAGCAATTCAATTCTTTTGCTACCCTACAATGAATAAAATTGTGGGTGCTTCCTGAATCAATCAACACTATTACCTTTTTCTTCTTGATTTGTCCTTCTATCTTGATGGTTTGAGGAGTGGTAATTCCCACCAATGCATTACAAGATATGGTCAGATTTATTTGTTCTTCATCTAGGCTTTGTTCCTGGATTATATCCTCTTCTTTTGACCTTTCTTGCTCCTTTTCTTCTTCCTCTTCACAATCTATGTAGAATAATTTCTTCTCAGCACACTTATGACCTTTAGTGTATTTGCTATCACAACTGTAACAAAGCCCCTTTGCTCTTTTTTCTTCCAATTGTTGTGGTGTCAACCTTATAGGTTGTGGAAGACTAGGGGCAACAACGCTTCCATCTTTATAGTTGTGAGTGGTATGCTTCCTGGTTGCCATAATTTTGCTTTCCATTTTTTTTGCTAACCTGAATGCCTTCTCTAATGAATCAGGTTCGCAAAGGTGAACATCATGTTGGATATTATCCTTTAAAGACCCTATGAACACATCAATCCTATGCTCCTCTGGAATATCTTTTACCCTTATGTTAAATTTTTGGAACTCCTCAATGTGCTCCATTATTGAACCCTTTTGTTTGAGACTTATCAATTGGCTAAAAAAAGTGTTGCTTTTTGTATCCTCATAATGTGCTATCAATTATTCCATAAAAATTGCCCAAGTGATAAATTGTTTACGAGAGCAAAGCCATTGATACCATACAAACTGATTTGGTTCCAAATATAAAGTTGCCATACATACCTTTTGTGTGTTTTGCACATTATTGAGATCGAAGAACTGCTCCATCTGTAATATCCATGTGGCAGGATCCTTGCCATCAAACTTCCTCATATCAATTTTTGGAATATGGTGAGTCTTCGATCCAACATTAGAGTCTATGATATCATGACTAACATTTATTTTGTTCGCATCATGAGTTTCCTTTACTACCTTTTCACCATTAGTAAGTATTTCTTGTAGAAAATTTGTCAAATCTGTCTTCATATCTGTCATGCCTGTCTTCAAGTTTGTGTTCAAATGTATCTTCAATTCTTCCATGTCTGTCCTCAAATCTGTCTTCCAATCATCCATCTTAGCTTCCACGCCCTTTATCTTAGATTCCACGCCATTTATCTTAGCTTCTATTAGCTTTTGTGAGCGTGACATTTGTTGCACTTGTTCCTGTAATTTTGATATATCATGTAGCATTTCTTCCTCTTCTTCATGAGTCATGCTAGAGCTTTCAGGTTCCTTACTAGGTGTTTGCATTTTCTTTCCTCGGGGCATTGGTTACTGATAATAATTCCTTCAAAATAATTTTCAAACTGGTCTTAAGCAAAAAATTTAAGAAAATCTACACACCTTTTTTCACTTTGTAGGAGCTCGATATTGCCTCTGATGTATCTCTGTACTTTTCAATCATCTAGTTCTGAATTTGTGACCTGAAGTAGCCCTCTATGTCCTCATTCCAATGCCACAAGTTTGACCCAAATTGGATTCTCCACGGAAGAGTTATGCGAAATCTCCCACAGTGACTTGATTATAGACTAGTTCAGTAGAGCGAACTTGTACGACATGGCACGAGTCACTGTTTCGACCTTTGGATCTGAAAACTGCATACAAGAAACTAGAGTCCGTCCTCTTTCTGTACCTTCTTATGAAATTTCAATCCAATCCCCAGAGAGAAAGTTATGACGATTTTCCCCAGGTCACCTGTTTGGAATGTAATTCAGGAGTCTGCAAAAGGACCAACTTCCTCAGATCATATCTCTGCAAATATAGCGCAAAAGACTCTGAAATTTGGACCCAAGGTTCACCGCGATTTCTTCTCAAATGGGTTTTTCTTACAACTTCTGAAACGTCGCAGAAAAAATTTTATAGCGAAAATGCCACGATGACCTGTTTGGAGCAGCGAAACCCTAGAATCCAAAGCTCTGATACCAAATGTTATGAAACCAGCTCAAGAAAAGATAGAAAAGATAGATCAACGCCTTAAAATTCAGCCTCTTTGAGGGGGAAACCTCCTTTACATTACATAAATGAACAATTCTTGGATGATTCAAATGAAAAAACCTCCTTTCTATATATAGGAGTCTAAGGAGTCACAATATAATCCACCCGACCTAACAATAATGATATAAAGCCACAAAAATAACAATAGAGGGATTCTATGGGGCACAGTAATAACAATATGGGGGCAATAGGGGCACAACAATATTAATAAGGGGTATAACTACAATAGTAATGGGGTAATCACTAGTATTATAGGGACCCAACAGAGGCCAAGTGTGTTTACAGTCCGATGTGCATTTTTATAGGTTGTAGTGTATGTTTTCAACAGTTTTTGGCTATATTTGTTTGGTCAAATTTGCCTACGCAATTTGTTCGCAATTCATTGGAATCAAAAATTTGATTTGTGAATTTTGTATAATAGTGGCAGTTTTTTAAGAGCTGAATTCAAAAAGAAAAAGCAAGATTTCACCCAAAAATAAATGTTTCTAGCCAAAAATTCCAAAGAAATAAAATAGAATAAGGACACAATACCGCTTTTATAAAGTAATAAGGAAAAAATGGAAATTATTTTATTATTATTAAATTGATAATTAATTGAGTTTGTCTTGAATAATTGGGATTTTCTTGTCATAATGACTTGGAACCTAAATCTAAACATAAACATTCTCGATATATGTGATAACATTTCTACGGTTTTGAATTATAAATCTTTTTTTTTCCGCACAACCAAAAAAGACCACGTTTCCTACATTAATGTTCATAACGATAAACCTTGTGACTTATTTAGCTGAAAGTCTAAAATATTGCTCAAGCAGCCTACTCCCAACAACTAATTTTACTTTGTTGATCATAACATGATTGTTTCTTATTAATTATCTTTTATTTTGCTAAAGCAAGTCGTATCTTCTATTTCATTAAATCTTAAAACAACTTACATAATATACACCATTCCCAAAAGGAACTGTGGGCCATAGAACAAGCATCCGCTTATAGTCTATGGCCCGGAGCTAAAGGCTTAAACTACAAAGGCTTAGTCTTGACCCTGTTTTTAGTGCAAGCCACTCCTTGATTGGCCAGAATGTCCGCCAATTTATTGGCCGTCCTTCGCACATGAGTGAAACTCACTGTGCGCAAGTCTAGGAGGTGAAATTGGATCCTTTGAAAGACTTGGATCAGCCTCCAATGACTTGATATTTTTTCCGGCTCTGTGCCACAACATATTCTTTTAACCGAGTTAATGATCAACTCAGAATCGGCTTCAATAATAATATTCTGGAGATTATCCTGTTTCAGGAGCTCTAAACACTATTCAAAAGCCAGTAATTCAGCCATATTGTTTGTGGCTATTTCCAGATGGCAATGGAAAATAAAAAGAATACAACCATTATCATCTCGTAGCACTCCTCCAAAACCAGCAAGACCTAGGTTGCCGTATGAGGCCCCATCAATGTTGAATTTCAGAAAACCCTGAGGGGGAGGATGCCAATAATCTAGCTTATTTTTAGGATTCATAGCCTTCCTATCCATTCCGTGTGGTATAAGCTCCTGCATACCTAGCTGATGAAGTATCTGCATCTCATTTTTTGAAGGTGGATTTTTTGGGTAATTTTTCACAATAGTGCCAACCGTCTCCTTGAGCTATCTTAAGATCTGCTAAAAAATGTGATGGGTGGTTCTGTGAACATTTTTGAAGATTCTATTGTTCCTTTCTTTCCAAACATTCCAAATTATGAAGCCTGGAATTAAAACCCAAGCCAAGCGAAGAAACTCATACTCAAAGAAGTTTCGTCTCTAGTTATTTAGGGTGTTGATAATGCTTTCTTTGTCCCTATCCATCTGTTGGAAAATTGTGGCAAAAGTGTCCCACAACCTAGAGGTAAAGATGCAGTCATTGAGAAGGTGCTCCATTGTCTCCTCTTGGCTTTCACAGAGGTGTCATCTAGAAGGTCCCAGAACACCCCTCTTCTGAATATTTTCCCAAGTCAGAATTTTCTTATGATGTACCAACCACATGAAGAGTTTAATTTTCATCCAACCTTGATGCCTCCAAAGGTTCTACCAAACCCTGTCTGGTACATAGGAATCCAACTCAAGGAATATCTTCTTGGCTTCCTTAATATTGAAGGTACCTTCTTTATTGTTGCCCCATCTAAGTTGGTCATGCCCCTCTGAAACAAGAATCTTCCTTTGGTCCAAAATTGTCAGTAGTGCATCTGCTTTTGCTTTCAAGGGGTTGTCATCCCCGAATTCTATATTCTTCCAGGTTCTCCATTTGTCTTCTATACTTGTTTGTTCCCAAAAATCTTTAACCCTGAAAAGTCCTTTGGTATTCGTTTCTTTCTTGAGGTCCAGAAATTTCTCTCTTAATTGTTTCTCATTAATTATCACTTCCCAGTTTTCATTGGAGATTGAACAAATACAAATGGAATACAAGACCATAGCAATCTCAATTCTGGATTTGAACATTTAGAACTCACTCTTTTTGTTTTTTTCTCACCAATTATTCCAAAGCCATTAGATTTCTATGTTGAAGTTTTAAATATCCCATAGCTTCCATGAGAGAAAATAGATTTATGTACTGAATTTGCCTATGGATTTTAAAAATTGACGCCGCCTCGTCTTATCAGGCAACCTAGCCATATCTTCCACCTCATCCCCTTCTCAGGTAACACTCAATTTAGGTGATTTCTTCAGTCTCATAATGCAACAACAAATGTCTCTCTCTTCTCAGGAAACAAACACCTAATTTAGGCAATTTTGTGAGTCTCATAATGCAGCAATAGAAATAGATGTCTCTCTTTCACCAAGTTAAATCAATAAAGAGGTAATCCAATTTGTCCAAATGTCTAACTTCAAAATTCAGGGATTAACTCAGAGTGTGTCATCCTTATCTCTTCACATACGCTTCGTTGCAGTTAAATCAAACCAGTCTCAAGCCATCTGGGAGATCCTGGAGACACACCTCCACCCACTGATCCCTTCGGAATTCCACATGCTTTGCGAAAAAAAAGTGTTTCCTCCATCCACTATCATGATTCATGGGTTTTGGCAAGCAGGAACCTAGGAGAGGACATATGTAATAACAACCCATTTACCACACAATAAACCATGGAAAGAGTACTATGATCAAGCTTCACAATTTTTTGGTGCTAGCAGAGGAGGTTTCCCATAGTCTACTACAACTCAAAGTGCATTAGAAAATTTGATATATGAATGAATCTATGCTTTATAAATTTGCATACATACATAATCAATTATAGGCATGAGGTATACAAATCAATTTACAACAACTCAATTTTGGATACATAAATTATTATCTTTGGATATTCAAACAAATTTATAATTCCTTGTGTATATGTTTTCATAGTTATTCATGTTCTTACTTCAATTTTTTAAAATATTTTTGGATGTTCCAACGAAGTTACAATGTAAGTTTTCACAATTATTCATATTCTTACTCAGACTTTCTCAAAACAAACTATATAAAAAAAATTGAAACATCAATATTTATAGTGAACACTCCACTTTGTCAAAAACAGATAAACAAAATATCTTACCCTTTCCTACAGGATCGGAGGGTGGGGTACTTTCAAACTTTGTTACATGGGAAAAAATGACATCATACTGCACATGGGTACATATTCAGTTTAAACCTGGCTAGTTATTCACATCACCCTGGTTAAATGCAAAGCCTAATCAACAAGAAATGTTGCATCAAAAGTAAGTGCAAAAACCCAATCTAGATTCTATTATATGAGGAGAGATAGAATCGTTCCAAGTTAGGAAGAAACGATAGCATTGTTGATCCAACAAGTGGTACACTAAGCCCAAGATAAATACCATTACTTGGAAATTGATGGTGACAATAAACTTCAAAGGGGGAGGTTTAAATCTCTAAGATCAAGTTCAAATATTTGCATTACAAAGGAAGCTACAGTACAAGACATTGTGACCTTGGGGGTCAGTTTGCAAGTTGTATAAATCAACTTCTGAAAAAAAAGATAGTCCTGTAGGGTGTTACTGCAGGTTTGGAGAGTAAATTTTTGAAGGTACAAGGTGATGGTTTGCAAGTGGAAAATGTGTGATTTGTTTCAACTCTTGGAGAAGGGTTTCTTGCAAATCTTCTGCATATTCTCAACTTCTTACTTTTTGCATTCAATTGCATCTTCACATATATGATATGTCCATAGAAACAACCTCAAAACCCCGTGAAAATGTTCATACTAATGGTGAATATCATATTTAAAAGCATGTTACAAGTTTAGGATCCATTGCACGAGGAGATAGTGGGGATTGGGGCTGCAATAAGTATAACGATGTCTACTAAGGGCCTTACACCTATACAAGGGAAAATTGTTTGCATATACAAGGTAATGGTCTAAACATGTGAATCACATTTGACCCCCATGTCCCCCTGTTGTGTAACACAACCCTCCCCCTCGCCCCAGTTTTTTTATGTAGTTTGACCGAGTCAAAATGATTTGAGGACAGGATAAGACAAGACATTAAAACATCTCTACGATACTGGTCTAGAGAGCGGCTCTTAAAGCAACTAGAAATATCAAGGTTCATGTGAAGCACATCTTAGCAAAAATAGGGCTTTCCCAAAACCCAACTTCCCAATCCCATACATTTACAATGATTATCCAAATTTTCATATACTTTTCACACATATATATTCACATCAAAAGTTATGGCATTCTTATGTAGACCTTGCACATATATAACAACAATGTACTTTCTATATCTAAGATTTCTGCTCTGACTTCTCTGTAATTTCAACCTATAACAATTAAACTTTCCCCTTCCTGAACGTAACAAGTATCCCCTTATTTGGATCTACTAGTGGAGGTATGCTCAATTTGCCAAGCTCTGTTGCTTTTAGTCTCTCCCGCAGAGGGAATTTGAATTGGCTGAATCTCTGTGAATTTTGCATCAACTGAAATGAAAATTGGACCCATAATCTTCCTAGAAGTCTAATTTGCTATGGACTAGGTTCACTTTAATTTTATCTTGGCATCCCCTAATAGTTTTAGCACTAGGTAGTAACACTAACTTGTATTGATTGCACCTCCATTGATCTTATGCCAACTCTGAAGAAAGTTTAACCAAAGATTGTCAACGGTATCTTCTATCCAAAATTGTAAGAAACACCTAAACCTGGAGGTGGTCCCTATAAAAAGTTCACTTATTTCTTGAAGGTGTCAAAACAAGAAACCCCTGCCACAAATTATCAAAAATGGAGCATGCATTGATAGAACAACATAATAAACACAAAATAACACATATATTTATGAAATAGCAATAAAATGGCATTATTCGTGAAAGAACAAGTGAGATAAATAATGATTAAATAAACAATGGGAGGTGCCACTTCCAAAAGAGATGTGTTGCATGCTTCTTGCCTTGGGAATGTAAAGAGGCACCCTACCATAGAAAATAGGTGTGATCCTATGATAACAGTTTTCAAGAAACTAAAGCATCAGTGTCCATCATTTTATTGCACATATGATGGCACTCAATGTAACAAAAGGGTTGCCCTGTCCCAACAATTTGGATAACCACATATAAAACACGTAGATTTAGATTGACTCTAAATAAACCTGTTGAAACAGTACCCGTGTATGGCACATATCATGGACAGTTTGATTAATGCCCAAGATTCACCATGTTGACTTCAGGAGTTCAAGGATTCCAAATAGACAACTTTTAAGCAAACTAGATAGAGAGACTGATCAAATACAATTCATCCTATGTAATGTCTATTAAGAGAGATTAGTGAACAATGTATGAGATTTCAAAAAATATATGTTTATATCACATCCAATAGCATGTCAAGTCTTTGCACAATACAAAATAAATAGAAAGCATCGAACACAATATGGTGCCTAGGTCAACAGGAGTTGGACAGGAACTCACTCATCTTTACTAGTACTAAGAAACTGCTAAGGTCTATTGACATTCTCCAGCTTATATATATATCTACATATATATATATGGGACCTAACAAGCCCTATAAGTAGTTACTAATCTGTAGAACATGATTCTCCATAGAATCATAAGTTCTAGACCTCACAGGAAAATAACCAATCATTTCATAGCAGCGACCCAAAACATTTGTCACAAAAGTATGTCTGTGTAACCTCAACTACCTTAAAAGTTAAAACCATCTAGTATGGGTTATATGTTATCAAGCTCGCCATGAGTAATATTACACCAATTTATCACTACCATAAGAGAAAAGGTCATACTTCTTGCTAATATGAAGCAGAGTTTTGAGAATTCAGAACAACAAGATAGAGCAAAGCACACACTCAGAGATATATTGTCACCAACATACACATCAATACAACAACACCCATAGATGTATTCATATATGCTATATCACACAGTTGTATACATTTTTTTAAGAAATCTAAGTGTCATCAAGACGTGATCATCCTTGCACATTAAGAAGATGTGTCTCATGCAGTCATTGGACACAGTAACAATTTCAAGAATTATAACATAAGGTCAGCTAGAGTGATAGACACGTATCTCTGGGTGACTGAGCTGGAGACTGCAACTCTCCTCCCAACCTTAGATTGGACTGCACAGTGGTCCTCCTTGCAGTCCAATAACCCCCAATCCAGATGCTAGAGCATTGTGAGAAACTTGCTGATGGTTTGCTTGGCTAGAACCAGGTCTCGATAGGGCTGACCCCCTCCACCCTCCAATTACATCATGATACTTAATTTATTCAATCTCACATCCATTTTTGAGACCTTATAAAAGCTTCTACACTCCCAAGAGCTATATGTCTAAGTGTCATCCAAACCAGGCTTGGATATACTGTCATGTCAAGATGAATGGGCTTGCCACTGTATTTTCTATTAATTTTTGTTATGTTATCTCTGCATTCAAATACTTGCCAGTGAAAGTAATGTGGGTTGACTGCAATTTTAACCCAGACTAGGAAAATGGCTATAAGGCTGCATTTATTTTCCATATTCGAGTACATGGAGGCAAGGCTTGACCCTACCCTCCTCCTTCAGGGCTCCTGATATTTCTCAACAAAATATGGTAGTGAAAGTTTGCTACATGTGAATAATGAATGAAACCAATATCTAGTGGTAACAACAACCTCCAAACACGTTAGAAGGCAGTGAAGTTACAGGGCTAACCTGGTCATGACAAGGGTCTCTAAGATGCGTTTGGTGTGGTGAGACTCCCACAACACGTGGAGATATTTCCTTAACAGAGGCTGATCATGATGCTAGCTTGGTTCAAGGTTCATATACTTACTCTGCCTGTTTTGCTGCTAGGTATGCATGTATATATGCTCTTAGGTATACTACTAGATATACTACTAGAACTAGAACTGCTAGTGCTGCTTCAAAAAAAATTAGTGAATTAGAAATAACAAAGTAGTGAGCTTGAGTGGACCCTCAGGGGGACTCTACAACAGCTAGGATCCGTCCAAGTTAGATATCAAGCACACTTTCACAACCCAACACTGGATATTCACTGAGTTTGGAAGGAAATAAACTTTAAATAGATTACAGATCTATTTGATTGAGAAATCTTCGGAAAAACATGCAGATTTAATTACAGTACAACACATTCCTTGTTGAAAAATGATCCTTTAAATAGAATGCAGATCTATCCTATTCCCCACTATTTTCACCATCTTCGCATACACTATCAACAACTCAAAAAACAACAAGGAGATCAATACTTTTCATTTCCAGAGAAATACCACCTACCACATTATCAATAGTTTCAAAAGGGAATCAGTTTATTTATACCATAGATGGCAAAGTTCCTTTAAGGGGTACTCCTTTGAGGATCCTATTATTAGACTTTGTGGGTGGTCCATTTATTGGAAACACCGAATGAACCCTATCAAACTTACAATCTGTGCCTCCTCCTTGTAGAGTTATATAAAGTGTTGTAGAACCTTTCTTATAGTTCAACCTAGCTAGTTGTCTGCCACTGCATTTTTACCTCAAGATATCACTTCTTTGGAAATGGCTCTAAGGTTTGCATTAAATTATGAACCCATAGTTAAATAGGAACCTCCTATATCTCCTAATGACTTCGCAGTAATACATGTATCCCATTGGATTGGGAGCACCACTGAATTGTAGGGGCTGGTTGACAGAACTGGATTCCAAAATGTCATTACCTAGTGGAGCCCCAATTTCTGGTAGGCCTTTATCATTAAGTACCTCTATCATATCATGCCATGAGTGAAACTTGATTTGATGTGCTTACCCACCATTACATGCGGATCTTTTCCAAATTCATATACATTCGTGCAACCCTTTGCTCAGGCACAATCTACTCCACCACTTGTTCCAAAGATTCTTTCATGGTGTCAGTTGTGTCATTAAACTCAATATCTTCTTAAGCTCTGCACTAATCCACCTAACTATTTTCAACATCATGCAATGCCAATAAATTTTTATAGTCTATTCAAGAGTGATTAAAATCTATATTTATCTTTTTCCATAGATCAGACATTGACACACAATACAGAGTTTCGAGTCGTCATTGTGCTCATACAAAATAAAAATTCAACCTTTCTTAGACAAAGGCACAAAATGAGTTGACAATCGCAGGCATAGTAGAAAACATATTCACATTTAGGATCACTTTTGACAAATGAGGTCCATTTGCAGAGTTTAGTTACTATCCATAAAGGAGTACACTGGTGATAAAGCTCGGTATAAGGTCATACTGAGTCATTAGCAAAAGCCTTACGGCTATCTCTCTGGAAGGAAGTACTTTTGACTACATCCTTACCAGCACTGGAAACTTCTGCATCATATGTAGGTCCATATTTTATAAGTGCCTTTGTACATTTTCTAGATGGAAAGAAACAATTTGAAACTCAAGGCTATGTGCTAGTTTGTGAATTTTTTTTGGAAAAGGTATTAGGATCCTTGTCACAATGACAAGGGCATTAAAAACAACACCAGTTAGCTTCACGAGCTAAAGCAACATTAATAACTATTATATACAAGAAGAGATTGTTGCTCTCCAGTCAGTCAAGACAAAAGCTTACACGTGGACAAATTATCAACTACAAGAGTACAAATGTTCAAAATGTTCGAGCTTTTTGTTGGCATATGCATGGTATTTGGATTTTACCTCTTCAAGTTGTTATGACCTTCATTATTCTACATCAAAACCTGGGCTTGACAACATTTTCAGGGTTGGCAGCCTCATTGGCAGTTATGTTGCCAAATTTCCCAGTTACAAAATTGCAACAAAAATTTCAAAACAGAATCATGGAATAAAAAGACAAAAGTACGAAGGCCACATCGGAGACATTAAAAATTAGGAGGATCTTAAAATTGTAGGCTTGGGAGACAAGATTTCTTTGGAATCTAGAAATTTTGAGGCAAGCATAATGTAGTTGGCTATAAAAATACGTTTACGCATCAACTATCACAACATTTATTTTCTCTGTTACACCCACATTTGTCTCTGTTTCAACTTTTGGTACATGTATGCTTATAGGAGTGCCTTTGATAGCAGGGAGAATTCTTTCTGCACTTCAAACCTTTGAGAATTCTTGAGTTGACTGATATGTATATGAGATATAATTAGATATGTATACTTCAGAAAACTACAAAAATAAATATACTTCCAAAAGCTACAGAAAGAATTCTCCCTGCTGAATTGACTGATACGTATACTAGATCTACTCTCCACAATGTTGGTGCCTATGAGTGGCTTGGTATTTGGATGGATTTTCTACAAATCTACAAGTCAGGAGCATTCATGTTCTAAATGCTAATAAAACTAATAGCATGGAAGGGGCTAGTGAACCAGGCAGATAGTAAACCCCGTAGGTCCAATGTTAAATGTTTGGTATGTTCTATGCTTAAGAGAAATTTACCTCAATTTTCTTGTTAGCCCAATATCAATATCCAGTTTAGCAATCACATTAGCATGATAGTAAAATGCAGATAGAACATAAACACAAACATTAGAATACATGCCAAGACAAGAGGACACAAGATGTGGCACTAGCCAGGGACAAACCCCAATGTGGGGAAACCCTTGATCAATTTTTCTTATATTCTTCAATAGTTCGGCACAAAGAAAGATAGTACTAATATACAAATCTGATATTTTATGACAACAGCAGTAAAGCCTTGACCAGAGAAGTCAATGTTGGTCAAACAGGACAGAATCTTCCTCTGAAGATCATTCATATGGCACCAACAGGATTCTCATTAAACTGAGCCAAACATGGTCAAACCTTGACCCAATACATCTCCCAGAACGTTGTTGTCTTTGTGATGCACTTGTTGTCACTTCTTCAAGAGTTAGGGAATCAACCTTCAACCCTCATTCTCCACACAATCAATAATGCAGGCCTTCTTAGGTTGCGGTGTATCAAGGTGAAACTCCACCACTGCCACGCTGTCCAAGTATGGTTTGATTACCCTTAATGCAACCCTTAGAACAAGATTTGTTGCTGGCTATGGCCTGCGGCCTAGCCCAGCAGCAAGTTAGGCCTATGATCCTCCATCAAACAACTTACCAACACCATCAATGCAGTAGTATCTAGCCTACAAGAACTCGACTTGCTGTCAGCACATTCTAGCCCCAATCTGCATATGTATCTAGCCCTGCGCTGATTTGTTCTGAACCTATAGGGAAGATCTCTTCAATGTACTACCTCGCCTTATTCCTACAGCTCCCCTACCTTGCAAACAATCCTGAAACCATGCCTAGGAACAACCTATATCACTATGCTATAACCCGAAATTCACGTGCTTCTTTCAGGCTTCTTCTTGCTGCGACTAGGGTCTCTCCTTTTGTTGCGGCTAGGGCTCCTTCTCTCGCTGCAGCTAGGGCTCCTTTTGTTGTGGCTTAGGGCTCCTCCTCTAGCTTCGTATTAGGGATCCTTAGATCTGTGGCTAGGGCTTCTCTTCAACTGCGACTAGATCTCCTTCATGACTGAGGTTAGGGCTCTCTTAGATGACTCTTTCCACTACGTTCTCCTTAATAGAAGACAAACCCAAACAAGTGGAGAGAGATCATGAGATGATGTGTGCCTTAGATGACTCGAGGTCTCCTCTAATTAAATGCAACGTTGAGGTTGAGCTGGGGGTAATTTGCTTGTTGGCTGACCTTGACAAATTGTCAATAATACAAATAAATTCATATCTCCATAAATACATGTCGGAATCGAATGATCTTTAGATCAATCATACACCTCTTGGAGAGACAAATCCAAGAAAAAATATCAGCTGCCATAAATAAGGTGACCCACATGGAGTTTGGCCCTAGTTTCCAATTTTAACACTCCCTCTCAACTAGGGAGAACTCCATTTGCTAATCCATCTCTCAATCAGTACTATCTTTGCCATCAATGCACTCCTCTGCACCGCTCTGCTCTTCTCTGCTATGTTGAACTATGAAGAAGAAGCAATGATCGAGAATGTATCATTCCATTCTCTACTAACCTGAAGTCAGTCCCATATAAAGAGAGTGTCTCATACCACTATTACTGACCCGAAGTCAGTTCCAATTGATCACAGATCAATATAGGTCATCCTAGCATAAGGAGTATGGTAGTACACGATGCGTCCATCGATAGTACTATGGTCCCTATCCTCATTTCCCTACTCATTGGCCAGATGAGAGGTACTTCCCATCAGTCCTAGACTGCATGGGTAGGATGTCTCAGCAAGAGAAGGATGAACCACTCATCCTGCCTACATGTCGCCATGGGGTATCATAGGGGAAGGCTGAACCACTCACCCTGTACACAACAAATCACTAGGGGAAGGCTGGACCACTCACCCTATGATTGTGTCTCAACAGGAGAAGGATGAACCACTAATATACAAATCTAATATTTTATGACAACAATAGTAAATCCTTGACCAGAGAAGTCAATGTTGGTCAAACAAGACAGAATCTTTCTCTGAAGATCATTCATATGGCACCAATAGGATGCTCATTAAACTGAGCCAAACATGGTCAAACCTTGACCCAATACATCTCCCAGAACGTTGTTGTCTTCTTGTTGCACTTGTTGTCATTGCTTCAAGAGTTAGGGCATCAACCTTCAGCCCTCATTCTCCACACAGTCAATAATGCACGCCTTCTTAGGTTGCGGTTGATGAACACCAGTATTGCAGCAAGAATGTTGCAACTCCTGGGGCTACCAACTTTACTTTATCAACCCGGGGTTTGTACAAAATTGGAGGTGACAGTGTTGTATACACAAGTAGATGCGATGGGTCCACTCTTTGTCACTGTTGAGCTGGCGATAGACCACTATGGTTTCTCAAACCAGCCTTCTCATTAAGAAAAATATAATTAAAACATGTAAGGAATTATGAGAAGAGTTGATTTTAATAAGCTTGGACGTGTATTAAGGCCCACATCATTACCCAATGATTAGGCTCATGAGTGGTGTACCAAGGTGAGTCTCCACCACTGCCACACTATCCAAGTTTGGTTTGATTACCCTTAATGCAACCCTTAGAACAACCTTTCTTGCTGGCTATGGCCTGCGACCTAGCCAAGCAGCAAGTTAGGCCTACGGTCCTCCATCAAACAACTTACAAACACCATCAATGGAGTAATATCTAGCCTACAAGAACTCGCCTTGTTGTCAACACTTTCTAGCACCCAATCTGCATATGTATCTAGCCCTACGTTGATCTGTTCTGAGCCTATAGGACAGATCTCTTCAACGTACTACCTCACCTTATTGTTGTGGCTCCCCCGCCTTTCAAACAGTCCTTAACCCATTCCTAGGAACAACCTCTATCACTACATTGTAACCTGAAATTCTCATGCTTATTTCAGGCTTCTTCTTACTGCGTTAGGGCTCCCTTTGCTGCAACTCGGGTCTCTCCTTTAGTCGCGGCTAGGGCTCCTTCTCTTGTTGTGGCTAGGGCTCCTTTTGATGTGGCTTAGGGCTCCTCCTCTAGCTGCGCATTAGGGCTCCTTAGATCTACAACTAGGGCTTCTCTTCAACTACGACTAGATCTCCTTCATGACTGAGGTTAGGACTCTCTTAGATGACTATTTCCACTACGTCCTCCTTGATAGAAGATAAACCCAAACAAATGGAGAGAGATCATGAGATCATGTGTGCCTGAAATGACTTGAGGTATCCTCTATTTAAATGCAACATTGAGGTTGAGCTGGGGGTAATTTTCTTGCTGGCCGGCCTTAACAAATTGTCAATAATACAAATAAATTCATATCTCCATAAATACATGTCGGAATCTGTTAATTTTAGGTATGTTCTATGTTGATAGAAAATTTACTTCAATTTTCCATATTAGTTCAATATCAATTCCAGATTAGCAATCACATGTAGCATGATAGTAAAATGCAGATAGAACATAAACATAAATCGCAGAAGAAAAACCAAGACAAGAGGACACAAGATGTGGTGCCAGCCAGGGACAAATCCCAATGTCGGGATCAATTCTTCTTATATGTTCTTCAATAGTTCACCAGAGAGAGACATAGTACATATACATCAGAAGTCAACATTTTGACTTATCAAAATAAGAGCAGAGATCTTCTCAAAGAAGATGTCACATGAGGTAGCTGATCTGGACTCAGGTGAAGGCATACTGCTTCAACTGATCATCCAAGGTGACTCCATCACCATGTTGCACCTCACTGTGATGCACCTCATCATCATGTTGCACCCGTCACTGTGCTGCACCCATTCACTAAGTTTCTCTTATCACTGAGCTGCACCGAATCACGGTTGTACCCATCACTGTGCACTATGCTACACCACTCCATCATTGTTGTACCCATCACTATGCACTATGTTGCACCACTCCATCATTGTTGTACCCATCACTGTGCACTATGTTGCACCATTCCATCACTGTGCACTATGATGCACCACTCCATCACTGTTGTACCCATCACTGTGCACTATGATGCACCATTCCATCACTGTGCACTATGCTACACCACTCCATCACTGTTGTACCCATCAATGTGCACTATGTTGCACCATTCCATCACTGTGCACTATGTTTCACCACTCCATCACTGTTGTAGCCATCAGTGTGCACTATGTTGCACCATTCCATCACTGTGCATTGTGTTGCACCACTCCATCACTGTGCACTATGCTGCACCATTTACACTCACCAACCTTATCTACTTGCTATGGCTTGCCACATAACAGAGCAGCTAGGCTATAATTTCAGATCCCTTCAACTGGTCTTCAATGCAGTGATTACTTTCATTGTTTATTGCCTTTACCCCTTTCTCTATCCATCTAAACCAAAGTCTGAAACATACAACAATTTGTGCACTTGCATTTATGTCAACACAGTCCTAATCATATGTTGTCCAATCTTGCTGACCACACATCTTTCAGCACTCTACTTCATGTCATATGCTTGAAGCTGGACACTGTCCCTGTCCAAAACAACGTTCAGATTAGGCATCATATGGCTCTCCTCTTTCCAACTTATAGGAATCCTCTTCTTGCAGCAGATTATATCTCCTTGGTTAGGGCAGCATGGAGCCTTTCTTTTGCTGCGGAATACGACCAACATTTAAAGTGCATTCGGACTGTGACTAGGGCATACACAAAACTACTGTGAAGCCTCTTTTAGACCAGTGTGTAGACTTCTCTTTAACTGCGTTAATGTTTTCCTCCTTCATGATTGCATTAGGCCTAAGGGTAATCTCCATAGGGAATTTAGGCAACATCTTAGTATTTCTATGATTAGGGTATGACATCATTTATGGTAGCGTACTTAAGCTTCTTATTGTTGTGTAGAAAGGTCCCATTTAGGACAACGTAGAACCTTGTGTAGATCCAACATAATAGTTGTCCTCCATGTTATGCTTCTACCATATTAGAAAACCGTAGAGCCTTCTCTCCCTTGGCTACATCTAGATTTAGGGCATGCCTTCTCCATGACAGCATAGAGCTAGGGCATCTTCTTCTTAGGGCTGTGTAGTCTCTTAGGATCTCTCCTCCCACCAAAACCTAAAGACAAGTGGAGAGGAAGAGATCACAAGAAGAGTGTGTGTCCAAATGACTAGCAAGCCACCTCTTTTTATACTAAAACGTTGAGCACAAGTGGGGGCAATTTGCTTGTTGGTTGACCTTGACGAATTGTCCCATAACACAAATAAATTCATATCTCCATGAATACATGTCAGAATTGGATGATCTTTAGATCAATCCTACACCTCTCGACGAGAGGAATCCAATAAAAAATATCATCTGTCATTAATAAGATGACCCATATGGAGTTTGGCCTAGTTGCCAATTTTAACAAAATCGGATCATCTTTAGATCAAATCCTACACCTCTCGGAGAGAGGAATCCAAGAAAAATATCAGCTACCATAAATAAGGTGACCCACATGGGGTTTGGCCCTAGTTGCCAATTTTAACAGACCCTCATCTCCTAGATAGCCCTGAGATGATAAACATGGAAGCATTTACCTGCCTTCCACATTTTGTTTCCTCCCTCATTTTTGCCTACCTGGCTAAGCTCTCTTTAGACTGTGAAATCATGCAAGTTGCCCCTTGTCTCTCTGATTTTCTTCTTGTTAGTTTTTGTTTTGTCATTCTTAGTTTACTTTGTGTCTACCTACCAGAATATGCCACACAAGTCCACATTCCAAGCAGTTTTCCCCTTCCACCTCATCTCTGGAATCCGTGTACCCCAACTCGGCCCATTTAATTTACTTAAACTTTTAATGCTTAAAATAAGCAGGGAAATGCAACCAGGGTTATTACACCTTGCTAAGAAATATCTCATAGTGATGGC
This sequence comes from Pinus tabuliformis, assembly GCA_031772625.1. Classification (NCBI taxonomy): domain Eukaryota; kingdom Viridiplantae; phylum Streptophyta; class Pinopsida; order Pinales; family Pinaceae; genus Pinus; species Pinus tabuliformis. The sequence continues at coordinate 1,530,737,277 of CM062817.1, read as the reverse complement.
CCCTTTACATAAAGTAATTACAACACTCAATAGCATTATTACTTTATCAACCACATATGCTTTTTATTACAAAGATAAGTAAAACCATGATAATAGACTAAAAAGCAAAATATAATTATGAAAAAACATGGTCTCACATAAAATCAATAGTGATACCTAATACCATTAGATGTTCATATAAATTTCCAATTAATGCATAATATGAACATTGTGTCAATATTTCATAAAGCTAAAACCTCAAAAGTTATAAACAAGCATAATTAACAATATCTAAATTAAACAAGATGGTCATACCCCGTATAATAATTTTTGGGAAGATAAACATATTTTACTGGTCCAAACCTTTCAAATGGGATGCAAAGATCCTCATGCCTGTGAAACAAAAACAAACATTGTTACCCAAAACAAATTACTAGTAAGATAAAATGATCTAAAAAAACATTGATATCAAGTACGATACTGAAATATAAGGCAATAGATTTTCATAAAAATTCATAAATAGTTGTATAACATCTGGTTAAGTACAATTGAATTTTCAATCAAGTTGTAGGAAAAACTCTAATAGAACTCCTTAGCCATGTAAATACCTGACCTCATTTCCTCCTTTTCTCTTGTCAATTTTGCTTATGACGTTGAGATTTAGTATATTTCTACTTAAACATATCCTTTTATACTTTTTCACATACTTTCACATTTTTAGATTGTGATACTTATATGTTTCCTTATGTTCAATGCATCTTTTTTCTTAATAGACACAATATCTATGTTTTTAACTATAATAAATCATGTCGGTGTAGGTCACTACCATCGTGAGCATAGGTTTCTCCTCTAGAAGGAGATAATTTTTTCAGATGGCATTAGAAACCATTGATGAGTTAGTAGAATATTCACTAGATCATCTAGAGGAAGATGACAAAACCCAAACTATTTATGATCCCTCTAATTCCATTGTCGTCTTAAATGTATCTTGCTATATATTTTCACATACTTTCACATTTTTAGATTGTGATACTTGTATGTTTCCTTGTTTTAAATGCATCTTTTTTCTTAATATACACAATGTCTATCTTTTTAACTATAATAAATCATGTTGATGTAGGTCACTACAATTGTGATCGTAGGTTTCTCCTCTAGAATGAGATAATTTTTTCAGATGGTGTTAGAAATCATTGGTGAGTGTTAAAATTGGAAACTAGGGCCAAACTCCATATGGGTCACCTTATTTATGACAGCTGATATTTTTCTTAGATTCCTCTCTCCGAGAGGTGTAGTATTGATCTAAATATCATTCGATTTCGACATGTAAAAATGAAGATATGAATTTATTTGTATTATTGACAAGTTGCCAAGGTCGGCCAGCAAACAGAACAAGCATTTTAACCCCCATTTCATCCTCAAAATTGCATATAAAATGAGGAGACCTCAAGGAATTATTTCATCATCTCATCTTATCACATCTCTCTCTCCTCACTTGACTAGGTACGCTAATCTAGGCAGCGATCTCTCACACGTGCAAAGGAAGGACACTTTTTGTTTGACTGCATTGACCAAATTTCAGAAGGTTGTTTTTTGGGCTGCGTTGAACAACGTTGACCTCCCTTTGACTGCTCTTTTGGTGAGGCATCTCCCCCTTGGTAGGCCGCAAATCTGGGCACAAAAACCAAGGTGATCTGACTTCTGGTTTGACCTGCGTTGACTGCCCTAGTTGCTGGCTACAGTTTGACTTTAGTTGACCAGACTTTGACTGAGTTTTTCAAACTGTTTTGGAATGTTTGGGTTTGTTGTTGGAGGCCGAAGTTGACTGGTTTTGACTGAGCTACTTAGAGGAAGAATTCTGCATTGTTTAACCAGCGTTGACTTTTCTGGTTAGGGCTTTTCTGCTGCTGTCATAAAATATCAAATTTATAAATTTGTACTATCTCTCTCTGCTGAACTGTTGAAGAATATAAGAAGAATTGATCAAGAGTTTCCCCACATTAGGGTTTGTCCCTAGTTGGTGCCACATCTTGTGTCCTCTTGTCTTGGCTTGTCTTCTACTGTTTATGTTTATGTTCTATCTGCAATTCACTATCATGATGATATGATTGCTAAACTGGATATTGATATTGGGCTAATAAAGAAATTGTAGTAAATTGCTCTTAAGCATAGAACATACCAAAAATTAACATGATACCAGAGTTGAGGTGAAGACAAAGCCCAAGCAAGAGTGAAAGAGCAATCACCAAAGACAATTGGACAAGGACCAAAGGCTCAATGGGTTCCTCATCCCACTTCCCAGCTGAAGACAAGCTCCGTGAAAAGTCTGACTATCATGGATGGAAGATGTCTCTTGATTTGACATTGGAAGAACAAGAAGTGTTGGATTATGTGAAGGGGAAAATCCCTAAGCCTTCTTCAAATGCATCGTTTGCTGTGAGGAAAAATTACAATAACGCTGAAGTCAAAGCGAAGACGATTATCAGAGATTCCATTGATAAGCGTCTGGTTGCCTACGTATCCGATTTGAACACCTCCAAGGAGATCTACAACAGGTTGGTCAGCATGTTCAAGGTTAGTGATGCAAATCAAAATTTATTTCTCAAGAATAAGTTGAAGGATATTAAGAAGGTCAAGGATGAGGATATTCAATCCTACTTCTTAAGGATCACTGAGATCAAGAATGATCTTCTGTCAATTGGAGAGGTCATTCCTAGCAGGGAACTTACTGTCACGATCCTTGGAGGACTCCCACCCGAGTGGTATATATTTAGAACCACTATTCTCAATAATGATCAAATTCCAGGGTTTGAAGAATTAATGTCGAGATGCATTCAAGAAGAAACAAGAATTGTGGAGTAAGAAATTCCTTCTAATAGAGGCAACCCCACTGCTTTCTCTTCTCATGCCAAAAGGAGAAATAATGTAGGGTCTAAAGGTCATTTCAATGGAAAGCCTAGATCTAAGGGTGGAAGGAAGGGCAGGTGCTTTGTTTGTAATAAGTTTGGCCACTATGCAAGGGAGTGTCGAAATAGAAGGGACACATCACATGATGATGATCACAACCATTCCAGGGGAAACTTCAACAACAACAATCAAAGGAATGGTAGGTTCAATGGCAAAAGCAATGCAGAACATCAAGGAAATAGTCAACCCTCCATGAAAGCAAGGAACTCCAGGTATGAAGAATCAAATGTTGTTAACAATAAGGAAAAGGAATACTATCTTATATCAGCCCTATCCACTACCTATCCTCCAGACTCTTTGGGGAATTGGCTAATTGATAGTGGTGCCTCAAGGCACTTCACCGGATACAAGGAAGCTTTCTCTAATCTGATAGAGAAGGAGAAAAAATTGGAAATTATTCTTGGAGACGATGCCACCTATCCCATGAAGGGAGTAGGAAATGTTACCCTTCAATTGAATCAAGGTAACACGATTCATTTACAAGAAGTTCTATATGTACCTGATCTCAAAAAGAACCTTGTGCCCATTTCGACAATGGAAGACAAAGGATACAAGGTGGCATTCATCGATGGAAAGGTATGCGTTTGGAAAATGAATTTTAAAGATGATTTTACTCTTGGGTTCCAGGTTGACACTTCGTATCAAGTTGGAGGAAGTACATTGGGAGCCATGTCTTGTGACAAATCTCTACAATCTAAACTATGGCACCAAAGGTTTGCCCATCTTCATTATAAGGCTCTACCCGATGTGAGACAGATGGTGACAAGTATGCTCGAGTTCAAAGTAGAGCATGAAGGATGCTTGACATAAATCTAGATGAGGTTTTAGCACTCAACTTTTCATTCCAACTGCATCACATGTTCGATGAAAGTGTGTCTACAAAGAACCCACGTGACCGACTTCTTAGGATGGCGAAGTCTCTCAACCATAAAGAACAAGACATTAACACTAATACTACACCTTTCTTGGTCATAGTGGTAGAACAGCAAATTAACACTAATACTACAGCTTTCTTGTTCTGGTTCATGGAAGCATTAAACTGTTACTCATCAGTGTTTGAGTCTCTAGATGCTACACTTAAAAGGAATATCATAGATCGTATGAATATCGACAAATAATGCCTTGCCCGAGACATAGTGAACATAATTTCTTGTGAGGGGGAAGAAATTATTGAGAGGTATGAAGCCGCACGAAAACGGGGCGCTAGAATGACTATGGCAGGCTTTAGTGTGTATCCTCTTAGTGCTAATGTTAAGGACACAGTTAAATCTTTGCTCCATCAATCATACTGCAATAGCTAAAAGACTAAGGAAGAAGGAACTATGTATTTTGGATGGTTGGACATCTGCTTGGAATTGAGAAGCAAGGACTGTAAGAAGGTTCTTATACAATAATTTCTTACCAATTGTCAATACCATTGTAGAAACTGCATATGACTTTCATGTGTGTCAGGGAAGAGTTCAAAAATTTGCTTCCTTACGAAGGTAGAGAGGAAAAATGCTAAGGTTTGCTAAAATCAGCGATATGCCTATTTGCACAGTGGGAAACAAGATAGAGATAGTTACTATTTAACTTTCAGGAATTTATGCTTGACTAGCTAAAAAATATTGGATTTTTTTTCTCATGATCTTGAGTACAGAGTCTCATAATCAACTAGATGAAAAATCAAGTCTATCTTTCAAATGTTTGAACCAAGACTGTATCACTGATATTACAGCAATAAAATAAATAATTTCAGTTTATAGAAAGGTAGCACAGTGGCAACATACTTGAATTTTTGGGGTGCTTCGAACAATGTTGTCCTGAATATATGAATCCAGGTTGTTTGCAATTTTTAATTGGCACGGTTAGTTCTAATTTTGAAACTTTGTTGGCTCTGTTGCAGGTATCATTTTGCATCAATTCTTCGCCAGGAATTTTTCTTGGACTCGCTAAACAAGTCTCATTTTCTGCATCCTTCATATGAGTAAACCTTTGATCCAGCACTGGTTTTCCATACAAACTTTCAAAAAGAGAAACTGGAAGTTCAAAGCAGGTTACAAGACGTCCTTATATAACAGATACAGGTGATCCCGGAATGTGGCAAAAGTTCTCAACTTCAGCTGACGCTAAAGAAAACAAAGAGCTTATGTTTGAAATCTCTAACGACGTGCTTGGGCAACTTATTCCTCTACGTTGCTATTTTGTGAAGGATAGTGTTTCCCTCCATTAATGACCGTTCCGATAGCCCCTGCTTCCTGGTCCATTGATTTTGGCTTCTCCAGACACTAAAGAGCATTAGAGATTGTATTCCATTACGCAAAGATGCGTTGAAAGGGAAAATCTACCAGAGCATAGTATTTCATGTTGAGGTCTCAAATTCTTGGTTCCATACAAATAGAAACTACCAAAAGATATCTACGAACCAGCTGAACATTACAAATTTTCAGTCTCAGAACGTTCAAGTAAATATGTAAAGAATGTAGCATTAGATTTCTTAGCTTAGTGAAAGCCCTAATGTTCTATCCTATTTTTCAGTCATAAAAATCTCACAAAAACCTGTAAAGTTTGTGCCATTATGTATGCTTAGCCTCTAAAAGCCCTAGCTTTCTATCTTCTTCTGTGTAATTTGAACATAACACCATCAAATACCATAATAATCAATGTCCATTCTCAAATAACTTTGAAATGTAGAGAACTGAGACATAAATCATTCAATAAAATTACAAAATCATGATCCTTAACTCAATGCACTTCTTCCCAAACTCTGTTGTTCTTTTAAACAAAATTGAGCACAGCCTCCTCTAGTCCATTTATAGAGAGCCTTAATTTATGAAATCTTGCATGTAAGCCAAAATAGAGTCAAACATTTCCATTGAAAGCTCAGAATAACTGAACTGGAAAGAACCCTTGAATATATCTTAATGATATTTTTTTATCTCTAATTCTTCCGCTTAAAACACTGTTTTGAGCATGGCCTCTTTCGACAGATTTAGTTCAGAGAATACAATGGATTATTTAATGAAATATTTCCAGAAATCCGAAATATAGCCAATTTTTCCAATCAAGAACTGAAAATAATTGCATCAGGAGAAAGCTTATACGATTCATGACGACGACATGAAAAATAATGGCGCTTTGCGACTTTAGCACCCTTTTGCAGAAAATTACCTTTTCTGAACTCGTTTTGACGGTGAAGAAACACGAATGAATTGTTTGAAGCCATGCACGAAGAGATCTAGTCGCTCAGGGATCGATTCTGAGCAATTCTTATGCGATTGCAAACCAATATTGTTCAGATGTGGGCTTGCGAGGTCGAGGGATACATGAAATGGTGGCAAACTACCAAGAGGCTTTGAATCTAAGGGCAGGATAGGTTGTTTACTGTCTGATCATGTCATCGATGACCATAGATTTGTCTTTTAATCAAATGGATTTTCAAAGAATTTGGAATATTTTACAAATTTTATTATTTAAGCGGAATAATTTGTTTAGATGGATGTTTTTTGTTAGGGCATTGGACATTGCACATTATATAAGGAGAAAGACCATTGCCATTTTAGGGTTTACAAGTGGTTTTTAAGGTTCAGTAATAATATAGACTATGAAGATGTACAAAACCACCACCAAGTGCTTTTAAGGTGAATAGTTGGCTTAGTGATACTCGTGAAGACCATTTAAGGGATGGTTTTTAGGGCCTTAAACATTGTTCAGGTATGAAAACTAGTTCATGAGGGCCCAAAAGAGGTGTAACATAATGTTCATCGTCCATGTATAAGTTCCCAAGGCACTTCAATACAACCCCTAAAAAGAAAATATTTTTCCTAGATATGTTGTATGGAAAATGTTTAATATTTTCCTTTACTGACTAATTCATATTGACTGCTACTATAGATTTTGGAATATCTAGCATGAAAAAGTGTTCAAAAATTTTCATGTTATATGTTGATGCCTATTGCTACACTTGTTATCTTGCAGCCTTTATTCTTCTAGAAATATATAGTTTTCTCATATAAAACCTCAAGCCATAGGCTTGGTAACACCCTTTAAATAATCTTTACTCCCATTTATTAAATATTTTGTATTTCCACTTTTCAACTTCATTCACAAAGAAATAAAAATCTAGTTAACAATGAGTAAAATCCATCAAAAGTGCTACCTAAAGTCGTGGTTATTTTATCTATTAGACATGATGAAACTATTTATGAAATAAAAGATATCAATATGTGACATAGTAATCATGACCATTTATGGGAATTATTACCTATAATTATTCATCTCATACATTAGTTTGTTTCAATTACAAGAGATATTGAATAATCAACCCATGTTCATTTACCAATGATATAAAAAATAAGATGAGATTCTAGTTTCTTCTTTAGAAATTCTCATTTTGGATAGTCTAAGTAGTGGTGTTTTATTTGAACTTTGGTATTGTTTAATTTTATATTGTAACTTCTCTCCTATACATATTTATTTCTCCTAAAATTGCAAAGAGGATCTTTGGACTACATGCACATATAATTGAAATGGATGAAGGTGTCAATTGGGAGGTTGGTGAAGAACTTGCACTTGCGACTCTAATAGTGGATATTAACCATGCAAGATTGAGTGGTTAATATGTTGAGAAGTGTCTTTAGTCATTGGAATTTAATCTTCAAGTCAGAGGGGCCATATAAGAGCTCTACCATTTTCTATTGCACATGTTTATAGATATTAAATTCTACATGAATTGAAAATTTTAGATATTTGTGTCCAAGAGATCTTCAAATAGAAGAAAATGATATAGTTTCTTTGCAATGTGAGCATTTATTCATCTATAATTAGGCTAGGTTGACATAAGATTTGTAGGGAGGATATCGCAGAGGAAAATGTTGTCAAAAAGGTCTACAAAGAACTTCAAAAGAGGGTCTTGTTAAGCTTATGGATCCCAAACTTCAAAACCCCCCAAAGAGAAATTTTAATCTCCCTCGATAGTAGTGTGACCCAAGTGAATGGAGGGAAGCTTTACAAAAGAGAGCTAGAAATATTATCTATTCAAGTAAAGCTTGTAAAGGTTTAATCAACAGAAAGACATGTCCAGGACCTCAGATTAAATATCAACAAAGGTTCCTGAGTGAATAGACTAATCATTTTTTTGGCTAATGAAACCAACATTTCATCCTATGACAAGGCCCCAAAATGACCAATAACATCATTAGATAAAAACTCCCAATGAGGGAGAGAATTCTATAGTAATTGGATCCCCTTTTCCCCATCCTCCATTGATTCTTGTATAATGACAATATGAGGGTAGTGAACTTGACTAAATTGTTTATAGCGAAGTTTTTTATAGGGTTGGCTAATGCCTTGCAATTCAAGGATAAGATTTTCAGTTTGAAAGAGATTCAACGCTTGAATCTCTAAGGGGAAAAATGATATATCTATATATATATATATATATATGGAGAAAATTTCAAAGTTTGCATATTTATGTTCCATTGACAAAAAGGATTTTCCACTTCTCTTGGGGACATTTAGATGATAATCGCTATGAGGCCTCAACCCTCTACCAGAGTCTAAAAAGGGAATGTTTGATGAGTCAAAAAAGGGGGAAACAAAAAGGAGAGCAGAGCATCATAGACTGTAACAAGGGGGGAGGCTAAAGAGGAGGAGGGTAGGAAGGAAACAAAAGTAATAGGGGGAGAAGGGGGAATATAGGGGAGGGAAGGGATGAAGGAGAACATCAAGGAGGAAATAGCAAAGGAGAGTCCTGGGAGAAAAATTAGGTTGTCCCTAAGATCCAAGGGGGGGAAGTGATTCATGGAAGGACACTAAAGCACAAAAACACAATAAGAGATAGACAAGGAACTAGAAAAAGGAGGTTGTTTCTTGGGGAGGGAGGGCCCTACTATGAGGTTGGAGGAGCTTGTCTGATAGTGTATAGCAAAATCGATTGAAGTTGAAGATCAGGAGCACTATTCCGTGCATGACACAAGGGAGAAAAAGAGGCTCGAGATTATGATATTCGAGGAGTCACTTGAATGTGTGGAGTGTTGAGAGGTTTGTCATTGATGCCAAAGAAAGGGCCATTGATGAATTAGAAGTAACCCTTAATATGTTGCATGTATCATGAGTTTTCTTGAGAAATGTTCAAGCCTTCTTAAAAGACTGCCACCAAGGAATTCACTATCCCCTGAAGTTGACTATAATCCCTTGCCTAAAAGAATTCAGGATCGCATAATGTGCTGAGCAAAAGCTTCAAGGCTCTCATAATTTGTACCTTATATGAGTCATCTACAAATTTGTGAGCATACTTTTCAAATTTATGCATAAACCATGTGAGGGACATTGGTTTGCTGCAAAAAGAGTCATGAGATACTTAAAGGGGACTCAAGATTATGGGCTTAAGTACACCAAGGTGGATGACTTCTGTGTTATTGCACATTCTAATTCATACTTCAATTGGAGACAAGGAAAACATAGTATCAACTTCAGCATATCTCATGAGTCTTGGATCAACAATGGTCTCCTGCATGGGGCTTCACTCAATGAACCTCTCACATATCACATGCGTTCGTGGCATACTAAATGATACCCCTAATTTGATTACATATTGAAAAACACCTCTATAAATCACATTATATAACCCCATTATGAATGAACGTGGTATGGTATTGCTCCCCAAATGAAGCCCTCCTGGTCTCTTAGAGGTCATGCAAACAATCAATTTCGATAGATTCAACAACAAAAGCAGAATATGTGGCATTTGCAGAAGCGACAAAGGAAATTGTGTGGCTCAGGAAAATAATTGAGGGCTTGCAAGAGAAACAAGTGAACTCAACTCCTTTACATTTAGATAATACTTCTGCAATCAATTTGCCCAAGAACCCGAGATTTTAATCGAACCAAGCACATCATTATGAAATATCATTTGATTCGATATCATGTAGAGGCCAAAACTATTCATCCAATACATTGTTCTACGACTAAGAAAATTGTAGACATATTCACCAAAGCTCTAGGAAGAGAAAAATTCGAAAAGTTCAAAATGATGCTTGGGCTAACAAAAACTCCTTCAAATTAAAGGGGAGAATGTTAGACATTGCAATCCTTCAAGATTATAGTTTAAAATAATTAGATGTAAAATTAGGTGAGGTAACGAATAATGGGTTGGGTTTTAATAACCGTATTTTTATGTGATAAATTTGTTTTCATTTCTCAATGAATGACCATTAGAACTATTCAATCTTCAAAGAGTACAACCTTTCAAATCCATTTCCTTTTTATCTTTCCTAAAAAAATATCCTTGCTTAAATGACAATGAGCTTGAAAATAAATAAATAAAGCACTCTTTAATAGTCAAAAACTTAAAAAATAAAATAAAAAATACACATAATTTTTTCAAAATTCAAATTTTAAAATTTTACATTCTCTTGCACCTTCCTTGTGTGACCACAATATCTCCACAATTTGAGTAAAAGAAAAATAAAATCTAGCTATGAAAAATAGAGAGTATAATGATTCTAAATTATTTCCTCCAAATTTACTAATTTGAATTATTGCCTCCAAATTTATGAATTTGGTCAAATTTTCACAAATCACTAAATCATTGTGCAATCTGAATTAAACCATGTGAAGAGTTTCAGATTTTTCCCCAATGAGGGAGAGCATTCTATAGTAATTGGATCCCCTTTTCCCCCTCTGCCATTAATTCTTGTATAATCACAATATGAGGGTAGTGAACTTGATTAATCTGTTTATAGCTAAGTTTTTTATAGGGTTGGCTAAGGAATTGCAATTCAAGGATACAACTTTCATTTTGAAAGAGATTCAACGTTTGAAGCTCTAAGGTGAAAAACGATATATATATATATATATATATATATATATATATATATATATATATATATATATATATATATATCTATATATATATATATATATATAGATATATATATATATATCTTCATGGAGAAAATTTAAAAATTTGCATATTTATGTTCCATCGAAAAAAAGGATTTCCCCCTCCCTTGGGGACATTTAGATGATCATTGCTATGAGGCCCCAACCCTCTACCAGAGTCTAAAAAAAGGATGTTTGACGAGTCAAAGAAGGGGGAAACAAAAAGGCGAGTAGAGCATCATAAACTGTAACAAGGGGGGAGGCTAAAGTGGAGGAGGGTAGTAGGGAAACAAAAGTAATAGGGAGAGAAGGGGGAATAGAGGGGAGGGAAGGGACGAAGGAGAACATCAAGGAGGAAAGAGAAAAGGAGAGTCTTGGGAGAAAAATTAGGTTGTCCCTAAGATCCAAGGGGGAGGAAGTGATTCATGGAAGGACACTAAAGCACAAAAACACAATAAGAGATAGGCAAGGAACTAGAAAAAGGAGGTTGTCACTTGGGGAGGGACGACCCTACTATGAGGTTGTAGGAGCCTGTCTGATAGTGTCTAGCAAACTCAATTGAAGTTGAAGATTAGGAGCACTCTTCCATGCATGACACAAGGGAGAAAAAGAGGCTCTAAATTATGATATTCAAGGAGACGCTTGAATGTGTGGAGTTTTGAGAGGTTTGCCATTGATGCCAAAGAAAGGGTCATTGCTGAATTGGAGGTAACCCTTAATATGTTGCATGTCTCATGAGTCTTATTGAGAAATGTTCAAGCCTTCTTAAAATATTGCCACCAAGGAATTCACTATCCCCTGAAGTTGACTATAATCCCTTGCCTAAAAGAATTCAGGATCACACAATGTGCTAAGCAAAAGCTTCAAGGCTCTCATAATGCGAGGAAGCAATTGCATAATAAAAATGCAATAGAGTATGAATAGTGTAAACATGTGTGTAGATCAATAAATAATAAACATATGTATGTCTATGTGTTGATTGTATGCATATGGTATCACAATCTCAAAGATGTATATGGTGAACTCTTATCTAGTGGGTATTTGATCCGACCTAGTGAAGGTAGAGGAGAATTAGTCATCATGGTTGATCACATGACTTAGAGGCTTCAAGTGTCCTTGAAACACTTTGTACCTTACATGAGTCATCTACATTCTTTGCATAGAAGATGAGAATTGAGGTAGCGAACACATTATCCGATGATGGTTGGATGTCATTGTCCAAACATGGGTTGGGGGATGTCATTATTTGTATAAAGTCTTTGTCAAATTACATAAACCATATATCATCGTTAAATAGCCTATGTTCAATAGACATGAGCATCTTGAGTGTAAAATCTTCCTTGCTTTTACAAGAGGTTTATATGGTAGACATTTTGAAGTATTTTGATAAAGTTTTTTTCTTTTCTTTTTTGTAAGTATAGTTAAAGGCTTCAACCTAAGAGGATTTATGTCCTCATATTGACCAGGTTGGTGCCTGGATTGGCCTAAGAGGCTTTTTGTCCTCATTCAAGGTTGGTGCCTCGAAGAATTAAAGAACTTATATTACAAGTTGGAGCCCATATTTATAAATGAGAATCAAAGTCCTCACTATATTTAATAAAATTATTATTTTTGTTCTACTTCTTATGTCCCGGCTTAACCTTTTAACTAACATAATATAACAATTGTAAGAAGTAGCAACTCACCCCCGTAGTATTTCCAGCAAGGGTTGAGACATATTTGGACATACCAAAGCCCATGATTATGTTGTTTATGTGATAGATAAGTATTTTCCACCCGCGTGTCCATTGAGACCCTCTCTCTGGCACTGTAATTCTATAATGGTTAGAAATGGCAGCAAAACTACATGTACAAACTACTTGCAATATGTTTCAACATATATTTTTCTAAGTTGATATTCAAATATGTCATTAGGTAATGGAGAGATTTGGCATTGATTTTTCAAACTATTTATAATTCATAATTTCAAACCCTCATCATATAGCCTATATCAACAAGCTCATCTCCTCTCCAAGGTCACCTTCAAATAATTAGGAGGTTGAGAATAAGGGAGTGTTCTCCAAATAGATTTGTCGACCTCAGAGCGCAATGTACCAATTGTTCTTTCCACATACTCTCGAGGTGGGACATTCCTTCAACCAATCTAACAAACTCTTCAAAATAGAAGCATGTGCCAAGATGGTAGCTCTCATTTAATAAATCCATATCTATTTATAATGAGGTCATGATAAGCTCATTAGATTCTACTTATAATGGTTGTTCCAACTTACACCTCAAGCCTTGAAAATTCTCTTTCTAAATTCAACTCAGCTCGTAATCCTCTCAACATTGCCTCAATTATGGTGGATGTTTAAGGGTTTAAAACATGTCTAGATTGGTGCATTTCTATTCTCAACTGCTTGATTCATCTTCCAACTTATGCTGAATCCAATGATAAATATTAGCATAAATGATTCCCTCCAAGAGACTCCCATAAAAGCACTTAAAGCTGGGCTAGTGCTTTCATTCCCTCCAAAAATCTAACAATTTTGAAAATACATCTCAATTTTTTAATTTATATATTTTACTAAAAATATATTTATATTATCAAGATAATTTTTTTTAAATATATATAATTAATATATATTGAATCAATAAATTTTGATTAACACATTAAATTAAACAAAATAAAATAATTAATAAATATTAAATCAATAGATCCTAATTAACACATTAAAATTATGTAATTATTACCTAAATCAAAATCGATTGGGCACTTTTCAAACAATTTGGTGGGAAAATTTCAAATTTCAAGCGCTTCCGAAACAATTTGGTGTTGAAGCATTTTGGGACACTTTTCAGCTGACAAATAAACCGTTCGATGAGCATTAGCTGGTGTACACATTTACAGATAGATGATTAACTCCACTATCTTCGGGGAGTATCGTGGAGAATTAACAGGTGAGGTGCTTCTGGCAATAACCCCTCCACACGATAAGACATGTTTACAAGCTATCAGTTACAACCATTCCTTCTACGAGGCCCGATTTTCCATGGATTTGTCAAGGCTTGATCTTCCATGGTTTTTTTCCTAAAACAAGTATTTTTTTCTTCTTCTCACAAATTAGCTTGTTGAATAACTTATCATCTCCAGTAGGTGAAAATGGAAAACATTTCTTCGGTCTCTCCTTAATAAGGATTACGCTTTTTCCCTGCATAAAAGATAGGCAGTAGAACTGCAGGGCACTTCAATCAACAAATTTTCCTTTAAGTTAGATTGAATACACAACCAATTGCTCCTAGTAATGGGAAATGTAATGCTTCAGACAATAACAGGGGTCAAACTAATTGACCCGGAGTTTAACCTTCAAAACTAGGACTCCAGACAACCTAAACTTTAACCCTACTTTCGGAACAGGACACCACGCAGAAGGCACACCGGTCTAGATATGCTCTTTAGTAGTCCATGCCACCATACCGTCTCTCATACCTGGGACTTCCTTCTTATCCTTCAGAATCACAACAATGATGCACTCTGTTGTGGTTAACAATGAAGACACACTTGCAGCATCAACCAAAATAGCTCCAATCACTTTCAGGTGATCAATAATCCATGCCTTCACCTTATCAATGTATTCACCTTAGTCAGCATCGTAGCCAAGGTCAAGATTATATTGCTCAGTAATTTCCCAATAACCACTACACCTTCCACACCAACATTTGCAACAATTGTACATGAAAACATCTTCAATCGTATATGCAGTTTGACCTTCCTGAGACAGAGTTCGTCATTTTTTCCTGAGGCAGGGTTTGGACCCTTTCCTGAGGTAATTTGGGCCTTCACTTCCTTATTTTTATGTGATGCCAATTCATGCAAATCTATAGACTAAATTATAACATCCTTGACAATATCTTAGAGATCATTTTCTTTCAAAAAGAATGTTACCTTGGCTTTTGATGACAACTATCTGGAGGCACCATCTAATTTGTCCTCAAATCTGAGACTTGATGCTACCATATATGAGATCTATTTTACAAATGTTTCAGATATGAAAATAAAACAACAAAAATATACCCGCAAGAGTGGTTAGTCCTTCAAGCAATAATAATGAAACCCTTTAACTGCTGGTCTTTGATTCTGGTAGTTGATCTATTGTTGTAAACCCTTGAGGATCTCAATTAGAGATGATCCTCTTATACCATGTAAAATTCTTCTAATTCAAGAGGATAATTGTCCTGTGTTTCTTTCTCAAATAACTCAGATCTTGAATTACTTTAATAACTGAATAAAATTCTGAACATGCAACAGTCACACATATAACTAGAAAACCTAAACAGTGGACTCAGAATAGCTTTTCAAGTACACACATAATTTTGTCCTTCAAAGCAACTTATCATTAATGATCGAAACTTACAAGGACATGTCAAAACTAAGGTTTCCAGCTTCCTGGACACTAAGATCTGCTCTATCTCCTTGTTGGATACTCAAACCCACACTTTACTGAATTGTTGTACAACATTGTTCAATATGGATTCTGATCTGACCTTGGCTCCTCTCTTGTGCTTTGAATCTGCTCAACTGATCTTTCTCTGATCTCTTGTCTTTTTGATGTCCAAAAATGTTTGCATACAACTTCTCTCATCTTGTTCTATTTATGCTCTCAGACTCTAATTGAGAAAATTAATCTCCCTTATCTTAGCAACTAATCTCTTTAATCCGAGCAACCACCTTTTCTCAACAATTATGTGTATAGCTAAGATTAGATCAAATACAAATCAATAATATTTTGAAAATATCTAGAAAATTTCATTTAGATTTTCAAGAGTTAGGAGATCTAGTCAAATTGATCTTTCACTTTTATTTACTAAGTGAAATTACAAGATGGTATTATTTCACAGTTTTACTAGGTGGTCACCAAAAGTTGTCTTGGACCACTTCTCACACATTCACACCTTACATGTGTAAGAAGTTCCTACATGAGTTACACTTATCGACATACCCTATATACCTTGTTCCAAATCAAAGTAAAGGTCTTAGCAGAATGCCATTTCTCACATGCTGCTAGTCACATTGGCTTCTTTAAGACATATAACAACAAGAGTAATTTCTTTTAGAATGGTCTCTAATAAGAGGTGAAAAATTTTTGTTGCTTCATGTGAGACTTATTAGAGGAATAAAAGAGAGACTGTGAGAAGTCTAGGACTAATGTATGCCTTGCCCATTTCGAATAAAAGGTGATAATCCATTAACATTGTCTTTAGAAGTTTGCCTAAGGCCAGAGGGAGAATCTCCATCTTTGTTATTTCTAGGGTGCTACTGACAAATTCTCACACGTTGTTGAACTATTCATGCCACATGTTTATAGGCTTCATGGATTTAAGAAAAATCAGTTTGGAGTTAGAAGAGCCAACTAGGTTTAAAGAAAAATTTAAGGCTGAATGGCAGCTTTAGGGTAACAAAAGTTAGTGGTATTAATTTGAAATTTAAAAAAAATAAAGTTTATTGTGTAAAATTGGTTATCCCACATGCAAGAGATAAGTGAGTCTGCCTGAAGGCTTTAGATGGGCTCTTAAGCTTGATACAAAAGTATGTTTGGGAATGTTTTCATTTGGGTAATTTGTGAGAAACAGATTCCTAGGTCAAGTGCAGTGTCCATATTCCTCTTGGACAAGCATGGATTCACATCTAAACCTATCTAGGAAAGCATTTTGGGGTAATGCTTCAAAAAATGTGCCTCGAGTGGCTGCACCATGGAGCAAACTTTCATTGGCTTAAGGTGTGAATTTTGAGGGGTATTTGTTGGCGCAAGGTGTGAAATCTAAGGGATATTTATTCTGTGAACTCTGAGGGGTATTTATTCTGCCAAATTGCTCAAGACATTCACCATGGAGTAGAGTTTCATTGGCATAAGGTGTGAACTTGACGGGTATTTATTCTGCCAAAATTGCTCAGGACATACACCCAATCTAATCCCTTTAGATCAAAGTGAGAATGGAACCCTGGTGGACAACAAAACACTTGTTCACCTCACCAGTGAGTCAATCGTCCATTTGCAGGAAAAGCCATTTTATCCTATATATTGTTGAAGCATTTTCTTTTTCATATTAATAAAGGCTCTGCTTTGAGGGTTTTCCACAACTATTTGAATGTTGTTCTTCTTTATTGTCAAATATAAAACGTTTTATTCCAAAATTCAGAATTTGTTTTAGATTTCAGGCATTTCAAAACATTTTTTTTTCCTGGGGAAAAGTATCATAATTTTCAAAATCAAGGAAAATTACATGTTGTAAATGCCATAGGCATATGCAGAAAAGTGGCCGTGGTCATCTAAGAAATGTTTTTTATTGTAGAAATATATACAAAAAACCCAGAGAATGGTGTGCTGATAGTATCTGACCATATACATTATTATTTACATATTCAAATTTTTTCAAAATTTCACCCATGGTGATTACTGTTCTGTAGACAAAAAATAAATAACATAAATAGATATGTTAGGGCTTGTCAACCTTCTGTAGTTCCTGATCCATGTATGGTCTATGGAAATACTGGTAGATTTGTTCTAGTGTGTGCTCCCTAATCAACCATTCCCTCTAGGATGATGCGTTGCTGCTTTTGAAATCCGGTCCACAGGTTCATTGCGCTCCCTGTAGATATGAGCACATGAAACATGATAAAAATGTGTTTTTAAAAACAAAACATCATCCAATATGGTTCTTAGTGTATATGCATGGCATGTAGAAATGCAATTGAACCAGTTAATAAAAATCTTGGAGTCCCCATAAACTTGTAAATATCTACAGTTTTTGTTTATATCAAAATATAAAAGATGACGAAGTGTAAGGAGCTCTGCAAAGTTATTTGTGCCATCTCCCAACCCCATACAAATATGGAAATAATGTGTCTCAGATATATGGAGGATAATGCCACCGCCACAACCCTGTTCCTGTGCTGATCCGTCGAAATAGGCCTGTTACAAGGAAAAGTGTCTACACAGAACTGCTTATCCCACTAAGGTGTGGTAGCCACCTTAGAAACAAACAGTAATGCTACTTTCGTTTTTCCTTTATGAAATATAGATGAGAGAAGAACAAAGGAGACCAACCTCTATCTTGCGCTTATCTCCTAGTTCGATTCCTCTCTCTCCTGATAGTCCTTCGCTACTTGCTTCCTCGTACACCCAGCGTCACAGAGTACCTGTAGGATCAGAGTAGCATAACACTATACAAGAACATGGATCTATAATCATAAAAAATCTAGGATCAGATGTAAATTGACCATACAAATGCATAAAACATAAATGACACAAGAGTATGGAGGAAAACTTGAATAGCTTTTATTGATAATCAAGAAGAACGAAGGGAGTTACAACCAGTTGTTCTGACCCAGCATCATCCTCTCAGCAAGTAAGCCCTTCTTCACCTCATACAAAGCTTAGATCACCCAACACTATGATGTTGTCTCAAGAAACCAACAGCAATTCCTTACAAGATGCAAAAGTCCAGCCTCTGGATCTCTGGGATGAGGGATCCATATATAGATATCTGTAAGGGAGATGAGTCAGCTTGTGATTTGATTAGTGTCTTCCCTCTGATAGTTCTTGCTTCCACTTGGAGATTGATGATCTCTTACTCATCCTTGGTCGAATTCAAAGAGGCAAGTGTCACAAGAGAAGTTTCTGGAAGATTCCATGCCTCTCCACCTCGCGGATTGACACTGCCATTTGTCACTTCTCGCCCATTTCACCCCATAGAAGGGATTTTTGAAATGCAACGCACCCACATAGTTTACTTAGGTGAGATGGACCGCACTTTGCCTATGGAACAGCTGAAATGATCCTGTTTTGACCAGTTCTGAGCAATTTTTCATGGAGAACTTCTGGGAGAAGCTGTAATCAGTTGACCTTGTTCCTTTAGGGGTTAGAACAACACTTTTAGGGACTTAGGAGCCCTTGGTTTATGGACATTTTATGCTTGGGGTTGCAGTGCCCAAAAATTTCTATAACAGTTGCCCCCTAAAGCATGAGGTCGTTAATCTTTTGATGTCGGGTGAAATGCTTTATTATGAGGATCCGAAGTTCTTTCAAGCCAGGAGGAGACCTGTAATAAGATACAATACAATACATTATCTTCATAAATTTTTTTTCATGATCTAGCTGAGGCGGGCATTCCCATGCTCAGCTTTATAAATTCATTTTCATGTACATAGGACAGACAATTGTCTGAGTGTAGACTGATGATTCTGGTAGAGCCATCATCCCTTTGATTGGATGATTATCTGTGCAGCAATGATGTACATTTGATGTCTTTATTTCCCTGAATATATATCGCAGCCCGGATGGATGAAACTAGATCCAGGGTCTTCAAACCTCGTTCGATCTTCACTCGAAGTACAAGTCTATCCATGTGAGAGATGTTCTGGAGTCGAACATGGAAAGACATCACCTGATTACTAGCCAATGATGTAAGCTATTAACAGGCGCGAGAGGGATCACCGATAATGATAATGACCCTCAAGGTACTGTTGTACAATTTACATGGTGTGAATAAAGGACTTGGCATCGAACACCATGCAAAATCTTTCGGTCAAAGGTCATTGATGTAAACCTGTCGCCGAAAGTGAGAAACTTGCCATTGAGGCATGCAAGCTTCAAAGTACTGAACGGGGTGTTCCTAGATCGACTTCTTGGATAATGAGCTGATGTCGACAAGAAGCGATCCGTCATAGGAGGGCCTTAATGAATCCCACATCAATGACACGGAACGGAGCAAATGATTTTAATCGAGGTGAAAACGATTTGGTGATATAAGGTTCAGGGTGGTGATCATGAAAGAATGGAGTGTAAATGTATTGTAGCGGGTGAGACACAGGTGAATTCTCTGAATGACTTCTCTTGAACATATCGGCGACACTGACGCGATGGATTGGTAGCATTAACCCCAAATGTGGATGGTGTGATGGGACCATGGTGATGTGACCGGTGAATGAAACAACCCAACCTGACTTGGATGCGAAGTGAAAGTGTCATGTTCAAGAGCGACTTGCTACCAACAAAGTTTCTTCAAGTTTTCTTCCCAATTTTTCCCCAGTCATTGCTAACCAATACCTCTTTATTTTTGTCAAGCTTGAGGAGGATAACATATGCTTCTTCTATAATTTTCCCTTCGGGCAAACCCATCGCTATGTTTTAACGAGCCTAGCGATAGTGAAACTCGTTCTTGTCTGCTATGGACAAGTTTGTCGCTATTAAGTTTTAACGAGTTTAACGAATAGTTGGAAGATTTCAGGCAGATCCAAAGGAATCTCATCTTCAGGCAGTTAAGAGAATCTTCAAGTATCTTCAAGGAACCCAAAAATATGGCTTATGGTATCCTAGAGGTACAGATCTCACACTTCATGCATTCACAGATGCGGATTGGGCAGGAAGCGTAGATGACAGGAAACGCACTAGTGGTGGTGCATTCTTCATGGGTTCTAGATTAGTATATTGGTTCAACAAGAAACAAAGCTCCATTGCATTATCTACAGCTGAAGCAGAATATGTAGCTGCTGCATCTTGCTGCACACAACTCCTTTGGATGATGCAAACATTGCAAGACATGCAAATCACTTGTACTCCGCCTATCTCCATTTTCTTTGATAATACAAGTGCAATCAGCATTTCAAAGAATCCTGTCATGCATTCAAAGACTAAGCACATACCAATCAAGTATCATTTTCTTTGGGAACAAGTGCTTGAACAAAAGGTCAAATTGTAGTATGTTCCCTCTAAGGAACAAGTTGTTGATATTCTCACCAAACCACTGCCTAGGGAGACCTTTGAATACCTCAGACAAAAGCTGGGGGTAGTTGATGCATCATCTTGCTGTTGAATCTTATCTGTTTCATAAATTTTTGGTTGTACGCGAGTTTCATATGGGGTATACGCGTAAATTCGTTGGTTTATGGATCTGTCAGAGACCAGCTGGCACAGGTTCAGGGGGAGCATATATTCTTCTAATATTGTTGGCATTATTATGCTACTGATGTTTTGTCTCTATGTCTTATATTTCTTTTGTCAAGGTCATGTAATGGCCTATCTTGGTTGCCCCACTATGCCTGGGATGGATAATGTAATGTGCTTATCATGTATCCCCACTTGGTTGGGTGGATGAGTCAATGTTGATATATTCCCACTTGGTTGGGAGTTGTATGTATGAGTCTTTGGTGATAGGAAGGTCTGTTATGGTGTATAATGTTAGATTTCTTTTGCAGAATATCTTCTTGCAGATCTTGCCTATATGTCAGGGGGAGCTTGGACAACACAGCAGAGCAGAGATTTCAGCATGTACTCAGGGGGACCATAACCCTTTTCCCTTGATGTCAAAGGGGGAGAAAAAACTTTGAGTGACTTTGGGTTGCCATCAAGTCCAAAGGGGGACATTGTTGGCATTATGACACAGGATTGGCACAGGTTTGGCTCGATGACTTCAGTGTTTTCCTTGATGGAAACTCACTCAAAGAGCATATCACAGTTCAGGATCTCAAAATGATAGAAAATGAGATACCCACAAGTGTGCCGAACAAAAGGTGCGGACATATACGCAGGTTCTCCGAACAAAAAGTGTGGACGTAAAGTTCACACACTTTCATGCAGAGAAACGCGCGCACGTGGGAAATTTTATGGTTGGTCCATGGTATTTAGTCCGACTTTTTGATCCTATGGTTTTGGTCCGTGGTTTTGCATCTAAAGTATTGAACCCAGGTTTTGGGTCCCTAGTTTTGGATCCTTATGGTTTTGGACCATGGTTTGAGTAAGGCCTAGACTATAAAAAGGAAAGGAGATCATTTGGCTGGGTAACTAATGTGTTGAATATCTTGAGATGAACAAGATCTGAAATATTGGTGATCGGTTGGTGAGCTAGATCTAAATCAAGGAGAAACCTGAGCATTACAAGGCGAATCTACTGAGGGGTCAAGATCTCTTTGGCGCGTGATCAGATCTGTAAATCCGATAATCAGGGTGTAATTGAAGTCTGATAAATCTCTATACCTGCAGGCTCGACACAGCTCAGGTGCGGATACTCGCAGCTCCGGCACAGAGCAGGTGTGAATACCCGCAGCTCCGGCACAGTGCAGGTGTGGATACCGAAAGATCGACACGGCGGAGGTGCGAATACCCGCATCTCTAGCACAACGCAGGTGCGGATACTGCAGGATAGACACAAAGAAGGTGTAGATACATGCAGGGTAAAGAAGGGAATACTGCGGACGTGCGCAGGTTTCTATTGGTGAAGTTGCGGACTTTTTCTTTGAAATATGTTTTAGCTGCCTTTGTCTATTTCTGCTGTGATCTGGGTTCTGAATTGGTGTCTGGTTACTGGTACTGTGTTCTGAGAAGTTATTGTTTCAGTATTTGTACAAGGAAGTTGGTTGATTGCAGATCTATTTGATGTTTGATTGATATTCATGGATCCAGTTTGAAAATTTATGAAACGTGGTCCCTGGAAGAAAAGAGAAGTCTTCTATAGGTCAGCACCTACGTACTAGTACCTTAGCTAGTACAAGAGCTAAGGGGGTTGTAGCTCCCTTCCAGAAGAGTCTGGAGAACGAGAGAAGGTTGTAGCCTTCTACAGGTTGAAGCCTGCGTGCTGGTATAAGACTGCACCAGCACAGAATCATTGTAAAAGGAAGTTTCTAATTGAAAGAAGATAGAGACATATTGCAGCAGGTGGTTTTAACCCACATTAGGTTTCCACCTTATATCTTGTGTTCCTTTGTGTGATTGTCCGCTCTACTTTTCTCTTCCTGCTTACTGTTATATGGTTCTAACACACAGATTAATGATCAATATCTGAAGAATGAATTAAATTATAAGTCAGGAAGGTATTCACAAGTTTCATTAGTCAGATCTGCAAATATTTGTATAAGTTGAAAATAAGTTGATAATATTGATTCACCACCCCCTCTCAGTATTATTTCCAACAAGCTATGCATTTTGACTCCTTTACGTTGGGTTGCATTTAATTTTTTGGTCCTTTTATGTAATTTTTAGGCTCTTATATTTTATTGGAAGCTTCTGGTATCTTTATTCTTGTGAGCTTGTTGTGAAATCCTTCGTAAAAAATCATGTAAAAAATTATATAAGACCAAGGTCATGAGACACATGTTCCATGTCGAATGGTTGGTAAAAAATCCTAGAGGGGCTGTTCATTTTGGTTATTATGGCTAAAGGAAATTGGCAAAGGCAATGGAAAAGGATTTGGAAAGGTAAAGTGGCATTAATTGATGTTTTATTTATGAAAACAATGGAAATTAGGAGAAAAGGAAGGTGAAAGGTTAGAGGTTGCCTGTGAGCAGTAAAATGAAGGAAAAAAATGGAAAATTGATGAAATTAGAGGCCCCATTAATAAAAAGGCTTCTGAGGATCGTTGGGAAATATTTTTGATAGGTTTTCAAGGAGCTCTGTTCTATCATGTCTCTCTCTCTCATACTCTTGGAAACTTCGAGTTTCTTAGAGCACTCTTGCAGGAGTGTGGCATAATTGGGATTTGGAGAAAGAAGGCAAAGGAAAGTAGGAAAGTGTAAGAGGATAGTGGGATCAACAACTACGACTAGATTTCTTTTCAGGTATCGAGTTGCATGTATGGGTTCCTTATTAGTTTTGACATGCATGGCATATGCATGTGGTTTTTTGGATATGAGATGTCATTGGCATGGAGGATTGCCTCGATTGACAATGGTTTTTCCTAGCCTTTCAATTTCCTAGATAGACATGGTGTTGTGGTTTATATATATATTTATTTTTATTTTTATTTTTTTTCTAGTTGGTGCTCATGCTCCTTTATTTATGGGTTGAGTTATTGGGTCCTAGAGCCTTGGTTGGACAAACGCTTTGGAATTTTTGTAACAACTTGGGTTGAGTTACTAGTCCTATAAGACTTTGTTGGAAAAACGCTCTAGAAGCCTTGTAACAACGTGGGTTAAGTTACTAGTCCTGGAAGCATTGGTTGGACAAACACTCTGGAGCCCTTGGTGGGTTTAGTTACTAATCCTGAAGCCTTGGTTGGAAAAATTCTCTCGAGCCCGACAACAACTATGGGTTGAGTTACTAGTCGTGGAGCCTTGGTTGGAAAAACACTCTCGAGCCCGGTATTAGTACTCCTGGAAGCCAGGTTGGAACAAACGCTCTAGACCCCTAAACAACTTAGGTAGAGACTGATCTAGTGATGGTTAGTGATGTTTGACCATGAGGTGGAATCACTGGTTAAGGGTTGAGGTGGTTTGGCCTCTCTAAGCCCTGGTTTGATTTATGTTGGTTTATTCCATAAGATCCCACGTTCATGCTTGGAATATGGAACAGGGGTGACTGGCTAAAAGAGAGATTTGGTTCAACCTAGTCTATGATCGGGTGGTACATGGAAAACCTAGACCTAGTTTCATTTTTCATATGTTAATAAGATATGCTTCTCTTGGTATATTCATGGGTAAAGGTAGTTAATATTATTTGGCTTTAATGGTTATTTCCTCATTGATATATCTATGGATATTTGCTGGTTATAAGCATGTTTTATGATAGTGATGATGTATGGATCTCATCATGTTTTGATTTGTAAATAAATGAAAAATGAATATGTGGCCTAATAGATGATAATGCAACTAATGTGATAAGACATCAATTCTTCTTAGTGATTCTCATATAAGTATGACACCCATATGCTCAGATTTGTTATTATGACTGGTAGAATGCATATTTGTGATATGTTTTACAAAATTCATGTCATGGTTGGGCTTGGTTAAGTGAAGTACTTGATCAATTTTTGTCTTAGATCTTTGACTTGGTGTCATTTATTATCTTGGAAAGTCTCATAAAGTCCCGGGTAGTGGTTGGGGACTAGCCTTGAAAACGTGACTTAAATCTCACAGTCTCTGGGCCGCATAGAACTGGCTGAAAATGATTGCACTTTCTCCCTTGCAGGTATTGTCACATGCATGCACATGTCATGGGAGCGACTAGGGGTTTTTTCAGTGGAAAGGAAATTTGACTCAGGGCTTTAGCACCTGGAGGGGTGGTTTAGCTTGTGTATCGTAGTGGTATATCATTGCTTATTTTCATATATGAATTATGTGATTTTAGTTTATTTAGTTGAAATAATATATGTGAAAATAGAATTATTTGAAATAAAACGAGTTTTTATTAATAAAATTTATTAACAATATATTTATTAAAAAAATAATACCATTTTAATGTTTTTAATAAAAGCTATTTATTTCAAGTTTTTTAATAAAGGTTTTTTTTCTTTTTAATTATTAGTTAATAAAAATTTATTTTTCAAATATCCTAAAACTTTAACAAAAAAAATATTAATTCTTTTGCTTTTAAATTAATAAACAAAAATTGCATCTTATTTTTTTTAACTTCTCCAAATCAGTTACTTAAAAGTTCTAATAATGTTATAAAACTAACGGTTCATTCATTACTTCTAGTTATTAGTTTTGTTGTATTTGACTTATTTAACAATATTTCATGCTTATCCTAAAATATTTAATTTTTTTTTTTTTTTTTCTCGGTAAAGACTATTCTATTAAAAAAGTGAAAAGATATGTACAAAGTTCAGAGCCTCAAAGGAGGCCGAGGCCATTCCTCGAACACAAACTCAGGGATTTTACAGTTGATCCTGTTCACTGGATTTACAATGCAGACCTTGAGAAGTTGATTACTATCCCTGACATTCTGACAAAAAATATCTAGACTGTGATACTCCGACCCTTCAGTAATTTCAAAAATACATTGATTTCTATCAAGGCTGACTTTATAACAGAAGAAGAAGTCTGAATTGTCTAAGACTACCACTACCATCTGAAGTCTAAGACTAAAACAGACACAAGACTTAAACTGTAAGACCATAGACACAGAGTCAAAAAACATATCGTGCACCCGGAGGAGAATCAATCTGCTTGGCTTGGAGAGGCGTGCTTTTCCTCCTTCACCGGGCTTGGAGAGGCTACCCAGGTGACATATCCTTCTTCATCCAGCAGTGGCTCTCCAGCTGAGTCCGTGACCAAGTGAAAATTTCCAGAATGGAAATGAGCTGGTTCGCTATCTTTGTCGTCTTCCTTGGCAGGAGTTGGTTGCTGAGGAACATTCGGAGCAGGGGCTCCCTCGTTGATGCAGTCCGGGTGATAAACCAGCCCCATCATATCTCCGAGCAGAACGCCTTCATCCTGGGAACTGGAGGAAACCAGAGGTGTCGAGCTGGGATGGTGGGTTTCCTCCTCAGAGACAAACACAGAAAAATTCACTGTAACCGTCGGTCTATTGAGCCGACTCTGGAAAACAAATCTGGAAGACTGGTAGGAGCTGTTTGGATTGGCTCTCTCCTGGTCAGATTGCGGAGAAGAGGGCTGGACCAAGGCAATTGGGGTTATTTGCTGGGCCTCTGAAGGCGAGGGGCTTACTCTGATGCCAGATCGACCCCCCCTTCACGGAATGCCTCGACTACGAGGCATTGAAGCAGCGCCAGAGAAACTGAGATAACGGCCAAAACAGAGGAGACCCGATGAGATAAGGATGTTATTGAAGCCCGAACTATTGCAGAGCCAATCCACTGAGGTAACAGGAGATATATGATGAACTAACTGAGACCATATGATAATATAAAGAGCGAATGCAATAACCGCAGCGGGAGAATGGAGGCGCGCCATGCTGATGAGCTTGAACCAGGACGGAGGAGCCATGCGCGCATTGAATTGCAGCGCAATTCGAGACTGAGCCAGCATTAAATCACTTGCTTTGAACCTTAAAATGGCGTCGATCATGCGTACCGGATGATCGCCCTCCTGCTTGCTGTCAAGCCAGATGTCTGGACGGAAGGCCATATCATTAATTGCCAAGGTTAACACCCGCATCCGGGTGCTTATTCTTTCCCTGAGAATTGTCCTGAGTGACAATTTCCTGTATCTTGGCAATTTGTTCCCTGGAGTCTAAGTTGTCTATAGTACCCTCATAGTACCCATCCATAGCATCCACGCCAATGTTGGCAAGTAGATCAGCAAGCTTATTTCCTTCCCTTCTGGTATGTCTGAAAGCAATTGCTTGGTGCTGGGAAAGCCAATGATTTATTAGCTCAAGCCTCTGGGCCATCCTCCAGCTGTTGCTTACTTTGTGAATGGATGAACCATGTTGGAGCTTTGTGATCATTCTGATTATTATTTGTGAATCGCCTTCTATGATGAGAGGAAAATAGTCCTTTTCATGAGCTAGTTTGAGACCTCGCCATAAACCTTCCAATTCTGCTGAATTGTTGGTGTCCCATCCTATCGATCCCATGAAGATACATTGAGGGTTACCCATGTGATCCCTGAAGGCCCCCCCATATCCGGCTTTCCCTGGATTTCCCTTGGAAGCTCCGTCGAAGTTGAGCTTGAGCATGTCTGAGGGCGGCGGAGACCAAGTGGTTGCTTCCTGGCTGTGCATATTGGTGTTCTTCTTATTGATTGAGTTTTGCTTTATTTGAAGTTCCCAGTTGCCCCAGATTGTTTTTTCCAGAGGTGTATTGGGAAGGTCTTCTGAGTGCCATTCTCTGATTGAAAGAGTCTCCATGATGTTTTGATGTAATGTGTTCCAGATTTTGTCTAGAGGCATCGTTTGATCTTTGAATATTCTTCTGTTACGCTCTTTCCATATATTCCACATAAGAAGGCCAGGTATAAGTTGCCACAAGGTATTGAGAAGGTTGCTTTGAAAAGGCTTTTGACTCCATTCTCGTAAGGTGGCTTTGAGGTCTCCTTGCACTCTTCCCTCTCTTTGACAGCGGAAGGCAGCCTTCTCCCAAAGTTTCCTCCCTGTTTGACAATTTTGCATAAGATGAAGTGTTGTTTCCTCATCTTGCCTGCACATGTAACATATAGAGGGTCCCGAGAAGCTTCTCTTCCTGAGATTATCCCACGTTAAAATTCTGTTGTGACCTAGGAGCCATAGAAATGTAGAAACTTTCGGCCAGTTGGATGTGTGCCAGATTTTTTCCCATAGGTTGTCTCTGTTTATCTGCTCTTGTATTATGATATTGTAAGCTTCCTTTGTGGTGAAGATTCCTTTCTCTCCATAACCCCATCTTAAGATGTCCACTCCTTCTGAGACTGCTATTTGCCTTTTTTGTAATTCTACGTTGAGAAGATGCTGAATTTGTGCTGAGCTGTTGGGTAGAATTTGACTTGCGTTTTGCCAATGCCTATATCCTTGTGCTGTGTCTGTGGTCCAGAATTGATTGACTTTGGTTAGTTCATTTGTCTCCCTCTCAGCGATAGGAATGTCCTGGAGAATGTCTTTTATCTTTGGAAGTTGCTGCCAGGAGTCCTCCCAAAAACGAGCTGTAGAGCCATTTTTTATTTCCCAGAAGCAATGAGCTTGGATGAGATTTCTGTGTTGTATGGCTGAGTTCCAGATGACTGATCCCGTGCTCATCTCAGTCATGCGTATTCTTTCTTCCATAGGGCAGTTGTTGGCATACTTGGCTGTCCAAAGGGAGGCCCATGGAGTATTAGGGTGGGCGAGCCATCTCCACCAGATTTTTGCGCCCATTGCTTTGTTGCTATTCTCAGGATCTCTCAGACCAATACCTCCGGCTTTTTTAGGAAGACAGACTTTGTCCCATTTGATCAAAGCCCATTTGCGGTTTTGGCCAGAGCCTCCCCACAGAAAGTTGCGTTGGAGATTTTTGATTTCTTTTAGAACCCATTTGGGAGCAGCCAGAATGGAGAAAAGATAGAGGGGCATGGAGTGAAGGACTGCCTTGATAAGAACAATTCTACTTGCCATATTTAGAGCTCGATTAGTCCATAGAAATAATCTAGACTCTAGCTTTTCCAGCAGTTGTTTCCAGGATGAATGCTTGAGGGCGGAGGCCATAAGCGGGGCTCCAAGATACTTGGAGGGAAGGGAGGCACAGGTAAAACCCAAAATTCGACTTATAGCTCTCTGAGTAGGGACAGGGGTATTGAAGAAAAAGATTTGGGATTTGACTCGATTGATTAGGGCTCCAGAAGCATCAGAGAAAGTAGACAGAATGGATTTGAGGAGACTGGCTTCCTGCACCGAAGGATGGCCAAAGAGCATGTTGTCGTCTACAAATTGCTGGTGAGAGTGTGCAGGGGAGTTGTTAAAAGAGAGACCTCTTAACCGATTTTCGAGCCTAGCTGCGGTTATGCTTCTCCCCAAGCCCTCAGCCATGATTACAAAGAGAAAAGGAGACAAAGGGTCTCCTTGCCTGATCCCTCTGGAGGGACGGAAGGTAGCTGAGGGAATGCCATTAATTAACACAGAGAAGAAAGCTGAAGATAAAAGGTTAAAAATCCATCTGACCCATGAGTGAGCAAATCCAAAGGCAAGAAGAATTTTTTGAATGTAGACCCAACTGAGACTGTCAAAAGCTTTGGAAAGATCTAGCTTAAGCAACATACCTGGCTTCTTGGTTTGCTTTAGGGAGTGGATTATCTCATGAGTTAAGATTATCCCGTCCGTTATTTGTCGACCTTCAACATATCCAGACTGCTCAGGCGAGATGATGAGAGGGAGGAGCGGCTTTAATCTCGTTGCTATTACTTTTGAGGTAATTTTATAAATGAGATTGCACAGAGCGATAGGTCTGTATTTGTCAGGGGTATTGGAATCTTCCCCCTTAGGAATTAAGGCTATGAAGGTGGCATTTAAGCCTGGATACATCCATCTGAGAGTTCTGGATTCCTCCACAACCTGCCAAACCTCATTTTTTATCAAATCCCAGAATTTATGGAAAAAAATCGATGTAAAGCCGTCCGGACCTGGCGCTTTCCCCTCCTTCATTTGTTGAACAGCTTCTTCAACTTCCTGTGGGCTAATGGGCTTGATGAGAAGACTGTTATGTTCCTCTGTTATTATTTTGGGTATATTCTTTAGAAGTTTGTTGATAGCCGGCATTCTGTTGATGTTGGGTTCCTGAAGGGCTTTCTTGAAGTAGTTGAGAAATTCCCCTTCAATACCGTCATGAGTTTCAATTTTCTCCCCCTGAACATTCTTAATGTGAGTGATGCAATTTGTCATGCGGCGCTGCACAGTTGTTTTGTGAAAAAAATTTGTGTTTTTTTCACCATTCTTTAACCATCTGATTCTTGATTTTTGCCTCCATAATATTTCCTCCTGTTTGTCCCTTTCTAGGATTTTTGATTCTGTGACCTGTTCCTGTTTGGTTAGTTCCTCCGTTCGCCCAGAAGTGATGATGGTTTGCTGAATTTTCTTCATCTCTTCGTTGAGCATGGCTTGGGCTTTGAAGATGTTTCCAAACGTTTTGTGATTCCATTTTTTGATAACCCCTTTTAAATGTTTGAGTTTTTGTTGGAATCGAGACATGCAGGTCCCTTCGGGCGGAATGAAGTTAGTCCAGGATGATTTGACTAGCTCTTCAAAATCCGGGTGAGAGAACCAAAATTCCTCAAACCGAAAGGGTCATTTGAGATTATTGCCTGGCCTATTCCATTGAAGCTCTATAGGCCAATGATCGGATCCAGAGAAGGGGAGAATGGAGGCTGTGAATTCCCCTCCTAAGTGAGTTGCATTATCTGAGATGAGGAATCTGTCGAGACGTGAGGCAATCTGCTGCGAACCTTCCCTTTTGTTGGTCCACGTGAAGAGGCCATTGCTGGTAGGAATATCTATCAGCCAGTTATTATTAATGAAATTTTTTAGAATGTTGCCATCACTGTTCGCTTTGCTTCTGCCTCCTTGTTTTTCTTCCATGCTGGCTATCATATTGTAGTCACCTCCAGAGATCCATAGAGGGAATGGCCTATCTTTATTGAGTTCCGACAATGAGGTCAGGATTTGAGCTTTTTGAGCAGTGTCCTGAGGAAAATATACATTAGTTAGCAGTCCATGAGTATTAGTACCTGAGAGGTGGAAGGTAGCCTGGATGAAACTTTTATTAGCTTGCATATTGTTGAGATGGATGGCTCGGGCATCCCAAAGGATTGCTAGGCCTCCCGAAGCTCCTTGAGCGTCGACAGCTGCAACTAGTCCACCTGGCCAAGCTTTCGCTGCAATTTTTTCCAAAATTATTGAGCTGCATTTCGTTTCCTGCAAAAATAGGATACTTGGTTTTTCTTGCATCAGCATATTTTTTAATAGTCTGCCTTTCCGAGGGCCATTAAGGCCTCTGATGTTCCATGATATCAATTTCATTGGGAGGGGTGGGGGTTTGCATTAAAATATTTGGTCAGTTTGGCATACCTCCCTGACTCCACTAGTATCTCTCCAATCTTGATAGTTCTTTCCAGTGTAGTTTTTCTTCCTCTCTTTTTGTTGTCCTTGGTGATGAATTTACCATCCCATGGACTTCCTATTTGGACTCCTAGAGAATATTTTTTCTGTGCCCTGTTCAGAACTTCTACTAGGTTGTCCACTTGTGTCTCCGGTATTTTTTCAAAATTCCCTGTCTTGCATGCTAGTTCCAAGCCTAGAATGTCCAGCTCCCCAATGTCTATTGGTTCCGTGTCCTCTTCCATGTTTTGTGGTGCTTGAGAGTTATCCTCTCGCTCCTGTGAGTCTTTTTTGTTTGACTGCGAGTATTCAACCTCCATACCTTGAGATTGCCCTGGCGGGGTTTTGGTTGGCGTAATCAGGCTTGCTGGCTCGTGGGATTTCTTCCCTGCTTGCC
This sequence comes from Pinus tabuliformis, assembly GCA_031772625.1. NCBI lineage: Eukaryota > Viridiplantae > Streptophyta > Pinopsida > Pinales > Pinaceae > Pinus > Pinus tabuliformis. The sequence continues at coordinate 1,530,705,825 of CM062817.1, read as the reverse complement.
TTGATGTCTCGGCTGAATGTTCCTGATGTTTCTCTTTTTCCTTCGCTTTTTCTTTCTCCGGATTCTGCTCATCATCTGTGTCCAGAGCTTCAAACCTATTACTGATTGTGGGCGTTGCCTTGGTGACTGGATTTGTCCGGGGGTTGCCTGTAGCTTTCTTGTTTCCCCTCCTTCGATTTATTACTTTGGTAAATCCATCTGAAGTTTGATTATCAGGGCTTCCTTGGGGAGGGGGTTGCTTGTTTTGAGGACAGTCTCTGTAGAGATGCCCTATTTCATGACATTTTCTACATCTAAAAGGCACATGTTCATAATCTATAACTTGAGTCCATTCAGAGTCTTCATGGAAGAAACTTACCGTGTCTGGTAGCGGTTGCTTGAGATCCATGTAAACACAGATCCGAGCGTAGGATGTATATCTGCATAGTTTTGTATCTTCAGCAATCTTGACAAACTCGCCTATGGCATTCCCAATCTCTTGCAGAGACTTTTCTTCCCAGTATTCCCACGGTAGTGAATAAAGCCTTATCCACACTGGCGCATAGCTCAGATCCTCCTTGTCTGGGTTGAATCTTTCTACCCAGCCTTTGAGGTATAGTCCCGCGGAGTTGAAAAAATAAGGGCCTTGATCCAGTATCCTATTGCGGTCTTCCAGGCAGTTAAAAACTACAGTGAAGAAGCCCTTGGCTCCTAGATGCAGCGAGAGGTGCCCCTTTGGGTGCCATTTGGTGCTTATCCAGCTTCTCAGCGCCCTTTCCGTCGGCCATATTCCTATGAATTTACCGATCAGCGCGTGATCTCTCATGTATTGTATTCTCGCGTTGATGCGTTCACTCGGGAAGTCCACTCTTGGTTTAATCGCTGCTACAGGCTTACAAGTTGAAGAACTTGCCTTGTTTCTTTCGTCTGCATCAATGTCCTTTCCCTTCTGCTGTCTGTTGTCCAAGTCGTCGCTGCTCATCTCATTTTCAGTCTCTTTGTCGGTCGTGTGCCTAAATCCGTTATCCGGATTGGGGGGAGGCCCCTGGCCCTCCCCCTGAGGGGGTTTCATGTTGCCCTGTTCCGTATGGGCTCTTTTCCCTGATTGCTGAAGCGCCAGACTCTGCTTTGCAGTACCACGATTGACAGTTCTGCAGATTGCAGGGTTCTCAGAAACCCTAGGGTTTGCAGCAGTCCCGCTCCTCTTGGGAAAGTATTAATTACAATAACCCCCTAAAATATTTAATTTTACTATATATAAAGAAAAATATTAATTTACCGTGTAATAATAAAATTTTAATATTCTAAAATATTTAGACTAAAAATTTTGGAATAACATAATTATACATTTTTTAATTAAATTTTAATATTATTCAATAGTGAGACTAAATTTTATATATTAAAAATTATATATATATATATATATATATAAAGCGGTTGAAATTTAAAAGTTTTTCAAATATGTGAGATGTGTAATTATTTTTCGATTCAACATGAAGTTAATACATGACATTTAATAAAAATATTAACTTAAATATAAATAAATTTAGTATTTTTATTAAATGTCATATATTAACTTCATGTTGAATGGAAAAATAGTTATACATGATTCAATTCTTAAAACTAACATCACGGACACAATTATTTAAATTTGTTAAAAAAAAATATAAAATTAGAAAAATCCACTAAGAAATTACATTTTTGTATAAAATTATATTGTTTATAATTTAGAATCCATATAAATGATTTATTTTATCGAATTTTATATTATCTTAAATAAAATTTAGATCTTATTTTTTTAATAATTTTAAATTATTGAAATAGATTAATAAAAATAAAATAATAAAAAATATATACCTAATACGCTAGTGTTCATATTTTTAAAATAATAAGTGAAGAAGTCAAAAAGGCATGGCTAACTAGTACATTATCAAAGACGAGTTCAGGTCTGGGTCTTACATCCTGATACAAACACGATCAACAGAGTTAAGAGGCCCGATTTCCAACTAGTCGTGGTCAGGAGTCTCATGTCCTCATGCAAACAATGAGCCCGACTTTCTTGAACCTGACTAGTCCTACGGCACAACATTTGGCCCGAAGGACCGACTCTGGACTTTCACATTTCACTTCCAAACGCCGATCTTGGAGAACTTCTAACATGCATATATAATGTTGAATAGATGAACTATATGAAAGTATATTAATTCATGTGTGTCCAATCATATATAAACAGAAGATCTTGGTATTTCTTGATATAACTCCAAAACCCAGGGAAGGGAGAATAGCTATGTGTTCACAAGTGTATGCCATATTCCATAAAGTTTTACCTGCCAAAAATTATTTCTTATTAAAAACGTCACTAGTTCGAACAAATATTTGTATTGAGACTATCCCCATTACGATGGGCATGTAATATTTTTTTTTTTTTTGGGAGAAAGCCCCCATTATATCCCCGTGCTTCCATAATGTTGGGAATGGGATCCCCCAAGGAGAGTTTTGGGGCTAAAAGCCCATGTTTTGGGTTGAATTTTGTAATAAAATTGTAAAGTCTCCGCATTTTGTGGTCATGGAGCGTGAAGGTGTCATGAGTCATAAATGGTTGTCTGCCCTTAATTTTGTAAAGTAAAGTGGGCTGTAAAGGTCTACACATGGTCCACAGACCATGGGATTCTATAAAAAGAGCTAAGCAAATAAGCTCTAAGTAGTAGAGATGAGTCATAGGTGGTAAAAGAAGTCTTGAGTGATAAGGAGAGAAGTCTAAGTTTCGAGTCTTAGTGTAGGTAGAGGCTCTGTAGCTGAGTGTGCAGAGGCCTAGGGTAGAATTCCACAGCTGAGTGCGTGGACCCCTGCAGTTGTGTGCACAAGGCGGATAGAGTCTGTAATCATTTAAAGATATCAATAAAGAGAAGCATTCTACAAATTCTGTGTTGTATTTCATGTTAATGCATCTTTTCATATCGTGTATGAATTTGATTTATATTGTTTATGTGATGTGCGAATGTATGTAATTACGTTGGATAATTGAACAAAAATAAGGATATTTGTTTACACGGTGCTAGTTGTGGTTGTTTAATATGATAAGTAAGGCACTTAAGGATAACTTGGAAACCTATTCTATACGTTGCTTTATCCGCACGAAATTACCTGTACTGCAGGTTAAGGCTGCGTGAAGGCCAATCATACCCCTTCATGGAGGTACTGAACAGCGGAATAAAGGGCTAGGCAAGCAGAGTCCTAGAACCTAACAACCAGTGCGAAAGTAGGAATAGGAGGAATAAACCAACATCACAACCATCTTAGGGTGCAAAAACTTGGTTCTAGCATCCCTCCATACTACTTCGAGTGAGACTTTGGTCCGTGCTCCGCACGCTAATGCTGAAAGGGCCAACAGTATAGGGATTTGTTTAGCTGACTAACACTGAACCTAGGTCAGGCCCCACCAATCCAACAAACGGTTCCATTGTCGAGACCAAAATTTTCATAAGAGATGTGTGATGTCGTATCACTGGAATCCAACTAAGAATGAGATCAGATATTGGTTGGATAGGAATATCCACGAATTCGCAGTGCAGGAGAATAGAAATTCGCGACTGACAAAGGAATAGTGGCTAGACAAGTACCTATACATAGAGATCCACGAGATCTTTTTTTGTTCCTTTCCAGTTGAGCTATACGAGTGGATCACGAAGCTAGTGGATAGTTAAGGAAGGTGGAGACTTGACATTCCTATATTTCGGACCCTGGATTTAGTACAAATATTGGAAGCCTCTGAGGATAATATCGCCTGTGCTGTCAATCATTGGCTCGATCGCATCATAGGAGGATTTGTGACTGAATTCACAGTTGATACCTCAATCAGCTACAACGAGGCGGAGTGACACTCTTTCAAGGGTCCGCGAGGTAAGTACTTGAAGTCTTTGAATACCTAGATTAAAATGTTATTGTGCGAAAAATGGGTTATGCAGCAACTTTGATTTTCGGAGCTACGCGAAGCAGAAAGACTTAGAGGAATGAAGAAAGAAAGGGTCATGAATATAGTCCATTGATTTCACCTCCATTGGGTCGCAAAGAGGGAGTAGCGCAGGCTTCTCCATGAAGTGCTATTCAGTTCATGATACAACATTACCTGTGACTGCCACCTCCACGCACACCACCTCCAAACTCACCACCATCACCTGCGACTTCACCCATACCACCTCCACCTCCACCGCAGTTCAACATGGAAAATTCAGTGAAACTAAATTTGTTTAAACACTTGGGAAATGAGGACCCGGACTAGTTCTGGTTCATTGTGAAAGTTGTACGGGAAGCTCAGGGCATTACAAATGATCATTTGAAGAAGGAAACACTGGTTAGTGCTTTGCAAGATAGTGCGCTAACCTGGTACATCAAGTACTCTAATGATAACCCAAACGCTAGTGTGGCAGACATCCAGACTGCACTAAATAAAGAGTTTAGTAGGCCTAATTCTAACACATAGTTGATTGTGGGGTTCAAGGAAATCACGATGAAACCAAGTGAGACACCTTGGGAATTAGATCAGAGGTTGAAGTGTAAAATCCGTGAAGCTAATATGAACTTAACAAATGGAAAACACCGCGAATGGTTTGTGGCTTCACTCCTACCACACATAAGGATTGCGCTGTCATAACAAAAGATAACAACTTAGGCAGAGGCCTTGGAGATTGCAATGAGACTGCATGAGATGCCAATGGAGGATTTGAATCTGGGGGTTCATCAGATCCATGTGCAGTTGCAAAATCTTTGCATTGAAATGAAGAGCTTGAAGCAGGATAGGATTGTTCGACTGCAGGTGCACGAAGAGGTATGGTGCCTGCAATGCAAGGGTTAGGGGCATGACAAGGACAATTGCTCGGTCTTTGCGAATTACATTGCAGGAGACAGACTAATGCCTTTGAGACCGGAAGCTCAAGCAGGACCAAGCGCGGGGCTTGCGTTGTGGTGTGCTATATATCAGGTAGCAAGAAAACATACGATGCATAACTGTCATTTACTACAGAAGTTGGAGAAACCCCACAGCAACTATTCTGCAACTTTTGTAGGTCAGTAGGGCATGATGAGTGCAACTGCAAAATTTATGAATTAATGGTTGTTAGGCCCCTATACTACTAGTGTAACCCCTAATTATTATTAGTACAACACCCTTATTATATTGTTGTGCCCATGTAGTCCCCATATTGTTATTACTATGCCCCATAGAAGCCCACTATTGTTATTATTGTGACCTTACATTATTATTGTTATGTCGGATCTAATTATATTATGACCCCTTAGACTCCTATATATAGAAAGGAGGTTTTGTCATTTGTATCATCTAAGAATTGTTCATTTGTGTAATGTAAAGGAGTTTGGCCCCTCGAAGAGCCATATTTCTAAGGCGTTCATCTATCTTTTCTATCTTTTTTTGACATGGTTTCCTAACATTTGTTATCACAACATTGGATTCTAGAGTTTCGCTGCTCCAAACATTTCATCGTGGCATTTTTGCCATAAATTTTTTCTACGACGTTTCAGAAGCGAAAAAAAAAGCCCATTTGAGAAAAAATCACACTGAACCTCGGGTCCAAATTTCAAATATTGTCTCGCTATATTTTCGAAGATATGATCTAAGGAAGTTAGGGTTTTTGCAAGCTCCAGAATTTCATCTAAAACAAGTCATCATGGAATTTTTGCTATAACGGTTTCGCTACAAATTTTCAGAAGCTAACAAAAAACCCATTTGTGAAGAAATCAGTCTAAACCTTGGTTCCTAATTTTAGATCTTGGCTTGCTATATTTTTGGATATATGATCTGAGGAAGTTAGGGTTTTGCAGACTCCCGAATTACATCCTTAAAAGGTGACCTTGGGAAAATCATCATAAATTTTTCTCTGAGCATCAAATTGAAATTTCGTAAGAAATTACAGAAAGAGGACGGACTATATTTGGTTTTGGTATAATGTTCCAAACCTAAGGTTGAAACAGTGACATGTGGCATGTTGTACAAGTTCACTCTACTGAACTAGTCTATAATTAGGTCATCGCGGGAGATTGGGAATAGATCTTTCTTCAAGAATCAAATTTCGATCAGGTTTGCGGGGCTAGAAAGAGGACTTATAGGGATATTACAGAGCAAAATTTTAAAACTTAAAGATCCAAAAGTATAGATTTACAGTCATTTCAAGATCGAGCTCCTAAAACCAAGAAAAAGCAAGATGAGGAAGTTTGATGGCAAGGATCTGGTAAACTGGATACTACGAATGGAGAAATATTTTGATCTACATGGTGTACCACTATTACAAAAGGTACGTATTGCATCTAATTATTTAGAACCGAATCAATTTTTATGGTAGAAAGGCCCCTGTTCTCATAAACCACTGGTAACATGGTAAATTTTCATGGAGGAAATGATAACACATTATGAGGATACAAAGAGAAACACCTTCTTTAGCCAATTGATAAATCTCAAACAAAAGGGTTCAATGGTAGAGCACATTGAGGACTTCCAAAAATTGAATGTAAGGGTAAATGATATTCTAGAGAAGAAAATGGTTGATGTATTCATAGGGACTTTAAAGGATAACATTCAACACGAGGTTCGTCTTTCGGAACCTGATTCATTGGAGAAGGCATTCAGGTTGGCAAGACAAATTGAAAGCAAAATTATGGAAACAAGGAATCCCACCACTCACAACTATAATTATGGAAGTGTTTTTTCTCCTAACCTTCCACAACCTACAAGGTTTACACCACAACAATTGGAAGAAAAAAAGAAAAAGGGCTTTGTTACAATTGTGATAGAAAATACACTAAAGGTCATAAGTGTGCTGAGAAGAAATTATTTTACATAGATTATGAAGAGGAGGAAGAAAATGATCAAGAAACATGAAAAGAAGATGATATACACCAGGAACCCACCCCAGAGAAAGAAGAAATGAATCCAACCATATCTTGTAAAGCATTGGAAAGGATTACCACTCCTCAAACTCTTAAGATAGAAGGACATACCAAGAAGAAAAAGGTTCAAGAAGTGAAAGATCACATCAAGAAAGAAGAAATGAATCCGACCATATCTTGTAATTCATTGGCCGGAATTACCACTCCTCAAGCTATCAATATAGAAGGACATATCAAGAAGAAAAATGTTTAAGAATTGAAAGATCACATCGAGCATCAAGAAATGAATCCAACCATATCTTGTAATGCATTGGAAGAAATTACCACTCCTCAAACTATTAAGACAAAAGGACATATCAAGACAAAAATGGTAATAGTGTTGATTGATTCGGGCAGTACCCATAATTTTATTCATTGTAAGATAGCCAAGGAATGGAATTGCTTCCTATATCCAGCACCAGAGTGTCAAGTGATGGTTGCAAGTGGAGGAACCATAAATTTCTCTAGAAAGTGCCATAATATCAAGCTATCCATGGGAGAATATGTATTGAATAGCCCAATTCTTTCCATTCCAATGGGTGGTGCTAATTTTTACTAGGAGTCCAATGGCTACAATCTTTGGGTATGATAGCTTTTAATTTTAAAGAACTTTTCTTGAATTTTTTTGGGAAGGCAAGGAAGTTGAATTGAGGGGTATCGAAGGGAAACATGAAAAGATAATCAACTCTAACAGCCTGACAAAGCTTCTAAATAAAGAACAGTGAGGTGTAATTGCACAATAATGTTCATTAAAGGATCCCACATCGAAGTCATGTATTTCTCTAGATCTCCAAAACGTTTTGGAAAATCATTCCCAGGTATTTGAGACTCCCAAAGGCCTCCCACCTATTCATGATCATGATCATGCTATTCATTTGATTCCAGGAAGTGTTCCTCCAAACATCAGGCCTTACAGATATCCATATGCCCAAAGGAGTGAGAACTCATTCAAAAGTTGTAGAAGATCCCAGTTCAAATATTATTGAGAGAACTTGACAAGGAAGGAAAAATCATATTGGAACCTGAAGAAGTCACAGAACCAAGAAATTGACAGCTATCGAATAGATCAGCTTCAGAGTATCTCATAAAGTGGAAGAACTTACCCGCTGAAGATTCCACATGGGAGGACAAGAATTTATACAGAAGCATCAAGAACTACTCAAGCGTAGAGGAAAACACTTTTTGAAGAAGAGGGGCATGTTAGGTCCTTGTACTACTAGTGTAACCCGTTATTGTTATTAGTACAACCCCTTTATTATATTGTTGTGCCCATGTAGTCCCCATATTGTTATTATTGTGCCCCATTGAAGCCCATTATTGTTATTATTGTGCCCTTACATTATTATTGTTATGTCGGCTCTGATTATATTATGACCCCTTAGACTCCTATATATAGAAAGGAGGTCTTGTCATTTGTATCATCTAAGAATTTTTCATTTATGTAATGTAAAGGAGGTTGCCCCCTTGAAGAGGCTTATATCTAAGGTGTTCATCTATCTTTTCTATCTTTTTGTGAGCTGGTTTCTTAACAATGATGGATAGAACACCCGCCTATAGGGTTCAGGTAGAAACACGACCCCCTGACCAGAGCACAGGGATGGTGCGAACAGGCTTTCAAGGGCGCAAATGAGGCCGAGGCAGAGGAGAACCTTACAGAGGTCGAGGACAGCTAATCTGCTACAATTGCGGAGGACCAAGACACTATGCCCATGATTGCACTAACCCAAAACGTCTGTCGTGCAAATATTGCACTCTGTTTGATCATGAAACGGAGGACTATCCTATGCTGATAGTGTGGATACGTGAAAGAGGGGCGCTACCACCTCAACTAACTCAAAACCTATAGATGATGAGGTCTAAGCCTCGCGACGAGGATCCGAACGTTAATATAGTACTTTCAAGTGGAATTGCTACAGGGGATGATAAGGGGAAACACCCCAATGCATGGGTTCACAATGCTCTGGTGAAGGAGGCTAACTTCAATTTGGAGTGCGCACATGAAACATTCATGGAAGCGAAGAAGAGCTTTGATGAGGCCTCCACCCGAGGGAGCAAGGATAAGCCTGATTAGGAAATGGACCCTTCTATGTTTATGACCTTTCTGGAAACCTGCATGAAGTTGTTGCGTGATAGCAAGGCTGCGAAGGGCTTACAAGAGCTTATAAATAGATGTGCCAGAAACACTCGAGGTGAACTGCGCATGGTATGAAATATTGGTAGGGATAAAACAAGAACAAGACGAGACATGAGGCTAATCACGTAGATAGGAGATTATGAGATGGATTAGCTTATTTTGGACCTGGGGTTAGATGCGAACGTCCAACCGAAACAGGGTTGGGAATGGATGGGAAGACTCATGCTGCACTAGTATCTGATTCAGTTAAGGATGGAAAATCAACAGAAGATCGTCCCCATGGGGCAGCTGCAAGGAGTGACTGTAGATATTGAAGGCGCGAGGGCGCTGGCTAACTTTGAGGTAATAGAAATTATGGATGATAGTATCCCCTATCCTGTGCTCCTTGGCATTGATTGGGCTACTGATATGAACGAGGTAATCAACCTAAAGAACTAGAAGATGATATTTGAGAAGAAATCGCTCCGCGTAATAGTACCCGTAGATCCTGCTAAAGGATCGTGTTATACTAAACCAGTCAGCGATTATGAGAGTGATGACGATCTGGACTTCATCTATAAGATAACAGCGCGAGACCAAGATTGGGTGAATCCAACAATAGATGGACGAATTACATGGGATCACGAGAGTTCCTATACCTCGGACTCTGATGAAGAAATAGAGCGCTAGTAGAATCAGTTACATGAAGTAACCACACTAAGCTGTAACATGATGACCTGGTCGCTACGCTATGTGTCATCAAAAGTAAGAAATCTGCCCACTTATGATGGCCTGAATGATGTAGATATATTTTTGGATGTGTTCGAAAGGGAGGTACTAGAAAATCAGTGCTTCCAGGCTTTGGACTGGGCACTACGTGCTATGCCCACAAGATGGTGGGGTACACATAGCAATAGCTTTTATGATTGGTGCGAATGTAGGAGGATAATGAGAACATGCTTTGGGAAGCTGAAGGTGCAAATGACAAATGAATATGATGGGTAGGATGATCCTCACACACACTTGGCCAAATGGGCTCAGGCTTATAGAGAGAAGCCCCAACCTGAATGGGTGCACTTGTTTTGTCACACCCTGGATGTCATGTCGATGAGCTGTTACATAGAAACAGAGCTTCGCCATGGTACAGGTGAATGGGATATTTTGTGCGAATGATTCATAATGACATTCAGATTTGAAGACGAGTTTGACTGTATTGACGAAGTGCTGCAAGAGGTGAAAGCAACGATCTTTAGGATACCGCAATATCCTTTGGACCTTATTCAACCTGATTGGACCACACAGCTGAGTCACGCGCTGGAATGCTATAACATGACCACTGAAGAAGAATATGAAGATCCGTGAAAGATTAACATCCCTGAAATAGAAGTTCACCGTGAGGTTGAAGGACCGTAGATTGAGAATCCATATATAACTCCGCCACTGAAAACGAATCAGGTAAATATTGGTACGGAGGCAGAACCCAAATTATCAAAGATTGGAGACTACTAGGACGATGCGACGATGGATAAGGTTGCTGAATTGCTTTGATAATACCAATATTTGGTAGCTACCAAGTTTACGGATCTAAAAGGGATAATCGGGGACCTGGGTGTTAAGAAGATCACATTGAAGACCGACGGGAAGTTGGTTAAGAAAATACTTTACTGTCTCAATCAAAAGTATAAAGAGAAGGTCCACTTAGAGCTAGACAAGGTGCTCATGGCAGGCATCATTGAGCCCATGGAAGAATCTGATTGGGTGAGCCCAATGGTGGTACAGGAAAAGAAGCAGAAGGATGAAATACGGATATGCGTAGATCTCTTGAAGTTGAATGATGCTTGTGTACATGATCGTTTCTCGACTCCATTCACTGATGAGGTGTTGGACAATGTAGGCGGCTAGGAAGCATATTCCTTCACTGATGGGTTCTCTGGGTACCATGAGATGAAAATCACGTCAGAAGGTAGGAGCAAGATGACCTTTGAGACTAAGTGGGGGTGTTTCCAGTACACTATAATGCCTTTTGGATTGAAGAATGCACCTGCGATTTTTTCGCGCGAAGCTGCTATGGCGTTCAAGCAATTTATTCATAAGCTCCTGGAAGTGTACTTTGATGATTAGGCTGTGCTTGGGCTGGTGCAATGCCATGTCGCCAGTTTACGCCTGATGCTAGATACTTGTCGAAGATACCAAATTGTGCTCAATCTGAAGAAGTGCCTGTATTGTGTTCCTTTTGGGACTGTGCTGAGTCGTGGTTTGTAGGCAGGGACTGATGGTAGATCCCACAAAGATCGTGGTGATACTTAACTTGGAAGCGCCAAGGAGTGTGAAACAGTTGGACGCTACACTAGGACATATTGGATATTACAAAAAGTTCATCAAAAGCTATGCCCAGATCACTGCACCTATGGAGAAGTTGTTGAAAGAGCATGTCACATTCTATTGGAACGAGGACTTTAAGAAAATCTTGGATGTATTGAAGGAAAAGATGGTCACCGTGCTGATTTTAGTCTTCCTGGATTGGAAGAAGGAGTTTCATGTACATTTTGACGCGTAATCTATAACATTGGGAGCAATAATGACACAATCTCACAGAGGAGACTTGGACCATCCTATATTGTTCACAAGCAGAAGGTTATCCAAGGCAGAGAAGAACTATTTCACCACTGAGCGTGAAGGGTTAGCCATGGTATACGTGCTTCATAAGTTTAGACACTACTTGCTGGGTGGCCATTTTAAGATGTATACAGATCATTCCGCGCTGAAATACCTGGTCAACAAGCTTGTGTTGGGGGGGGAATCTGCATATGGTTGTTATTGTTCCAAGAGTATGATTTTGAAGTTATTGTGCAGCCTAGATGACTGAAAGCGGGACCAGACCATCTGTCGTGCATTGAAATAGGGGAAGAGCCCACTAATTTGGAGGAGGGATTGCCTGACGTACAACTATTTGCAGTGCACATTGCGGATGGTCATTTTGAAGATATCATACACTTCCTAACAACAGGAACTACCCTGGAAGGATAAACCATCCAGTAGAAGAAGAAGTTAGTGGTGCGCGCGATAGACATTTCTGTCATTGTCGAGCATCTATATAAAATAGGGTCTGATGAGATATTGCGGTGATATGTACCAGAGCTTGAAAGGAGCAGTATCCTCACGGACGCTCATGGGGGCTCCGCGAGAAGACATTATGCAGGGAGAGCAACTACGTAGAAGATTCCATGCGCAGGGTTGTGGTGGCCCACCCACAATCAGATTCAAAAGCTTACTACAAAGCGTGTGATGTATGTCAAAGGACTGGTAGGCCATTGTGGAGGGATGAGCTGCCTTTGAATCCACAGATGAAATTACAACCCTTTGAGAAATGGGCGATAGATTTTTTGGGACCCATCCAGCCCCAAGGAAAGATTGGAGAAAGGTACATTATCACTGCGACAGAGTATCTGACTCGATGGGTGGAGGCATAGCCTGTAAAGGATTGTATAGGCATGACTACTATGAAGTTCCTCTTTGAGTATATACTAACACGATTTGGGTTTCCAAATATTTTGATGAGTGATCGTGGTATGCACTTTTTGAATGAGACGATCAACGCATTGATGGAGGAATTTTAGGCATATCACCAGAAGAGCACCCCTTATCACCCACAGGCTAACGGGATGGTGGAAGCACTCAATAAAGTTTTAGATAATGTATTGACCAAGGTTTGCAATGCTTAGTGAAGTGATTGGGACCTATGCATACCCGTAGTACTATGGGCCTATCTGACGACATGCAAGAAGTTGAATCGAAAAACACCCTTTAGGCTTGTATATGGTGTTAAAGTAGTAATGCCCATGGAATACATTGTGCCTAGTCTGCGCATAGCGGCACTCATGGGTATGATGGATCACAAAGCCCTGGAAGAGAGGCTTGCGTAGCTGGACGAGCTTTGAGGAAGAAAGATTTCTAGCTGCATTTCACCAACAGGTCCAAAAGCAATGCGAAAAAGCATGGCATGGTCGGCACATTAAGTTGCGCACCTTTAAGGTAAATGACCTAGTTTTGTTATATCACATCAATTTTGATAAATTTCCAGGGAAATTTAGAATGCATTGGTTAGGGCCCTATGTCATTAAGAAGATTACCGACAGAGGAGTGGTGCATCTGGTCAAATTGAATGGAGATCCCTTCCTAGGAAAGGTAAATGGAAGTCACTTGAAGCCATACACTGATGGCCCGTCCATGTGACTATATGAAAGTAACATAGCCTTAGTGCTCCAGGCAGCTGAACGAAGGTGCGGGACTATAAACTACACTGCCCGGGTTGGGGTGCTGCGCAATTGGAGGATTGTGTGAAGTAAGGAAATGTCACAAGGTTTGCAGCAGTGCAAAGGGAGCTGTGCTATAGAGGGAGAAATCGCCCAGGTTAGTTGGAAAGTAACCGTTAAATTCACTATTCATGCTTTTACTGTAGAAATGTGGCCAAATGGAGTGGGCGGCTAGCATTTAAGATAGAATTTATTTATCAGATCCTTGAAAATCTGCCACCAATCTAGCATTAATGAACTGAATTTGGGGGGAATGGTCGGATTTGAATTCAAAATGCCTTATAAATTACAGGTGGCTGTCCAACGAAAAACACAACCCTAAAGGGAGCAGGGTTGAATCTGGCAGTGCTTCATGGCGAAGTGCTCCACCTATTGCGGGATGGGGTGATTGCAGAATTGAGGGCCCGTGAGCACTGTACCCTACATGTGATCAGTGAGCAGCGGATTAACAATGAGCAGATGGAACTACAGCGAGATTCTTCCATCACCACTGTGATCGCAACAACCAACCAAAACAAGCGTATAATGAAGGTCATCGAGGAGGCATGCCGAATGGTCCCAGAGTTGGTCATTCCTAAGGAAGAACTAGTTAAGGTGCACGTCGGCAAGCTGGCCACAGCGGTACACAATGCTTGTACAAAAATTGCGAGGGTTCAGTTGGAGTTGAACTTGTAGATCACAGAGTTACAATTGAAGGCACAGCGTTCAATTCCTCTAGAAGTAAAGGAGTAGTGAGCGACCACTGTCATAGAAGTAGTAGCAACAGTTCAAAATGCAGTAGCAGACTGCACGCAACTTTTTGAGCAGTCGTTTGACATCCTTACAAGCTTGCAGGAGGGCCCTAATGTACAACAGTTGTAGATATAATCACGTGAGGTACAACAGCTCTATGATGAGGTCAAAGGCACAGCGCGAACCGTCGTACTCACACAAAGATTAGCGAAGCTACAGGAGGCCAAATAGCTGAAGGAACAAGTGGGTGCAACGTTGCACAAGGAAGTAGTGATGAAGGTAGAACCAAAGCCCTGCACGATGAGGCTTACATGGTGATGGCCTCTATTAAAGGAAAGCTTGAAACTCTACAAAAAACTCAACAAAAGCTTCAGGCTGACAGTTCAGGAGCAGTGACCGAGCAAATGGTAGAAGACGCGAAGCAGGCGGCTGCACAGTGTATTATCGAGGTTGAAGTCATCAAAGTTGAGCTGGGAGGTCTTCACGCTAAGATCTCTGCATCTGCCGAGTGACTTGAGGGTGAGTCACGATGTTTGTGTTGGAGGCCTGTTGGGAACGGGATCCCCCAAGGACAGTTTTGGGGCTAAAAGCCTATATTTTGGGTTGAATTTTGTAATAAAGTTGTAAAGTCTTCACATTTTGTGGTCACGGAGTGTGAAGGTGTCATGAGTCACAAAGGGTTTTCCACCCTTAATTCTGTAAAGTAAAGTCAGCTATAAACACCTACCCATGGTCCTCAGACCATGGGATTGTAATAAAAGAGCTAAGTAAGCTCTAAGTAGTGAAGATGAGTCATAGGTGGTAAAATAAGTCTTGAGCGATAAGGAGAGAAGTCTAAGTTTCAAGTATTAGTGTAGTTAGAGGCTCTGCAACTGAGTGTGCAAAGGCCTAGGGTAGAAGTCCGCAGTTGAGTGAGTGGACCCCTCTAGTTGTGTCCACAGGGTAGATAGAGTCTGTAATCATTTGAAGATATCAATAAAGAGAAGCATTCTACAAATTTTGTGTCATATTTCCTATTAATACATCATGTCATATCGTGTATGAATTTCATTTATAATGTTTATGTGATGCGCAAATGTATATAATTACGTTGGATGATTGAACACAATTAAGGATATCTGTTTATGCAGCACTAACTATGGTTGTTTAATATGATAAGTAAGACACTTAAGGATAACTTGGAAACCTATTCTATACGCAGCTTTAGCAGCATGAAAGTACCTGAACCATAGTTTAGGGTTGTGCGAAGGCCAATCGTACCCCTTCACGGAGGTATTGAAGGGTGGAATAAAGGGATAGGCAGACAGAGCCCTAGAACTTAACGACCTGCATGAAAGCAGGAATAGGAGGAATAAACTGACATCACGACCATCTCAAGGTGCAGAAACTTGGTTCCAGCATACCCCATACTGCTTCGGGTTAGACTTCGGTCCACGCTCCGTGAGCTGATGCTAAAAGGGCCAGTAGTGCAGGGATTTTTTTGGCTAAATAATGCTAAACCTGGGTCAGGCCCCACCAAGACAAAACATAACAAAACGATGCTTATGAAATCCATGAGTTCATGCGAAGAGAAAGGATCAATACACAACTTGATAACTTTCATGACTTGATGTAGAGGGGCATGAATTAAAATTCAGCCAAGGGAAAAGTTATGAATGCAAAAATAGGAAGGAAATTCATGGAACGACATGTAGAAAGAACAATTATTTATTTTATTGAACAAAATTAATAATTTTTACGACTGATTTTTATATAGTTTTAATGAAGCTAAACACCTCACATAAACACGATCAATAGAGCTCAGAGGCTTGACTTTCAACTAGTCATAGTCAGGGGTCTCATGCCCTCACACAAACAAATTTCCGAAAGAGGCCCGACTTCCGACTAGTCATGGTTGAGAGTCAGATTTCCTCACACAAACAACAAGCCCAACCTCCTTGAACTTGACTAGCCCTATAGGCGAGTGCTTCACTCGAAGGCCAAGGAAAATTTTAAGGATGGAAAATTTTCTTGAAGTTTAAAAACATAGGCAAATCTCACTCCTTAATATGAAAACTATAAAATGTTTATTGATATATTTGTAAAATTATTCAAAATTTATAATGTTTTTATATATAGTCTCTATATAATGTTGGCAATTTTTAAGGTAAAATAATTTTATATCCTAAAATTTGGGCAAATCATCTTTTATAAAAAATGGAAATTGGCGAATTTTTTTGTGGAAAAATCATGGAAAATTAGCCCACTCGGAAAATATTAGCCCCTAAAATTTTCCATGCCAAAGGCCCGACTCCGGACTTGCATATTTCACTTCCAAAACTATGTTCATATTAAATTGATAGGGGCCAATGCAAGCTTCCTTTTTCTGGGAGCATCCTTAATGGAATGAAGAAACATGTTTGCCTTCGCTATTTGCAACTATGAAGGCAAAAAAAATATTTTCTTCATAATTTAGAATGCATACAAAATATGACGTGTTACAAAAAATTATGTAGAAAAAGTCTCATCGCTAACTACGATTATTCTTAACCAGGAAACTATTTGCTAGTAAATGTCTGGGAAAATTACAGACCTTGATCTTGGGGAACATCTAACATGTGTATCCAATGTTGAATAGAGAAACCATGTCAAATTGTATTAAGTCATGTGTGTCCAATCATATATAAATGTAATACCTTCATATTTATTCCTTCCATATGAGAAAAGTACATTAGCAACAGTGTCGCGCTTTCCAAATTCAAACAATCTATATATCCCAATACTTCCACAATAGAATGGAGCTACTAAAATCCCAAGGTTCATGTCAATGGAAAGCATCAATACACAATGATATAACTTTCATAGCTTGATGCAAAGGGGCGTGAAATAAAAATCAGTCGAGGTAAAAGTTATGAATGCAGTAATAGGAAGAAAATTGATGGAATGACATGTAGAAAGAACAATTATTTATTTTATTGAACAAAATTAACAATTTTATGACCAAATTTACTGGAATTTTAACAAAGATACACAAAATGGAGCAATGATTTCCCCTGTTGTCAATTAAACTACATCAAACATAATAATAATAATAAAGAGATTACAGATCGAAGCATGGGATTGGGGAAATAAATGGCATGGTTGTCTAATCGAATTCTAATTACAAATATGATTAATTCATTTTCATGTAAATTGACTTTAGTATTATTTATCCCACATTGTTTGCACGTGTTTATGTACAATTAAGTTCTTTGTATATAGAAATGTTACAATCATTTACCCTAGAGTTTAAATTATATTCAGTGTAAGGCATTCCTTGGGCATGGTCACTTGCATCCGTGACAGAAAAATTATTTACATAATGGGTCATAAAAAGTGAAAAAAAAAAAAAAAAAAATGTAAGAAAACATGCTAACATTAAATTTTCTCATAAAGTCTAAGAAATCTTCCTATTTAGAATTTTAAAAAATGAAATTTGAAGAACATATGATAAAAATATAATAGGTTTTCTTTACTGCACATTCTGAAAACTGAGCTACCCAAAACAAAGCAGTAATTTCCCCTTATTTCAATTATATGATAGAAAACATAAAAATAATAGAGAGATGGAAGATCAGCAAACACTCATACACAGACCAACCTTTGACCTCAAGTGGGCCATAGCCTTACACAACTAGTAGAGCCAGGTGAAAATTTACATTCTTCAATTCCCTTTGGCTCCATTATTCCCTTAGTTTCCATAAAATTCTCCAATCTCATGTTTTCATGCAACTTCATTAGCCTAGAAATTGATTTATTATCATTCTGGTGAGTGCAGTCGGGCCATATGTATTCAGAGTATGTGAAGTGGAAGGCACAAGAGAGAAAGTATGATCCCCAACTTCATAGTTGGAGCCCACCTCCAATTTATTTCCAGGTGATTTGAGAATGATGACTCCAAGGAAAATCTTAGCAATTAAATAATTAACGCCACAACATTCTAGTAGTACTATAAAGCATTGAAATGTACAATAGGGTCTGCAATATTTAATGGTGATGAAGTTCATCATCAAAATCAGTAGCCATGGATGCGGCTGCGCGCTGATGTCACCACTTATAAAAAGATCAAAAGCAATAGTTAGCTTAGCAAATTCGAACGAAAAATCATGGTATGGTCACTATACGGTCTAGATTAATAGGCTAGAGGCAATCATAGATGTCGTTGTGCAAGTGACATAATAATTATATATATATGATCGAATAATTCTTATTTGTAAATAATATTTAATATTTAAATTTTATAATGAGAAATTTAATGAGATAGAGAAAACATAAAAGCCTATTTATGATCCAGAAATTAAGAGGAATAAGTGAAAATATAGATGAAAATTTATTGAGAGTCATAGAGATACGATGAAGAAATTTCATAGATTGATTTGAACCAAAAATATAATTATTACTATTTGTCATAATTATTACTACATATGGTTTATGACTATATATGATTTTATATTGTGACCATGTGTACAATACCACAAGAAATTTTGTTTATATTATTTTTTTCCGTAATTTCTTCGGTACCATGCTTCATTAATATTTTTTAAAACTAAACAATTGGTATCATAGGTTTGGTGAAAGAAGCGCTAGTGTGCTATGTGGAAATATGAGCAAGAAATGTGAGCAATCTGTTGTGTGAGGACTACTCATAAGTGATTGAGTGCATGGAAGAGTGACCCTATGTGGGGGAGTGTATATCAACATGGAGAAATCAGATATGTGGTATCATTTGCAACCAAGTCTTGGTAGCATGAAATCGTGGCTTGTTCAACTCTGTGATATGTTAAGTACGTGTGATATGTCAAGGAGTGGAGCAACACACGTGGAGAAGCATGGAAAACATGTGACCCGTAGTGTGGATCTATAAAGTGGATCTATGGAGTGTAACAACGACATTTCAGAGTTGATATTGAAATCTTTCATGTTCAATGGAGAGAAAAAAATTACGAATAGAAGAAAAGGTTTTGATCAGTATGGTTGGTACATTAGCGTTGGCTTCATTTTAGTGGAAGTATTCAAGGGAAAAAATTATATATAAGAATCTATTCGAATATCTTATTCCTTCAATTGAAATATTCAGTGTCCATGATTACTTTATTAGTGGTGTGATGCCCACAGTGTAGGTATTTCTCTACATTATGACTTAAGTGTTTGCATAAAGCATATTCAAATGCAACATGACCATCTTGATTGCAGAGATGAAAATTGTTCAATGCATTTTTTAAGGAGTGTTTTGTTTTTTATAATATAGAAATGCTTCTTATTTGTTAAGAGATGAACAAAAAAATTTCATCTTCAAATGAAGGGTTGTTCCATTCAAATGTTGTTGAATTTACTAACTCATCTTCAAATGAGGAGCTATGCCATTAAAATGCTATTGAATTTACTAACTTTGTTATTTGTTAGATGATAATTAATCTTCCCGAAGAATCCTTTAGTGGTGGTCAACAATTTTAAGATGGAGCTATCTATGCTAAAATTATAGTTATTGAAAAATGCATGGACTCAATAATATCAAGCCTAAAAGGATACAATCATTCCTATTATGATGTCCAAGAAGAATATATTAGAGTTTATTTTTGCAAGGGTTTTGATTTGCGCAAAGTTGAATAGTAAGTGTTTTGACTTCAAAGACAGTGGGATGATGTCGTGTTATAGAGATGGGTCATGGCATGAGCTATGTTAGCTTATTTCATCGAGCTGGAGCATTTTGTAAAGCCATTGGTAGTTGCACCTTCGAATTGAAAGAACTCGAAGTACAAGTATGCTTGTTGTTGTGAGAAACGTTTTTTTCAAATTCCAATTTCAAGTAGTGCTACCAAAGGACTCCAATAGAATTCAATGTTCCAACCAAGGCTACATGGAGGAACATAAAATATTTTTCATATATGAGAAGCATCCTTGTTGTCATAGGTGTCTTATGAATGTCAACCATGTCTTGTGAAGTTTAGGAGGAAACTTGAGGTGATGACAATAAAGGTTTGGATTGAAAACTTGAGATTGTTGCAGAGGGTTGTGCATTGGTTTGGTTTGAAGTAATCAAATAGATAATGGTACAGTCTCATCATTACAGGAGGATCAAATGCAAAAATAGATGCAATAATAAAAGCAATCAAATTTGAAGGTATGTGCCTAAATGGGTGAAATTTGGGAAATACTTTGGTTTTCTTATGCTTAGGTGTTATTATTGCCACAATGTCTTACCCAATATCAAGATGCATGGAATTTATAATATCAAGCCTAAGAGGATATAGTCATTCATATTATAATGTCCAAGAAGAATACAGTAATGATTTTTTTTGGAACTATGCAAATTGCAAGGGTTTTGATTCATTCAAAGTTCAATAGAAAGTGTTTTGAGTTCAAAGACAGTACAATTTTTAGGGCCTCGAGTTGGAGAGCACCCAAGAGAGTAAAAAAACTAGGAAAGTGGGTGCAGGCGCACCCATGATGTGTGATGGGTGTGCAAAAAAGTGTTCAGTTAAAGCATTTGGTTAAAGGCAACTCAGGCGGAAGTGCATTCGATTAAAGGTAACGAGTGTGAGGAGATTCAGTTAAAATTTTCTCATTAAAGGTTTGTGTTGTTGGGAAGTTCGGTTTAAGGCATCGGGCGTGCTGTAGTGGGTAGGTGCCCACCCAACGCAACGGGCGTGTGGAAATTATACAAGTGCGAGAATGATGGAGCGAATAAGCAAACAAGTTGGATGAGTCGGGTAGAAGATGGACGAGTCGGGTGGGTGAACCAACAGGTCGGTTCATGTGGAGAAATAAAATATGGGCGCAGGCATGTTTGCATTCAAGTTGGATGGGCATATGTATGGGCGGGTCAATCCATGGGAAGTCCAAAGGTCATGACCCTTGGAGAAATTACAACGATGGGCAGCATATATATTAGAGCATGGGCAAGTTGTTGGAAGGCAAAAAGCAAGAAGAACTCACAAGTTAAGACCTGAATGAGGAGGGCGAGCGAACATAAAATGCAGACCAAGTGAGATGCAATGAAGGTGGTTAGAGCGGGGCTCAACAAGTCGATATGCAAGGCTCTAACATATCGTTGGTCAAGATTGGGGTTCCCCACAATCCAGGTCAAGTATACGTTTCACAATGAAGCGTTGGGTGGCTACAGTATGACAGACCGGCTGTCAGTAAAAAGTGAATGGTAGGACAATGCGGGTGGACCATAGCATAGACAGGTCATTGTCAGAATAAAAACATGACGACAGCTTGAGTGCTGCAGGAAGAGTTTGGTGTGGCACTGCATGACCGTAGTGCGGAGGTTGGGCCACAAGCTGATGGGTGGTGAATGATACTATGGGTCGTTATGAAATGAATGGTGGGATGCAATTAGTATTAGAGTGAATGTAGGCCATCGGTAGGCCTACACGAAGGAAGCGATCAGGCAGAACATGTAGGGGCCAAACAAGATTGTAAAAGACTTATATTTTTTCTAAATATAATGCTAGAATTGATTTAAGAGTTGGGTAGACCTATCTGTGCATTTCTCCTCCCATTTTATATGTGTGTACATTTTTTACTGATGATTTTTATTTCCACTATGTAAGAAGATAAATGTTTAAATATAATTGAAGTATATTTCACTGCATAAGACTTAGAAGAAAATTGGTTAAGTGTGAACGTTAGGCATAGTCCAAGAACCGTAGTAGTAAGAAAATGAAAATGTTTGTTGGTGTCGCACCTTGCCCACAAGTGGAAATTAAGTCCCCACTAGTGTGGGGGTGTGAAATTTGGTGTCAAAGTCCACTTTATAGAAAACAGGCTTTGAAAATTGAAGGAGGAATATGACAACAATGGTTGTAGTTGGTATTGAAGTATGGCATTGTATAGTTGGTCGCAGTGCAACATTAGGGAGTTTGGCATGGACAAGACAACATGTCAGGCCCAAAGGAAATGGTGAAGTGTATGGTCTTGACATGTTTACAAGAAAAACTAATGGTGGACAATGTAAAGGAACCAGTGACAAGTGAATCAAGCATGAATGCTGAAGCAATTTTCATTAAAAAAGTGTTGGTCCATATTGGTGAAATGTATTTAGATATCGATGCATTGAAAGTTGAGAATTATGGACTTGGATATAAGTTCCCAAATCAGGAAGAGGAACATGGCAACCATAAGGAACGATATGAGTAACTTGAGTGGATGTGTGCACAAAATGTGAATGAGGTCAAGGAATTTGAAGCTACGAAGGATCAAGAATTAGACAATACTACAAAGTTGCAGAAGAGTCTTGATGAGTCTCTCAATGATATTACAATATTGAAGAAAGGAGTTGGACATGGACCAATTAGTGGGATTTCCCATATTAAAATCAAGGAACCCAATTATTATGATGGTATGAGGAGTGCAAAGACACTTGGGAACTTTTTATGGGATATGGAGCAATACTGGGAATGCTTGGGTCTTCGTAATGAAGAGGACAAGGTGAAGGTGGTTTCTCAATTCCTTACAAAGGATGTCAATATGTGGTGGAGGAGGAGAGTGGATCGGATTTCTCATGGTGATGTTGAGGACATCTCTACTAGGAAGAAATGAAGGAAGCACCACAAACTCACTTTAGCCCACGAGATGAGACTTAGGATGCAAGGACGATGATCAAGTACATTAAGAAAATCGAGAGTCTACAAACATATCAACATGAATTTGTGAGTGTGGTCTTGGAGCTACCTAACATGGTGGATAAATACAAGGTCTTCAAATTCATCATTAGGTTGAAACCTTGGGCACACAATGAGGTGAAGAGGAAAAAGATCAAAACACTTAAGAAGGAATTTGTTGCAATTGATATATTAATGGACCACTATGATGAAGGGAATGAATAGAAGAAAAAGAAGTCTGACAAGTAGAAAGAGAAGTCTTCAAAGGAGGATAATGTGAAAGTAGGTGGAAAACTGAAGGCAAAGAAACCTTTGAAATGTTGGTTGTTCGGGAGGATCACATAGTGAAGAATTGTCCTTCAAAACCAGTAGTGGCAGCTCTTGTACAAACTGAAGGAAAGAAGAAGGATGAACCAATAGTTGTGATGATGTATATATTAGGTGCTATAACAGCTATGGAGGTTGTCCTAAAGTGCAATCCCGAGAGGAATAGATTGGAGTATCTAGACATGAAGTTAGGCAGGGAACATTCCTCACCATGGTGGACAACAGTGAATCCCATAACTTCATTAGAGAAGAGGCAGCAAGGAAATTTGGTTTAAAATGTGTGCCAACTCAAGCTCATCTTAAGGAGTGAATTCTCCACCAAACAAAGTTATTGGTGTTGTAGATAATGCAGAGGCGCACATTGGTGAGTGGCTTGGGAAAGTCAACTTCACAATTGTGCGGATGGATGATTATGAAGCAGTTCTAGGGAGGAATTTATGAAACAATATGAAGCTATGATGGTGTCACATTTTAAGAAGTTGTATATTTTGAATGGACGGGAGGATGAACGATTGGGTATTCCTACCATGGCTGCTATGACAGGTGGATATAAGTTGAAAACAATGGATGTTAAATAAATTAAGCAGGATGAAGAAGTATATGAGAGGTTAAACATTGTGGAGTCAAAACTCATAGAGAATGCAAAGATTATGTGAGAATTCTCTATCAACGTCATGAACTTGACACTTAGACTAGAGGCAATGGAGGATAACAGGGATGTGAGATCAAAGACTCAAGAGGACAGTCGGAAAGCATACATGAAAATTTTGGAAGATGAGGATCCCATCCCATGGATTGAGATGTTGGACAAGGAGAATGGAAGGCCTTCAACATTTCCATCCCCTCCCTCTTTCTAGACTTAGAATGGGGATAAAGATTGTTATCCCCTGCCCATGATAATGAGACCCTTTGAGATGATGAGACGACTTTGGAGGTGAGATAAATGCGATTGCAAGTAGGATGCGATGATATTCATGATGATGTGAGATGCATGCATTCTTGTGGAAGAGATGCTACGGTTGGAATAGCTACCCAACTAGTCACTATCACAGGGGGATCTAGCACATGAGATTCTTGCACAATTACGATGGGATATAGACATAGAGCAAGTAATGGTAAACACTCCCTGGGTGCCCATATATGGAGATGATTATCTTGAAAATAGATTTTGTTGAGCTGGTGTTGTCGAGGATGAAAACCTTTTTAAAATGGATGAGGATGGTAAGGACTTGAGTTGGCAAGCACCCAAGATAGTCAAAAAATTGAGAACATGGGTGCGGGTGCACCCATGATGTGTGACAGACATGCGGAAGAGCATTCGATTAAAGGTGACTTGGGTGGAGGCGTTCGATTAAATATGACGGGTGAAAGTGAATTTTGTTAAATGTGACAGGCATGCAAACATTTGATTAAAAGCGTCCGATTAAGGGTATGTGTAGTTGGGAATTTTTGTTAAAGGCATCAGGCATGCTGTAATGGGTGGCTGCCCACCTAACGTGATAGGAATACAAACATTACACAAGTGCAACGATGATGGAGACACCAGACGACAAGTCGGATTAGTCAAGTAGAGGATGGACAAGTTGACCAGGTGAGAGACATGGTGAAACGACAGGTTCGTTTTTGTGGAGAAATAATATACGTGTGCAGGCATGTTGGATTTTAGGTCAGCTGGGAATATATATGGGTGGCCCAACCCATGGATAGACCAAAAGAGGCGTTCCTTGGAGAAATCAAAATAATGGTAAGAATATATATTAGAGCGTGGGAAAGTTGTTGGAAGGCAGGAAGCAAGCCAAACTCATAATTTCAAAGCTAAACGAGGAGGGCGAGTGAACATATAATGAATACTAGGTGAAAGGAAACGAAGGCAGGTTGAGTGGGGCTCCATAGGCTGAGCAGCAAGGCTGTGACATATTGACATATTGATGGCTGATTTTGTGCTTCCCCATAGTCCAAGTCAGGTATACGCTACATGAAAAAGTGTTGGGTGGCCTCAGTGTGGAAGATTAACCGTCAGCAGAACATGAGATGGTAGGACAGTGCAAGAAGACCGCAATGCAGACAAATCGCTATGGGAAGAATGACATGACGATAGCTTGAGTTCTGTAGGCAGAGTTGGGTGTAGCACTACATGACCACAGTGTGGAGGTTGGATCATAGGCCATTAGGTGGTGAGCGAGATTGTGGGTCGCTTTGAACTGAACAGTGGGTTATGGGTAGTGTTAGAGTGAATGTAGGCCATGGGTAAGGCTGCAAAAAGGAAATGCTTAAGAAAAACATGCAAGGGTTGCACAAGACTGTAAAAGAATTTTAATTTTGTAAAATATAATGGCATAATTGATTTAAGAGTTGGGAAAACTTATATGTTAGTTTCCCCTCCCATTTTATATGTGTGTACATTGTTTATTGATGATGTTTATTTCTTCTGCATAAGAAACTAAATATTTAAATATAATTGAAGTAAATTTTGTTGCATAACACTTAGAAGAAAATAGGTTAAATGTGAAGGTTAGGCATAATTTGAGAACCATAGTAGTAATAAAACGAAAAGTTTTATCGGTGCCACACCCTGCCCACAAGTGGAAATTAAGTCACCACTAGAGCAAGGGTGTGACAAGGATGGTGTCATGTTATAGATATGGGTCATGGCATGAGCTATGTTCGTTTGTTGTTGTTTAGATAGAGCATTGTGTGGAGCCATTGGTAGCAATGCCTTTGAATTGTAAGAAGCCAAAATACAAGTAGGTTTTCCCTTGTGAGAAATGTTTTTTTCAAATTCCAATTTCAAGTAGTGTTACGTAACAAATTCCATACAATTCAATGTTCCTCACAAGACTACATGGAGGAACATGAAATATGTTTCATATATGAGAAGCATCCTTATCATCACAATTGTCTTATGAATTCCAACAATGCCTTGTGAAGTTGAGGAGGAAACTAGAGGCAATGGAAACAAAGGTTTGGGTTGAAAACTTGAGATTATTGCAGAGGTCTACGTATTGGTTCAAAGCAATCAAATAGATAATCATGCAGTCTCATCATTAGAGGAGGATCAAACAAAAATCAGCTATAAAAATAAAATTGATCAAATTTAAAGGTGTATGCCTAAATGTGTGAAATTTGGCAATACTTTCGTTATATTAGGCCTAGATGTTATTATTGACACATTCTCTTACCAAAGAAAAATATTGTCTGATTTAATGAGAGGCCATCATGGAGAATAAAAGTCTTGAAAAAGTCATCATTTGATAAAATTCATGTAAAGTTAAAGGCGAGAGATGAAATAAGTCAAGATTAACTCAAATTGGTGGTTTTCTTGCAAATTATAATAGAAATAGAAACTAAGGAGTCTATCTAGTTAAACTATGAATTTAAAATCCATGTCACATTAATTAAGTTCATTCAAAGTGTATGAATTAAAGTTATTCTTAAAAGTTTCGAGGATATTGAAGTTATAGTAAAAGTCAAAGTTATAAAGAAGTTGTTGATGTAAAAAAAAGGTGCATATTCAGTATTACCCAACAACCAAGGTCAAAATGTTTGATGTCAAGTAAAGTGAATATTAAGTCTTGCAAATCATGAAATATGTGCATCAAGTAAGTTTTCCGAAAGACGTGTTGACCAATTCAATTGTAGTAGAATTTCAGTACATTTAAATAATCAATATAGGTTGGCAAACTTGTAAAGTATAATGCATAGTATATGCAAGGTTTGGTTTTTAAAATATTCTATTAAACTCCAATATGAAATAAAAATCTAACTATCAAAAGTAAATACAATTTGACTAATTCAACACATTCATAGTGCTAAAACTTTATAAAGCTTCATAACCATGTGAATATTTTTCTTAAACCAATTACAAAATTTAATGTTTTTCAATTGAAGATGAACATATCTCTATTCAATTGCATGGTTCATATGAATAGACTACGCCATGTTGACATTCAAACTATAAGTAAACCAAATTGTAAGAATTCAAACTATAAATAAACCAAATTGTAAGAAACTTGTGAGAAAACCAAACTGAAAGAAATCTATTATCAAAGAAAACTATAAGAAAATTGAATAACTGGGAAACACGCTAAACTGTAAAAGATTCAAACTAAAATTGAAAGCACTTAAATATTCCTAAAGTGAAATTATTTATAACTAAGTAAGATAAAATAAAAAGACATTGTGCTCCTCTAACATGAGGGCCTTTCTCATTGGTTGCATGTGCGAAATAAAACCAGTAAACTTGAGCTACTATAGCCACAAGTTTGAAATCATTTACAAAGTAATAACGCACCACATAAAATGATAAACAATAAGAAAAAATTGTATTAATGTCAAAATGTTTCCATACAAGAATACTTAGCTACCTTGAAGGTTTTGATTACAACTAATTCTATTGTGAAAATAGATCACATAGATTCATTTTCTCACACATCTCAAAACTGGCTTCGGCTAAAATTTGAGAAAATATGGTTTAAAGAATTGAGAAAATCATATGCATGAAACCCTAATGGGATCATTAATGAAAAAAAATTAGGTTTTAATTTTTTGATATCCATCATTAGTTTTTTTAGAAATTGTGCTCCAAAATCACTTTATGGAAACTAACAATAATCTTTAGCCAAGAAATTCATTAAGTGCTCAAGTTTCAAACGTGTGACCTTGTTTTGTTTTGATAAATGTAAATCCATATTGGGGAACATACAAACAAAACCCATGTGCTCGATTTTATTCTTGAATTGTATTGATATCTTGATCACAGAGATGGCTACCCAAACTAATTTCAAGAAGAAATGGTAAATTGTAGTTAGTAAAAGAAATCATAATAGTTCATAATTCATTAAAAATAAAGTAAAAAATTATGATAGTCTACATAAACATGTATGAGAGAGTTTTGGTGTGTTTCTAGAGAAAAATGGTTAAATATTATGAGAGTGGGTGATGATAATAAAGTGAAAATGCATAGTTTAAGCAAAAAAGTATGGAACCAAGACAACCCAAAATCTCCCCCAACTTGAGATTTTGCATTTCCTCATGAAAATAAAGTAAAAGGAAAGGGTTCTCATAGACTAGTACATCGAAGTAGTTGTCGTTGTTATCAAATCTTTTCCACGTTCATACATTAAAATTTGGCCTCAACTGAGAATTGTGTCAGGATGGTTATGACAACCCTAACAAAGAACATCCTGAACTAATGTCCATTATATACTACACTATATGGATTGTTTCCCGTTCAAATGTATCATCCATTGACTTAGATAAAGGTCCCATGCCTATGGAATTTCATTATCAATTTCCTTTTTACTTCATGATGAGGAAAAAGGTAACAATGAAGTCTTCAAATAGATGGCATTTGATCAAAAGTCTCTGAAGATGTATGAAATACATCTAAAATGAATAACCCATTTATATGATTTGCAAAATCCATTTGAAAGAGAAAATAGGCTCGAAAATCGATATGCAATCATAGTTACTTATATCTCCAATCATAAACAAACCTCCATAAGAAAAAATAGCCTTGGGATATCTATAAGGATGACCTGAAATATTTAATCAATGGGGGCTTCACTCAATGAACCTCTCACATATCACATTTGTTCGTGGCATATTAAACAATACCCTTAATTTGATTATGTATTGGAAAATATCTCTAAAAATCACATTATTTAATCCTCTACCAATACAAACCCAATACATTTTCTGAATTTTAAAAAACCCATAATTTCACTAGATATTGTAGGTATCCATTTTTCCATTAACACTTTTATACCAGTTTATATTTTTTAATTAACTTTAGGCTCCATTTTTTATACCTACCAATATAAAAACACTTTATCCCCTATATATCCCTCAATATATTATGTCATTTTTTTCTTAATATAATTCCCCCAATATGAATGCACGTGGTATGGCATTACTTCCCTACTGAAGGCCCCTTGATTTACTCATGCTTTCCATATACAAATTTTCTCCCTTCAACATATTATTGTAGTTCATATTAAAGTTGAAAGTGTCCATTAGCCCAATAATGTTCATGTTCATCACCCACACCATGCACATGAGAAATACTACCTTTGATTTCTATAATCATGATACATAATAGAGTTGTATTCATCCAAAGTGCTATTAATATTGTACACTGTTAGTGTCAGACTTGTTAGCCTGTCACCTGGATCAAAAATGTTTTTACTATGGTTTTCCAGGCTTTCAAAATCAAATTTTTCTGTTACTAGGTTTACACAGCAAATTTGGTCATTGTATGGTCAATCTAAAGATGAAGTCATTGTTTGGAAATTAACTCATGCTGGTCACCTATCACACTTTATGAAGGTGTCACAATGAAAATGGGTCAGTCATCATCATCATTCCATTAATACTCAGGTCATCCATTAGGTTGCTAGGGTTTCCAAGGTCCATCATTTCCATGAATAAAACCAGTAGTGAGTAAAACATGACAAAGCAACTTTTGGATAATTGATCTCGATTTTTCACACACTCCTCATACTCTCATGGTATCAAACGTTCCAAAAAAATAAGCTCCAGCACTCAAGAAAGCAAAAGACATCTCAGGTTTGCAATGGTAAAGGTAAAATTTGTCTTCATAAAGTGAAAATCAGTTTCTAAAGGAGGGTGGGTCCCATTTATTTTTGAAAAAGTGGGAAAATTTTCCCTATATAAACTCAAAAATCCCATAACTCCTTCATTCATATCCTATTCACTCCTCGTCATCAATCCCTCTCACCCAAAAAAGCAAAAAACTTGTCTTCCTAGGAAAAATTAGCAAAAACTTGGAGGCGTTGCGCATAGAAAAACTGCGCTGCGCTTAGGAGACAAGCGTTGCATGTAGAATCACTGCGTTGCACTTAGGAGATAGGCATTGCACATAGAAGAACTATGTTGTGCTTAGGAGACAGGCGCTGCGCGTAGAAGAACTGCGTTGCGCTTTGGCACTGCACGTAGGAACACTGCGCTGCGCGCAGGACAAAGTGCCTCGAAATTAATCAAAACTCTTCCAAACTTTATTTTTTCACTTCCAAGCTTAATTTCACTGACTTCTAAGCTAAATAACAAGTAAGTACACCATCATCCTCCATATTTTGCTTTCCAAATTTCATTTCATGTCAATAATTCTTCAAGTTAGGGTTTGTATCAAATTTTGCATGGGAAATGTTAGGGTAAACTGGCCATCATAATTTTTTATTTCCAAAACATGTAAAATGATATCCTACACCTACATATATGTTTATTGAGCCATTTTGACCATTTTACCCACATCAAAACAAATTTTAAACACTCAAAAAGCAAAACCCTAGCTCATTCCTAGAGTTTTTTTGGCAAATTTCATCATAAACCCTCTTGTTTCCACCTACAAGCAAAGCATATTTCCACTATTTCTCCACTCATTTTCATCAGCTCTCAAATTCATTTCACCTCTCCCAAGACCCCTTCCATCATTTTGTCAAAATCACCTACATATCACTTCATTTCCATTCACACCTCACATCTTATTTTCACTTCCTGCTGCTAGGGCTTTGTGTCATCATGGAGGTAGAATATTCGCTAGAAAGAAAGAGACAACAAAAAGGATGGAGGATACTCAGATATGAACCATCAGACTGCAACACAATCAACTCCTATCCT
This sequence comes from Pinus tabuliformis, assembly GCA_031772625.1. Taxonomy (NCBI): domain Eukaryota; kingdom Viridiplantae; phylum Streptophyta; class Pinopsida; order Pinales; family Pinaceae; genus Pinus; species Pinus tabuliformis. Next base: position 1,530,675,160 of record CM062817.1, on the reverse strand, counting down.
TTCATCAAACAATGCTTTGAGGATGTCCACTACTTGGAATTTTGCAAAAGGGTGAGCGAGGTAGGATTTCATGAGCAACTAACAGATTGGGTAGCAACACAACTAAAAGGAGAGATTGTTTTCATTGTTGGTATTGAGTTCATTTTGTAAGTGGCCTCCATCTCAATATCAACTAGGTTACTGGACAATGGCGAATATTGATTCAAAGGAATGAACCTAGATCTTGAAAACTATAAGCCTTTCTTAAAAACGCCATACAGAGATACACATACTCACCTCTTGCCTTTCAGATATTTATTGGAGAAATATGCACCTTTAATGAAATTTGTCATGAGGTTCTTCACTTGTGGAGGTAGGTTCTCCAGGTTGTACACCTATCATATTCACCTCCTGATGCATTTCACATCTCAAAAGCCACTGAACATGTGTAATTATCTATTCAGGAGCATTTCCAAAATGTCTGAAAAGATACAATTAAAGGACAGGGAACACTCCCCAAGCTTGTTCCATCACAGTCTCATCAAAACCATTGTCCTTCACAAGCTGGCAGAGAGAGGTATGGCTTGGGAAGCCTTTTTGGAAGCAGTCTTGAAATGACATGAGGAAAATGCAGTATCTCAGTCTCCAAGTGCGCCAAAAAAACAAATAGAGGTGGGGTCATCTAGCAAAACAATGGAGAAGACTCAGATATCCAAACCTGAGGTGACTAAAGTGTATAAGAAAGGCTAGAGGCTTGTGTTTTCTTCTCACAAAGAGAAAGGGGCCAAGCCTTCTTCATCGACAAAGAAGGAATCGGTAGCAAAGGATAAAGACACAATAGAAGATGAATTTGAACTAATTGATCCAGAGACTGAAGATCAGACCACAAACATGAGGCAAACTATCAGGAATAAATACTACCAAATCAAAGAGCTGGCGATAAATTTGGAAAGGGAAAAGTATGTCATAACATTCCTTGAATAGGAAAACAGTCAACTCAAAGCAAAGGAGTTGATACTAGAAAAGGAAAAAGTTAAGTTAATGCAGCAGGTCGATAAAGGTAAGGAGATCATAACATCAAGTGAGCTTGAAGCATCAAAGATGAGATAACAAAGGAAAATACCAAGAAAAAGAGGCCTCAAGAAAGCTTTGCAATAGGAACAAGAACGAATTCTACTTAATGAGGATCTTGACCTAGAAGATAGGATCGCCCTAGAAGTTCATCAAGATAAATAATATTGGCTTAATAGGGTGAATTAACACTTGAAGAAGCTCCTTGAGAAGGTAAAAAAAGACAATAAATTGCTTAGACACATGGCGCATCACTATCAAGCTCAAAACATGATCACCAATGTCAAGGTAAAACAACTTGAAAACAAGCTCAAGGAGGCCAAAAAAGACCAAAAGGATGAGGGAAACTTGGAGATGCTTTTTGAGGCATCCATGAAGTTATAAAAAGCCTATTTTTACACCTCCCCTCCAATTTTGAGAAAATTTTGAGCATTTTGAATTTTTTGAGAATTTTTTGTGCAAGTTCAGAAATGCAGCTGCTCCAGAAGCACAGCGCCTTGGCGTTGTGCTTTTTCCTCAGCCCTCCATTTGAGGAAAGGTCTACATTTTTGGAAATTTATCGCCATCCTCTAGAAACCCATTTGCCCATATTTTGTAGAGGTGGCTTAGTTTTGGAGAAAAATTCAAAAAAGTGGCAAAAAACTAGCATTCTAGACCATTTTTTGGCACGCGTTGCGCTTATGGAGCATCCTTAGGATAATGGATTTTTGAAGTTCTTCCCTTGCTCCAAATTTAGAAATTCAAATTGTTCTGAAAACTAGACTTGAAGGGCTAGTTGATTGTTCTCTTAGATTTGTATTTTGACCCTTCGAAGCCACCTGAAAATCAGCTTAAAGTCGGCGTTGTGCTTCTGCACGTTCTATGTTTTTATTTGGAAAATTTCACTGTGTATAATTTCTAGTTTCTAGTCTAACTTGGTCAAAGTCAATATTCTCTATGGAATGACACTAGTTACGAGGCTAGGTGATGTAGGAATGAATAAATGTACAACACAAGTTGTTTTTTATGTTTATTAGGCCTCATAAAAGAAGAAAACTCCTAAACAAACTCTTCATGAAGTGTTTGAGTTTCACCTTCTCACTCTCACCTGTTGGTTGAGAGAATCTTGGAGTGAGTTCCTCCACCAAGGAATTAGACTCCTGAAGGTGGGAAAGTGATCTAGGAGAGTCTATATGTATCATTTCACTTCAGGAGAAGGGGGTTGAACTTTTTGTAAAGGATGCTTGCATTGTAATCATCATTCAACTAATACAGATACAGGTTGCATCTATTTTCAAGGAACTCTAGCTCAGTGAGTTCATGGTGCTTGTACTTCATTCTTTTTGTTTCCTCATGGTATAAACATCTTTATCTACATTATATATCTTCTTTCTATGAATGCCTTGTGATAGAATACTTAGAATTCTTGTTTTTCAAGCTCTGTTATCTGGTTTTCATAGTTATGTGTTTTGTCTTCCTAAGCTAATGAAATCATGTTTATTTATGCTCATTAGTTTCTTCCGCACTATATCCTCTAGAATACACTGAAAAATACTCAAATTGCACCATGGCTTCTGATATCTAGCTCCTTCTTATGTTTTCTCCTGCATTCCCACAGCCTAGACCTACTTGTGGCTCCAAACACTAAGTTCGGCCAATCCTTAAAAACCAATTTTTCACATAAAAACACACATATCTAGCCTAAAATTCATTTCTTTGAAGTTTTATCACTGATAAGAGACTTAGAGAGATCCCTCTCACGCTCAGTAGGGCTAGCTACTAAGCTGAAGTGGTTTGAGGTTACCCTTGTGGATTTCCTTTTCAGCCTAGGAGATTGTAAGGACTAACATACCCAAAAATATGCCTTTCAATAATTGGTCTCTTGAGACTCTCTCTCATACTACCAGCTGCTTCAAGTGTTGAACTTGACATTAATATGGATTTTAAGATGTTGTTGAAAAACATTCTAAGAGTAGATCATGTAATAAGGACTTCACTTTTGATGTGTAACCAGTTGATCCAAAACCTAAAATTCATGATAGATCTATATTTTTCAAATATACATTTCCAATAATTATCAAATACAAGGATCACCCATTCTTTATTCAATCACCTCTTTAGTAATAAATAATGCATACCTTCCATTTATTACATAAAAGGGAATTATTAAAGTAAATGCAACCTAATTTTGAAATGAATATCTACCAATCAGAGTCAGTACAATGGATGTTGTACTCCCTATGGTTAATATTTTTGCTAGGTTCGTTTTGACACCTTGATGCTAAAATTTTCTAGTAAATAGTTTCTTCTATGGTTTCAATTCTAAAAATATTTTCAACAACCATACAAAAAAGATTATTATATATTTGTCACAAGATATATCACGATGTGTTTTCTATCCCTATGAAACCACTAAGCATAAGACCATCAATGAGTTTCCTAACGAAGAAAAAATATATATATACTCATGAAATAACCCATCAAAAAACAGGACCATAAGTAATTGAAAGAGCGTGGTTGGAAATGATCATAAGTTGCAACCCATGATATTTTTTTCCGTATCATTGATTCAAATGTAAAAATCGGATCGTAAATTTTGTAAAATATATTTATGTTATCTTCAAAGGAATTGGTCCACGAGTAATATATGCCAAGTACTAAGGGTTCATAGTTGAAATATTTTAAACAAGAGGCTAAGCACTGTTTTTCACATTGAAAACTTATTTCAATAGTTTTTTCAACCTCTTCAAGAAATCGACAAATGATTATTGATATTCGTGTGCAAGATGTTGCCCAACTAATGAAATCAATATTCCCATTGTGAAATTTTTTCTAAGGTAATTTAAAAATTATAGAAAGGTGGAGAAATAGAGGGAGTGACAAGGGAGAGATGGAGAGAGAGTGAGAGGGAAGAGAGTGAATTCAATAAAGGGAAGGACAGCGAGAGGAAGAGGGAGGGAGAAAAAGATAAATAGATATGGAGGGAGAGTGTGTATGTTTTGGGGCTGAGATATAGAGACAAAGAAGGAGAGACAAAGGGAAATAGAGATCTATATGAGGAGGGGAGATTCAAGGGAGGAATAGAGAAACAAAGAGAGGGAGGAATGGAGAGAAAGACATGGGGAGAAAGAGTAGTTGGTTTGGGGTGGTGAGTTACAGAGACAAAGAAGGAGAGATAGATGGAGATAGATATATAGATGGCAAGGGGAGAGTGAGGGAAGAAGAGGGAGGTAGAGGGGGAGAGAGAGAGAGGGGAGAGAGGGGAGGAGAGTGAGATAGGGGAGAGAGGGAGGGCAAGAGAGAGAATGGGATAGAGAGGGAGATGACATAGATATGGATGGGAGAGAGAGAGATATGGAAGAGGAAAGAGATAGAGATAAATATAGATATTATATAATATTGAACATTATTAACTATAGAGGAAGAAGAATTAAGGATGTTACAAAAATTAAAAGAAGTTCGATTTAGAAATCCATGAATATTTTGGTTTTTAACTAAAATAGATGCATTGATTTCGGCGTAGATGTTGATTCCTAATCCTATTTGATTACTTTCATTAGATTCGTTGATTTCTAATCCTATTTGATTTCTTACACTAGATGTATTGATTACAGTGTAGATGTTGATTTGTAATCCTATTTGATTACTTGCATTGAATGCATTGATTTCAATGTAAACATTGATTTACGATTTGATGTAACTAGATATATGATATACATTAATTTCAAAGTAACTAGATTAATAATTTGCATTGATTTCAGCCTAGGCATAAAAAAATTGTTGATGACGTACATTTATTTCGTGTTATAGTAATTCAACCATAAATAAAATACTTGAATTTTCATCTTAAATAAAATGTTCACTTACCTAAAATGTTTGCTTCTTGAAACCGTAAAATACTTGTAGTTGACTGTTTTTTTTTATTCCCATTTTTTAGCATTCAACATTATTAGTTACTTTGCATTCAAATGAGGTAATAGAAAAAAACTACCATTGAATCTTGGGGTTTAACACATCATAATTCATAATGATTGACTTTATAAAAAACTATTATTAATATTGGAGAGCAAGAGAGACAAGGTATGAAATTTACTATAGTATATCAAGTTAAATATTTGAACTGTCTATGATTTCAACTACCCTTTTCATATTATCGATACAAAATATGACAAAAATAATATGTGCGACAATAAGAACAATAGAAGAAAATAGTTTGAGATTAATCCCAATGAAAACTATTTCTAATTTATTAAATTCTTATTATTCACATTTTCTATCATTCAACACTCTTACAATGTCACTTGCATTCAATTTTTTTAAATCATTTTTCATCGTTCAAGTTATTAAGGGTCTCTATCATTTCAACAAACTAAGGTAACTGAGTAAATTTATAATAAAAATGACGAGATTGATATTATACACATTTAGCATATTTAAAATGATAAGAATAGTTAGATGTTCAACAAATATTTTGTGACCATGCACAACTGAAACCAACCTGGATCCCTCTTAACCCCAGATCTATCAAGCATCAAGAGTGATCAAATCTGTCAAGGTGAAAACATTTTCTCAAGTTTTGTACTCAAAGAAGCGGTTTAGACCTTGAGATATTTAATCCCGCTCGAACTTGATAGATCCAAAATTAAAATAAATCTAAACTCATAAATACAAAAAAAAATAACATATACATAATTAAATCATAATTCATAGAGATACAAAAACACATATATATAGAATGTTGGTAATTAATGATTAGCTTTAAATGTAATATTTCAAAAAAATATATAAGAAATGAAATAGATTCAATATAATTATAAATATATATAATATTCATTCAATTTAATAATAAAAAAATGATTTCATAAACTATGAGTATATATTTTATATATAAAATACATAAGTTTTAATTTAATATCATTTTTAATTAATTATTCAATTAAGCATATATACAACTATTGATTAATCGTTATTAATATTAAATGTTATTATAATTTATATTATTAAATACAATTATATTTATATTTCCTAATATTTATCGTATTATTAAATATTATTACAATTATAAAATTTAAAATAATAATTACATTCATATTTTATTGTATAAGAATTATTAATAACGTGTTATGAATTACTAAGGTTACACACATTATAAAAATAATTTCATAACGAGGTCATTGTGAATTGGGTTTCATTATATCTTTATAATTATAATTTTAAATGAAAATATAATAGTATTGTATTTATTAAAATTTCAATACAGTATTCAAAAATATTTCTATTTGAAGCTAGATACGTGTTTCAATGTTGATTTTTAATTTGGCATTATATTTTTATAAAGATTAAATGGAAATATTCTAGTATTTATTAGAACTTCAATACATTGTTTTAAAAACGTGTATTTAAAATTAGATAAGTTTTTTAAATGTTTATTTATATATATATATAAATGTTATTTTTTAATTATTATAAGAAATTAAAAAGGAATTGTCTTTAATGTAAATTTTTTGGGCTTTTTGATGTTAGAGTTTGGTGGAAAAATTTAAGTTGAAATCTTGATTTGTGCTATTTAAACTAGTTTTTTGATTGTATATATATATTCAACACCCTGAAAAACTTTTAGGCCACTTCCATTGTGCAGGGGTTTCCCTTCGACGTGTGATTTCAATAAATTCTTGCCCGATTTTAGAGAAATTAGACGGTTAAAAACCACTGGAAAAACTTCCAAAAAGTCTCACTAAAGACAACTCAAATAAAAAATATGAATAAATAAAATAGATTTTTTAATTGCTAATACATTATTAGTATATTATTATTTTAATGATTCATATGAATGTTGATCATTTTATTGTACTTCATATTAAAAATAATAAAAGTTTACACTCATTATATATAATAATTTTATTAAGTTGATGAGTTTTTTTAGGGTTGTACTATGTATCATGTTTGAAAAAGTAGAATGTTTTGAGTGGACACTCCACCTATACTCATGGAACATTTTGAAACTATGACCCTAAACTCTTGGCATCAAAAACCAAAAGGTTGATATCAATTTATCAATGATACCTACTTAATTAGGCCTTCAGTACATTCCTTTCTCATGTCATTCTCAAATCAATTCAAAAGCCTCTCCTCTCATATTAAATTTACAATGGAATTGAAAAATGATTTACGTCTTACGTTTCTTGATGTTCTTACCTCTTTTTTTCTCGAAATATTCCTTACCCACCAATTGTACAAGGAAAAGACCTACATTGACTTGTACATCCATGTTTGTTCCCATTATCATATACCACAAAAAAAAAAATTGGTGTCACCAACTGTACAAGAAAAACACCTACATTGATTAGTGCATCCATGCTTCTAATCCTATTTGATTTCTTACACTAGATGTATTGATTACAGTGTAGATGTTGATTTGTAATCCTATTTGATTACTTGCATTGAATGCATTGATTTCAATGTAAACGTTGATTTACGATTTGATGTAACTAGATATATGATATACATTAATTTCAAAGTAACTAGATTAATAATTTGCATTGATTTCAGCCTAGGCATAAAAAAATTGTTGATGACGTACATTTATTTCGTGTTATAGTAATTCAACCATAAATAAAATACTTGAATTTTCATCTTAAATAAAATGTTCACTTACCTAAAATGTTTGCTTCTTGAAACCGTAAAATACTTGTAGTTGACTGTTTTTTTTTATTCCCATTTTTTAGCATTCAACATTATTAGTTACTTTGCATTCAAATGAGGTAATAGAAAAAAACTACCATTGAATCTTGGGGTTTAACACATCATAATTCATAATGATTGACTTTATAAAAAACTATTATTAATATTGGAGAGCAAGAGAGACAAGGTATGAAATTTACTATAGTATATCAAGTTAAATATTTGAACTGTCTATGATTTCAACTACCCTTTTCATATTATCGATACAAAATATGACAAAAATAATATGTGCGACAATAAGAACAATAGAAGAAAATAGTTTGAGATTAATCCCAATGAAAACTATTTCTAATTGATTAAATTCTTATTATTCACATTTTCTATCATTCAACACTCTTACAATGTCACTTGCATTCAATTTTTTTAAATCATTTTTCATCGTTCAAGTTATTAAGGGTCTCTATCATTTCAACAAACTAAGGTAACTGAGTAAATTTATAATAAAAATGACGAGATTGATATTATACACATTTAGCATATTTAAAATGATAAGAATAGTTAGATGTTCAACAAATTTTTTGTGACCATGCACAACTGAAACCAACCTGGATCCCTCTTAACCCCAGATCTATCAAGCATCAAGAGTGATCAAATCTGTCAAGGTGAAAACATTTTCTCAAGTTTTGTACTCAAAGAAGCGGTTTAGACCTTGAGATATTTAATCCCGCTCGAACTTGATAGATCCAAAATTAAAATAAATCTAAACTCATAAATACAAAAAAAAATAACATATACATAATTAAATCATAATTCATATAGATACAAAAACACATATATATAGAATGTTGGTAATTAATGATTAGCTTTAAATGTAATATTTCAAAAAAATATATAAGAAATGAAATAGATTCAATATAATTATAAATATATATAATATTCATTCAATTTAATAATAAAAAAATTATTTCATAAACTATGAGTATATATTTTATATATAAAATACATAAGTTTTAATTTAATATCATTTTTAATTAATTATTCAATTAAGCATATATACAAATATTGATTAATCGTTATTAATATTAAATGTTATTATAATTTATATTATTAAATACAATTATATTTATATTTCCTAATATTTATCGTATTATTAAATATTATTACAATTATAAAATTTAAAATAATAATTACATTCATATTTTATTGTATAAGAATTATTAATAACGTGTTATGAATTACTAAGGGTTACACACATTATAAAAATAATTTCATAACGAGGTCATTGTGAATTGGGTTTCATTATATCTTTATAATTATAATTTTAAATGAAAATATAATAGTATTGTATTTATTAAAATTTCAATACAGTATTCAAAAATATTCCTATTTGAAGCTAGATACGTGTTTCAATGTTGATTTTTAATTTGGCATTATATTTTTATAAAGATTAAATGGAAATATTCTAGTATTTATTAGAACTTCAATACATTGTTTTAAAAACGTGTATTTAAAATTAGATAAGTTTTTTAAATGTTTATTTTTATATATATATAAATGTTATTTTTTAATTATTATAAGAAATTAAAAAGGAATTGTCTTTAATGTAAATTTTTTGGGCTTTTTGATGTTAGAGTTTGGTGGAAAAATTTAAGTTGAAATCTTGATTTGTGCTATTTAAACTAGTTTTTTGATTGTATATATATATTCAACACCCTGAAAAACTCTTAGGCCACTTCCATTGTGCAGGGGTTTCCCTTCGACGTGTGATTTCAATAAATTCTTGCCCGATTTTAGAGAAATTAGACGGTTAAAAACCACTGGAAAAACTTCCAAAAAGTCTCACTAAAGACAACTCAAATAAAAAATATGAATAAATAAAATAGATTTTTTAATTGCTAATACATTATTAGTATATTATTATTTTAATGATTCATATGAATGTTGATCATTTTATTGTACTTCATATTAAAAATAATAAAAGTTTACACTCATTATATATAATAATTTTATTAAGTTGATGAGTTTTTTTAGGGTTGTACTATGTATCATGTTTGAAAAAGTAGAATGTTTTGAGTGGACACTCCACCTATACTCATGGAACATTTTGAAACTATGACCCTAAACTCTTGGCATCAAAAACCAAAAGGTTGATATCAATTTATCAATGATACCTACTTAATTAGGCCTTCAGTACATTCCTTTCTCATGTCATTCTCAAATCAATTCAAAAGCCTCTCCTCTCATATTAAATTTACAATGGAATTGAAAAATGATTTACGTCTTACGTTTCTTGATGTTCTTACCTCTTTTTTTCTCGAAAGATTCCTTACCCACCAATTGTACAAGGAAAAGACCTACATTGACTTGTACATCCATGTTTGTTCCCATTATCATATACCACAAAAAAAAAAATTGGTGTCACCAACTGTACAAGAAAAACACCTACATTGATTAGTGCATCCATGCTTGTTCCCATTATCATATACCACAAAGAAAATCAGTGCTTCAAACTCTCTTCACTATAGCCATTTAAATATATGATCCTCAATTCCTAAAAAAAACAAAAAAACAAAATCATTTAACAAAGGGCTCCAAAAAATAATGTTTACTCCATTTAATTAATTAATAAAGTGTTGGGGTACATTGCACTTAGGAGTTCATCAAGGCATCATTAGGATTTCATTTGGGCAATTATTTGAGTCTCTCGTATACATAATCAGGGGAACATATGACCAAATTTCATTCACTATTAGATTGTCCCTACCATTTGAGACAATAACCTATTTTTGACATTTGTTGTTTTTAGTACGTGTATTTTTAACAACAGTTGACACCTACCATGACATGTGGTAGTGATCGGGAACTAACTAGGATATAACATGACAACTTTCACTCCATTATTTCACATTGCCTTATCTCTGAGGTCCAATACAATTTTTCTCTCATACTTCTAGAGATAATTGTAACCAATTGATCCACTCTTTTTCCTAACTTAGTTTTGGAGTTTACATGGATAATTATTTCATGTAAGGCTTATTACATGGGTTCTAATTTAATTTATACTCGAGTTACTTTTCTTCAACCCTATCATTAGAATTTTCTTAATTCATGGCAACCCATTCCATTTTTTACTTACTATGTATTTTAGGAATGTTGACTAGTCAACTAAGTGCGTGCAAGAGGGAAGCACAACATACTTCAATTTTTTTACTTTTTTGGAGAGGTTATGTATTGCATTCATGTTTAGGAAAAATATCCCACTAAAATTTCATGAGTTTTTCAAATTCTCCTTTCGTACCTATTCAAATTTTCAATAATTTTATTGTCTCTTCTATTCATTTGCTATATGTAGTTTTGTACCTTTTCACACTTAAATCTTGTGCTTGTGCTTAAAATATAACAAAAATTTTCCAATTCATCTTGCCATCCAAATTCTACATGTAATTTGTCCTTCCAGCTTCAAGCTCTCATTTTTCTACCACATATTGAAGGTACCAACAATCATATCTCAAAAAAAGGGCTAAAAATAATATTGAAACCCCATTTAAACCTTTTAGAACTTTGAAACAATTATTTAAAACTACTAAGCATAAGTTTAATTTAATTTTTCACTTAAGATTTTAAATTCCTTACTTATGTCGAAAACAATATGTAGACAAAATATAACCCACAACCATGTGTCTAAATTAAAGATTGTAGTACTCCTTCACATCCAAGCATAGAATTCTCTCTAACGAAACAAAGTTTCTTCCTCAATTCCATTCTACACATCTTGCATCATCAAAGAAACCCTTGAAATTGAAAAACATTCCAATAATTCTAAAAGGGAAGATGGCTTTCTACTCAGCTAGTCTTAAAGGCTCCTTATTCAATGCTTAAATCATTAGGTTTGAATCGTTAGATATCCTCCTTAATTTTTTTCAATTCTTGCATCATCTAAGAATCCCACAAAATTGAAAACATCCCAATAATTCTAAAAAGGAAGATGGTTATAAGTTCAGTGAGTCCTAAAAACCTCTTATTCAATGCCTAAAACATTAGGTTTGAATCATTACATCTCTTCCTTGATTTATTTTCAACTATCTTACCACCCCCTATTAATTTGGGCTTTAATCTCCTTCCCTATTCCTCCTACCCTATCTATATATCTCTGTTGCAAATTCATAATTTTTCTTTTTCTTTCTCTTTCCTCACATGAGCCTCAATATCCAATCCTTTTCTTTCTTTATAGCCTTTCATTAATTAATAATATTTCATATATTTTTCATGATTTGGCTTCCTCTCTTACTAAGTATTAATTAATAACCATTAATATTTTCTATATTTCCTTGGATTTATTTCCTTTTTTTCTTTCAAACAATACTCTACAAAATAATCCTCACTCACTTATATTTTCACTTTTCACACTTTTCAAACATTGAGTCTTTTTTAGACATTATGCTTCAATATTCTATAATAATAATAATTGGAATGGCAACATAAATATTTATAATTATAAAAAAATAAAAAAATCCATAAATTACGAATATACTATTTAAATATTATTATTTTTAAAATAGAAAATAAATTAGTAAAGTACGAATATGCCACTTCATTAACGCAAGGTAGTATGAAGAGTATTCACTATAATAAATTTATACAAACCATTCAAGCCAAACCTAACCTGCCCAAACTTGTAACAATTTGGCATCAAACCATTCAAACGACACTTAACACGATAAAACCTAGAACAGCTCAAACCTTACACAAACAACGCAACGTAAGCGAATAGCTACAACATTACCCAACATATCCAACCCAACTTGATAATGGAAATATTGAATTGCGACACAACTGACCTAGAAATCTTATCTGCAAAACACATATTTTAGAGATGGGAAGGTGGAAAAGGGGGAGTGTGCTCCATCGCATCACCGATTCCTGCTTCAAATCGTCGCATGGCAGCAGAGGTCAAGCAAATGGGAAACAATACTCCCTCCACACCGCTTGTATTACGAACAGCGATAAATACGCTGATGATGCCCGGCACTACACCCACTCCATTATTGCAAGTCCTCCGTAGGCTGCCTTCCCCCAACCGAAATCCACATCTCTGAAGCCCATGTTGGTAACGTCAGAAACGAAGAAGGAGCCCACCACTGTAAAGTGAGGTCGCCCTTTCAATTCCATCAGATCTATCAGCGATCGCACGTATTCGTCGTTCACAGCGATTTTTGCCTCGTTTATCACTCTGACAGCGAAAGACAGCGGTTTGGTTAATAGCTCTCCCGCGGTCGTCTTCGGGCATGCAAGGCTTATCCCATTCTCGTAGAACCCTTCAGAAAGTAGCGGGTCGGTTTTCATCCGGACATTCACGGGGAATATGAACCGAACTTCCTGCTCCGCGGGCGTTTAGACAACCTTCGTTCTCAGGCGCCACAAAAATGCCGATAGAGCTTCAAAGCTTGAGCACTTGCCTTGCCCTACGGCTTGTCTCTTCAGCGACTCGATTTGCTCGTGTCCGAAGAAGAATGAATTGTGGATCAGCTCGTTAGCGGGCACCATCTGTCCATATTTGTCTTCTATTTGATCGTATTCGTAGAGTGGGTATTCGTAGAGTGGGAACTTAACAGTGGGATCCGTCCACGGCTCTTCCCCAGACTGGAAGAATAGAAGGCTTTGTCGTGCCCTTCGCCATTTCGGCGAGAGCTGTTAGGACCTGCGGTCTGTGCGATGGGCAGGGCAACTCCACCATGTGAAGTGCGTGCAAAATATGAAACAAAACGAGCCAAGAAACGAGTTTATAAGGTGTTGGACGAGTTGGGCGGGCCGACCCTCCTCTTGGACGAGACAACACATGTTGAATGAGTCGGCTTGGGCATTTCGTGTGGGTCGGCCAAGTGACATAACCCGCCACCCGGTCGTATATATTGGAGGTCATTTGGAGGCAAACGATCATCATTCGATCAACACGAGTTCGAATAAGGAGTTCTGCAGTGCGTGAATGAGCCCGCACGACGGGTGGAACTCAGAGGTAAACTCGTTCATAAAAGTCATTCAGACAGTTGTTCGGACAGTCGTTCGGGAAAGTCATTCGGACAGTTGTTCGGGAAAATCGTTCGAATAGTCATTCGAGAAAGTTGTTCGGATAGTCGTTCGAACAGTCATTTGGACAGTCGTTCGAACAGTGATTTGGACAGTCGTTCGGGCAGACATTCGAGAAATCCTTCGTGAAGGTCGTTCACAAAAGTCATTCAAGAAGTTCGTTCAGGCAGAACTCGGGCGAGGTCGTGTGGCGACCCGGGTGAGATCGTTTGGGCGACCCGGGCGAAGTCGTGTGGCGACCCGGGTGAGATCGTTCGGGCAAACCGAGTGAAGTCATGTGGTGACTCGGGTGAAGGCGTGTGGCGACTCGGGTGAACGAAGTTGGGTGAATGGGTAGATGTGCGGACGGGCGGCCGGGCGAGGGCGCGCCGTGCACACCGGAACGAAGAATCGTGCGGACAGGCGACCCAAGTAGGGCACGCAGTGCACGAAGAAACGGAGGAAATGGTGAAGTGTTGAGATTGTGAACGAAGGTGTGACTCGTGCGGAGGCGCCCATGTGTGGCGACTTGGTTACGACGAGACACACCAAAGTTGGGCAAACAACACGATCGTGCAACGAGGTGAACGAAGGGTTGGTGAGTCGTGCGACGACCGTGCGGAGGCATCGACGAGCTGGGCAACCGAGTTTGCAGAAGTTTGAAAATTGGCTAAGTGTAAATTTGGGGTTTCCGAAGATTTAACTTGTACTTGTAAAAAAAAATTAAATATATTGATTCAGGCAGACTCATATTGCAGGGATTTGCCCCTCCCTTTATACTGTTGTGCATTTCTCTTGTATAATGTTATTATGTGAATGTTATGGCTTTCACTTGTATAAAGGAACACATTAATAATACTTGGTAATGAAAATAAAACTAAGTATGGAATGTTAGGCGTAGTCTACAATCGTAAGTATTGGTGAAAAGAAAACGATTGGTAGTGCCGCACCTCACTATAAGCGGTTGAAAGACTACCGCAGGTGTAGGGGCGTGACAGGTGGTATCAGAGCTGGTGAATTGAATCAAGGAGCTGATTCTACGAAGACCGAAGACTTGGCAGGGAGTTCAAGTTTTGCAGGTGACAGGTGGAATATCAGGGTGATTCAGGTGAATGGTGAAAGAGGTTTAGCAAAGGTGAAGCATCGTGCTTGGACCAAGCTGAACGACAAGGCATTGCAGGTTTGGAAGAATGCGAAGGGAAGCTCTTGCTGACTTTATACAGGTTGTAGCAGATGAAAGAAGAGAATCCCCGGATTCGAAAGGAACTTGAAGTCTTGGAAAGGAATTTTGAAGACGAACTTCTTCAACTTGGTTGGGCAATGGAGCAAGGTGAAGTTGCAGATTGTGCTGACAAGGAAGAAGAAGCTGTGATGTTTGAAGATGTTGCAGATATGACAATGATGGAGGATGAACTTGAGATTGATCAAGTTGGACCAGGATCGTGCAGTTTGCAGACATGGATGGATGAGGATACTCATATGGAAGAGCCTCATGATGATGATGTAAGTATTGTTGATACTTGTGTTTCATTTGAACATTTGGTAGATGGATCGTATGCAAGGAAGAGCAAAATCAGTTCACCAGTGCAAGGGAGCATCTTACCATGGATGTCTATGATGAGACCTTGTATGAAGAAGCAAGGATTGTTGACTGTTTCAGGACTTGTTGGGGTTGTTTGTGACCTTATGGCAGAAGGTACAAAGGCTCATGACAAGGGAGGAACATGATGATCGTTGCGGAGGATTGGGTCATGCTTTAGCCACATGAAGAATTGGCTAAGTGCCTGGCATGACTCATGGACAGATTGGAGGGCACACACTTGAGGTACGATGATGCTTGGGTGGACTTCTCATGGCCGAGACCAAGAGCAACTCTTGGTGGAACCTTCAGTGGAGGAGCCATGATGGAAGGGACTCGTGATGTGATGATGATGATATGGTTGAGTGACCGAGTTCACTAGACCGAAGATTGCAGACTTGGATGAGGATGACTGATTGTTATGATGGGTCTACTTGGTGGACTACATGGGCAACTTAGTCATGGACATCAGGTTGGAGACATGGAGCATGGCAGTCTCATGTAGGGACATGATGCAGGAGCACTTATAACGGTGTCACTTATGGGCATCCAATGAGGAGTGCCAAGGAAGGGATGTTGTGAAGGTGGATTTGCTGGTGTGACATGGAGATGTTTCACTTATGAGCCGATGGAGAGGTTGTGCACTCTTGTACAACAAGGCCATGGACTTGGATGGAGTTGTGAGCAGACTATGGAGCATTCCTACTACATGGAGAGCTGAGGCATCTTGCAGAAACCTTTGGGCTGTGACTCGTCTGCTTGCTGAGATGTTGGTTGGAGATGACTCATGGAGCTCATGATGACATGAGATTGTTGTGACTTTTAGGGACTTCATATATGGTGGACTTGGAGGATATGATGCATTGAGGAGCTGAGGTCAGAGACTTTGATGCAGGATGGGGTGCATACTTTCAAGTACATGTATGGGAATGGCTTGGAAGAGTGATTTGATGTGGAGGATCGATATGAGACACTTTGGAGTGATGGAGTTACAACGATGATGATACCTTGGTGGAAACACTTGGGCATGGGTTGAGTCGAGACTCAACCACTTTTGACACATGAGATTTGATTGATCTATGATCATAGGCAACACATGGATAGATGAGACAGGTATATACTTGTTCCTATGGCAGACTTGAGGGATGGCACATTGCAGATATGATGGAGGTTGCTTCATGGACCTGGATGTGGCACATCAAGAGTCGGAGATTGATGAGATGGTCTCTTCATATTGAGGAGGTACACATATGGATGATGATGTTGGAGTAGACGTGGCTGATTTCATGTAGCTCATTAGTACCAAACATCATGGATAGCATGTTGCAGATGAGATGGAGGCTACTTCATGGACTTGAGCATGGCTTACACTTGTATGGAGATGGATTCTTGATCGAGTTGAGGATGTGACGGGATGTTCTAAGAAACCACTGATGATGGCATGAGGATGTGCATTCTCATGGTTTGAGCATGACAGTTGGATTAGCTACCCAACTAGTTCGAATCATAAGGGGATCCAGTGTACAGAGATGTGTTAGCATTGTGTTGGAGTATCATGGCAGCAGTTCACATGAGGACGATACATGATGAGGTCGACACGATATGTTGCAGGAAGCATGTAGCTTGAGATGGGGGGACCAGCGTTCCACGATGGGGAGCAGCATGTGGAGATTGTGACAGGGTGGTTAACGATCATGGATTGAGATGATTTCCGATGTATGACATACCGATGGGGTGTATACCTTGGTATGGTGATCTTGGTGACAGATGGTTGTCAGGATGAGACAGTCGAGGACGACAATGACTTCCAGTGGGGGAGGATGTTAGGACCTGCGGTCCATGCGACGGGCAGGGAAACTCCACCATGCAAAGTGCGTGCAAAATATGAAATGAAACGAGCCAAGAAATGAGTTTATAAGGTGTTGGACAAGTTGGGCAAGCCGGCCCTCCTCTTGGGCGAGACAACACATGTTGAACGAGTCGGCTTGGGCATTTCGTGTGGGTCGGCCAGGTGACATAACCCGCCACCCGCCCGTATATATTGGAGGTCGTTTGGAGGCAAACGATCATCATTCGATCAACATGAGTTCGAATAAGGAGTTCTGCAGTGTGTGGATGAGCCCACACAACGGGCGGAGCTCGTGTGTAAACTCATTCAGAAAAGTCATTCGGACAGTCGTTCGGGAAAATCGTTCGGACAGTCATTCGGGAAAGTCGTTCGGACAGTCATTCGGGAAAGTCGTTCGGACAGTCGTTTGGGAAAATCGTTCGAACAGTCATTCGGACAATCGTTCGGGACAGTCGTTTGAGAAATCATTCGGGAAGGTCGCTCAAAAAAGTCATTCAGGAAGGTCGTTCAGGTAGAACTCGGGCGAGGTCGTTCGGGCGACCTGGGCGAGGTCGTGTGGCAACCCAGGTGAGGTCGTTCGGGCGACCTGGGCGAAGTCGTGTGGTGACCCGGGTGAGGTCGTTCGGGCGAACCGGGTGAAGTCGTGTGGCGACTTGGGTGAAGGCGTGTGGCGACTCGGGTGAACGAAGTTGGGTGAACGGGTAGACGTGCAGATGGGCGGCCGAGCGAGGGCGCGCCGTGCACGCCGGAACGAAGAATCATGCGGACAGGTGACCCGGGTATGGCGCACCGTGCATGACGAAATAGAGGAAACGGTGAAGTGTTGAGAATGTGAACGAAGGTGTGACTTGTGCGGAGGCGCCTGTGTGTGGCAACTTGGTTACAATGAGACGCACCCAAGTTGGGCAAACAACATGATCATGTGACAAGGTGAATGAAGGGTTGGTGAGTCGTGCGGCGACCGTGCGGAGGTGCCGACGAGCTGGGCAACCAAGTTTGCTGAAGTTTGAAAAATAGCTAAGTGTAAGTTTGGGGTATCCCAAGATTTAACTTATACTTGTAAAAGAAGATTAAATATATTGATTCGGGCAGACTTATATTGCAGGGAGTTGCCCCTCCCTTTATACTGTTGTGCATTTCTCTTGTATAATGTTGTTATGTGAATGTTATGGGCTTTCACTTGTATAAAGGAACACATTAATAATACTTGGTAACGAAAATAAAACTAAGTATTGAAGGTTAGGCGTAGTCTACAATCGTAAGTATTGGTGAAAAGAAAATGATTGGTAGTGCCGCACCTCGCTATAAGCGATTGAAATACTACCGCAGGTGTAGGGGCGTGACAAGACCGGTCATAAACTGGACGAAGCCAAATGCGTCAGTAATGGTATGATTCACAGCCATGGTGAGTATGCACCCTCCGCATCTCAGGCGCGTTACCTGAAACATTATGATAAGCAGTACGGTCAGAAAACACATTTTCGGCTGCAAGAAATAGCAGTCAATTCCACCGTGCAAGATAACTAATGCAGGCTTATACGAACTGAATTCATCAAAGAAAATCGACTCAAAGCATGAATGAATTAACCTGAATTTGAAGGATAGGAAAATTGGTAATAGTCTCTGGGCCGAGCAGATCATGCAGCAGATCTTGCGAGCAGGAAAAGGACGGTAGTTGGTCTCCGAATTCCTCCAGAGCAACGTCCACATCGGCTTCCACAAAAAACACACCACCTTTCGTGCACTCAACAGGGAGCTTACCCCTAGGCGCGTCTCTAACTCTTCCGGCCAAAGGGTAATAGAATACTAAAACCTTCGCCAGCCCTTCTCTGATAACCCTGGCGGGATCCTCACCCTTCATTGATGGGTTGAACCGATAGAATTGAAACAGGGGGATATGAAATCTCAGAGTTCCCTGATCATCGATATTGGAAAGGTATAGAAACTCTTTCGGAGTAGGCGCTAATGGTGGAACCAGGACAGCCCCCTTTCTGGTGACCTTCACTTGCAGAGACGCCATTAAATCAAAGTTAACACGAAAGAAATAGTTGAGCGGCTTTAGAGACCTTTGCCGCTGATACTGCGTGAGTCCATAATACTTCATAATTATTGCGCAGAGATGTGCATTATATAGCTCAGCATGATGACTATGTGTCATCGAAATTTACATATTGCCTTTAAAATAAGAATAAATGATGGTGCAAAAAAACAATGTTTACTGCGATAATAGTGTAAATTAATAAATAAAAAAACTAATAAATATTTAAAAATATTCATCTATGTCAGTACCACTAGATGCAATAAGTGTAAAGTGGATTATTCAAAAATAAAAATCATGAGAAATTAGTCAGTTACGATTATCTCTCATGAAAATGGTAATAGATGAATGACTTACTTAACAAAAAAATGATATCTAACTAATAAATATGTTTGGTGTGCAGGAGAGTGATCATTTTCACCTGAATAAAATATCTAAATAGGCATATAAAGTAATTTTATATCAATTTAAGTAAACAAATTTATATTTTCACTTTTGAATGCATAATTTTTATATTTTAATAAAATATTTTAATTTACTTAAATAAATTATTTGAATATTTTTTTAGGGGTAGTGTAACTGGTAATTAAAGTAATGGTGAGTCATGTGAAAACTAAGAGTTTCAAGGTTTAAATGACTTTATTGTGTAACCTGATTTACTTTACTAAGAGTAAGAGATTTACTGGTAGGTGTGTGGAGGCCTTCTATAATTGTTGAGCAATTAGTTATTGATTTTTGGTAAAAACATTTTAATTAAAAATATCAAAGAGATGTGTTAAAAATATTCCACTCTCACTTTTTAGAATAAATAAATTATTTCAATATCCATGTGAAATAATTTAATTTTATATAAACTTAAAAAATAAAATTAAACCTAGAAAAACTAAAAACTTTTATTTTCAATTTTTAATGCTAGGAAGTTACTTAATTCTTATGCTTCTTTAAAATGTCTCAACGTAAAATTTATATACATGTTAGCTAATTTATTTCAATATAATTTTTGTATTTATGGGAATGAAATGTTAATAATAATAAAATGTTTTAATGCCCAAAGAAAATAAGTAATTGAAAGTAAAAAATTTCAATTATTTTGTGATAAGAATAATAAGATAGAGATGTGTCAATCAATTCTTAATATAAAATTAATGTCATCTTTAAAAATATAATAAAATTGAATGTGCCTTATAGAAAAAATATTTTATATTAAGAATTAAGTAATATTAATCACAAAAAGATAGTTAATGTTGACAAGGTCCATAAATAAACTATTTTGATGACCATAGTAAATAAAATATTCAATCTCAATTAGATATATATTATATGTGGTTTAAAAAGAGTTTAAAATCAGAAAAATTGAGTTGTGTGATCTACATAATTCAAATGTTCAATAAAATTTTCTAATCATTAAATCTATTTGTATATTTAAAAATACAATTTAAATAATGAAAATTATATATATTAAATCCAACGAAATATAAACATTGTTTTTTTTAAGTTTTACACTTCTAAAATATTTACATCTTAAGAAATTTGATTCCTTTTAATACTTACTCTATCCATAATTAAAATAAATACTTCAAATATTTTCATTTATTATAAATTAATTAATAAGTATATTACTTAATCTACATCTTTATTTTTATAATAAGTCATCCACTTTAAAAATTTTATAATAAGTCATCCACTTTAAAATTCACTGGTTGTGAAAACTGATTCCTTTAAAAAAAATTCAATCGTGGCCAACGACTATCATGGGGTGAGCGGAATATCCCATTAGGTTATTGAGCACATTATTTTTTCCATCGCTACTTTTATCTTGGAAATATGATAATTGATTTTAATTTTAATTTTTTAATTTTTATATAACACTTCACAATAGTGTTATTTTCAATTTAGCTACTTTACGTAGGGAGGTGAACTATGATTTATTTTGTAAATAAGATAAAGATGTTAAATTAAATTAAATGTGTTAGCATATAAGTTTTTATATATAACCAAGTAAAAATATTTAATTTATAAATTAAAAATAAAATTATTATTAATGATAATTTTTATCAAAATTCAAATAATGTTGATAATTTTTATCAAGATTCAAATAATGTTTTGCTAAACAATTTGTTTTGCCAGTGACATAGGTCCAAGTATTCTTACTAACATTTATGAAATAAATGGTATAATAATAAAACTAATTTTTTGAAATAATTGATTTTCCAAAAATTTTGTTCCAATTAAAATAATAATAATATAAAACATTTATTGATATTTTTTTTTTTATATATGATATAAGAGTCAAACAGATCAAATTATTAATTGTCCAAAAAAAATTATTTCAATGATAATAATAACAATAATTCACTTACTACTATTTTATTGTTATTTTTGAAAAACATTTAATTATAATAATAATTTTTTATTTTACTGACATTCACGTTCCTGCACTATTTACCGCTAAAAATAAGTACATTATGCGAGAAGATTTCAGACGAATACCAACACTTACGTCAGAACTTGGAGAGAAATATCATGCGTGAGTTATTGCTTTTGTTTTTCAAGAATTTTTAAAATTATATGAATTTAAAGTACTTAAATAAAATTTATAGAAATAGGTTAATAGTTTAATTGGTACTTGTCATTTTATGAAGTATTATCTAAATAATTTTACGAAATATTATATAATTTATGAAATTTAGAGTTGAATAAATATATCTATATTATTTATTTAAAATAAAATTTTCGAATTTTAATTTATTTTTCCATAACATAATTAAAAATATAAACCCAAATCCCAAAAAAACCAATCATTAAATAAATAGAGATGTAAACGGGCGAAAGAATAAGGAATAAGCACTTATCACTTAAAAAACAAAAATCTAACCCCAAAAAAATAATAAATATATACGTCGATTTTTCGGATTTCAAAACGTTTAACAATCGCGAATACTGTGAATAATCCGGGGTTCCTTCTGCAACGAATTTTTCGGGACTATGACGAGTGCTCAAAAACTGTGGGCTTGCGAAATTTTCAACTCAGATTGGAGTGTGGAACTCTCATTTTCCTCATTTGAGGAGTTCAAAGAATTCAGCAAAAATCAAATATGGGAGAATCTATTTTTCAGTTTTGGCAGAATATGAGAAAAAGACGAAATGTTACATTTCTATTGAAGAAGTCCAGGTTATTGATAAGATTGGTCATTTCACATCTTCATTAAAAAAGTTCAGGTTATTGATAAGATTGGTTATTTTCATCACAATAAGGTTAGGGAGGCCATAAAGATTGAAAGGAGACCAACCAATTTAAATAGAAACAATAGTTAGTAGTTGTTGGGTCCCCACCTTTTCCTCTTGAAGTTTCTTTGTTTTTCTTTAAGTATTTTTATATTTCCATTTAATTTTTGGTAATATTCCATTGTCTCAACTTCTTATTTTTGTGACTTGCTTTGAAAAAGGTATTATAAACTATATGTGAAGTTCCCTATGTTACTTAGTGCAATGGATCGAAAATATTGCGAATAACATAAACACTTAAACAATTACAAAACACATTCAAACACATCGACACAACCAAATTTGATAAAGGAGTTCACCAGACTCCCTGGCTACGTCTCTTAATCCTTTCGCTTCTAATGTTGATCTCTCTATTATGTCTTCAAATTGTTGTTACAGGTTTGAGCTTAGAAACAGAGTCTGAAACACGAAAACGGAACTCACCACTGATTTCAACTCAAGTTCTCGTGTGAAAACGAGTATAAACTTGACTGTATTTGGTCAATATGACCTCCAGACCCCCTAGAACAGTTCAAAACCACACTTTGTCTACTATTTTATTTCGTGATAGAGTATTAATGTACCATGTTTAGTTACAAACTGCAATAAACGCGGAATAATGCGATTATACTAAAACCAGAGGATAAATCAAAGGACCGGCGGGCATGGAGCTGACCCCGACCATCCTGCCTTTTCCCGGCGCAGATCCCGATACCATACGATTCGACAGTTATCGCGTCGTTCGATCAGCAACTAATCTAGACAATCTCCACCGTCCATCTGTCTTGCTCGCTCTGACAGCTGTCGCGCAATTTCGCGCTCCTACTAGTACATTGGTTAATTCTCTGAAAGCACGTGAGAAAATTTGTTTGGGGATGCTACGTGTCGACTGCTGAGTGGAATTGCATTGATTTTTGAAAAACAATTTCCAGTCTTTGAGGCATGTGAAAAACTGTTTACCGCTTTCCTGCCAGAATTCAAAGAAGTTTAACTTCTTTTGAATAACCTCATCGCGTCCATTTTCCAGAATAACCTACTTGCATGTCTCGATGCGATATGCATTGATCTCCTTTGATTGGATGATCCAACAACTGTGGTGTGAACTAATCACACATACGCCATTCCTTCTCTGTTGACATCATCGAGAACCTGTGACTCATTCCTGGTTGCCACTTGTCTTGCTAACGTAAGCATTGACTTTTTGACCTAAATCTTTGATTAGCTCTAATTTCTTCATCCAGACTTGGATTTACGCGCCATTTGCACCGTTGGAATTGTATCAATGAGCACTTCGATTTGATTGAATGTTCAACTGAATTTGAAGACTTTTGATATGGATGTAAAACTGAATCCATTTTGGATCACTCCTCCCTACTAGAAGCTTTTGGTCCACCAAAAGTTGGTTTTAGCTATCGAGTAAGTGAGGATAAAGTTCCCTCACTTTTCCAATCTCTATCCATCATGCTTTACTTGGATTTTTACCTTTCAGTCCAACTCGCAGATACTCAACATTTCCCCGTCGTGAAGTTCTTATCCTCATGTCAAGAATTGTGTCCTCCTGTAACTCATTGAGATACTCGAGCAATAGATCTTCAATGGAAGGTAGATGACCTTACTCTTCGGGATCTTCAATCAATGAAGGTTCATACAATCGCAAGTTTTCAACATTTACGACGGAAAATCTACATATAAGCTGGTAGATATAGGCGGAAATCATTTTCACCAATTTTGTCAAGTATTTTGAAAGGACCATATCTTATTGGTTTCAACTTCTTACCTTCCCCTTGTAGTCTTTCTTTGCTGATGTACAACCAAACTTGATCACCAACTTGAAAACTATGCTCAACTCGATGCTTGTCATGTTGTGTTTTATACTTTGCTTGGCTCTTTTCCAGTTGTTCCTACACTGCCTCGTGAATTTCCTTGATTTTTTCAATGAACTTGGTTGCTTTGTCCACATCACTATGTCCATCAACTGCTATGTCTTTACCAAAGACAGAATCCAAGGAAGACTTTGGTATAAAACCAAAACAAGTCTCAAAAGGAGATCTTTGAGTAGAAGAATGTTTTGCATGGTTGTAAGCATGTTTCACATAACACAAATGCTCATCCCAAAGTTTGGGATGCTTGCTGCAATATCTCGAAGCAACTGTATCATTGTCTTGTTGACCACATTTGTCTGACCATCTGTTTTTGGATGAAATTTCGTGCTCTTCTTTAACTTTGTGTCCATTAGCTCCCATAGACTTGACCAAAATTTCCCGACAAATCGAGAATCTCGATCGGATACAATAGAAGTGGGTAACCCAAAATGAATCCATACATTTTGAAAGAAAAACTTTGCAGTTTGTTCAGCTCTGACCTGTTTATTACATGGTGTCAAAATACACATCTTACTGAACCTACCCACAACTACATACAAATAATCATGACTCTTTCTAGACTTTGGAAATCCCCGAACAAAATCCATGGAAACACTTTCCCAAGGATGAGAAGGAATTGGAAGTGGAGTATACAAGCTTAATTTTCTATTACTTGGCTTTCTTGTAGCACACATAGTACATCCTTTAATATATCTAGAAATTGTCTCATTCATTCATGGCCAATAGCAGAATCTTTGTAATTGTGCAACTGTTTTACTTACAACAAAATCACCTGATATGAGAGAAGTATGCGCTTCTCGAATTATGTTAACTTTTTCAGTTTGTGGAATGCATAACTTTCCCAAATGATAGAAGAGTTTGTCTTTTATGTAATAATCCAATTCTTCTACATGCTTGCCATGACTTAAAGTTGCATATACATCCTTAAAATCTGCGTCTTGAGCATATTGTTCAATATAGCTTTCATGAATTACTGAATTATGCTTAAGTATTGTGGATGCATTTATGATTGGTCTTGATAACATGTCTGCAACCTTATTATTTATGCCCTTCTTATATCTGATAACAAGATGAAATTGTTGTAGAAAACTCATCCACCGATAGTGTCTCGATTGTTGCAATTTAGTTTGTGAGTGTAAATATTGAATTGGTTGATGATCTGTGTGTATGATTGTTTCTTTACCCATTATGTAATGTTTCCACTTTTTAACACTCTGAACTAATGCAAACAATTCTTTATCATATGTAGGATAGTTAACTACTATTGATGTAAATGTCTTAGAATGAAAGCATATAGGCTTTCTGTACTACATCAACACTGCCCCCATGGCATATTCACTTGCATCTGTCTCGATCTCAAATGGATGTTGAAGATTCAGCAGTGCTAGTAGTTGCGTTATACTGATCATTTCTTTCAATGTGTTGAAGGCTTTTTGTTGTTTACCTCCCCACTGAAAGACCTGTTTCACACTTGTAAAAGCATGTAAAGGAGCTGCAATCAAAGAAAAGTTAGCAATAAACTTTCTCCAATATTGCGCTGCCCCTAAGAAACTTCTAACTTCTGTAGCAGTATTGGGCTTAGGCCAATTTCCAATGACTTCAACCTTAAAGGGATCTATCTTCAATTCACTACCCCCTACAATATAACCCAAATAATTCAAAGATGTCCTGCCAAATTCACATTTCGACAGTTTTACATAGAGATTTTCTCTTTTCAAAACATCTAAAACATGCTTTACATGTTTTACATGTTCATCCCATGTTCTACTAAAAACAAGAATATCATCTAAATAAACTATTACAAAATCATCAATGGATGGTCTAAATACATCATTCATGACTTGTAGGAATGTAGTTGGAGCATTAGTTAAGCCAGAATGCATAACCAACCATTCATAGAGTCCTTGCTTCGTTTTGAATGCAGTCTTCCATACATACTGTTCTGCAACTCTGATCTAATGGTAGCCATTTCGCAAGTCCAATTTAGAGAAGTAAACTGCATCTTTTAACTAATCTAACAAATCATCGATACAAGGAAGAGGATAACAATTCTTTATTGTGATTTTATTTAATGCTCTAAAATAAATGCACATTCTCCATGAACCGTCTTTCTTTTGCACTAACACAATAGGTGATCCAGACGGTGATGTGCTTGGTCGAATAAACCCTTGATTGAGAAACCCCTGTACCTGCTTCCTTATCTCTACATTCTCTAGAGCTGATAACCTGTACATTCCAATGTTAGGTGGTGGAGCATCTTTTTGCAAATAAATCTCATGTTCTATCTCTCGCTTGGGTGGAAGCCCTTTAGGATGTTGAAACAAAATATCATAATCAGAAACAACTTTAACTAGATCTGCTTTCTGTTTAGTATTACAGCGTTGGAATGCATCGGATTTATCAATATCATTTTCTTTTACAATCATAAGTAAAAATTTCTTACTTGAATTTACAGTTATTTTCATCTGCCCTGAATTTATGAGAGAGAATTTATCTTTAAGTTTATGAGCCCTTACAATATATTCAATTCCATCGTGAGTGAGTTGATACTTCTTTTCAGTTCAATAGAAGATAGCTTTTCTATCGTACAAGTATGGACTTCCTAGTACAATTCCACATATGTCTAATGGGACTATGTCTAACTCAACCTCATCTACAAAATTTGACATAATAGCAAAACGAAGCTTACATTGTTTCGTGACTTGTAGCTTAGTTTTATCACACACCCAACCTGATGGATATGGTGCTTAATGAGGTTTTGTTTCTAGACCCAACTTATTTACAATTGCGTCATAAATCAAATTAACTTGTGACCCACTATCAAATAAAGTATCAATTTTAGTATAGCTCATTTCTTTTCCTCTCATCATTATCAACAAAATGCGAAGAATTACATGTAGATGCTTTAGAATCTTTACCTTTTATACCTGTAGCTGTAACTGTTGTCTCGTCACCTGAATCTGACCCCACGTCCTTTTGAACAGTAGCAGCATTCCTTTGCTCTTTACTCCCGAACTTCTTAGGCTTTAATTCTGGATGCAATGACTAGTAGTGTGCCTCATCGTGTCCTTCCTTCTTACAATGAGTGCATGAAGGTTTATCCTTCTTCAGAGTGTTTGTTTTCCTCTCCTTGTTTTTCACTATAGTGTGAACCAATCACACATACGCCATTCCTTCTTTGTTGACATCACCAGAACCTGTGACTCATTCCCGGGTTGCCATGTGTCTTTCTCATGTAGGCATTGACTTTTTGACCTAAATCTTTGATTGGCTCTAATTTGTTCATCTGGACTCAGATTTACACGTCGTTCGCACAGTTGGAATTGTATCGATGAGCACTTCGATTTGATTCAACTTTCAACTGAATTTGAAGACTTCTAATTTGGAGGTAAAACTGAATCCATTTTGGATCACTTTTTATTGTTTGTTCTTCTCTTTTTTTATACCTTTTATTGTTAGTTCTTCTCTTTTTCCTTTCTATTGCTTACCTTTTCTTTTAATCTTGATTTGTATATATTTTTTGTATTCATAATTTTTTTTAATAATCCTTATTTTCTTAATATTGTTTCTTTTATTAGTCCTTCAATCTTCTTGTTTTTATTTATTTTTTGAGTTCAAAACTAAATAAAAAACCAATATTTATTAAAACTAAATATTTTATTTATTTAATTAAAAACCAATATTTATTAATCTATGTGTTTCAAAACTTAATATTCAATTATAGATTTAGCATTTTTAATTTTTAATTTTCAAAAATTGAATAAATAATCAAGTAAATAAATAAATAAAATATTTATTTAGCCATAAATCTATTTATCTAAAACTAAATATTTAATTAATTAAGCTATACATATTTAGTCCATACATATTTAAATAAATAAATAAAATAAAATATTTATTTACCTATTACATCTGTTTTTCCAATTTTGACATTAAAGTATTATTTAAGGCTGTAGTCTAATTAGATTGCTTTTTTGCCCTTAAAATCATGGAAATTCCGGCAAGATTTTGATAAAATCTGGTAGGGATTTTTGTAAATCCAGGTTACAATGGTCAAACTTCAAGGTTTTGGGTGCTCTAGAGGTTTTTGAGGGCGCTAAATCAATTTCCACCATCAAAAATATGATTCAAACACTACTAGTGCAAGTTTTTTTGATTTTTTTTTGGTGGATTTCGAACAATTTCTACGCCTCGGTAAACACTTTCTTATTTAAGTATGACCTAAATATTAATCTATTTAATCCAAGATATTTTTATTTAATTATGAATTATAATTTATTTTCAAATTATTAATTAACAGTTACATTCTAAGGGTGACTTTCATTGTATTAAAATATTAATAAATAATAATTTCTAGTCAAAACTAACTATGAGATTCTAACGTTCAAAATTAATTCTCTTCATCGTTATCCCTATTTAATTTTATTTAATCTGATGTCATGATTTGTTTATCCATCTTGTCTTGATGATGAACCATGCGAGACGGTTCGAAACAAAAATTAATTATATTCATGGCTATCCTTATTTAATATTATTTAATATGATGTCATGATTTGTTTATCCATCTTGTCCTAATCAAGAACCATGCGAGATGGTTCGAAACAAGTGGGCAGATACATTTTGATGTGATTTTCTCCAAATTATTTCTTGCAATTTGAAGAGTTATTTTTTAATGTTACAGTTCTAAGAGTACCTCATTGATTATACAAAGATGGACAGAGTGTAAAATGGAAAAATAGTGTAAATATATTAAAAAAATAGACATGGATTTATTATGGTAAAAAAAAAAAAAGAGATTAAAAATGAGCGTTGTCTACCGACGCAACAAATTCGCCTGGATGTCAGATTCTTGTTGGAATCTAGCAAAAGAAATAAAAAATTCGTAATGATGGAGTCTTTGAATATTTTTCTTGATAGTGGAAATGGATTCAATGCCATCAAGAATCCGTTAGGCACCCAAAATCCTGAATTTTGACAGTTGTAACCCATATTTTCAAAATTTTCTATCTGATTTTGTCATAATCTTGTCGGAATTTTCATCATTTCTGGGCTAATTTGTGGGTTTTTTAGACTACACTTTAAAATTTCTATTCCTTTAAGTAGTTTTCAAATATAATTTTTCCTTTTTGGAAGTTAATCTTTAACCTACCACAAAACATATTAACTTTGATTTTTTTGAGGGTTGAATTATGTACTTGTCGTGACTCATGAAATAATATAATTATCCATTAGATTCAAATATTTTATGAACAAAAAGTACGATGACAATTTGGATTATTAAAATTTATTTCTCACTTTAAAAAATAGCATTGTCTACCGATGCCACAAATTGCCCGGACGACAACATTCTTGCTGGAATTAGGTAAAAACAAAAAAACAAAAAATCAGAATTCTTGAGTGTTTGAATGGTTTTTTTATGGAAAAAATGGATTTATCACTATCATGAACCCCTGGGGCACCTGAAATCCTGAAGTTTGAGAGCTGTAACACAAATTTACAAAAATTTCTACTGGATTATTTCATAATCTTGCCGAAATTTCCATTATTTTCTGGGCTAATCTATGGGTTCTTTAGAATTCATGTAAAAAATATATATATCTAAACTTAATAATGATTCCTTTCAATCTTCACCTTACAAATCAATAATTGAGAATAATTATTGCACGACTTTGATGGGATAATTTTAAAAATAAATTTTATTTCCTACAGAGAAGGAAAAAGATGATAGCATGGAGGATATACTTGAAAACAACAAACTAAAGAAGGATCTGCCAAGCACTATGGAACTTGATAGGGACCATGAGATGACCCCAAGTGAGGTTGGAACGGAGGACCATGATCTGCAGGAAATTCTTGAAAGGGAGAATCTCGATCTAGAAAAGTTCCTGGAGCAGGGAACTACCAAAGGGGTTGATTCTCTACCACAAGAGGAGTTTGACAGAGTACAACAACTCTTCTTTTGGAGATCTCAAGCAAAGGGTTCTGGAGTCAAAAAAAAACCATGATAGCCAGGAAAACAGAGGGGTAAAAATGATGGAGGCAACATTGGGAGCTGCTCCCAAGAACCCAGGCATGAAAAGAGGATGAAAAAGGTAGAATGAGCTGCTAATAGAGTGTGGGAAACTCATGATCAACTTAGGTAAGATGAAAGACCTTACTAGCTACTCCTTTACAAACCTTTCTTAATGAAGCTTACAACCTAGAATATTAGGGGTCTAGGAAGCAAAAGGAAACAAAGAAATATTAGTAATAGAATGAAAGAAGAAAAACCAGATATGGTGTTTATCCAAGAAATAAACTGTTCAATAGATAAAATAAGAGAGATACATAGAAAATGGCTCATCAAGTATGAATATCTAGAAGTTGAAGCAGACAACACAACAGGAGGGATTCTCACATTTTGGAACCCCCAGAAACTTGGAATCCTAGATGCTGAAGCATCTAGCAACTTCCTGTTGGGCCATTAATATGTCATTATTATTATCACTTTTGAACGCCTATTCCACCCATTTCTACTCTTTTTTATCATGTCATTTATCATGATTTATCGTATAACTCCATCTTATAATGATTTATGTTCTTATGGAAAAATATTATTTATTCTCCTTTATTTTTAATAAATTGATGATTATGCATGATTTTATTAATGATGGTTTATTAATAAATTGGTTGTAACATTACTCACCATTTTTAGCCTCCAAGATAATTTCTAGATTGAGGATTTGATCATTAAATATTCCAACTCAGAAATTCACTAGAATAAGAAGTGATAGTTTTGTGGTTGAGATTCTGGGCAAATGAAGAAGAATCTGGAAAATCCAGAACATGGGTTTTGCCCAGAACGGACCAAGTTAACTTTGAGAGATAAAGGTTTGCCCAAATTTGGCTTGTATTGAGAGAAACGCAGGGTTCTTTGAGCATGATTTTCTCATATTTGTTGTTGCGACCGTCCTCCAAATCTCAGTTGCAAAGCCAAATTCGCCTTGCTCTTGTTGAAAGATGGATGGAAATATATTTTCTTGTTTATCAATTGGTTAGAAACAATCCAATATTGTTATGAGAGATCATATTTACTATTTGATTTCTCCTCTTTGTGATTATAAAAGGAGAGCATGTATTATGTATTGGGGGAAGATGGCTGATAGATGGAGAGATTTCTTGTTGTAATTATACAATTCCTCATTTACTCTCATTGATTAAATAGATATCGACTATTTTTAAATGTTGTTATGCCTGATTAATACAAGAACGTGTTGCCGTTTAACTTCTTAGTTCTGCAGTAGCTCAGCGGCGTTTCACCGGTGGTTGAGGGCCCAACCCTGGTGGATCGATCCGCTGTTTGTATCTCTACCTTTCCATTATTGTTGTGAGATAGTTCATATTTTCTTTTATTGCACTTTGCAAGTTAATAGGTTCGCTACTTAATTGCTTTGATATCAGTGTTATATTAACGAATCGTGTTGTTGTTCTTTTATTATTTAACAAGAATCTCAACACTGTATAATTTATCTTGTTAATGCCTTAATAGAGCTTCGTTGTTCTATTTCAATTATGGTTTCATTCCACTTGTTGTTCCGTTTGATTGATATTCATTACAGATTGTTGTTCAATAAGATTGGTTATTCGATTCCATTAATTTTTATTTTTTTTTCTGAATTGGACTAATTCTATTAAGCAAAAATATGGTACAAGAGGATACATTCAAGAGAGACAGAAAACCGGCAACCGGAAATGATAGGACTATCAACCTCGGTTCTGGAGAAGGAGTAAAACAAACAAGGAGCTACAACAAGTGGCTGGGAGCCAAAAGAAGCACTGACTTCTACCCTGAAAGGGTAGAGGCCTCAACACGAAGCTTTTTCCCTTTCCTTTTTTTGACTTCGACCCAACCGTTTTGGGGTGGATGAGCAATAACAACTTGAAGATTGGGGTTCTCCACAGGGGAGCCCTCCTTTTCTGAATCAGAGGAGGAGGACAAATGGACGCGTTTCTGAGCAGTGGCTGTATCGGAGGAAGGCGCCAGACCATCGGTGGAAGGGACCACGAAATTAGGGGCCTGATTCAGTTCTTCATCGCTATCTTCATCTTCAGAGCTGGAGGAATCAGAATCCACAACTGGAGGTGGAGAGCAAGGCGCCCATCGTTTGGACTTAGGCTTGGAGACGTTGGCCTTATTCTTTTTTGCCAGACGAGATGGGTAGGAGTTCTGCAAATGTCCAGATTGGTGGCAATGGCGGCAACGAAATGCGGTATTCTCGAAATCCAGTGTCTGGGTCCAGACAAAGTCGTTTATATTGAGATTGATTTGTTCTGGAAGTCCTTTGCTCAAGTCTAACTCCACATATACTCTTGCATATGAGTAGAGACCTTTGGATTCCCACCATAAATCTCCCCTAATGAAGCTGCCCAAGGTATCGCCTATAGCTCTAAAGACACGAGTATTCCATAGGTGGGCCGGTAAGTTTGGAAGCCTGATCCATACAGGGGTCTTGGTAATGACTACAGTAGCTGGATCAAAATCTGGGAACCAAGGAGTCAAGAAGAGCCCTGCAGTTCCCATGAACCAAGGGCCCTCTGCTAAGGCCTTTTCATAATGCTTACTGTTATCAAATAGAACAATGAAGTAACCTTTTGAACAAAAAAAGATCTTACAATGATGAGTCCAGTTTGCATGGATCCATGCATAGAGATCCTGAGATCGCGGCCACAGTCCATTAAATCTGCAAATGATGGCTCTTTCTGCAAATTCTTGAAGTTGGGTTGCCAGATCTTCATGGGTGAGTTCAGCAGAAGGAACTTCTTCAATCTTGTCAACCAAGAAGGCCTTAGATTTAAGGGCTTCCGGGGGTTTGGGGTTCTCAGAGTGTACTGCATCTTTGTATGAGAAGGGCCGAGCAGAGGATGACTGTCCCGCTGCACCTCCTCTCAGACGAAGGGTAACCACCACAGAGCTATTCCTGGAAATGCTGTAAGAAGAGAGGGGAAGAGGGTCTTCAAGTTGTTTACCTTGAAAGAGAAGTCGCTGAAAGCTTGATGGGATCCCCATCCGGCGTTCTAGATTCAGTTTGAGTTCCTGCACCAGATCTGAAGGATTGACCCATTGCATGATGGTTATGCTTGTAGGCTGAGAAATTTGGATCTGAAAGGAATCAGAGATGTGCATTGACCCCATGCCAGGGCTTCTTGTGCTTCCTAGAGCAGATCTGCCATGGCTATTTCCCATCCGGGGTGTCGGACCTGCAAGATCTTGGTCGATCTGTTTGTTGAGAGCCCGATCTGATTGATCAGCGGCGGATCTGGGGATTTTGTACCTTCTTATGCTTGAAGTGAACATCCCGGCCTCTTGCATCGTTCTCCCAGGGGCGGAGGTAGCAGATCCGTGAAGTGGGGTTGCCAGTCCTGCACTGACGGCGATGCAAACCCCGTTTTCCTGATTGCGAGTGTCTGGGGGCCTGAAGGGCCCCACGTGATCAATGAGGAAAACGTTGGAGGTTGCCTGGACCATGACCATCACAGGAGCCAGCAACGGGATTGGATCGTCGGTCGCATAATAGAATACGGCACTATGCGGCTCCCGGCCGGGAACCTGCAGATTCACAACAAAAACAAACATTTTCAGGCCTTTCCCGTCGCGGTTAGCTTTGCTCAACGCTGCCATCACCCTGTTATCAGGGCGGGAGAGCACATGGTCGGGCTTCGAATTGGCCTTGAGCCAGTCCATGCCCAGGGGTTTCAACAACCAGTCTCCAGCAGGATCTTTCTGTTTCCTGGAGAAATAATTCGAACCCCGGACGTGAAACAGGTTTCCGTCTTCGATTCCATTAATTAGAGTTTACTGCTCAAATTTATTAAATAGGATTCGTTGTTTAATTCCTTTAATTACGGTTTGCTATCCATTTACTTTGTTGTTCATTTATGTTGATTAATTGCAAAGAGTTTGCTTTTAAAGAGTTTTCATAGTTTACTTTCAATAGCATCTTTAGTTCAATTTCTATTTCCTTTTAATTGCTTTAAAGCAGGACTGTCAACTGTAGAGAACATTGGTTATTGCTTCCTCGTTCCCAGATTGATTGTCTTGTTCCAGTTTGATTTCAATTGCATCAATCACTAGAGGAATGAGTTATTGCTACTGTATCCTCGATTGATGTTTGTTGAGTGAATAGTTGGATTTTAGAGCATTTGAGTTTATGTTGTTGATTTTCAAGTATCCATTTATTCTTACATTTAGAACATTGTACTACATCTTTCATAACATTACTATTGAATCTGAGACTGAGACTGAGTACACTCTTGAATCAAAAAGTCGTCCCTGCGTTGACAATTAATGTGAAGATAATTAGGAGTTAAAAAGATACCTTTTATCGCTCAACATCATATCAATCACATCATTTTCAGCTAGAATACCGTCAGCAAACCATCTTTTTGGCATATTTCTATCCTTTTTTTTTTCGCATAACTTATCATCAATCCAAAGCATCATATATTTTATTCATAACTATCTTTACACACTCTGCTCTCATTATAACCATAACTCTCACCGTCTGATCATTGATATGTGTACTCTGCTTCATGTACTGTTGTATTGTTCATTCCCTTGCCCTGTCGTCAGCACAACACCTTTCATATGCCTTATGGTCATGGAATCCCTTTTCCAACTGGAGGGGGGGAATGTATGCATTATGGGATAGCATGTGATATGATTACTGCACTCTGCCATAACTTGTTGATTTGACAAAATATTAGTATTGCATGTATACAAAAAATTTTCTGATTGAAATTTTTGCATGCATCTTAATCTGTTGCTATTCAAAACTAACACTATAGATTCAAGAACATTGTATGAAAAATAGTGATTTGTTTACAAGAGAACAACAAGGATGGGGAGGAAACTCTATTCACAGCATGATCACACTATTGCAACTAACAAAAGAGGCTTGAGCAACTCGCGAACATGAACAATTGTTCAGACATGATGTGCTTGCCTAAATTCCACCTTTTGCATCACTTTCAACATCAACTCTACCTACATCTGCTTTAACAAATGCCAGTACATATATGTCATTCCACATTTTTCTTTTTGGAGGTAAAATAGCATAATTTTCTAATTTATTACGAATTTAGGAGAATTTCATGAAAATCCATTTTGAGCATTATTTATCATCCTTCATTCCACATCTTTACCGCTTCCCATTTTTCAGCGACATCATCTTTCAGTTTGGGGGAGTGTTGCTTTCATTCATTTCTTTGTTATGACCATGTCATTCATATTCTTTATCATCCATTCATATTCTTATTCATTCTCAACACCTCCCGTATTCCATGTTGTTTTACACCAAGCATAGAATTCAACAAATGGTAGCAACCACTTCAACTTGTTTTCTAGCATTGCATGAGGACATGAAATATATTCAATGTGGGGGTGTGTTGGGCCATTAATATGTCATTATTATTATCACTTTTGAACGCCTATTCCACCCATTTCTACTCTTTTTTATCATGTCATTTATCACGATTTATCATATAACTCCATCTTATAATGATTTATGTTCTTATGGAAAACTATTATTTATTCTCCTTTATTTTTAGTAAATTGATGATTATGCATGATTTTATCAATGATGGTTTATTAATAAATTGGTTGTAACATTACTCACAATTTTTAGCCTCCAAGATAATTTCTAGATTGAAGATTTGATCATTAAATATTCCAACTCAAAAATTCGTTGGAATAAGAAGTGACAGTTTTGCGGTTGAGATTCTGGGCAAATGAAGAAGAATCTGGAAAATCCGGAACATGGGTTTTGCCTAGAACGGACCAAACTAACTTTTCTTAAGAACAGTTTTCCCAAATTTGGCTTGTATTGAGAGAAACGTAGGGTTATTTGATCATGATTTTCTCAAATTTGTTGTTGCGGCCGTCCTCCAAATCTCAGCTGCAAAGGCAAATTCGCCTTGCTCTTGTTCAAAGATGGATGGAAATATATTTTCTTGTTGATCAACTGGTTAGAAACAATCCAATATTGTTATGAGAGATCATATTTACTATTTGATTTCCCCTCTTTGTGATTATAAAAAGAGAGCATGTATTATGTGTTGGGGGAGGATGGCTGAGAGATGGAGAGATTTCTTGTTGTAATTATACAATTCCTGATCGACTCTCATTGATTAAACAGAGATCCATTGTTTGTAAACGTTGTTATCCCTGATTAATACAAGAACGTGTTGCCGTTTAACTTCTTATTTCTGCAATAGCTCAGCGGCATTTCACCGGTGGTTGAGGTCCCGGCCCTAGTGGATCGATCCACTGTTTGTATCTCTACCTTTTCATTATTGTTGTGAGATAGTTCATATTTTCTTTTATTACAGTTTGCAAGTTAATCAGTTTGTTCCTTAATTGCTTTGATATCAGTGTGTTATATTAACGAATCGCGTTGTTGTTCTTTTATTATTTAACAAGAATCTCAACACTGTATAATTTATCTTGTTAATGCCTTAATAGAGCTTCACTGTTCTATTTCAATTATGGTTTCATTCCACTTGCTGTTCCGTTTGATTGATATTCATTACAAATTGTTGTTCAATAGGATTGGTTATTCGATTCCATTAATTAGAGTTTCTTGTTCAGATTTATTAAATAGGATTCGTTGTTTAATTCCTTTAATTACAGTTTGCTATCCATTTACTTTGTTGTTCATTTATGTTGATTAATTGCAAAGAGTTTTCTTTTAAAGAGTTTTCCTAGTTTACTTTCAATAGCAGCTTTATTTCAATTTCTATTTCCTTTTAATTGCTTTAAAGCAGGACTGTCAACTGTAGAGAACATTGGTTATTGCTTCCTCATTCCTAGATTGATTGTCTTGTTCCGGTTTGATTTCGATTGCATCAATCTCTAGAGGAATGAGTTATTGCTATTGTATCCTCGATTGATGTTTGCTTAGTGAATAGTTGGATTTCAAAGCATTTGAGTTTATGTTGTTGATTTTCAAGTATCCATTTATTCTTACATTTAGAACATTGTACTACATCTTTCATAACATTACTCTTGAGTAAATAGCTGCCTCAGACTGAGTACACTCTTGAAATAAAAAGTCGTCCCTGGGTTGACAATTAATGTGAAGATAATTAGGAGTTAAAAAGACACCTTTTATCGCTCAACACTAGCTATCGATGGTGATCCAACCTTTGAGTGATAAGGAAGTCTAGTTGATCACAAATGTCTATGGTCCTCAAAAACTTGAAGACAAACTTAGGCTTCTTAGCTTACTGGAGGAGCTAAGAGAAAGATATCCTATTATGCTCTAGATTCTTGGAGGGGACTTTAATATGATCAGATCTCTTTTAGAAAAAAAAGGTTTGACCAGAACTTTAGGCAGAGACTCCATAGCCTTTCAGAACTTCCTAAATGACATGAGGCTAGTGGATACGGAGACAAAAAATGGTACCTTCACCTGGAATAATAAGCAGGGAGGAACTTCTGAAGTTGCCTCTAAACTAGATAGATTCATAATCTCTGGGGACCTCATTCTCACAGGCCTTGACTTGTCTGCTTTAATCCTCCCTTTTGGAGGCTCGGATCACTTGATTGTCCAAGTTGAAGCTTCTTTTATAGGCACTCCGAGAAAAAAACCTTTTAGGCTTGAAAATATTTGGCTCACCCACCCTGACTTCATCAGCAACATTGGAAAAAGGTGGGCAAAAGATAAGCCCATTCAAGGAACCAATATGTTCCTTCTACATCAGAGGCTAAAACACATCAAACTCAGGCTTAAAGAGTGGAACAAAAATGAGTTTGGCAGTATCTTCAAAGCCAAAAAAGAAGTTGAACAGAAACTACAGGGAATTAACCAGGTCCTCACCATAGATGGCTTTACCGAGGAAAGGGAAATATAAGCGAACTCTCTTCAATAGGAATGGGAAGACAAATGCAAGCAGGAGGAGATATTTTGGAGACATAAATCGAGAGTGCAATGGATAAAGGAAGGAGAAAGAAACACAAAGTTTTTTCACAAGTCAACCATGGATCACAAGTCTCATAACAAGATTTCAAAACTCACAGATACTCAAGGAAAACAGATCAGCACCCACAAATAAATAGAATCTTCTCTGGTACAACATTTGCAAAGTATAGAAGAGAATACTCTCATAGACATATCACAATACATCAACAACTTATCAAAGCACATTCCTAAGCTTGTAACAAGAGAAGACAATTACATTCTTAACAGGCCAGTGACTGAAGAGGAGGTTAGTGAAGTCATCAAAGAGATGCAAAATGGGAAAGCTCTAAGCCTGGATGGGTTCAATGTAGACTTCTTCAAAGCATGTTGGGAAATAGTCAAACAAGATATCCTTGATGTGGTGGAGGACTCGAGGAAAAACAAAATTGTTTTGAGGGTGCTTAATGCCTCTTTCATAACTTTGATTCCAAAGCAAGAAAAAGCTATGACACCAGATAGACTTAGACCCATAGCTTTATGCAATGTGGTGTACAAAATTATATCCAAAGTAATTGCAAAAAAGCTCAAGCCCCTCCTTCCAACTCTTGTGTCTGTGGAACAAACTAGATATGTGGAAGGAAGGCAAATTATAAATAGCATCATTCAATCTCACGAGGTGGTTCATTCTCTCAAGAGCAACAAGCAAACAAGTATGATCATATAACTTGACCTAGCAAAAGCTTATGACAAGCTAAGCTGGGCATACATTAGGGAAGTACTAATAGCGTATGGCTTTGACCATAACTAGATAAGATGGGCCATGGCCCTTGTCACCACAACTAGTTTTTCAATCTTGCTTAATGGCTCACCATCCAGAACCTTTAGGCCTTCGAGAGGACTCAAAAAAGTAGATCTGCTCTCCCCCTTCCTCTTTATTCTCATGATGGAAGGTTTAGGCAATGCGATCAAATCAGCCAAAGAAGGAGGAAAAATCCAGGGTCTCAAACTCACCATGAATGGGGATGCCTTGACTCATCAACAATTTGTGGATGACACTGTGCTACAGGGAACACCCACAGTGAAGGAAGATAAAGCTTTCAAGAAAATCCTGAATGACTTTGCTATGGATGCTGATACAAAGGTAAGCCTTACAAAATCAAAGATTTTCTTTTTTAATACTGACATTGCTATTCAGAGAAACCTCACCAAAATTCTCGATTTTCAAAGAGAACAACTACCCACCAAATATCTGGGAATACCTCTAATGGACAAACCTCTGAACAAGGCAATTTGGGAGCCAGTCACTAATAAGCTCCAGGACAAAGTCCAGAAATGGACAAGCAGGTCTTTGAATTTAGTAGGACGGCTAGTGCTAACAAAAGCTGTCCTACAAAATGTTCCCATCTTCATGTTTTCAGCCCTTCCTTCTCTTATGCAACACATCAAAAATATCCAAAGAGACTTTCTTTGGGGCAAAGGGGAAGAGAAAAAGAAATGGGCTTTGGTAGCATGGGATAAGATCTGTAAACCTAAGACACATGGAGGTTTGGAACTTCATGACCCTAAAACCCTAAGCAAGGTTTTGGGGGCAAAACTATGGTGGAGATGGCTAAAGGAATCGATAACCCCTTGGGCCAAGGTCTGGAAACAGAAGTATGCAAATAATTGGCAAGAAATGGATCACATTCGAATGTTTGGACACATCAAAGGCTCCCACATTTGGAACAAAGCATGGGAGAATAGAGCCATTGTTCAAAAACACAGTTTCTGGGGGATCAGAGATGGAAACCTAGATTGGTTTTGGGGGGACAACTGGTAACAGGAACCTAAACTGTTAAGAGAAGAACTAGCCAATCTCAACAATGACACTGACAACAAGGGTTTACTCAGGGTAAATGACTTCTGGGATAAGGCTAGGAGCAAGGGAAAATGGAGAATATGGAAGGACCTGGTATATAGTGAAGAAACCCCTTTGAAGGCCCAGGCAGAAGCTCTTGCAGTGATCTTGGAATAGAGAAAGATTTTGACATCAACTTCGTCAAACCAACTAAGATGGGGAAGAAAAAACGAAGGAAACTTCAACCTCAAAGAAGCCAAGAGAATGGCCCTAGGGCTTGACTTTCCAAACCCTGATAAGGTATGGAAGAGCTACAACAGAACTAGCACTAGATGAAAATCAAACTGTTCATGTGGTTGGTGCAACAACAAAAAAAATTCTGACTTGGGAAAACCTTCGGAAAAGAGGTGTAGCCAATCCATCTAGATGCCAGTTATGCGAATTACAAGAAGAAACAATGGAACATCTACTCAACCTCTGCCCATTCACCTCCACCTTGTGGAATTGGGTGGCTTCAATCTTCAGACAAGCGGATAGGTACAACTTCAGCATTACAGGAACTTTGAAGAATTGGAAGAGAAACTTCTCTGAAAATGAAATAATCAATAAAGCTTGGACTCTGGTTCCAGGCTTTCTAATCTGGGATGTTTGGAAAGAACACAACAATAGGATTTTCAAGAACAGAATTGGCTCATCCCAGAGCATCATAGCTCACATTATTAGACAGCTTAAAGAGACTGTAGGAACCCTCCTAAAGAAACCCCCCGAGATCCCAGCTCAAGACCAGGATGCACAAATACTATTAAATTTGGGTCTACAGGTGCCTTTCCCCCAGGGCATAAGCAAGGTTGTAAGTCATATAACAGCAGATAAGGACTCCTGGAAACCTCCTCCTCATGGTTTTTTCAAATTCAATATAGATGGAGCCTCTAAAAGAAACCCTAGGGTGGCTAGTTATGGCGGAGTCATAACAGATGAGCAGGGATACATAAAAGTCATCTTTCATAGTCATTTGGAGAAGGCCACTAATAATATGGCGGAACTCATGGCCCTAGAGCAATGCCTAGAAATCTTGATTGAATCAAATTTACATAATACTATCATTGAAGTTGACTCTGAATTGATAATCAATTCAGTCAATAAAATATGTAATGGCACAGCACCAGAAAGAGTGACAAAACATTGGAGGTTATTTCAGGTCTATCAACGTATACAATCCCACATGAGAGCCCTGAGAACCCTCAATTTTGTTCATGTGCGCAGAACTTCCAACAAGTTAGCGGATTGTTTAGTGAATGAAGGAGTACTCTGTTCAAAAGGTAATGGAAGATATGACTAGATGTCGACTCCCCCAGGGAGATTGCGTGAAGACTATCACAGACATTGCTACCAAAGATAGGGATTACTTTCAACGCATGAGAAATAAGCAGAGAGACGACTAGTGTTCTGTGTAAAGACAAAGCATGGCATAGAAACTGGGGTTTAAGCATAAATCCATCGATAAGCAAAAGATCAATGGAGTAGACAGAAAGAAACAAAAACCATCAGATATTTTTGATCGACATACAGTGATGGTGAAAGAGAGCGGAGTTAATTCGCAAGGATAATTCTTTCAAAACAGTAAAAGTGGTATTTCGGGCGACCTCAAACCCTTAAGCGGTATTGAAGGGTGAGCAGCTGATGCCACTCATCAAGCAACACGTAGCAACGAGGAGGAGAGAGGAAAGCACTTTTTGGGTGGATAATCCTCATGCTACTTGTCAACCCAATATCCCTAATAGTGGTTGGATCTAGCATGAGTAGATCAACGGTTGAGGTTTGTCGTGCAAGTTCACTGATCAGGTCAGCAACATCCATCGGATCGAGTGCCAATTAATGGCCAAGATCTAATCGCAAATCGCATTAGAGAAAGGTCAAGGGATGACAGAGATAGAATTGCGATACGTTGATGGGCGATTAAGCGACAAGCTGTTAGCCGTTGGATGGGAAATTGGAATCGACGACGGAGATTGGGTCGATTGGAGATCGGTGCATGGAGAGCACAACGGAACGTTGATGGACTGGGAGTGTGGACACGCCAATATTTATAATCACGGGTGTAAAAATTTTTAAGTCCGGCCTTATCGGTGTTGCGCGGGATTTCCTGTGTATTCCTTTGTACTATGTTATAATGAATGGTCCCGGTTTTTGAAAGGAAAACCCGATAAAGTGTTGTGGTCGGGTTTTAAGGCTTAAAGCCTCATTTGAATGCTTCTGATAGGTTTTGTGGGCCATAACCCATAGGCAGATTGTTAATGGGTATTTCTTAGTTTCTTTGCACATTAGGTGGGCGGATGTTTTGTTTTCATCTCCTTTGTAGTCTTGTACGGGCTTTTCACAGTTTTTAGAGTTAGGTTAGGATTTTGCCAGCCCAGTTGCTTGTTGAATTTTGACAGAGCTGGTGCTGCTTTGTGTACATTAAGTATTTTTCTAGATTAATGGAAGGTCCCACTCTTACTTGATCAAAAAATATTAGTGTAATATTAATAACTAACACAATCACATCAAGAAAGTGGTTGCTATATGCTAGTTCCCTCTCTTTTCCACCTTATAATAGCATCAATTGACATATAAAAGATAGAAAATGACGTTGATCAGTTCATAGCAATAACTAATAATGTGATTGTGCTAGTTGAGGACTCATTTGCATGGGGCTGATTAGTAGACCATGCTTAACTATAGTTGACAAGGTTGACCATAATTGAGGAGGGTTGATAATGGTTGGTTGATGTTAACCATGCTTGGCCATGGTAAACCATTAATCTAAAAATGTATGTATGTTACATTAATTTTGACAATTATTACTTTACTGTTACACTAATATTTGTCAACCATGGTTGACAATGGTTGATGTTACATTAATGGTTGAACAAGGTTGATGAGGTTGACAATGGTCAACCATTATTATGACAAAATATTTATGTTACATTAATATAACATGTTGAACAATAATAACCATGTTTAAACCTGGTGACAATGTTTGACCATGATAAAGCCTCCTTGACAATGTTTAAACATGGTTGAGTATGGTCAATCATAGTCATGTTTAACCATGAACAAGGTAGTATGTTGTCCATGGCTATCATAATTTTCCATGGTTCTCATTGAGTTAACCATTTTGACCATGGTTTTCCATAGGTCAATTGTACTAAGTATGGTTGAGCATGTTGTGTATGGTTGATTATGCTTGAGCATAGATGAACACAGTTGAGCTTCTTTTAACGTGGTTGAGCAAGGTAGATTATGGTTGAACTTGGTGACCATGTCTAAGCATGCTTAATCTTTATTAACCATGGTTGAGCTTATTTGACCATGGTGGAATTTGGTCAACATATGGTTGACTATTACTAATCATGGTGGACCAAGATTTTCAATATTTAGCTATAGATGATTATGGTCCACCATGGTTGACCATGATGCCCATGTTAATCATGGTTGGCCATGTTGGAAATGGTTCACCACAGTAAAAAATGGTCAACCATGTACATCATAATTGACAATGATCATTTCACCATGTTTGACCTCGGTTGAGCATGGTTCACCATCTTCACCATGTTGAAGACGATTGACCTTGTTGTCTACAATTGACTATCTTCAACCACATATGACCATAGTTTATTGTG
Source organism: Pinus tabuliformis (assembly GCA_031772625.1). NCBI lineage: Eukaryota > Viridiplantae > Streptophyta > Pinopsida > Pinales > Pinaceae > Pinus > Pinus tabuliformis. The sequence goes on along the minus strand of CM062817.1, from coordinate 1,530,631,338 downwards.
TTTGAGCTCAATCAAATGAGGGAACATCATGATTGATGTGGTTAAACATGGTCGACCATGGTTTTCAATGGTTTTGGTTAAACAAGGTTGACCATGGCTAAAGTTGGTGACTGTATTTGACCATGTTTGAACATGGTTGATTATGGTCAAAATATTGTTAAATATGGTCAAATAAGGTCAAGTTATGGTTAATCATGAATATAGTAGTCCACATTGTCTATGTTAATGTTAATTGTCCATTATTTGACCATGTTGACAATGATTGATCAGGTTGTCCATGATAGACTATGGTTGAGCATGGGAACATGGTTGGAAATACTTGAGCATGTTTGAACATGGTTGAACTTGGTACCATATTTGATCATGGTTGGGCTTATCCAACCATGGTTCAATATGGTCAACATATGGTTGACTATGGTTAAACATGGTAGATCGAGGTTGTCAACATTAATCTATAGATGATTGTGGTCAACCATGGCTAACCATGATTCCCATGCTGACCATGGTTGGCCATCTTGATCATGCTTACCATGGTTAACAACAGTTCACCACAGTCAAACATGTTGACCATGTAAACCATTTTGATTGTGGTTTTACCAAATTGGATATTAGTTTAACATGGTTTGTCATTTTAACCATGTTGATCATGGTTGACCTTGTTGTGAAGGATTAACTATGCTTGACCACATATGATCATAGTTGACTGGACTTTAACCTCAATCAAATGAGGGAAGATCATGGTTGACTAGGTTAAACATGGTTGACAATGGTTGTTAATAGTTTTCCTTTATTCATTACAACATCATTTTTGTGTCCAATTATGACTACGTTTGAGGTTCATCACATCCTAATGTCATTTGTTGCGCATCACATTGTGATGAAATTTATTCTTCATCGCATATGACGTTATCTATTGTTTTTCACATTACGTCATGATTTATCCTCTAGCTTAACCTTGGTCAACAATTTTCATCCTTTCTCAATCATAGTCAACCATAAGAAAATGTGGGCAACACAGTCAACCATACTCACCATGTGCAATGCACCTCCAAATTACACGTAAAAAAAATATTCTAGTTAATCTAATATTGACATGCTATCATTATTAAGTTGTAGTGAAGTTTGATCTTAAAAAGAGAGTCTACTTCCAAGGACATATAGAATCAATATTCCCATGTGTATGATATTAAGTGATTTTTATTGATGACATGCTATTGAGGTACTCTTTATATAAAAAAAATATGTTTGGGAACTAATGAAAGCATGCATCTTTTTCAACTCACGACTACTTGAACTTGAAACTTGTTTATTTCGATTCATTCTTATGACTTATATCACCATTGAGCCCTCATGTCATAAGGTATATGAACCTCTGCCTTAGTCTAATGTATATTCCATACTTAAATTTATTTATTTTTTATGTGAAGTTAAATGTGAACCACGAGAGTCATAGTTCAACCATTTATCAAACCATACACCAAGCCACCTACACAACAACCTATGATGGATATTATTGTGCTATTTCCAACCCCATCCTTGAGTACCCTTGGAATTCATGATGAGTGGTCCTTGGTTTCATGTCACACCTGTAGTTTACTTCTTTGAGCAATCCATGTGACGAGGTCATAGATGGACAACTTACATGTTCCATGGAATTTGGATAACATTCATGGCTTGATGCCTCATACTCGTTTGAGTGACTACCATCCCGAACTTTTTCATATGACATTGTGCCTATTTTCTACAGACAAAGATCTTCTTGAGAATGGGTTAGGGTTTGAAGAAATCTACTCAGTTTCCTAGTGTTTGATTATACTATGATTCAATAGAGTTTTATTTTCATCTCACCCTATGGTGATGTCTTTAACTGCAACTCGAAAATAATCTACCTTTCATAGCCTATTTGATGAATTATGCTACAGAGGCTTTGTTTCCTAGGTTTGAATTTTTTATTATTTTGTTTATCATGCAAATGGAAAAGAAATCTAACTAATGGTTTTATTTAGGGAGTTTTTAGGTTTTACGTTGATCCTTTCAATGATAGCCTGATGCCAAACACTTTGTTTGGATAATGCAGATATTTTAGAGAACATAATAAAAATACCTTGCTATTTGCTATTTCCACATGATGTTTTAACTATTAGCTTTGGAAAGGTATATAGCTTAATTATTTCATTCAACCTTTTTTTTTGTAACATGTTTTTTCTTATTTGTTATCCTCTCAAAGTTTCAATGAAAGTTGATGCGAGCATTTCTTCTTTTGAATTATTTCCATGGTTTTCTGATTGGAAGAATTATAAGGGTTGCATTCTTGGATTCTTCTTCATATTTTTGAATAAAGGAAATCACTTGTTGAAAGAACCTTTTTTGGTTAAGGTCTAAGTTGGCCATGGACATAGATAATTTGTACTAGGTATTACACCACATTTCCTTTTACTATTCTTTGTTCCTTGAATCCTTCATTTTTATTTTGGGTTACTTTTAGCTTAATTTAGAATAAAGGGTTTCATACTTGAAAACCTTTTATTTTTTGGTTCAATGGTAAGGGTTCCAACTATATACTCAATTCCCTAATAATCTACATATTTTCAAGAAGTTATTCGTTGTCAAATTTCTGGATTCAAGAATTTATTTTATGGCTTATGTTTTTATGGTGAGCTTACTAACATAAATTTATATGATTGTTTTGTAACAAGATTGTTCTCCAAATCCCAACAATACTTTAGGTTTATCACTCCTCGCAAGAACCCTCCCTGAACATTATGTTTCTTCCACAAGTACTTAAAGGATAAAGTGAATGATGTTGATTGATGATTTACCATGAGTACTTCTTATGAGCTTTATTTCTTAGGGTTTATGCATACTCGATCTCGAGTTGTATTTTTAGTTTTAAGGATTCAATATTATTAAATTATTGCTTTGTCTTTTGAACAATTTATTCAATGAGACTACAGAGTATGCATACACAACTTGTTTTGGAAATATTCATACACTAGGTTATTCTATACTCAATTTTTTTATGTCTAGGATACTTGAACCCACAATTTATGCACGATTAATCTAAATGATTTAAGAATGTATTTTGACTATATTATATGTGTGTATGCATTTATTCTCTGTAACTGATTTTATTCTAGAAATATTTCAACATCACTCCTCAATCAGGAATACGTATGGTTATTATTTTCAATTTGTTCAGTATTTCGTTGTTTTAAAATTAGATACTCTTCATATCACATAGTTCATAGTTTATTTCAAATTTTCCTCCTTTATATATTTGACCAAAGTCAAGATTTAGAGTATTTCTTAGCAAAATTTGTGGATAAATGGGTAGTTGCGAGATACATGTACAATTCAATTATGAAGCCACCTATCGAGTGGGTTTTACTTAACGAAGTGGTAATGCATGTGTAACATGCTTAAATATCTCTATTTGACTATGTGGTATATTGAAATAAAATCCTCTATAGAGTTTCCACATACTCCATGTTCATGATAAAGTAGTAGTACTTGTCCAAAATACTATCATATTTGAATTTGATGTTTTAGATAATTCATTGAGGAATATTCCTCCTCTTATAAAGAAAATATACATACCTATATTTTCTCTATTCAACATATCATCCTATATTTATATATGTTTGCTTCATTGACTATGAAACATGCATGTATCCATGCATTACTTGTTTTCAATAGTTAAATGCATTCATAATAATTTCTATAAATTTACTCATGCATGCTAATTACTTGGTTTTCTTCCTCTAGTCATTCAATGTATTGTTCCTTGTTCATTATTGGCATAAACACCCACATGCTAAACATTAATATTAATTACATGTTTTGAAACCAAACCTCTCTGATAAAAAAAATGACTACAATATCCTTTTTATCTATCTGAACACTTGGAAATATAGTAGGATCTAGCAAGTTCCTCCCAACCAATGAATTGTAACCACAAAAATTCCCTCCTTAGCAAGAGGATTCTCTACTACTAGTAATATCATCTTCATTTGTTCATATTTTTCCTCCTCCCCATGTAGAGTCTAGAAATGTCCTACTTGTTCCATGTCCAATCACTCTTTTTTGTACCTTGGATTTTTACAGGAGTATTTCTTTCTTTTCTTTCTAGCATTTGCATTTAACTATAACCAAATTCTCCTTTTCCCCCACCCAACATAGAATCTCTCTCTAGTTACATTGTCTTTTGGTTGTGATCATTTCTCCTAGAATCTTGGGGAATCATGGGAAGTTATAACTATGACAATTTCCACCTTTACTTGTCCAGTACTTGGGACTCCATACACAAATAATTACTTGACAATAGAGCAACATGACGACTCATGTACTAGTTCGCAATTGGCGGTGCTCAAAATCCATCAACCAAGGGGGTATCCCTGATGTGAAGCCCCAATTATACCGCACACCTTTTGGAATAGGAGCCCCATCTAGAGTATCATTCTGGTTGCGATATTTTGCTTATAGATTTTTTGTGGCTTTAACTGTCAGCAAGAAAGAGAAGAGTATATGTGCCTTTGGGAAAAAAAGTAAGTGTGCCTGGTTAATGTTCGGTTGTAGGTGTATCCACGTTCTTCTACTGTGGAGGAAGGAATGTGAGCCTCTAAGAGAAAGGTAATAGTAAAACCCTAGTAGAGGTGCACACAAGAGACAAGATCCCTGCCTAACATCGAGAAGAATATTCCACATAGATGCGACAATTGTTACAAGAATTACAACACATTTTCAATTAGATAAGCACTAAAATAACCAAAATGTTCAACTACTTTAGTAAATGTGAAAGAAAACATGGACCATAAATATTCACAGGACAATCTTACAAATATTAACAATCCATGCATGAAAACATGTCGCCCTTCGAGCTTCAAGTATGAAGTAAAATTCCCATGATACATGGATATAACAAGCATCACTAGCTCTAATAGTGGAGCATTGGAGCCACTCCTTGCTCCCCAAAAGAAATAGCTTGTCTCTCTAACGTTTACATTGATGACATTCTAATCTTTTCTAAGAACATCCAAGACCATTTCAAGTATGTTCATACATTTAAGCAGCTGGTAAAGCATAATGGTCTAGTTTTAAGTAAGAAAAAGATAGAAGTTTTCCAAACTACTATCAAATTTCTCGGCCATACTATTTTCAATGGCCAAATTTCTCTATAAAAGCATGCACTTGAATTTGTTGACAGATTTCTAGATTTTATTATAGACAAAAACCAGCTTCAAAGGTTTTTGGGTTGTTTGAATTATGTCAGTAACTTTTATCAAGATTGTGCGACTGACATGAGTACATTAAATAAAAGGCTTAAAAAGAATCCACCTCAGTGGACATAAAAACACACTAGAGCTGTTCAGAACATCAAAGACAAGGTAAAATCTCTTCCTATTCTATATGTCTCTGACGACAATGCATTAAAGATTGTTGAAACAGATGCCAGTGATATAGGATGGGGAGGAATCCTAAAGCAGAGAAAAGGTGACACTGAACAAGTTGTCTAGTATGCATCTGGCACCTAGAATCCCGCTGAGCAGAATTACTCCACAATTGAGAAAAAATTCAAAGTTGCGTGGAACTGCATCAGCAAATTTGATGTCTATTTAATAAACAGACAGTTTTTGCTCTGAACTAATGCTTCAGCCTTATAGAAGGTATTAACTAAGGACATCAAGAAACCAGGCGAGGCAAAATTTTCCAGGTGGCAAGCACTCTTTTCTATCTTCGATTTTCAAGTTGAACATATAAATGGCACAAAAAATTGTCTCCTAGATTTTCTTAGTAGATAGTTTATCCAATCTCAGGAACATATCATGGTCATAGTTACAGAATGGGACCAAGAGCAAAAACAAGAAGTCCTACGCACTATACCAGACAACTAGGACTGGGAAGAATACAGAGCAAATTGGAAGCCTACATGGCAGCGGAGAAATACAAAAGTACTAGATGCTAATCTGCAAGCACATACTGACATTCAGCGTCTTGTACAAGAAAGAAGAGTGTATCCAAAAGGGAGTAAATGGATACATGATATGATTTACACAAAGGCAAAAAGGGATGCCTTATATGCAAAAGATGCTCTTCAAAGAGACTTTAATGATATTTCAGGTATATGGTGTCATGGAGGAATCTGCAACGGAATTTATGAAAAATATTTCTGCATTCATTGAACCAGGAATCTGGCGTGGCCCATGCCTACTCAGACCTCTACATTATGGCCAGGATGAGATCCTAAGCTTATTTTCTGGATAGAATATATGACTTTGCAGCATACAAACAACTATAGTGGGATTTCCTTAATGTAGATGACAAAGAAGAAACCCATTATACTAAATTAAAATTTAGTACAATGGGTATAATGCAAAGAAATCAATAGTGTGACTGGTTACAGAAATGGTGGGCTGAATATGGTGTTAATAGAATAGTAATGGACCCACTCTATCATGAAGGATATTGTAGATTCCACTATGATATTTGTTTTCAACATAACATCCCACACTTTTTTCACATCCCATACAAAACTGTCAAAGAGATGACAGCAGGTGAATGGTCACCCTTTCATGATGACAATAAAACCCTAAGAGAATATATGACCTGCCATTATGAATGGTTGGTTTTAACTAAAGTTAAGCATCAAATCATTTTAGAGAAACTTATGGTTGTTCGGAGTATTTTCACCAAAACATGGGATGAATTATTGTACAGAAAACACAGATTCCCTGACATTACTGTACTCTGACGGTTGTCATGGGCTTTACCGACAAAAGCATCCATTATTGTAATAATGTTGTCCAATCACAAGGACTTGATTGTAGCCAGCTTTTCTCGTGGGCTTTGCTGGACAAAAGCATCCACTTTGTAAATAATGCAAACAACATATTTTTCTGTAGGATTTACTTTTCTGGACCAAAAATCTTTGTGTGGATGTCACCTTGGTGTTACCTGAAAGCAATGATTCCGTCCCTTTGTATGATGCCCTATAGTAATGTTTGTCCCCTCTCATTTGTTATAAATTGAGAGTAAGGTTCATTGCTGGGGCATTCGCATTCGGAGAGTCTTAAAGTCTTAGAGTCTTAGAGATTTGAGAAGCCTACGTATCAATGTGCTCGGCACTGGTAAGAACCTAAAGTGGCTAGATCTATTAGTAGTCTGAAGTCAGTCAAGTCTGGATATTAATCGAGTCTGTATATTTGGAGGCAGAGCCTATCTGTTGCCAGAAAGCCTTTGGTAATGCTTATTCCTCTGTGAAAAGCAAAAGTCCGATAAATGCAATGATAGTCTATCTCTGCATGGAATACTCTCTGTAACCTGTGATTTGTAATCTATATCCATTTCTGAGAAATAATATGAGAAGTAATTTTCCGCATTTGAATACCGGTGCACTTTTATAAATCGTCTGCTGTGTAGTAGTTATCTCATAATCTTCACTCGAAGTTCATTAGGGGTTCGCCAAAGGTTCGAAGGGATGCCAGACCGTTGAAAGGCGAGGAATCCGTGTACCAAGTCGCAGAGCGTGAAAGGTCCAAGTAGGTTCGCACTAAGTTCACCAGAGGTCGATCAGTGAAGACAAACGAAGAGACACAGCAAGGCCAAGACAACAGAGTGCGACAGCAGCACAGCGCGTGGAGCGCGTGGAACTGTAGTAGCATTGTAGCAAGCTTTATGGAAGCCCCTGCTAAAAATTGGTAGTAAACATTGTTTTTTTGGACCCTATTTTATTCTTATTTTAAAGGCAATATGTAAATTCCGATGACACATAGCCATCATGCTGATCTATATAATGCACATCTGTACATAATAATTATGAATTATTATAGATTGAGGAAGTATCACCGCTAAAGGTGTCTAATGTGGCTTAGGTATTTAATTCGGATTAACTTGATTTAATGGCATCTCTGCAATTCAAGGTCACGAGAAAGGGGGTTGTCCTCATTCCACCATTTGTGCCTACCCCGGAAGAGTTTCTATACCTTTCCAATATTGGTGATCAATGAACTCTGATATTTCATATTCCTGTCCTTCAGTGCTATCAGTTCAACCCATTGATGAAGGGTGAGGATCTCGCCAGGGTTATCAGGGTTATCAGAGAAGGGCTTGCGAAGGTTTTAGTGTTGGAAACATTAATTCCAACAACCAAACTCATTAAATTCTCAACTATCTCGAGAGTTCAGGAGATGGTGTCTAGACTTTCAGAGACTTCAGGGAGCATCCTGAAGAAGCCATCGACAACCAGAATCCAGAAAATGCTCCACTGTGTATAAAAATCCTTGCCTGGTAATGGAATGAGTAAGTTGTGTTTTGTGTTCAGTGTTTATCTGCATTCTTTGATTTGGTATCAGAGCAAGGTAAGAGTGTGAGTTTGAAATCGCTGAAGGTGTTTGAGGGTGTTGTGTGCTACAGTGTGTGAGAAATTGTTGTGTGAGTCTTTCACTACAAGTGGTGCAGCTGTGAGAGTTGTTGTAGCTGCAAAGAATGTGCAAAGGTGTGCTGGTGAATCGTTTCTAGGTAGAGGCTGCAACCGGAGAGTCGACTTTGAGTGTGAAAAATCATTAAGGGCATGTTGCAGAGGAGTATCTGAGTGCAAGGTGTATTTTGGTGAAGGTTGCGTTGGTCGGAGGGCAAGGTTTGTGTCAGATTGATCTTCGTGAAATTAAGATCTCAATAAGAAATTTGAGCGTACATAAGTGTTGGTCGATTAAAGTGCCCAAGAAAACACTAAAAGCGATTGGAAAAGAGAATCGTAAAACAAGAAGTCTGTACCTCCTGTCTCCTGCCAGAAAATTTAAAAAAAAGGGTAATATTTCTGTAGTTAGTTGTATATTGTTGTGAAGATAGTTGTATATGGTTGTATATTTCCTTTCAAGATTGATACATATATAGTGAATAATTTCCGTCGATCTTTAGTGGTGCTCACATATTTAAAAATTAAAAAAAAAAAATCTTATAAGGGTTAAATAATTTTAAATGTCGTTTGAGGGCGCCCATGTGAACTCGTTCGGGCGGGTCGTTTGGGCGAGGGCGCGCCCGGGCGAACGAGCCCGTATCAAAAATGCTAAGTTGTGACCCGAGGTTGGCTTTGTGCACGTTCGTGCAGCTCGTTTGCCCGGCTCTCCCTTGTCGGTTCGTTTCGGTCGTTCGGGTGCCCATGCAAAATCGTTCGGGCGGGTCGTTTGAGGGCGCCTGTGTGAACTCGTTCGGGTGGGTCGTTTGGGCGAGGGCGCACCCGGGCGAACGAGCCCGTATCAAAAATGCTAAGTTGTGACCCGAGGTTGGCTTTGTGCACGTTCGTGCAGCTCATTTGCCCGGCTCTCCCTTGTCAGTTCGTTTCGGTCGTTCGGGCGCCCATGCAAAATCGTTCGGGCGGGTCGTTTGAGGGCGCCCGTGTGAACTCGTTCGGGTGGGTCGTTCGGGCGAGGGCGCGCCCAGGCGAACGAGCCCATATCAAAAATGCTAAGTTGTGACCCGAGGTTGGCTTTGTGCACGTTTGTGCAGCTCGTTTGCCCGACTCTCCCTTGTTAGTTCGTTTCGGTCGTTCGGGCACCCATGCAAAATCGTTCGGGCGAGTCATTTGAGGGCGCCCGTGTGAACTCGTTCGAGTGGGTCGTTCGTGCGGGTCGTTTGAGCGCGCCCGTGTGAACTCGTTCGGGTGAGTCGTTCGGGGAGGGGCGTTTCAAAAATGCTAAGTTGTGACCCGAGGTTGGCTTTGTGCACGTTCATGCAGCTCGTTTGCCCGGCTCTCCCTTGTCGGTTCGTTTCGGTCATTCGGGCACCCATGAAAAATCGTTCGGGCGGGTCGTTTGAGGGCACCCGTGTGAACTCGTTCGGGTGGGTCGTTCGGGCAAGGGCATGCCCGGGCGAACGAGCCCGTATCAAAAATGATAAGTTGTGACCCGAGGTTGGCTTTGTGCATGTTCGTGTAGCTCGTTTGCCTGGCTCTCCCTTGTCGGTTTGTTTCAGTCGTTCGGGCGGGTCGTTTGAGGGTGCTCGTGTGAACTCGTTCGGGCGAGGGCGCGCCCGGGCGAATGAGCCCGTATCAAAAATGCTAAGTTGTGACCCGAGGTTGGCTTTGTGCACGTTTGTGCAGCTCGTTTGCCCGGCTCTCCCTTGTCGGTTCGTTTCGGTCGTTCGGGCGCCCATGCAAAATCGTTCGGGCGGGTCGTTTGAGGGCACCCGTGTGAACTCGTTCGGGCGGGTCGTTCGGGCGAGGGCGCGCCCGGGCGAACGAGCCCGTATAAAAAATGCTAAGTTGTGACCCGAGGTTGGCTTTGTGCACGTTCGTGCAACTCGTTTGCCCGGCTCTCCCTTGTTGGTTCGTTTCAGTCATTTGGGCGCCCATGCAAAATCGTTCGGGCGGGTCGTTTGAGGGTGCCCGTGTGAACTCGTTCGGGCGGTCGTTTGAGGGCGCCCGTGTGAACTCGTTCGGGCAGGTTGTTCGGGCGAGGGCCGTATCAAAAATGCTAAGTTGTGACCCGAGGTTGGCTTTGTGCACGTTCGTGCAGCTCGTTTGCCCGGCTCTCCCTTGTCGGTTCGTTTCGGTCGTTCGGGCGGGTCGTTTGAGGGCGCCTGTGTGAACTCGTTCGGGCGGGTTGTTCGGGCGAGGGCCGTATCAAAAATGCTAAGTTGTGACCCGAGGTTGGCTTTGTGCACGTTCGTGCAGCTCGTTTGCCCGGCTCTCCCTTGTCGGTTCGTTTCGGTCGTTCAGGCGCCCATGAAAAATCGTTCGGGCGGGTCGTTTGAGGGTGCCTGTGTGAACTCGTTCGGGCGGGTCGTTCGGGCGAGGGCTTGCCCGGGCGAACGAGCTCGTATCAAAAATGCTAAGTTGTGGTAAAGTCTAAAGTGTGTGTTGTGCTATCTGTGTTCTATGATTTTCTTTTTAAGAAATCCTTAAGGCAAATAATTCTTTTTTGGAAAGAACGATCTATGCTTTGAAGTAAGAGTATGGTTATTCTTTGTGTTTTTTGTAATAATAATAATAATGATAATAATAATAAAGGGGGTGTAAAGATTAAGTAAAAAAATAGTTTTAAAAATGTGAGGTGTTATTATTTGTGATCGAGTAAAAAAAATTAAAATATATATATATATATATATATATATATATATATATACATATTGAAGTTGTGAAAATTTAGGTGGTTGGTATATAAAGAATCATAAGGTTATTGATAATGGAAAATGTATTAGCAAAATTTTATTTATCAAATTCTAACAAGTTAAATGGTGAAAATTATGGAAATTGGAAGTTTAAGTTGCACACTTTAATGGAAGGCTATAATATATGGACGATTTTGTCTGAAGCTGAAGCCAAACCAGTATCCCCTCAAGCCACAGATGCGGAAATTTAGGATTGGGAGCGACGGGAAAACAAAGCAAAGGAGCTTTTGCGAATGTTCGTTAAGGACAACATTATTCCACACATTAGAGAGTGCAAAACATCCAAGGAGACATGCGACACTCTAAAAAATTTGTATGAGATGAAGACTACAAATTGAATATTGTATTTAAAGAGTAAGATTATTTCAATTAAAATGGAAGAAAATGAAAGTGCCAGTAGTTTTATTTCTAGAATTAAGGATCTAAAGAATAAATTAGGTGATATTGCTGAAACAATATCTAGTACATACTTGGTTATTGTGACATTAAATGGAATTCTTGATGAATATCAAATTTTTATCACTGGTCTTTCATCTAGAGAGAAGGCTCCTACTTTTGATGAGTTCGCAAGTATACATATGCAAGAAGAAGAGGGGAGAAGAAGTCTTAAACATGAATCTCCTAATTCAGATTTAGCATTGATGGCTAAAGGGAAGCAGTCCTTCAAAGGTAAATAGTGGAAGAAAAATAAAGGCAAAAATCCACAGGTAAAATCATTTCAAGGTACACCTTTACCAAGGACAAATGCCAAATCAAGTATAGATGATGTGTGTTATTACTGTGGAAAACTTGGTCATTTTGCTAAGAATTGCATGAAAATAAGATCTGATCAATTTAAACAAAGAAGGCATTTAGGAAATTATGTTGATAGAGATGAAGCAATTAGTCATGAATTTAGCAATCTTAAATTGTTTGTGTCCAATGTTGCTTTATCAACAGAAATTGATGACGATAATGCTTGGTTTATATATTCTAGTGCATCAATATACATGTCATGCAAAAGAGATTGGTTTGATACTTATCATGAGATTAATAATGGTGGACACTGTTAGCCTCCTGCTGCAGCAGGTTAATCATCTTTCATGATCGACATTTTTACATGCCAAATATGTCATACTTTGCTTGTTGCAATGCTCCATATTTGCTACAGATGGCCAGAGAAGTATCCATGAGAGTGTGCCAGTCTAAATGCCACTGCTGTGTTCCATTTTTTGATGCATTGATCCATTTTTGATGAGTTTTCAACTAAGGGAGGTCCAAACAGCTTAATCTTGGCTTCCCTAGGTTTCAATTTCCTGTTGTAGAATATAGAGAATGAACATCTGTCCAAACAGCTTAATCTTGGCAGATTTGTAGATAGGTAGAGAAACAAGGGTGCTCAACAGCTTAATCTGAGCCCTTGGATGCAATAAGTGTAGTTGTAGATAGGAGGACAGCAAGAAGAAAAGAACAAAAAGCTGGGTATGCTAGTTCAAGTGCACCCAAACCAAAAAGAAGAGAAAAAGCTAGGTGAATAGGCCGGGTAGGTAGCTTTGTGGTTGCAGAATCATGGCTTGTGATCCATTTCATATTATCAAGTGTTATATCTATCATATCACAAGTTGAAGGTGATTTTTCAGTTGGAGGACTTCAAGAAATGCATGTCTAACTTCCCCCTTCTCCCTCTTTCCCAAATCACTCACTAACTTCCCCTAAAGAGGTCAAGATCTGCTTGATACCTCTTAGATTCCTCATTCTCCATATCATCTACTTTGGTGAAGATCTGCTTCACTAAAGGAATGTTCACACTTCTTCTATCAGTCATTTTCCCCCATTGATAGCCTAAGACTTCATTCTTAGTGCTTTTTCTCATCATTATCATATTAACTACTAAGACACTTCAACCTTTTTCCTGTCTCATTTTCAACCAAAGCTTTCCATTTCTTGAAAGTATCAAACACATCAGATTTATTTCAAATACAATAAATCCAAGTTTTTTTGGTTGCATCATCAATCAAAGTAACATAATAATGAGAGCCACTGAGAGATGATAGCTGAGCAGGCCCCCATACATCTATATGCACAAGATCTAAATTTTCGCTCTTCTTTACTTTACCAACTTTGAGGAATATTATTCTCTTATGTTTTCCATAAACACAATTCTGACAAAATTCCAAATCAACATGGTTCAAACCTAGCAACAAATTCCTTGAGTGAAGAATCTAAATCCCTTCGCACTCATATGCCCAAGCCTATGATGCCACAATGCCATATCTGCTCCTCTAGAGGTTAAAGTATTAACATAATTAGAATTACCATTGCATAAATACAATGTACCAACCTTTTCTCCTTTTATTATGTAACTCCCTATCTCTTTTCCCTTCCCCTACTAAAACTATCTCTATAACTCCCCTATATACTTATCCCCTCCCCTTGGTTGAAAAATAACCATATACATCCTTGGGAATTGCTAAGTTTATCTGAAACTCAGCAAGAACCCTCATTGACCCCTCTGACCATCTTCCAAATGCATAAGGACTCATTCCTTTGCATAGTTTCCCTTCATATGTATAAAAATCATCTCTTTGGCCTCGGTTTGCCTTTATAAGGCATGAAACCCTCTTTGGCCACTAAACCCCTCTCAAAATCACATCACTTTCCCCCTAAGTGCCTTTGGACTCCTTCCAAGGCATAAGAATACAAAAACCATGCAAAAACCATGAAAAACCTTCAAAAAAGGATAAAATCCTCCCTTTTTTGGCTATCGGACCCCTTCCGATGCATTAGAATCCATGCCAAACTATAAAGGAACCCTTCCGATTTCCCAAAAGGCTTGGTAGTTCACAAAAACATGGGTCCGATATAATAAAGTTTCATTTGGACCCCCTCCGATGCGATATCGCTATCGGGAGGGGGCAATCATATGTTTAAAACATCATATATAACCCCTCCGAATTCATTTGCCTTGCCTTTTCATAAAAAGCGTGCTCCGATGAGATAAAGATCTGTTTGATCCCCCTCCGATGCGATATCGCTATCGGGAGGGGGCAGTGGCATATAAGCTAAAATGGCTAAGTCTCAAGGCATGGGGCATAGCGCTGATGGGCCGGACCCGAAAACATATAAAGTGGACCGGTAATAGTATATCGGGTCCGCGCAGTTCGGCGATCACATATATGTCAACCCTCTGCCCCGCCGATAGCGAATTGCCGAGTTAATCTCAGCCGCCCATTCAGGCCCAAAGATCAACGGCCCATATTTAATCGCATCACTCCTATATGGCTCCGACCAGCGGAGCCGAAAAGTAATAAAGCGCGGCATAAAGGGGGCGATGGGATAGTTTAAAAAGTATCAGCGGTGAGAAAAGGCCTAGATTCAGTGCCAAAGTGTATCAGGATGCGGCAAAGAGTATCAGTCCAGTTTTTCAAAGCAGATGAAAGCAAAGCAAGCCCAGCAAAGTCAACAAAGCATCATTCAGCCATTAAGGCTCACCAACACTTCTTTTGTTGCCTTAAAGCCACCTAAAGGCATAGATGAAGGCTTTCAAGGCAGAGTTATTGCAGAGACATTGTTCCCAGTCATATTTTTGGAGCAGCGCTGCTTCCTTATTGCGCAGTTATCACACAGAGGATATCGCGTGGCTCAAGGCACTCTTTCAGTCAATTTTTGAAGCTGCAGGACCCTGTGCAGCCCTAAAGAGCCATTTTGATGAGGCTGCTCCCTCATGTGCAGTTGTTTTAGATATTTTATTGCATTTATTTCCAGCACAACTTAGCATTCGAAGCAGTTATTGCACAGATCTCTTTTGGCTCTGTTTTGATAGATATTTTGAGATATTTTCTCCTTTGGCGCCTGTTCAAGGGATGTTTGTAAATATTTTCTATTTAAACAACCCTCTGTATTTATGTAAAGGGTTGGTTGGTCGATAACTTCCTCTCTAGACTTGCACTGTATTTTCTGAGAGTCTCTATAATCAAAGATCGCTGGAATGTTTGGGAGATGAACTGGCTGTTGTGTTTTAATGACTAAAGAGTGACTATGGAATCCTAACGCTTCTACATAGCCCAATAAGTGTTTCTTATCTCTGTTTACAGTTTATATGTTTTATGCCATCATTGTTTCACTATCTAAATAGCAGAAAGAAAGAATAGTTCAGAGCTCACTTAGTTGTATTCTGTTCTCAATTTCTATGATTTATCTATGTTTTCCTCTGAATTAGTCCTGAATATGAATACTGATTGGCTCATATTTACACTAGTTCCTTCATATATGAATGTTGTTTAGGAATCCTTGATTGCTCCTATATAAATGTTCATTCACCTTCCCTCTGTTAGCATAATGAGAGCTACTTAGTTGCCTTTCATTCACTGACCTTCATTCCATCCTTATTCCAGCTTGATATTGTTTTATGTGTAGCTATCCTGCTCTGTATTCCTCTTGTGACCAAGAAAACGCAACAGCAAGCCTAATCCACGACTCCATGCCCAATGGTTTGAACTTCTCACACTATGCATCCCAACTCTGTTTGAAAGAATCCCCCATCCCACCAAACATAAACAAAACCCCCTTGAACTCATTAGCTAGCCTAATATCATCTTCAACAAAGCTAAATTATAAAGAGAGAGCCCTCTCTGATTGCAGGTAGGCTAGGACTTGCAGTCCAAAGATTGGTTTGTGGTTACCTCGGCCGTATCCTTTAAGGAGCTTTAAGGACAACCTGAGTGATAACATAATGGCGACTCCACTGGGGACCATCCTCAGTTAATTTCACAAATCAAGTTGGAAAGCTCCACTGGGAAGGAACCAGACCTTCAAAAGTTTCTTTCTAACCCTTATATTCTTAGAAAAATCCCCAAAAAACAAGCTAGAAGCTGGCTCCCAAAAAGAATTCACGTTATACAAGGTCAAATCCAGACCCAAATCCCCCAGCAGCTTTTGAAAATCCCAATATAATCCCAAGGAACCTCAGGAAGCTAGAGCGAAGAGAGGATTTTGCTGATAATAGTCCTGAAGCAGTTCACCCACGCTGTGGCCCAACCCCTGTCAAAGTTTTATTTCGTTCAACCCCTAGTTCCCCTTGTTCTTCATCCACCTCTCAAAGCACTCCTTCCACACCTCCATTCACTGCACATACTACCACTACTACTCCTATTATCCCAGTTGTTCCTATTGTCCCTCTTATCCCTGTGAATATGGCTAACAGATATGCACCTTTGCAATTACCTGCTAATCCTGGAGCTATGCCTCAGGATTACCAAACTAAAATCACATATTTTGATGGCACAAGTGCCTGCACAGCCCTTCAGCATACAAAGAAAATGCAGGATTACTTTGAAAGCTATGAGATTGACGATGATGGTGTAAGAATGAAGATTTTTGTCCAAAGCTTGTCAGGTGATGTCAGGACTTGGTTTAGAGCACTTCCAGCCAATTCCATAGCAAACCCAGAAGCCTTATACCAATCATTTATCAACAGATGGGAGAAAAAGAAAGACCCTTTGCACATACTAGCTGAATATGATACAATCAAAAGAGGTCCACAAGAAACAGTCTTGGACTATTGTGCAAGGTTCAATAGCGTTTATAATGCTATCCCACAAAACTTAAGGCCCCCACCTGACCTTGCCTTATATAAATTCCCTGATGGATTTGACCCAGATATGGCCTACCAATTAAAAGAAAGAGCCCCTAACAGCCTTGCAAACATGCAAAATGTGGCTGTCACTGTGGAGGCAAATTTAATTGCCAAAAGGAACAGAGCTAGAACTGAGAGAAGAACCACCTTTAAGGAAGATCCCTCAGCCTTGGATCAAAAGCTAGATGCTATTATCAATGGCATGCACAGGCTGGGAGACAGAGTAGAGAGTGTTGAGAGGAAATCATCATGGGAAGGACAACAGCCCAATACCATAAGGAACCCAAATTTCAGGAACACTCAGAACTCAAACGCTGGTAGATCTAGCCCAGACCGTGATATAAGGCCTCCTTTCCAAGAAAATTATACAGAAGCATCCACATCTAGTGATGCCATAGAGGACACTCACATGAACTTGGTGGATTTGAAGGGTGAGCAACAAATTTTCCTAACTCAAGAAGACCAAGATGACCATGAGATAAGTCAATTTCAGACTAACTCTGGTGAGTCTTTTGACTTTAAACAAGGTTATGATTCAGCTATTTATGAAGTCCACAAACAGTATAAGCTGAGGACAAGAACCATAGATGTGCCCGAAAAAGTTAAACCAAAGGAGGGCAAACAGCCCAACCAGATTAGAGGCAAGGCCATTATAACAGAAACAACTGATATAACTGTCCCAAACCCGCACCAAGTGACTGTAGAGGACATAACAGACATACAGCTTTCTATTGATCAGCCTCTGCCACCTTCTCCCTCGAAAGAGAACTTGAACAACACTCCTAAAAGCCTTCCCAAAATAGAAATACCGCAAGGTATCACTCACCATAACACTGATAATCAAGAGGAAAATGCAGAAAATACACTTGAAAAGGGGAAATCTGCTATTGCCAACACAAAGACTCCATTGGAGAAACCATTCAACTTAGAAGCAGAAATAAGCAAACTTAAGATTTCCATCCCCTTATCTGAACTTGCAAAGCATGATGTGTATAGGCAACAAATCCAAAGATCACTGCAAATGCCAGAGAATAGGGATGATGTGAATGTTTTAGATGATACACCTGAGTTGCTTTTTGGTCCAGAAGTTGATGGCAAATCAGCACATGGAGCTATTCTACCCTTTTATGTCAGTCTGCACATACATGATAAAGTTTTACATAATGCAATGTTTGACTCAGGTGCCTCACACAACCTTATGCCCAAAGCTGTAATGGAGAAGCTAAACCTTGATGTAACAAGACCCTACAAAGATCTATTCTCCTTTGACTCAAGTCAGGTCAAGTGTTTAGGCTTAATCAAAGACTTATGTGTCTCCTTAGTCCAATTTCCCAACAAGACAATCCTAATGGATGTGGTGGTTGCTGACATACCACCAAAGTATGGCACGCTGTTGTCAAGATCTTGGGGGGCAAAACTCCAAGGATCTCTCCAATTAGACCTCTCCTATGCCACTATTTCAGTATTTGGGCAACCAAAGAGGCTGTATAGAGAAACACTGATGAAGTATGTGGTAAGTAGTGAGGAAAAGCCCCAGAATTTCCCTATCTATTCAATCCATTATGATATGGATTCTTTTATTTTGTTTAATGATGAAACAAGTCCTCCAACTAATGATAAGCCTATGGCTTTAGTACAACAAGCACACATCAATGAAGAATCGGTTGCACATACCCATGAGACTGTCACAACAGCCAATGCAACCAGTACACAAGAAAAACCTCCCAAAACACAAGACTCGGGTCTGCCCAATCCTAAAATGACTGAAACTCTTAATACTAACCACAAGCAAGAAATCACATGGTATTTAGAGTTTGATGGCTCTGTTAACAAGTTAGGAGCAGGGGCAGGAATATGGATTCACAATACACATAACAACCATGCAGAGGGTCATGCTTATAGACTGAATTTCAGATGCACCAACAACATGGCAGAGTATGAAGCTCTCCTTTTAGGCCTTAAGCTGCTCAAAGCTTTAGGAGCTGCCAAAGTTTCCATTCTAGGTGACTCAGACCTAGTAATCCAACAAATGAAAGGCAACTTTGTTACCAATGATAGAAGGCTAAGAGCTTATAGGACTGCTGCCACTGCAATACTTGATACCTTCACTGAATCCAAACTTGCTAAGATTTCTAGAAGCAATAACATGCATGCTCACAGCCTAGCTACTTTTGCTAGCACTTGCAAGCTTCCTTTTGAGCCCAATCACCACTTTACTACTGAGATAAAACACAGGCCTGCTGTCCCTAACAATGTTAAAGATTGGCAAGTGTTTGAGAATGATGCTCAAATCAACAATTTTCTTACCTTACAGCATGAGTTTTCAGGCCTAAACATTGATATGGATGCTATGGATGATCCACTGCAAGCAATAAACCAAATCCAGCAAACTGTAACAGCTGAAACAGCTAGAAAATTGCTACAGCCAACCATCTTTGATGAAGAAAACATAGAAGAGCTGAAATAGATGCATTTGGAGGAAATAGCCAAAACAAAGGCCGAAATCATTGATCTAAAGGACAATTTTCTCTCGGTTGGCCTCACTCCACTAGAAGACATGTTTGATGCAAATGATGTGCCCAAAAAGCCAAAAATGCAGCCTATAAACACTGCCATAGAGGAATATAACATTGGGACAGTAGAAAGGCCAAAAAAGATCAAACTATCTCAATCTTTGCCACCCGATCAAAAGCCCAAATATGTTGATTTGTTCAAAGAATTCCAAGATGTATTTTCTTGGAGTTATGAGGACTTGAAGTCCTATGACACCTCAATTATTCAACATACCATTCCCTTAAAGCCAAATCAAAAGCCCTTCAAACAGAAACTAAGGAGAATCAATCCTGTGCTTCTCCCTTTAATTGAGAAAGAAGTGAAAAGAATGTTTGAAGCAGGTATCATAGCACCCATTAGATTTTCTGAATGGGTATCCAATCTTGTTCCCACAAGAAAGAAAACAGGTGAGATTAGGCTTTGTGTAGATTTGAGAAACTTAAACCAAGTCTCCCTTAAAGACCACTACCCATTGCCCAAAATGGACCACATCCTACAAAGAGTAGTAGGGTCATCTAGAATCTCTTTGCTAGATGGCTTTTCAGGTTTTAATCAGATACTGGTTCACCCAGATGATCAAGACAAGACAGCCTTTACAACACCGTGGGGAACATTTAAATATGTGAAAATGCCTTTCGGCCTAAAGAACGCAGGTGCCACCTTTCAAAGGGCCATGGACATTGCATTTGCCAAGGAAATCCATGATTTCTTGGTTGTCTATCTTGATGATCTTACCCCTTTCTCTAAATCTGATCAAGAGCACCTAAGACATTTGAGACAAGTGTTCCTGACATGTAGGAAATATGGCATTTCCTTGAACCCCAAGAAGTCTTTATTTGGCCTTGAAGAAGGCAAATTACTTGGACATATCATTTCAAAAGACGGGATTAGAATTGATCCGGAAAGGATCCAAGCCATATTGCAAATCCCATATCCAAGAAACATAAAAGAGCTGCAAGCATTCCTAGGAAAGATCAATTTCCTAAGGAGATTTATCCCAAATCTAGCCGAGCTGATAAGACTGTTGAGCAACATGTTAAAGAAGGATGCCAAGGTAAAATGGTCTCTTGAAACCAAGCAAGCATTTGAGAGTATCAAAGTTGCCTTAACTCAAGCCCCAGTCCTCACAAGTCCTCAATTTGATAGGGACTTTATCATATTTTCATTTGCATCTGATAATACCATAGCTGTTGTCCTATTGCAAAAGGATGACCAAGGAAATGAAAAGCCAATTGCTTTTTTCAGCCGAGCCTTAAGAGATGCACCCCTGAAGTACCAAATCATGGAGAAGCAGGCCTATGCCCTTGTTAAAGCAATCAAAGACTTCAGAATTTACATTTTATATTCACACGTGATTGCCTATGTCCCAAATGCTGTTGTAAAAGACATATTAACTCAAGAAGGGTTAGAAGGCAAAAGAGGCAAGTGGATTGCTAACATTCTTGAGTATGACATAGAAATAAAACCAACCAAGCTAATAAAGGGACAAGGTTTAGCCAAACTGATGTCCGAAACAAACTTCCAAGCCTTAGACATCAACCAACTGGACAATGAACAGGAGCTGGCGACTCCACAGATCAGTGACACCTTTCTGCAATCCCCATGGTATGCTGATATATGCTTTGTATTGTTAAACCTGTTTGCTCCCCCAGGATTGTCCAGGACCAAGAAGAGATTTTTAAGAATGAAGGCTTTGAAATTTTGTGTCTTAGATGGTGCTTTATTTTGGAAGAATCATGAAGGCATATTGCTTAATTGTTTGACCATGAATGAAACTAATAATGTTATGAAAGAATTCCATGCAGGGGACTGTGGAGGACATCTATATTGGAAGTCCACTGCTGATAAAATTTTAAGGGTTGGTTTCTATTGGCCCTCTTTGTTTGCAGATGTAAAGAAGTTTGATATTTCATGTCACAAATGCCAAATCTTTGAGGGCAAAAGAAAGCTGTTGCCCTTGCCTCTTAAGCCCATCTCAACCGAAAAGCCTTTTCAACAATGGGGTCTTGACTTCATTGGAGAAATCCATCCCTCTTCCTCAGGCCAGCATAAGTGGATTCTAGCTGCCACCGACTATTTCACCAAGTGGATTGAAGCCATTCCATGCAGGCAGGCTAATGACACCACCATTATCCAATTCCTTGAGTGCAATATCCTGTCTAGATTTGGCTGCCCTGAGAAGATCATCACTGACAATGCCGCTGCTTTCAAATCCAAAAATATGATCAATTTTTGCCATAAATTCCATATCACTTTAGGCCATTCCACAGCCTATTACCCTCAAGGTAATGGCTTAGTCGAGTCATCTAATAAGAGCCTGATCATTATCATTAAGAAGACCTTGGAAGAAAGCAAGAAGAACTGGCATAGAAAGCTCACAAATGCCCTATGGGCAGACAGATTATCAACCAAGAAATCCATTGGGATGAGCCCTTATGAGCTAGTATATGGCATGGAGGCCAGATTTCCTTCATCACTGGGCATTCCTATAATCAAGCTGCTGCAAGAGATTCAAGCTGAGCCAAATGATATACAAAGGAGGATAAACCAAACAATCCATTTGCAGCAGACAAGAGAGCAGGTCTATGACAGAGCTCAAATTATGCAAGAAAAACTCAAAAGGATGTTTGATAAGAGAACTAAGGCTGAGAATTTCTATGTTGGCAACAAAGTTCTAAGGTGGGACTCACGAAGAGAAGACAAGGGAAAACATGCAAAATTCGATTTCCTTTGGAGAGGGCCATTTGTTATTTCTGCTGTTCAGGGAAATAACACATATTTCCTCAAATCTGTAGAGGGCAGCACTGCTGAAGAAGGCCCTGTAAATGGCCGTATGCTGAAGCATTATCATGATCCCTTTTGTTGAACATAACGCAGCTTTGTATATATCTCTTTGTACATTGATATTTGTATATATCAGCACTTTTGTCTTTATTTTTATAAACAGTCTGATTGTTAGAGGAGCAGCAACAAAGTTTGTGAAGACACAGCCAATGCAAGTCCTCTATTTTTAAATCTCTGTCTCTGCAGTAATCTCAGCAAAACAGCAAGAGCAGCGCTGTCATATCACAGTGATTTATGTTAAAGAGAAGCTGTTTGCAGCTTGTAGTCTTCAAGTCAACAGTATCAAAAAGAAAGGAGGATTTTCAGTTACTTCAGCACCCTTTCAAAGACAAGAAAAGAAGAGCTCCAGTTTTATTCCCTTTTTGTGTTTATTTCACAAGGCAGTGCTCAAGCAAAAGCGTATGCAATATCAAGCACGCAGAAGAAAGCAGGCGATGCTTTATTTTTCATAGTGTTTCAGATAAGGAGGAGTGCTGCATTCAGAAGTTAGCACAGAAGAAAATTTCAAATAACAGCAACTACAGAAGATCAAGGCATTCTGACCTGTTGTTCTTGGCTTGTCACAAGGAAAAGCCATCCCCAAGTGGAGCCACTGTTAGCCTCCTACTGTAGCAGGTTAATCATCTTTCATGATCGACATTTTTACATGCCAAATATGTCATACTTTGCTTGCTGCAATGCTACATATTTGCTACAGATGGCCAGAGAAGTATCCATGAGAGTGTGCTAGTCTAAATGCCACTGCTGTGTTCCATTTTTTGATGGGTTGATCCATTTTTGATGAGTTTTCAGCTAAGGGAGGTCCAAACAGCTTAATCTTGGCTTCCCTAGGTTTCAATTTCCTGTTGTAGAATATAGAGAATGAACATCTGTCCAAACAGCTTAATCTTGGCAGATTTGTAGATAGGTAGAGAAACAAGGGTGCTCAACAGCTTAATCTGAGCCCCTGGATGCAATAAGTGTAGTTGTAGATAGGAGGACAGCAAGAAGAAAAGAACAAAAAGCTGGGTATGCTAGTTCAAGTGCACCCAAACCAAAAAGAAGAGAAAAAGCTAGGTGAATAGGCCAGGTAGGTAGCTTTGTGGTTGCAGAATCATGGCTTGTGATCCATTTCATATTGTCAAGTGTTATATCTATCATATCACAAGTTGAAGGTGATTTTTCAGTTGGAGGACTTCAAGAAATGCATGTCTAACTTCCCCCTTCTCCCTCTTTCCCAAATCACTCACTAACTTCCCCTAAAGAGGTCAAGATCTGCTTGATACCTCTTAGATTCATCATTCTCCATATCATCTGCCTTGGTGAAGATCTGCTTCACTAAAGGAATGTTCACACTTCTTCTATCAGTCATTTTCCCCCATTGATAGCCTAAGACTTCATTCTTAGCGCTTTTTCTCATCATTATCATATTAACTACTAACTTTATTATGTAACTCCCTATCTCTTTTCCCTTCCCCTACTAAAACTATCTCTATAACTCCCCTATATACTTATCCCCTCCCCTTGGTTGAAAAATAACCATATACATCCTTGGGAATTGCTAAGTTTATCTGAAACTCAGAAAGAACCCTCATTGACCCCTCTGACCATCTTCCAAATGCATAAGGACTCATTCCTTTGCATAGTTTCCCTTCATATGTATAAAAATCATCTCTTTGGCCTTGGTTTGCCTTTATAAGGCATGAAACCCTCTTTGGCCACTAAACCCCTCTCAAAATCACATCACTTTCCCCCTAAGTGCCTTTGGACTCCTTCCAAGGCATAAGAATACAAAAACCATGCAAAAACCATGAAAAACCTTCAAAAAAGGATAAAATCCTC
The DNA here is from genome assembly GCA_031772625.1 of Pinus tabuliformis. NCBI lineage: Eukaryota > Viridiplantae > Streptophyta > Pinopsida > Pinales > Pinaceae > Pinus > Pinus tabuliformis. Next base: position 1,530,607,343 of record CM062817.1, on the reverse strand, counting down.
CCTTTTTTGGCTATCGAACCCCTTCCGATGCATTAGAATCCATGCCAAACTATAAAGGAACCCTTCCGATTTCCCAAAAGGCTTGGCAGTTCACAAAAACATGGGTCCGATATAATAAAGTTTCATTTGGACCCCCTCCGATGCGATATCGCTATCGGGAGGGGGCAATCATATGTTTAAAACATCATATATAACCCCTTCGAATTCATTTGCCTTGCCTTTTCATAAAAAGCGTGCTCCGATGAGATAAAGATCTGTTTGATCCCCCTCCGATGCGATATCGCTATCGGGAGGGGGCAGTGGCATATATAAGCGAAAATGGCTAAGTCTCAAGGCATGGGGCATAGCGCCGATGGGCCGGACCCGAAAACATATAAAGTGGACCGGTAATAGTATATCGGGTCCGCGCAGTTCGGCGATCACATATATGTCAACCCTCTGCCCCGCCGATAGCGAATTGCCGAGTTAATCTCAGCCGCCCATTCAGGCCCAGAGATCAACGGCCCATATTTAATTGCATCACTCCTATATGGCTCCGACCAGCGGAGCCGAAAAGTAATAAAGCGCGGCATAAAGGCATATCGGGTCCGAAAGGGTCCGCACTGTGTGCTCCTATATCCCGGAGCCGAAAAATATTAAAGGGCAGTTTTAAAGGATTTCGGGTCCGCATATTGATTTTGTTAAAAACCGCCGATATGAAATCGCCGATGGGTCGGACCCGATCTCCATAAAGAAAGGGCATATAAGCATTTCGGGTCCGCGGCATTTCGGAGGTTTTATGTGTTGGGGCCAATGGTCCACCCCGATGCGAGTTAGCGCCAGCCGTTGGATCTGCCTTCGCGCGATCCCACGGCCAGGATTTAATCTCCGCTACAGTGCCGCTCCCGCCTATGTTTTTCACGAATTTTACATAGAAATTAGTCTTTTTCTGTGTAAAAGAAAAGGCGGCATTTGTTCATATTTTCACATATATGCCCGCGCCCGGCTCCCGATAAGGGAATTCATGCATCCCTAAGCTTTCTGAGATCGCTCCAAGGCCCAGTTTTGCTTCAGATAGCCAGTTTCGGCCTCGGCACAGTCGGCAACACTTTTTCCTCCTGTTTGCACCATTTTTTAAAGTTTAAAGCTAGTTTTGATCGGCCAGAGCGCCGATAGCATTCCAATGGCCACGGAGGACATTAGCAGCAGTTATTTTTGCATTAAAAGGCAGAAGGGGGCGATGGGACAGTTTAAAAAGTATCAGCGGTGAGAAAAGGCCCAGATTCAGTGCCAAAGTGTATCAGGATGCGGCAAAGAGTATCAGTCCAGTTTTTCAAAGCAGATGAAAGCAAAGCAAGCCCAGCAAAGTCAACAAAGCATCATTCAGCCATTAAGGCTCACCAACACTTCTTTTGTTGCCTTAAAGCCACCTAAAGGCATAGATGAAGGCTTTCAAGGCAGAGTTATTGCAGAGACATTGTTCCCAGTCATATTTTTGGAGCAGCGCTGCTTCCTTAATTGCGCAGTTATCACACAGAGGACAGCGCGTGGCTCAAGGCACTCTTTCAGTCCATTTTTGAAGCTGCAGGACCCTGTGCAGCCCTAAAGAGCCATTTTGATGAGGCTGCTCCCTCATGTGCAGCTGTTTTAGATATTTTATTGCATTTATTTCCAGCACAACTTAGCATTCGAAGCAGTTATTGCACAGATCTCTTTTGGCTCTGTTTTGATAGATATTTTGAGATATTTTCTCCTTTGGCACCTGTTCAAGGGATGTTTGTAAATATTTTCTATTTAAACAACCCTCTGTATTTATGTAAAGGGTTGGTTGGTCGATAACTTCCTCTCTAGACTTGCACTGTATTTTCTGAGAGTCTCTATAATCAAAGGTCGCTGGAATGTTTGGGAGATGAACTGGCTGTTGTGTTTTAATGACTAAAGAGTGACTATGGAATCCTAACGCTTCTACATAGCCCAATAAGTGTTTCTTATCTCTGTTTACAGTTTATATGTTTTATGCCATCATTGTTTCACTATCTAAATAGCAGAAAGAAAGAATAGTTCAGAGCTCACTTAGTTGTATTCTGTTCTCAATTTCTGTGATTTATCTATGTTTTCCTCTGAATTAGTCCTGAATATGAATACTGATTGGCTCATATTTACACTAGTTCCTTCATATATGAATGTTGTTTAGGAATCCTTGATTGCTCCTATATAAATGTTCATTCACCTTCCCTCTGTTAGCATAATGAGAGCTACTTAGTTGCCTTTCATTCACTGACCTTCATTCCATCCTTATTCCAACTTGATATTGTTTTATGTGTAGCTATCCTGCTCTGTATTCCTCTTGTGACCAAGAAAACGCAACAGCAAGCCTAATCCACGACTCCATGCCCAATGGTTTGAACTTCTCACACTATGCATCCCAACTCTGTTTGAAAGAATCCCCCATCCCACCAAACATAAACAAAACCCCCTTGAACTCATTAGCTAGCCTAATATCATCTTCAACAAAGCTAAATTATAAAGAGAGAGCCCTCTCTGATTGCAGATAGGCTAGTACCTGCAGTCCAAAGATTGGTTTGTGGTTACCTCGGCCGTATCCTTTAAGGAGCTTTAAGGACAACCTGAGTGATAACAGACACATCTATTTATGAGATAACAGATCACATGAAATTAAAGGATATGGTGATATAAGTGTTATAATGCCTAATGGAAAAGAAAAACAAATTCAAAATGTGGTGTATGTTCCAGGATTAAAGAGGAACTTAATTTCAGTCTCTACTATTATAGATCAACATTTAAAAGTTGAATTTGTGAAATCACATTGTTTGGTAAAGGATGTGCAGGACAACTACAAAGTTGTTTCAAAAGGAATGAGAGTTGGAGGCTTATACAAGTTGGATGTAATGAAGAATGGGCATTAAGCTTTGGCGTCAACAGGCATGTCAAATATAGAGCTTTGGCATCAAAGGTATGGACACTTAAATCATAATGACCTATATTACTACAAAAGAAATTGATGGTAAAATGTCTTCCAAATATTAAGGGTGAACACTTTGAATGTGAAGGTTGTGCGTTAGGAGAACAACATAGGAAGGAATGTTATATGCATGAAAATAGAAGAAAATGTGAAATAATTGAACTAGTGCATACTAATGTATGTGGTCCAATGCAAACTAAGTCACTTGGTGGAGCATATTACTTTCTTATATTTATTGATGATAGCACTAAATACACCTAGGTGTACTTTATAAGAAACAAAAGTGATGTGTTTGAATACTTTAAAGAATTCAAGGGTATGCTTGAAAAACAAACAGGAAAGAGCATTAAAATTCTTCGATCAAATAAAGGTGGTGAGTACACTTCAGGAGCTTTTATCAAATATTGCAAACAAAATGGAATTATGCAACAATTTACAGTACCACATACACCTCAGCAAAATGGAGTAGCTAAGAGAAAGAATAGAACATTAGTTGAATGTACTCATAGTATGCTAAAAAGTAAAGTACTTTCTAATAGTTTTTGGGTTGAAGCCATTAATACAGCGGTATATCTTAAAAATGGAAGCCCTACCAAGTATATTGAGCACAAAACACCATTTGAAGAATTTTATGGTTTTAAACCTAAAGTTAGTCATTTAAGGATATTTGGATGCAAGATCTTTGCTCATATTCCTAAAGAGGATAGGAGAAAGTTTGATGCCAAAGCCATCAAATGTATTTTTATTGAATATTGTTTTTATCAAAAAGCATATAAAATGTATGATCCAAGTACTCATAAGGTCTTTGCAAGTAGATATGTTATATTTCATGAGCATGTAGATAAACAAATAAAAGAAGATGAACATAATGTATGGCAGCCTCCTTATGACAGCTTTAAGGAAGAAGAGTTGTTGAATCAACTCAAGCTCAAGAACACATGGACATTCCAGAAGACATGTCAAGAAGTCAAAGTCCACAAAGAAGTGTTGAAGGAACTCCACAGAGAAGAAGAAGAGTAGAAGTTACTCCACAGTGTAATGAACCTCTAAGAAGGTCAACACGACAGGGTCAGACCACTATCAGGTATAAATATTATGCTTTAATGTCTCAATTAATGACTGTTTTTTATCCTTTAGATTATGAACAAGATAAAAATCATAAAGAATGGATAGAAGCTATGAAAGAAGAATATGACTCTATAATGAAAAATGAAACTTGGGAATTAACAAAATTACCTGAAAATAAAGTCCCTATAGGATCAAAATGGTTGTACAATACAAAATTTAATGCAGATGGTAGCATAGAAAAGTATAAAGCAAGATTGGTTGCAAAAGGTTATTCACAAAGAAAAGGTATAGATTATGAAGATACATTTGCCCCGGTTGCAAAAATGAATACAATCAGAATAATGATAGCATTGGCAACTAAATATGATTGGAAGCTACATCAATTACATGTGAAGTCAGCTTTTCTAAATGGTGACTTAAAAGAGGAGATTTATCTTGTTCAACTAGAAGGATTTGTAAAGAAGGGACAAGAACATCTTGTATGCAAGTTAAAAAAGGCCTTATATGGACTAAAACAGGCACCCAGATCTTGGTATGAGAAAATCGACAAATTCTTCTTTCAGAAAGGATTTAACAAAAGCAAAAATGATCATAATTTGTATGTCAAGACAGATAGAAATGGGGATATAGTATTACTCTCTATATATGTTGATGATCTAATAATAACAAGGAGTGCTGATAAATTGATTAAAGATATAAAAATGAAGTTATCACAGGAATTTGAGATGAAGGATCTTGGTCAGATACACTATTGTCTAGGTCTTGAAGTATGGAGAGATGTTGAAAGGACTTTAATCACACAAAGAAAATATACAAATGAAGTACTAAAGATATTTCATATGAATGGATGTAAAGTAGTGAGTACTCCATTGGAACAAAATATCAAATTGAGAAGTGAAGATGAAACAAAAAAGGTGAATGGAACATTGTATCGACAATTAGTGGGAAGTATGAATTATCTCACTACCACTAGACCAGACATTTCTTATGCAGTAAGCATCCTTAGTCAATTCATGGCTAAGCCTCATGAAAGCCATTGGATAACTGAAAAAAGGGTCCTTCGATATTTAAAGGGAACTATCAATTTTGGTATTGAATATACTAATTCTTGTAATGTTGAGTTGACAAGTCATTCTAATTCTAACTGGGCCGGAAATCCAGATGATAGGAAATCCACCACTGGATACGTCTTCAATATAGGATCAGGAGCTATATCATGGAGCAGTAAGAAACAACCAACAATTTCCTTGTCATCAACTGAAGCAGAGTATAAAGCATTATGTAGTTCCACCTGCGAAGCTATATGGTTCAAAAGAATACTTGAAGATGTTGGTGAGGGTCAACAAGAACCTACAGTGATCAGATGTGATAATCAAAGCACTATCAAACTGGGGAACAATCCTGTGTGTCATGCAAGGTTAAAGCATATAGACACACAATATCATTTTGTAAGAGAAAAGGTCCAATCACAAGAAATTGTCGTAATATATTATAATACAAATGAGAATGTAGCTGAAATATTCACTAAGCCTCTTGGGAAGGAAAAATTTGAGTTTTGTAAAAGTAAGTTATGTGTTGTAGAAAATTTAGATTATGTTGTAAGCCTAGATGAGACTTAGACCAGGAGGCATGTCAATTAAGAATACATGTGTCATATGTATTGTGCTATAGTGTATTTTGTATGTTTATCTTATGGTTGGAATTAAGGGGGAGCGTTGGAAACATTAATTCCAACCACCAAACTCATTAAATGCTCAACCATTTCGAGAGTTCGGGAGATGGCCTCGAGACTTCTCGAGACTTCTGGTAGTGTCCTGAAGAAGCCACCGACAACCAGAATCCAAAAACTTCTCCGTTGTGTATAAAAATCCTTTCTTGGTAATGGAATGAGTAAGTTGTATTTTGCGTTTAGTGTTCTATGCTATGTTCTCTGAGTTTTAGTATTTTACTACCATTTGGCCAGAAGAGTCAGAGACGTGCCCACAAGTAAGCTCCTGATCGAGTGCACGGGAGAATGTGTGATGTTTGTGGACTCTGATGCAGACATTGCTCTGGAGGAATTTAGAGACCTCCTACCGTCCTTTCCCAGCCGAGAATATCTACTGCATGATGTGCCCGCCTCAGAGACTATTTCCGATTCTCCTATCCTTATAATTCAGGTTAATACATTAATGCCTTGAGTCAATTTTATTTGATGAATTCAGTTTGTATTCGCCTCCATTTGTTATCTTGCACAGTGGCATTCACTGTTATTTCTTGCACCCAAAATTGTGTTTTCTAACTGTACTGCTAATCATAATTTTTAGGTAATGCGCCTGAGATGCGGAGGGTTCAAACTCGCCATAGATTTCAATCATTCCATTAGTGACGCATTTGGCCTCTTTCAGTTCATGAACGCTCTTACCGGAATGGCGAAGGGGGCGACAAGACCTTCCATTCTTCTGGTTCTGGAAAAGAAAAAATTTCCATCGGCGAACCCACTACCACACCGAGGGCATTTTTAAGACACTTTTTTTTTACCAAAGAAATCTTTTGTCTTAAAAAATCACTTTTTATTTTAGTTATTTTACATTAAAATTTAATAACAATTGAAACAAATATATTTTAAGACAAAACTTTATATTTAAGACAAAATTATGTTAAAACAAAACTTTAAATTTAATACAAAAATAGTTTGAAACATAACTTTATGTTTAAGACAAAAATATTTTAAGACAATGTTTATATTGAAGACAAAAAAAATTGAGCAAAAATATTTTAAGACAAAAACAGTTTAAGACAATTATTTTAAGACAAAGCTTTATATTTAAGACAAGAATAGTTTGAGACAAAAATATTTTGTGGTGTGGCACTTAACATGTCAAGTGGCCATTACATTACGTGGAGTGACTCAACCAAGTTGGCAGACATAGATTTTACACACAAAACCTTAGGTTGATGCACTAACAAGTAGCCAATGTATGTTGGATGGTTGCATAATGTTTTAATTGTAACCTTGACATATGATATGAGTTATTCAACTAGTCTCGACGTTAAATCCCACACACCACTTATTTTGATTAAAGTCCATGCACATTAAAAGAAGGTAGGAACTGGGTTATAACAAGCCCCATTAGATAGATCAGTTGGTGGTGGAGTCATTGTGTCTGCAACGAGACCCTAGGTCAAGTCTCAGTGGCTAATAGGTCTAAAATTTAATTTTATATTTATATACATTCTTTAGAATGAATTCATAAGAGGCCAAAAAGGGACCTTATGTAGAACCAATGACCAGATTTTATCATTTTGTAGAAGTGCACCCAGAAAAGGGGAAATTGTAGAATAATTAATTTGATTTACGATTTTGGAAGGCTTTTGGGAGTTTCTAGACTCATTTTAAGTCTAAATTGAGAGCTGAGAGAAGCATGTTGATCAAGGCTTGAATTTGGACAATCTTGAAGGCATGAAAAGCTTTTTTGACTTACTTTTTATGATGAAAATATATTATGTATGTTTTGAGGAATTGTGAACATAAAGTAGTAGCTTTTACTTTATGACAGAAATAGATTTCCAAATGAGCTTAATGTGATCGAATTGATTAACATGAAAAAGAAGAGCTATGGCAAGGTCTGTTAGGGCATGGAAAACAATATGGAAGTATCATAATATTCACTTGAAGATTTATTTTGATTAAAGAGTAAGTGGATCCATTTTGAAATATTTTGAAAAGAGGACCAGAAGAATTTGAAGGAGGAGGTTGATGCGTCCACTTAGGTTGGATCCTAGAGCATGTTGTAGCATGCTCATCATCAAGTTTGGTGCCTCAACTAGCTTCGAGCCTAAACAAGATCATAGCTTGCTCATAATCAAGGTTATTCTATCAATCAAGTTTTATCTTACCACAAGTATTAGCTTCCATAAATAAATAAATTGAAGTATGGAATATACATTGGACTAAGGCAGAGGTTCATATACCTTATGACATAAGGGCTCAATGGTTGATATAAGTCATAAGAATGATTCAGAAGAAATAGGTTTCGAGTTCGAGAAGTTGCGCGCTGAAAATGATGCATGCTTTCATTAGTTTCCAAACATATTTTTTCTATTCTCAAGGGAAAACTTTCATTAGTTCCCAAACATATTTTTTTATTCTCAAGGGAAAACCAAACCACATTAAGAGAAGATATTTTTTTTCCTTTTTAAAATTAAAAGAGTATGAATCTTGATGGAAAGAATACCTCAATATCATTTCATCAATCGAAATCACTTAAGATCATACAGATGGAAATATTGATTCTATATGACCTTGGAAGTAGACTCTTTTTTTAAGATCAAACTTCACTACAACTTAATAATGATAGCATGCCAATATTAGATTAAGTAGAATAATTTATTTTTACGTGTAATTTGGAGGTTCATTGCACATGGTGAGTATGGTTGATTGTGTTTTCCTTGTTTTCTTATGGTTCACTATGATTGAGAAAGGATGAAAATTTTTTACCATGGTTAAGCTATAGGATAAATCATGACATAATGTGAAAAACGATAGATAATGTCATATGTGATGAAGAATAAATTTCATCACATTGTGATGCGCAACAAATGACATTAGAATGTGATGAACATCAAACGTCATCATAATTGAACATAAAAATGATGTTGTAATGAAAAAAGGAAAACTATTAACAACCATTGTCAACCATGTTTAACCAAGTCAACCATGATCTTCCATCATTTGATTGAGGTTAAAGGCTAATCAACTATGATCATATGTGGTCAAGCATAGTTAATCCTTTACAACAACTTAAACCATGATCAAGACGGTTAAAATGGCAAGCCATGTTCAACTAATATCAAATATGGAAAAACCACAATCAAAATGGTTTACATGGTAAACATGTTTGACTATGGTGAACTGTGCTTAATCATGGTAAGCATGATCAAGATGGCCAACCATGGTTAGCATGGGAATGATGGTTAGCCATGGTTGACCACAATCATCTATAGATGAATGTTGACAACCTCGATCTACCATGTTTAACCATAGTCAACCATATGTTGACCATATTGAACCATGGTTGGATAAGCCCAACCATGATCCAATATGGTCACCAAGTTCAACCATTTTCAAACAAGCTCAAGTGTTTCCAACCATGTTTCCATTCTCAACCATAGTCCATCATGGACAACCTGATCAATCATTGTCAACATGGTCAAATAATGGACAACTATCGTTAAGATAGACAACCATAGACAATGTGGACTATTATATTCCTGATTAACCATAACTTGACCTTATTTGACCATAGTTAACAATATTTTTACCATAATCAACCATTTTCAACCATGGTCAAATACGGTCGCCAACTTTAGCCATGGACAACCTTGTTTAACCAAAACCATTGAAAACGATGGCCGACCATGTTTAATCATGCCAATCATGATGTTCCCTCATTTGATTGAGCTCAAACACAATAAAATATGGTCATATGTGGTTGAAGATAGTCAATTGCAAACAACAAGGTCAACCGTCTTCAACATGGTGAAGATGGCGAACCATGCTCAACCAAGGTCAACCATTGTCAAATGATCATTGTCAACGATGATCTACATGGTTCACCATTTTTTTACTGTGGTGAACCATTTCCAACATGGCCAACCACGATTAACATGGGCATCATGGTCAACCACGGTTGACCATAATCATCTAGAGCTAAATATTGACAATCTTGGTCCACCATGTTTAGCAATAGTCAAACATATGTTGACCAAAGTCCACCATGGTTAAATAAGCTCAACCCTGGTTAAGAAATATTAACCATGCTCAAACATGGTCACCAAGTTCAACCATAATCTACCTTTCTCAACCATGTTCATCTATGCTCAAACATAATCAACAATAATCAAACATACACAACATGATCAACCATACTCAGTGCAATTGACCTTTGGAAAACCATGGTAAACATGGTCAACCCAATGACAACCATATCTAATTGTGATAAGCATGGACAACATACTACCTTGTTCATGGTTAGCCATAACTTGACTCTGATTGACCATACTCAACCATGTTCAAAAATTGTCAAGGAGGCTTTATCATGGTCAAACATTGTCACCAATCTTAAACATGGTCATTCTTGTTCAACATGTTATATTAATGTAACATAAATATTTTGTCACAATAATGGTTTACCATGATCAACCTCGTCAACCTTGTTCAATCGTTAATGTAACTTCAACCATTGTCAACCATGGTTGACAAATATTAATGTAACATTAAAGTAATAATGGTCAACATTAATATAACATAAATACATTTTTAGATTAATGGTTTACCATGGCCAAGCATGGTTAACATCAGCCAACCATTACCAACCCTCCTCAATTATGGTCAACCTTGTCAACTATAGTTAACCATGGTCTACTAATCAACCCCATGCACGAGTCCTCAACTAGAACAACCACATTATTAGTGATTGGTATAAGCTGATCAATGTCATTTTCCAACTTTTATATGTGAATTGATGCTATTATAAGGTGGAAAAGAGAGGGAATTAGCGTATAGAAACCACTTTATTGATGTGATTGTGATTGTGTTAGTTATTAATATTACACTAATTCTTATTAATAAATTTTCTTATAAATAAAATTTACTTTTAAAATATCCCATCAAAATCATGTGATAATTATTCTCAATTATTGATTTGTAAGGTGAAGATTGAAAGGACTTGTTATTAAGTTTAGATATATATTTTTTTACACATGGTTTAAAGAGCCCACATATTAGCCCATAAAATAATGGAAATTTTGGCAAGATTATGAAAAAATCCAGTAGAAATTTTTGAAAATTTGGGTTACAACTCTCAAACTTCAGGATTTTGGGTGCCCCACGAGTTCGTGATAGTGATAAATCCATTCTCACCATATAAAAAATAAAATAAAATAAAATATTCAAACACTCTAGCATTATGATTTTTTGAATTTGTTTACCTAATTCCAACCAAAATGTTATCGTCTAGACAAATTTGTGGCATCGGTACACAATGCTATTTTTTAAAGTGATAAATAAATTTTAATAATCCAAATTATCATCATACTTTTTTGTTCATAAAATATTTGAATCTAATGTATAATTATATTATTTCATGATTCACGAAGTACATTATTCAACTCTAAGAAATGATCAAAGTTGATCTTTTCCTGGTAGGTTAAAGATTAACTTCCAAGAAGGAAAAATTATATTCAAAAACTACTTAAAGGAATAGCAATTTTAAAGCAAATTCTAAAAAGCCCACAAATTAGCTCAGAAATAATGAAAATTCTTGCAAGATTACGACAAAATCCAATAGAAAATTTTGAAAATCTGGGTTACAGCAGTCAAAATTTAGGATTTTGGATGCCCGAAGGATTTTTGATGACGTTGAATCCATTTCCACCATCCAAAAAAGGTTCAAAGACTCGACTGTTGTGTCAGTAGACAACGCTTAGTTTTAATCTCCTTTTTTTTTACCATAATAAACGCAATCTATTTTTTAATATATATTTACATTATTTTTCCTTTTTACACTCGGTCCATGTTAGTATAACCAATGAGGTACTCTTAGCACTGTAACATTGAAAAAATATCTCTTCAAATTGCAAGAAATATTTGGGAGAAAATCACATCAAAATGTATCTGCCCACATGCGTCCCTAGTTCATCATTAGGACAAGATGGATAAACAAATCATGACATCAGATTAAATAAGGATAGCCATGAAGAGAATATGACAAGATGGATAAACAAATCATGGCATTAGATTAAATAAGGATAGCCATGAAGAGAATTAATTTTGTGTTTCGAACCATGTGACATGGTTCATCACGAGGACAAGATGGATAAACAAATCATGACATCATATTAAATAACATTAAATAGGAATAGGGATGAAGAGAATTAATTTAACGTTAGAATCTCATAGTCAGTTTTGACTCGAAATTATAAATTTATTAACATTTTAATATAATGAAACTCACTCTTAGAATGTAACTCTTAATTAATAATTTGAAAATAAATAATATTTCATAATTAAATAAAAATATCTAGGATTAAATAGATTAATATCTTAGGTCATACTTAAATAAGGAAGTGTCTACAGAGGTAGAGGAATTGCCCAGAATCCACACAAAAAAAATTCAAAAAATCTTGCACTAGGAGTGTTTGAATCATGTTTTTGATAGTGAAAATAGATGCACCCTCAAAAACCTCTAGAGCACCCAAAACCTTGAAGTTTGATAGCTGTAACCTGGATTTACAAAAATCCCTCCCTGTTTTTATCAAAATCTTGCCGGAACAAAAAAGAAATCTAATTAGACTACTGCCTTTTAAAGGCAAAAAAGAAATCTAATTAGACTACTACCTTAAATAATACATTAATGTCGGAATTGGAAAAACAAATGTCAAAGAAAAAGGTAAATATTTAATAGATAGATAAAAAAATTATTTTATTTATTTATTTATTTAACTATTTATAGACTAAATATGTGTAGATTAATTACATAAATATTTAATTTTAGATAAATAAATTTATAGCTAAATAATATTTTATTTATTTATTTATTTACTTGATTATTTATTCAATTTTTTGAAAAATAAAAATGGTTTGACTAAGTAAATATATAATTGATTTTTAAGTTTTGAAATACAGGTTAATAAATATTGGCTTTTGATTAAATAAATAAAATATTTAGTTTTATAAATATTGGTTTTTTATTTAGTTTTGAACTCAAAAAATAAATAAAAATAACAAAATGAAGGACTAATAAAAGAAACAATATTATGAAAATAAAGATTATTAAAAGAAATTATGAATACAAAATATATATAAATCAAGATTAAAAGAAAAAATAAACAATAGAAAGGAAAAAGAGAAGAACAAACAATAAAAAGTATAAAAAGGAGAACAACAAACCATAAAAAGATATAAAAAGATATAAAAAGAGAGCCAGTCACAAAAATAAGAAGTTGAGAGAAAGGAATATTACCAAAAATTAAATGAAAATATAAAAATATTAAAAGAAAAACAAAAAAAAATTGAGAAGAAAGGGTGGGACTCTCTGTTTATCAATCTTATCAATAAACGAGACTTACTTCTTCAATAGAGAGATGTGATATGTGATGTTTTATCTTTTTCGCATGCTCTATCAAAACTGAGAAACAGATTCTCCCATATTTAATTTCTGCATAGTTCTTTGAACTTTTCAAATGAGGCAAATGACAGTTGCACACTCCAATCTAAGTTGAAAATTTCGCTAGGCCCCACTTTTTGAGCACTCGTCATAGGCCCGAAAAATTCGCACAACACATCGTTTCACGCTGACGGGGAGTCCGATCACGGACCGACGTTGCAAAAGGAACCCCGGATTATCCACAGTATTCGAATGGTTAGCGTTTTGAAATCCGAAAAATCGACGTATATATTTATTATTTTTTTGGTGATAGGTTTTTATTCTTTCGACCGTTTACATCTCCACCTAATCAATGATTGCTTTTTTGTGGTATTTTTGCTTTTAAAATTTTTAATTATATTATGGAAAAATTAACCTTGAATGGAAATGAGGTACTGGAACTCCTTTTGGAACTACTTCACCGAGAAAACATTTATAGTTTGAGAGACTGGAACCTTCTATTTGCATAAAAAGAATCAAGGAAAAAACTGTGTAAAAGTAAGACTGAAGCTAACTAGAAATTCAAGTAAATAAGAGGCCGATTCTGGAGTTTGCCAACAGAGTCGCTAATAATAGCGCGATTACCAGTCCTCTGCGTACCCTAATGGGTTAGCCGCAGACAGAGGCCTCCAGCAGAGAATAAGTCACAGAATTAAAGAGGGTATTCTAAAAAATAAAACCCTCATACCAAAGTGTAACAGCTGATAATGTGTTCGCATATATAATTCGAATTAGTAACTTTACTGTAAATGATAACAGAAGCTACCCCTCCAACTCAAGACTAAAACCCAGCATATTCCAAAGACAGTAATGCATGCAAGAATATAACAGAAACAGAACCATGACTCTAGCTAGAGTATAACCAAACATCTGGAGCAGAAATCGAACAAGCTGAGCATTATTACGGAGAAGAGATAATATCCATGTACACATATCAGAACAGTGAAACGAACGGCTGACCATAACTTAAATATGAAAGTCGAATGACTTATACACATACATATCCAGGAGAAGAGACAAATGTACAAAATTATACAACTTCAAAGCCGAAGCGTAATCGGCACCAAAACCTTACAAGGCCCCCTGCTCTTGCAAATGAGCGGGCTAAAACCTAAGTACTAAAACTGAACTTAAACGTTTACTATCTCACGGAGTACATACGGTAGAAATCCCTTTACTGGGCAGTGGATACCATGGCGTGAAGCACCCTCCAGGATAAAAACCCGAAACCCTTCTAGGGCAGAGTCTGGAAAACCAACCTGGTAAGGGAAAGACAAAGTAAGACACCGCTTAAACAAGCGCATCCTTTTCCTCCACATTCCATATAGTTTAGTTGAGGACAACAAAAAATAAACATACCCGGAAGGTACTCGCACGCCATGTCGGGAAGGGGAGCTGCCTCACCTTCACAACCGACAGCACTCCACGTTCTCAACAACACAACCTGCAAACAACAATTTTCGTGTAGCGATGCTGACATTCTTGCATAAGAAAGAAAGTGAACTTAAGGAATAACAATGCAAGGAAAACGATCAGAGTAAATACAAATTCAACTGGCAGAAAGAAAAGCTGACCAAACCCCATGGGAGAGGAACTACCAGACCACCTCTGCAACATGCAGTAAGTGAAAGACCACCAGACTGCGGATCGGGCAGCCTTCAACCAAAGCAGAGGAACCCCAGCAGAGCGCTGGAACCAAAGGTAGCAAATGAGTTCCAAAACCTTGCAAGCGAGACTGAAAAGTCACCTGGAGCGATACTAGCCGTGCGATGGAATGGCTTGGATCTCCACCGTCGATGCGTCGGAGGATCCCGAAGTAAGCTGACACCTCTGCAATGTCCATTAAACCGACATTGCAGAGAGGTTAATAGACAGTGATTAAAGAGTTGTCTATAATGCGACTTTTTGGAGATTCCGGTGACGGAATCCGGCAGAAGAAATTCAGGTTAAATCTTGATTTGTTGCAGTTAAAATGGTTTTTTTACTGCATATTTGGATTCAGCACCCTGGAAAACCCCTGGGACGCTTTCATTGTGCAGAAACTAGCTATCAAACTTGCGATTCCAATAAATTCCTTCCGGATTTCGACCGGAAAAACCCACCAGAAAAGCTTTCAAAAAGTCGCGTTATAGACAACGGCGTGATTAAATGGGGTAAGCTCGAGGCGGAGGCTATACTGTCACGCTCCGGTTGAGAATATATTAAATGTAAACTGAGAAGTACTGTCCTAGCACCCCAATGTTAACTCAACTCAAACGACTGTAATCCAGCTGTCATATATTAGTTTAAAAACAATAAATGTTGTCCGGCGAGATTGATGTAAATAAATTTACATGTGTATATTCGCATGGTAAAGCATTATATTAATGTTTATAGTGATAAATGAATATCTTTCGGATTTTTATTTTTTTTGGGAGGTCTGACAAAGGTGAATGTTAATAAAAAACATTTCGGATTTTTGTTTTTTTTTGGGAGGTCTGACAAAGGTGAATGTTAATAAAAAATTATTATTATAATTAAATGTTTTTCAAAAATAAAAATATTTTTATTAATAAAATAATAAAAGGTGGTGGTGGTGGCAGTGGAGGATTTGTTTCACTATTATATTATATATAATTAAAAATGAAAGTCAAAAAATGTTTTATATTACTATTATTTTAATTGAAACAAGAATTTTTTGGAAAATCAATGATTTCATTTATTAGTTTCACTATTATACTACTTATTCAACAAATGTTATTTCATAAATGTTAGTTTTAAAAGGGGGGGCCAGTCCCCTTGCAGAATCAATATATTAGGCCATCTGTACAAATATTTACATATATTTATGTCACATCAATCACATCCATCAAATACACATATTGCTGCACAGCAGCTACACAAATTGTGGATCGAACTTGGGCGGGGAGCGAGTCAGCTGTCAGCCCCGCCATTGAACCATGCACTCGCGTGCAAATATTAGTTACAACACTTGATGTAACATCCTAACAATAATTTCATTCATATATATATATATAAATTTATTTATTTATTTATTTATATATTACTATTATCAACCTAGGTATAAATCCACAACCCAAATAGACATATTAATTATTGAAATGAATACAATATAAAGGTAAAGGTTTACTCTATTGAGATATTTGTACTCCAAGCTTTATTAAACATGTGGATAAGTGATCGTGGAGTGCTCTGCTATTACTACCACACTTAATTCACATTTAGTTATATGTGATTGGTTCCACATGAATCAATGCATGGCGGATAGCCTACCTAAGGCGTGGCTCCGATGTCCCATCCTGTCAGGCGTCTTAGCTCAAGACTCTTGATATCCTGCCCTCAATCCGACGGCGTGCACAGTCTCGAAAACTGATACCCTCCTTGACTTCACGCCCTCGAACCTCGGATGGCTCATTATTGCTCTTGCTTGGCCCTATTTCGTTGTTCTGCTATGGCTATGATTTCCTCCAGCGCTTTCTCGAATAGAAGGTTTGCCTTGGATTGCTAGAGGTTGAAAGGGACTCCATTTACTTACAGGTAAGGTTTGCATTTGGAGTTCTGGTTGATTTTAAAAGCTCGGTAATAAGAAATATAGAAACCCCACGGTTGTCTTGTTATAACCTATGCTAAGTCTTATCATTGTTTTGTAGGTATGGGCTCGGAGGAGTCGGGGTAGCCGACAACAACCAGCTCCCTGCCGCACCAAAGAAGAGGTATAAGGGTTTACCATAACCTTACAACTTGTTCACTTCAGAGTTATTATTGGTTTCTTTTCCTCTTATTCGCTCCATACTTAATTTAATAGTAACCCTCCTTGATCTCTACAAATTCCTTTTTGTGGCATGGAATGTCGCGATAATAGGTAAGAGCACTAAAACTCACTGTCTATTTTCTATTCGCCGGGAGGTTTCACCTAAATCAGCTATTACTAACACCTTACAGCCCTCTCGTGCAGGTAAACCCTGGTATGGAAATCTAAAGCTTTTGGTCTATAATTTCCAAGGTTGTATGGGCTTATACACTCCCGATTCTTTTACAGGTTGGCGTCCTAAACTTATAGGCTATGTATTCCTGTCGATACCAAGTTTTGCTGGCAAATTTTACTCTCTAGGGTTTTTAATTTACATTTTGCAAGCCAGACATTACTGTCCAGCTATCTCTGCAACAAGTTTGATTATCAATTACTGAATATGAACCTTGGTTTAACGATTGTAAGGGTGTTGAAATGTTATTGTTCTTAAGACTCGAAATTCTCTTTTAATGGCCTCACAAGCTATACAGCGTCGTTGGGGAATTATTCATGTACTGTTAAGTTAAATTCGAACTATTAGTTTTCTCTATTTGGTCACTATAATGGTTATTGTAATTATGCTAGCTAGCGGTTGGTGTTTGTTCATTTAGTTCGATGTATAATGCACATGTTTTAGTCTTGATGCAAGGGTTTCGTGCATTTCGGTTATATTCTGGGTTATCAAATTCTAGGTGTTGTGATCTTATTTTCACCTGCATCGTATTTTTGACTTAATTTTGATGTAAATGGATATGTTGAACTAGATGTGAGGCTTCGACGGAAATGCGTCGAAGTTCTTATTGTATACTGAACATTTTCATTTATCTTCGTTGTGAATTTTATGGGAAAAGTGCTATTCCAAGATATTACAGTCAATTAGGTATATGATTACATTGATAGATTTTATTTCTTTCTTTCATCGAAAGGAATAGGGTTTGACATGTAATCAATTATTCGAAATATATTTCCATAATCTGTTGAGAAGGATTTGTATAGATTTGTATATCCAATTCATTAGGGTAAAACTCTGCACAGAGGTGATCCCTCTATTTTTGTTTCTTTGTTTAATTTGTTTATTTATTCTGTAAGCTAGAAATAACTTCTAAAATTCATCATTCTCAATAGTATTCTAAGGTTTGATTTATATATCTATTGGTCATTAAGTCATAATAACTACTTTGTTTTTGTTTCTTTGTTTAATTTGTTTACTTATTCTGTAAGCAAGAAATAACTTCTAAAATTCATCATTCTCAATAGTATTCTAAGGTTTGATTTATACATCTATTGGTCATTGAGTCATAATAACTACAGTTTGACATTCATAATATACTCGCATACTACATATTTAATATCTGATATTTCTAAAATCATGTAAATAGACTAACTCAAAAACTAAGACTCTCCATATTATGTACTTGTTACCATGCAAGCAATAATGATAAAATAATACTTTCCAGAAAGTCTCCCTTCGTCAGTACTAATGGCCTCAGGACTATTGTCCAGCCTTCAATTTGTACTCAGCTCCAGTAGCCTCTTTTGCTCTATGCCCCTCACTATATTACCTCTCTCATTACCTCTCTCAGGGAGAGGGTAACCACTTCTTGGCAACTGTTCTTTTAAATGAATAAACTGTTCTATTTAAAGTATTACCACCTATAATTTAGGTAATTTTCACATGCGTTTCTTGGTTCCTTCCAATAACAGTTCATATTCCTTATCAAATTAAATAACATTTTAAAATACCCTTTTTGTGAAAACAATCATAATAAACCTCGTGGAATTTTATGAGACTTGGGGGTGTTACACTTGAACCTATATAACTCGCAAAACAAATTGTTCACCAAACCATTATTTTAATTTTGATAAAAGTTATCATTAATAATATTATTATTTTTAATTTATAAATTAAATATTTTTACTTGGTTATATATAAACGTTTATTAATTAATATTTACAAATTAAATAATTCTTACTGATAATTAAATAATAAATTATTCACTTATATGCTAACAGATTTAACTTAATTTAACATCCCTATCTTATTTATAGAATAATTTATTTATTTTAATTTAATTTAAAATCATAGGTCATCTCCCTAAGTAGAGTAGCTAATTTGAAAATAACACCATTGTGAAGTGTGTGTATATATATATATATATATATATAATCGTTTATCACATTTCCAAGATAAAATTAGCCATGGAAAAAATAATGTGCTCAATAAACTAATGAGGTGTCTAGTTCACCACATGAGAGCCATTCACCACAACTGAATTTTTTTTTAAAGGAATCATTTTTCACAACTAGTAAATTTTAAAGTGGATGACTTATTATAAAAATAATGATGTAGATTAACTAATATACTAATTAAATAATCTATAAATAAATGAAAATATTTAAAATATTTATTTTAATTATGGATAGAGCAAGTAGTGAGAGGAATCAAATTTCTTAAGATGTAAATATTTTTGAAGTGTAAAACTTAAAAAAACACTGTTTAGACTTCACTAGATTTGATGTATATAATTTTCATTATTTAAATTGTATTTTTGAATGTACAAATAGATTTAATGATTGGAAAACCTTATTCGACATTTGAATTGTGTAGACCACACAACTCAACTTTCTTGTTTTCAATTTTTTTTAAACCATATATAATATATATCTAGTTGAGATTGAGTATTTTACTTAATATGGTCATCAAAATAGTTTATTTCTGGACCTTGCCAGCATTGATTATCTTTTTCTTATTAATATTACTTAATTCGTAATATTACAATATTTTATCTATAACCCACATTCAATTTTATTATTATTCTTATTATATTTTTAAAAATGACATTAATTTTATATTAAGAATTGATTGAGTACACCTCTATCTTATTACTCTTATCACAAAATAATCGAATTTTTTTACTTTCAATTACTTTTTTTTGGGGGCATTAAAACATTTTATTTAACATTTCCTTCCTATAAATACAAAACTTATATTGAAATAAATTAGTTACCATGTATATAGATTTTACATTGAGATATTTTAGAAAAGTACAAGAATTATGTATCTGGCTAGCATTAAAAAGTGAAAATTAAATTATTTCACATGGACGTTAAATTTATTTATTTATTCTAAAGACATCTCCTTGATATTTTTAATTAAAATGTTAATAACTAATTGCTCAACAATTCAACAGGGCCTCCACACACCACTAATAAATCTCTTACTCTTAGTAAATCAGGTTCTTCGTCTCCATCGGCCGGTTCTGTCAACAGATCCCCATTTTAATGAAGAGGTCGTGGATGTTCCAGGCTACAGAATCCCCTCTACAAGCGTTATGTTTGTCAACATATGGGGTCTTGCACATCACCCAAATTGTGGGACCAGCCTTTCGGATTCAGGCCGGAAAGATTCGAGGACGGATCGAAAACCAATATAAATATCGGCGGGAATGGCTTCATATTCCTGCCCCTCTCCTCTGCGAGGAGGAAGTGCCCAACGGCGAACATGGCGGACGTTAAGTCGCACCACGTTGTAGCCCTTCTTGCGCAGGCGTTCGACTAGTCTCTTCCAGAGGGCCAGGTCGATTTTAACATGAAGGATTTGGAGTTTCTAGCCCCATGAAGTTCCGGTTACTTGCATTCCTTACACCTAGACCAGGTGATGGGGCTCACAATGCTGGCAATGTGCGGTGAATGTTTCATTCCAATATGTCCAAAAGTTGGACATGGTACTAAAGGTTTTGTGCCACCCATTTGGGTTACTATGTCATATCTCATGGAGTGAGTGAGTCTGGGTTTATGGATGTGTATTATTTGTTGCATTAGATGTATTCTAATCATGTATATTAGAGTGATCATAATCAAATACATCATCATTTTATATATTTTTTATATATTTTGATATGACAAGTAGCATTATAATAACCACTTTCTATGTTTTAATTTTAAAATTCAATATTTTTTTCTATTTTAAAGACATTTTCTATACGTATAAATATTTCGTTTTCTATATCTATAAATATTAATGAAATTAATAATTTTTAAAGGTTACGATATTATTTTATTATTAAAAATAAAATGACTGTTTCAAATTTTTGGAGGATGACCATTTCAATTTGTCTTTTTAGCCATTATGCCATATGACCCCTTCAAGTTTTCTATTTCATTTTCTATCCTATTTTAAGGTTATTTATCTATATATATATATATATATATATATATATATATATATATATATATATATATATATTATATCGTTTTGATTTTTAAAATGGGGATTTTTATTTTGTGTTTCAAGAATATGTCATAAAAATAATTTTAGTCGATTTCAATAGAATCTAAATAATTTGTATGATTTTTATTTTGTGTTTCAAGAATATGTCATAAAAAATAATTTTAGTCGATTTCAATAGAATCTAAATAATTTGTATGATTGATGAAGCATTAACTTTTATTATATTCGTAGAAAAGAATGTATCATAATCATCAATATTTTATAGAGAGAATGGATAGATTTGTAAATTCAATAATTTATAGTCTAAAGCTTACAAATCTATGTTTCATAGATTTCCTACATGGAAATTAGAAATAAGGAAGAAACATACATATATCCTTGTGCCAAGGGATTTTTCACAATAGTGTTTGACTTATTTGAGGACAAAGATTGAAACTTGAACTTTTGTCAACGGTTCTAGGGAAACCTTGGTCAATGGTTCTAGGGAAACTTTGATCTCTACATGAAACCCTAGACTCCAATTTTTGACCCCTCTTTGAACTCCTTCTCCACGATGCTCATCTAGGTAAGCTTGCTTAACCTCCCTCTACATTTATAATTTTCTAAGAGATAGTGGAAATGCTTTAGTTGTATTTCATTTGAAATTCATTAGGTGAAGTGCTAGTGTATTGCAACATATGCATGCATGTGTATACATGGACTTCAGTAAGGAAATTTTAGCAAACATCAAATTTTGAAGGATATGTTTCGAGTTAAAAGTTGGATTGTGATCAAGTCCCTTTTAGATGAAAGGCATGCTTTGTAACATAACACATTGCTACCCATTGCATCAAAGTCTCAAAGGTATGGTCGTCAAGGAAATCTTATCACAACCAATGGTGCAATGGAGTAATGGAAGCCCATCATCTAATCAACAAGGATCCATTGATGTCCTCCTAGATCCCCTCTCTAAAGCTATCCTAGATGGTTGCTTTGTCTTTGGAACCTCATGCTGATGTCATTGCATCAAGGGGTAGGCATTCTCCCTAGGTTAGAATATAATCAGGTCAAAGTATTGACTAGGGGCCACAAAATGTGGCTAGGGAGAATGACCCAGAGAGAATCAAGTCCCAAAGTGCTCCCCAAATGGGTGAGTGAGTGCCTCTAGCATTAGACAAGAAATTTACCATTCAATTAACATGTAGGAATGGTAATATCCCAGGGTTTCACCATAGGTCATAGGTGTTGACTAGGTTCCAAGTGACAACTTGGATAATTGGTGAATTGTTCCAAGTGATGACTTGTTGAGAATGATGTTGATGCATGATGCTTTCCATAGGTAGTGGATTGACACATCAACATAGATAGCTTATTCAACGACAATCATTCCCTCTAGGTCAAGAATTAGGGAGAATGGTCCGACAAAGGAAAGTCATTCTTCTTGTGTCAATTATGTTGACTAGAATTAGGAAGAACTATCCTAGAGGCCTAGAATCACTCAGTTGAGTGGGTGCCCTTTAGCATCAGTCTCAAACTCTCTAGAGAGGTTGAGTGAGCACATTTAGCATTAGGCCCATAATTACTCATGAAGAGTGAGGTCTTTGGAGATTCACCACAAGTCAAAGATATTAAATAGATTGATGGTTAACCAAGACTAGTCTAGGTCAAGAGTATCGACCAGGATGATGGTGATGATACACCATAGGTCCGAGGTACTGACTAGAATTATGATGACTAGTTGATGCAAATGATGTATCATGGGTCAGAAGTACTGACCGAGATTATGGTGATAATACAACATAGGTCAGAGGTACTGACCATAGTTATGGTAACAAAGTGATGTTGATTTACTGTGAGTCAGAGTTGTTGACTAGGATTATGGTAATAGAATGATGTTAATGTTGATGATAAATGATGAACCTTTTCTTAGAGAAATTTGTCAATAAGAGAACATCTGGTGTTGGGTGTGTTATTTTTTATTTTATGTGGACCCAAGGATGGGGGGCAAACCTAAATATGGTGGGCAAACCTACCCATGTTTTTGTGCATGGTTTTTGGGCATGGTGGTTTTTTCCCATGGTATTTGTAGATCTGGTCAAGGGAACTACAAGTATGTTCTAATCCAGGGTTAGTGGATTGGGGTTTATGAATACTTCGACATGTATATATATGTATTATAACATTAAAAGGAATATAATGAAAAATCAATATGGTATTCCTGGTTTTGGGATCCAGGGGAATTTTTTTGTGTATATGTAATGTTTCAAACTAGAAACTATAGTGAATATCAATAAATACACTAAATCGCAGCCAAGAATTCTCACACATGCAGGCACAAATTTGAATTAACAACCATATAACTGAGCCATTTTATTGATTTTAAAGTTGTAACTGAATATAATGGAGTGAATATGTATAAATTGGACTTGCTACTGCAAGCATGAAATACCCAGGTGGGAAACTAAGTGAAATCTCCAACTGAAATGACTCGATCTATCCAAACGCATTGCCCATAAATTGTTGTTGTTGTTGTTGCTGCTAGAGGCAAACTGTGAAATGAACACTTGATACCACTCCAAAATTTCTGAAAATTAGAGGGAGGCTCTTCACACCCCAACCAATAAAACCCATAAATATTTTGAGCTAATTCTAGTTGACCCAGATGCCCAAAATAATGCGAAAATCCTTGTTAAACCAACAATTCACCTTGCTATAAGAATGAGGATATCGGGCTTGAATATCGCCCAATTTTTTTTGTAAAATTAACTAGAGTCTCCTCTCACCAAACCCACAAAAATCGAGAAAAATCTCAAGCTGAATCCACCAGTCACTGAAACCCCAAAATTAGTGTGCAACCCTTCACAGTCTACTAGTGAGCTACAAAAATCAAACTGCTACAAGAATGCACAATTTCCCCAAAGGGAAACTCCTCCAAATCCCAACAAAAGTCCTTCCTCAAACTTTCATCCAAAATAAGCTCTAATACCCGAAAAAACACTACTGCTCAACCCCTGCAAAATAGCTAGAAATCCAACCCACAATAGTTGATCCTCCAATGAGCAATTTGAACAACCTCTATGCCCAAGGAGTGGAAAACTGAGTGAATACCTGCAATAAAGCTCTGTGGAAATCCTGAATTGGACTCCCCAAATTACCTCACTACGGAGACACTCGAATTTCTCCGAAATGAGGGTGGAATTCTGCTTGGAAATTCCTTGTGCTAAACAACACTGGTTGACTTGGCTAAGAAGCTCAAGAAAACTCTCCAATTCTGAAATGAAATGCCAAATAGAATGATCAAAATGAGGATCTAGCCTTCCTTTTATTATTTCTTTCCCTTCCTCACACCATGGGTCGATTTCTCTTGCACTATGCTTTGATACTATGGTTTGATTCTTCTCATGGTTCGATTTCCATTTTGGTAACCTCCACAACTTATCTTTACTTTAATTTTTCTTTTATCCTAAGTTTGGCCTTCTTTTCTCTCCAAAAATTATATTGAGCCATCATAACCCATTTTCCTAAGTTTATTTTCCAAAAATATTTATTATTTGCCAAAATTGTAAAATTGAGAATTTCCCTTAACAAAATTATTAATTATTGGGGACATGACAATCCTCCCCGCCAAAAATTGCTTGTCCTCAAGCAATGCTTGAACAAGTGCCCTCTTTGACTGTTGATCACCATTGTAACCACGAATAATACCAGGGTCCCAAATGTGCCACTGAGTCATCCCCAATCTCAACACTGTCTTGACATGAAGGAATCCCTCGATACTAGGATCCCAAGCCATCTTGATCAATGTGAATCAAACCTTACTCCATTAGTTGTCCAACTAGATACAGGTACCAAAATCCCTCTGCATACTATCAATAAGTAGAGCATCGTGATAATGTAGGACTCTGTCCAACTCCCCATGAAGTTGCCCTACCGAGTAGTCCACCTCATGCACTCCAAGAGTAAACTCTTGATGACACAACACAATCCCTGTGGGGATGAATTCTTTCCTGCATGAACTTCCCCTAGTATCCTCCCGCCAACCAACCTGCCATGATGAGGAAGTCTCCCATGCTATCAGCGAGTTGCTAAAGCCTCAGGGAATATTTGAGTGATCTCCTCCTATAGTAGCCAGCTCTTCCCTAAAGGTCGTTGAGCGGTAAAGTAATATGATGTCCGGGTCCCATGCCCATCACAGAAAGAAACTGTCCTGCTGACCCTGTAACACTCTGGTCATGACTAACTGCCTACTATGCTCGTACCAGAACCTCCTCTCCTGTAACTCTCGACCATAATATATGTGATGATTGAGGCTAAGCTCAACCTACTAATATGACTCAACAACGCTCACGCCTATCACTCCATGGCTGGCCCTAATCTTGAACAACCACATACCTCACCATATGATGAAGACCTCGGTGATCCCCCATGTCTTAACCTGATAATGAACCAGATCACCTACTATTTGGATTTTACTCACTAAGTAATGGAGTGTCCCACCAATCAACTGGATCTTTGGATCCAATAACCTGGAAGTCCACAACTCCCAATCCTCACTGCCTGCTACTGTGACATGATGTTAGCTGTTGGGACCCCTTTGTGCCTCGTCTCTGACCCTTGTATGTATCCAATGGATGGGCATCCAAATTAAGAATTTGTCCCACGTCTGACAAACTATTCTACTCCTACCAAACCACACAGCGAAATTTGTTATCCCATCTCCTGATGATGTACCTAGTTACTTCCTGGAACCTAGGCATCCTCCTGCTAATGAGGACTATCATCCCCTATACCTCATGCTCACATAAAACCTTGGGTTGTCCCACCGAAAGTGCACCCTGCAACTCACTCACGGTCACCTCCCTAAGTGTGAACTTAGGGGTGGAGCATATGCTACCTCTGTAGAAAACCATGCACTCGCAAAGCCTGTACCTATCAGCTCGTGCCCTGATCAAATGCCACCATTGAGAAGTCTCTCTCAAGATACTTTGTGTCCCAACTAACTGTCTCGAGTGAGCCTCTTGCATCTTGCTGCTCGCGATGAAGGAATCAAGGGAAAACACCCAACTCTGTTGCACATGCAAACAATGTGGCAGTGAGACATGCATGGAAGTGCCCCTGAATATCATCCAATGATGCTCATCAGTGTCCCCATCGATTCTCTCTTTATCTCTTAGACCAATTGGTTTTTTCAGTAGCTTCCTCTCACTAGATATGTTAAGCGATGATGGTATCCCCTCATAATTGAATTCTCCATTGAATTTTCCACTTAAATATTTTCCTAGACACATTAATAAAATGCAAATATTTTCTTAGACACATGGAAGCATCTGATAAGGCCATGTGTAAAGCATTCCATGTAGAAACAATGGTCATTTCATCCCAAGAAGGATTTCTCAAGCAAAACTTAGGTCTCAACATTTAAAAAGGGTCAAGATCCGAGAACTAATGGAGTCTGAAAGACAAAATATTTCAAGAGATTTGTCAGAAAAATTTTCGTCCCACTGTGGGGCTTCACATAAGCTAAAACACTTGAGAAGTGAATGGGTTAGAGTGATATTGACATAAAAATTTCCAGGAAAATATCCATAATTTGTCAAGAAAATGTTCGTCCCATTGTGGGATGATTAGGAAGTGAATGTGGAAGGGTCAACTTGAGAAACGAGAGCCAGTATGGGACAAATATTGTTAATTAACAAATAAGATTCTGTCACACCTTAGGGTTTTGCCAAAACAATTCCAATAAAAGAGATCACTATCTGAGATATTCATGTCTCAAGAGATGGGAACAAGAACTGTTAATCGACAACACGCTTAAAAACTTAGGAATTTTTTGTTTTGTTGAAGATTTTATAAGTGATTTGTCTATGAAATATGTACAAGGTGGAAATCCATCACAATTTTACAAAGAGAAAATTATATATATAAGTAGGATATGCAAACTTAAAAGGGTCCCCATTTTTTATGGATTAATTACAAAATGGGGGATTGCTATTTTACTACAATACAACCCGAAACTAAATTATTAATCTCTTAATCTATCTATGTATTGTTCTTACCCAATGAGGACCACCACCACTATACCAACAAAATATGTATTTAATAAATATACTACTACTACATGTATGTTGTTATGTATACTAGTATAAATATAAACATAATATGTGAGTATATATATTGGTATATATACTGGCATAATATGTTGTTATATATAATATATGATATCTATATAATATTATTTTGGTGTATATATACTTGTACATATATTGGTATATATATGCTGACATATATATGAACATAATATCAATATATCTATGGGTATATATACATACACATATACCTAATTTTGGCTATTCACTAAAGATTGCATGAGGACTTGCAAAGTCTTAAGTATGGGGGAAACATTGGGCTTTCATTTTGAGGCCTTTACTACTATAAAAAGTGTGAGTTTTTCCTTTTCTACTCCCTCTTGTAGCCGATTATCATTCCAATTTTATCACAATTAGTTTCATTATGGTCATCACATGTTGATGAGGTGTGATGTTGTTAAATTCAATGCTCTTTCCTGATTTTTAATGAGTTATTTGAGCTAGAGCTTTCCTTTTCTAATATTAGTATCAGATCTTGTAACCCTAGTAATGATCTAGTAACCAAAATCATTAGTTGTCATATCTATGCACCCCAGGGTGAAATATGTCACATGCTTTTCATTGTTATGTGGCTTGAGATAGATCAAATTTGGTTGGATTGCTCCTATTTTAGACAAGGAAGGCACCAACCCACAATTAATGCTATAATCAAACGCAGGGTAGTAATGCATACAACACAACAACAGTTGAATAATTAATCAATTTTGAGGTTTTGGAAAGTGGTATGGATATTTTCATGCATGCCATGTCATGAAAATATCCTATGCCAAATACAAGAAATTACCCATGTTAGCGAGAGCTATATTTGTCAATGGCATTACGCCCTACTCTATTTTTGGGATGCAAATAGTTAACAAGTATGTGTGTCCTCAGGAGTTATTCATGGTTCAATACACCCTCCCTATATTATATAACATCTATAATAAGTAAAGGTCAAAGGTCAATGTTTGTAATATTAAAGAATTGGTCAAGAAAGTAGTTAATTTGTGTATTACAAAATTGTTCAAATGGTCCAATATGAAGGCCATATGTTGGTGTATATTGCAGTTTGATGACAAGGCATATGTGGATCCATGATAAGTCTATGAAAATTGTCTTTATGATTGTAATGCGAATTTGTGTATTCCTCTTTTAATATAAGTGATGTTATTCTGAGTTTTATTTCATAGAAAATTACTTATACTATAGTTTTTCTTTATAGCGCAAGTCAATAGGTAGGCCCCCCCTACCTAATTTGCATTGCAAATTCATTGATTTCTTAGTTAGATTAGGTAATTAGATAAATTTATATTTATATTTATGTTATGTAGATTAATATTTTAATTCTCTATAATTTTAGTTCTTGAACTTTCACATGTTCTTCATTGAAAAAGTGTGGATTCCCTATAGAGGTTAGGCACTGAAGGTTGAAGAATGAAAGTGTTTTTTAAGGAATTGAAAAACTATTTGATGCCTATACAAAACAAAGTACTGTGATCAAAGCTCATAAAATTCTTTTGTAAACATAATCCCAATGATCATGCAAACTTGTAGCATTTTACTTTCTTCCTAATTAAATTTTATCTTTTAAGTGTAAAGTGTGGATTCCCCCTATAAAAGTTAGGAATTAAAGGTTGAAGAATGAAAGTGCTTCTTAAGGAATCATAGAATCATTTAATGCCTCAATGCCAAACAAAGTGCTACTGAAAACATAAACTCAGTGATCCAACAAAACTCTCTAGACCTTTAATTTTTTGTCTGATAGAATTTTATTGCTAGTTCATGCCTTAGAGCAATAGATTGTAAGAGTTTTTTCCTAGCTTGAGAATCATTTCTGTACTAGTTCCACACATACAATGTTGGTGTTTATAAGTTTATGACCACATATTGACAATTGAATATAATAGAGTTTAAGTAGCTAAATTTCTTGAGAATAACATTTTCAAACTGAAGGAGGTTGTATACAATCAATTTTGAGCAACCTCCTCAAACCAAAATAGGTTACTATAATGTAAGGTTCCTTAAATTTAATGTGGATAAACTCTTGAAAATTTAGGAACCCTCTCCAAAGTTAAGAATAGGAGGCGGCACAAAATATATTTTAAATATCCTTCTCAAAAATCAATTTCAAACAACCTCCTCAAAGAGATTTTATGTGGATAAACTTTTGAAAATCTAGGAAACCCTTCAAATTTAAGGATAAAATCTTAATAGGAGGCATGCCTATGATAACAAACACTTTTTAATCGAAAAAAAGGTACAAAAGGACTCATTCTTCCTAGCCATTTAAAAAAAACTCTAACAACTTCAAGTAATCTTCTCAAATTTGAGGAAGAATTCTATAGTATACCTACTATATATTATTAGATATATTATCATAATGTAATAAAAAAATATCATGTAGTAATTGTTCTATAGCTAATTATTATTACATATTAACCAAAAGTGACCATTGGTTAAGAACATGTGTTTCTTCCTAAGAAGTAAAAGGTTTAAATCTAAAGAGGTTTTCCCATAAAGCTATGAAAGATGTATAATTTTTTCTTTTTTAAATTAAATAGAGTTATATTCTTAAACTTAAGTCTATAATGTTTACATATTTAAAATAATGTGTGTATATATTTAAATATCAATGTTTTTAATGGATTTGTTAGAAAATTTAGAAAATAGTTGATATATTCTCCATGATAAAATAGGTTCAATATTCACTAGTATAGATTCATTTTAATTTTGGATCTGTGAACTTTCTAGAGGGATTAAATCTTTTATGTGGTAATTTCTTTTAGAGTGCAATATATATTTTTTTCATTCTTTAAATTAGATTTTTAATGTATAAATGGATTCAACACCTTGCAAATCTATTTGAGCACTTTGATTGTGAAGACTACACAACTTAAACTTACAAATCCAACAAATCTTTACTAGATTTCAAATGACCCAAAAATATAACCCAAAGAAACCAAAATGTATAATAGTAAGATTAATTAAAATGTTATAACCATTTTTTTATTGAAATATTTTATTTATAACCCATTTATTTATTTATTATTATTATATTTTAAATGCCACAAGTTAATTTTATATTAAAAACTTAACCTCTCTTTTGATAAGAAATAATTGTTTTTTTTTTACTTTCAATTATTTATTCTCTTTATGCATTTAAATAGTTTACCTAAATCCTGTATTGTGAAATATTTTTACCACATTTTCTACGTTGTAATGTCAATAATAAATCGAGGTGAGAGTATGACTATTGATATTTTACAAGTCTAGATACATCTTAACTCACCAAGTGCTGAGAGAGAGATCTTAACTCATTTAGTCAAAATGTTAAAATTACAACATCTCTGTCATATTGGGTTGAATAACGTGGCCCAATAATGTTTTTAATTAAATCTAACCAAATAGATATATTCACTTTTGATTTTAAATATATATTTTTTTATTTAAAAAATATTTTATTTTTATTTTATAAGGTACATGTGTCAACTTGACTGTAGAATTCTCCACACTAATATCTTTTTTACTTTTAATTACCTTTATCCCTTTTAAAATTAATATAAAATTATATTATTTTACATTAACATTGAAATATTTTATTAAAATGAAAGTAAGAATTCTTACTACATCTTCCAATTATAATAATTCTTTTAATTAAAACTAACTACTAATTAAATAAATATATTCATTTTTGTTTTTAATTACCATCAACATTTTTTATTTAGAAAATATTTTATCTTTGTTTCAAAACTAGTAAACTCATACTTAAACATTAAACCTATTACACATTTACTTCATAATCCCATATACCATAGAAAATTGAGAAAAAAAATCAAATTTTATGAAAATTTAATATTAAAAATAATATTATTTTTGTAAACTTAAAACTATTTATGAATTTAAAATATATATATATATATATATATATATAACAACAACGAAAATACTAATAACAATTTAATTTATAAATAATACTAACTTTCCATAAATCTAAACCAATCATTTTATAAATGTTAAATAAAAAATTCCAACAATTAAAAATAAATTGTGCAGAAGCCAACCACTCGATGGAGGATGATATTTTTCCTCGACCCAAAATTATAATGCGTGAACCATTTCGCTGTGTTTCTGTGCACAGGCTAGGACCCGCGGGGACTGTGTAGCTCAGTAGGTTGAATTGAATTCCATATGTCGAATCTCGAGCTCCCCCCCACCAGATGACGCAGAGACAACGATAGATTGTTGACGTCCGTATCACATTTATACATGATAAGAGTAAAAGTTTTCTCACCATAAACAATGCCCTATGCCCTAGTTTAATGAGCTGAGGGAATTGGCTGGAAAGTTATAAAAATTCCAGTTATATTTAAAGAAAATTTGGTAAAGATTTTTCTAAATCCAAGTTATAGTTGTTAAACTTCAAAATTTTAGATGTCTCTAAGTGTTTTTGATGGTGCTGAATTTATTTTTTGATGGTGCTGAATTTATTGCACCATCAAAAACACAATTCAAACACTGCTTTTACAAGATTTTCTAAAATTTTTTACCTAAATTCCAACTACTTTCGAACACCTGATGAATTCCACTACCCCATAAACAATTCCGTGAGAACAATTCCGTGAGAACAATTCCGTGAATAACATCAAATGGAGACGAGAAGTGAGCTCAAACAACCCCGTATGTAATTGAAGAAAATCTGCGATCGAGATAAGGGTTGCCAGATCTATGGAATTGAGAGGGCGACCTCACCTAACAGTGGTGGGTTCCTTCTTCGTTTCGGAGGTTACCAACATGGGCTTCAGAGATGTGGATTTCGGTTGGGGGAGGTCAGCCTACCGAGGACCTGCAAAAAGTGGAGTTGGTGGAGTGCCGGACGTCATCAACTTCTTCATCGCTGGTCGTAATACAAGCCGCGCGGAAGGAATAGTGTTTCCCACTTGCTTGACCTCTGCTGCCATGCGACGATTTGAAACTGGCATCGGTGATGCGAGCGAGCACACTCCCCCTTTTCCACGTTCCCATCTCTAAAACTTTATCGCGCAAAAATATGTTAGGTCGGTTGTGTCGGAATTCAATATTTCTAGTATCAAGTTGGGTTGGATAGGTTGGGTAATGTTGTAGCTATTCGCTTACGTTGAGTTGTTTGGGTAAGGTTTGAGCCGTTCTAGGTTTTTTCCTATTAAATGTGGTTTGAATGGTGAGATGCCAAATTGTTACAAGTTTGGTCAGTTTAGGTTTGGCTCGAATGTTTTGTGTCGTGGGAGTTGGTGTGGGTATAAATTTATTATTATTATTATTTATTATTAAATTTATGATTAGCAATATATATTTTTCTCTTTTCGTTTGAACATATAACCTGAAATATATGATTTTAATTATTAGGCCTACTCAAATTGTATACCCTTAATTATTATATTGAATATTTTTTATATTACTTTGGGTTCATATTTTAGTAATTTGGCGTTTATTTAAAAAATAATAATATTTAAATAATACATTTACAATTTATGGATTTTTTTTAATTTATAATTTAATAAAAATAAAAATATTTAGGTTGATATTCTGATCATTATCATAGAATGTTGAAGCATAATGCTTAAAAAGACTTGATGTTTGAGAAGTATGCAAAGTGAAAATAAAGGTTAGTGAGAGGACTAGTTTTGAGAGTATTGTTTCCGAGGAAGGGAAAGAAAACCAAGGAAACATAGAAAATATTAATTATTATTAATTAATGCTAAGCAAGAGAGGAAGCCAAATCATGAAATAAAATATGAAATATTTATTATTAATTAATGAAAAATTATAAAGAAAAAATATTAATTAATGATAAGCAAAAAAGGAAGCCAAATCATGAAAAAAAATATGAAATATTTATTATTAATTAATGAAAGATCTTAAAGAAAAAAGGGATTGGATAGGAAGGCTCATGTGAGGAATGAGCAAAAGAAAAATTATGAATTTGCAAGAGAGATATAAACATAGGGTAAGAGGAATAGGAAAAAAGATTAAAGTCCAAATAAATAGGGGGTGGTAACATAATTGAAAAGAGATCAAGGAAGAGATTTAATGATTCAAACCTAATGTTTTAGGCATTGAATAATGGGCTTTTAGGACTCACTAAACTTACAACCATCTTCGTGTGTTTTTCAATTTTGAGGGATTCTTAGATGATGTAAGAGTTGAAAAAAATTAAGGAGGAGATATAATGATTCAAACCTAATGATTTAAGAATTGAATAAGGAGCTTTTAGGACTAGCCGAGTTCAAAGCCATCTTTCTTGTTTTTCAATTTTGAGGGATTCTTAGATGATGCAAGAGTTGAAAAAAATTAAGGAGGAGATCTAATGATTCAAACCTAATGATTTAAGAATTGAATAAGAAGCTTTTAGGACTAGCTGAGTTTAAAGCCGTCTTTCTTTTTAGAATTATTGGAATATTTTTCAATTTCAATGGATTATTTGATGATGCAAGATGTGTAGAATGGAATTAAGGAAAAAGATTGGTTTCATCAGAGAGAATTTCGTGCTTGGATGTGAAAAAGTACTAGACGATCTTTGATTTATACATGTGGTTGTGGGTTATATTAGCTATATGTTCCTCAAGACTAGATTTAAATGGTCTCCCAATTTCATCTACATATTATTTTCCATATAAGCAAGGAATTTAAAATCTTAAGTGAAACATTACATCAAACTTATGCTTAGTAGTTTTAAATAATTGTTTCAAAGTTCTAAAAGGTTTAAATGGAGTTTAATATTATTTTTGGCTAGTTTTTTTGAGATATGATGGCCGATACCTTCAATATGTCATATAAAAATGAGAGCTTGAGGCTGGGAGGACAACTTCCATCTAGAATTTGGATTGCAAGATGAACTGGAATATTTATGCTATATTTTAAGCACAAGCACAAGACTTAAGTGTGAAAAGGTACAAAACTACATATTGCAATAGAATAGAAGAGAGAATAAAATTGTTGAAAATTTGACTAGGTAGCAAAAGATAATTTGAAAAACTCATGAAATTTTGATGTGATATTATTCCTAAACACAAATACAATAAATAACCTCTCCAACAAAGAAAATAAATTTGAAGTATGTTGTGCTTCCCTCATGCATGCACTTAGTTAACTAGTCAACATTCCTAGAATAGCTAGTAAGTAAAAAATGGGATGGGGTTCCCTGAATTACAAAAAATTTAATGATGGGGTTGAAAAAAAGTAAGTGGAGTTTAAATTAAATTAGAACCAATTTAATAATCCTTACATGAAATAATTATCCATGCAAACTCCAAAACTAAGTTAGGTAAAAGAGTGGATCAACTCGTTACAGTTATCTCTAGAAGTAAGAGAGAAAATCTGTATTGGACCTTAGAGATAAGGCAATGTGCAATAATGGAGTGAAAATTGCCATGTCATAACCTAGTCAGTTCCGGATCACTACCACATGTCATGGTAAGTGTCAACCCTTGATTAAAAAACAATTACTAAAAACAACAAATGTCAAAAATAAGTTATTGTCTCAAATGGTAGGGAAAATCTAATAGTGAATGAAATTTGGTCATATGTGCCCTTGATTATGTATGCGAGAGACTAGAATCATTTCCCAAATGATGTCTTGATGAACTCCTAAGTGTAATGTACCCAACACCTTTATTGATTAGTTAAATGGAGTAATCATTATTTTTTGGAACCCTTTGTTAAATGAGTTTTTTATTTGGATAGGAATTGAGGATCGTATATTTAAATGGCTATAGTGAAGAGAGTTTTAAGGACCAGAACGTTTTGTGGTATATGATAATGGGAACAGGCATGGATTTACTAGTCAATCCAGGTCTTTTCCTTATACAGTTGGTTGGACCAAAAAATTTTGTGGTATATAATAATGGGAACAAGCATGGATGTACTAGTCAGTGTAGGTCCTTTCCTTGTACAATTTGTGGGTAAGGAATCTTTTGAGAATAGAAGAGATAAGAACATCAAGAAAGGTAAGAGATAAATCATCTTCCAGTTCCATTGTAAATTGAATATGAGAGGAGAGGCTTTTGAATTTATTTGAGAATGATATGAGAAAGGAATGTAGTTAAGGCCTAATTACGTAGGTATCATTGATAAATTGATACCAACCTTTTGGTTTGTGATGCCAAGAATTTAAGGTCATAGTTTCGAAGTGTTCCATGAGTATAGGTGGAGTGTCCACTCAAAACATTCTATTTTTCAAACATGGTACATAGTACAACCCTAAAAAAACTCATCCAACTTAATAAAATTATTATATATAATGTATAAATTTTTATTATTTTTAATATGAAGTACAATAAAATGATCAACATTTATATGTATTAGGATATGGTGCATAAAAATTAATGCTTCTTTTTTTAGAAATCTTAAAAAATAATAATATACTAATTATATATTAGCTATTAAAAACCCTATTTTATTTATTCATATTTATTATTCAAGTTGTCTTTAGTGAGACTTTTCGGAATTTTTTCCGGTGGGTTTTTTCTGGTCTAATTTGTCTAAATTTGGTGGAAATTTATTCAAATCACAAGCTTGATGGGTAACCCCTGCACAACCAAAGTGCCCTAGGAGTTTTTCAGGGTGCTTAATCCATACATACAGTCAAAAAACTAATTTAAATAACACAAATTGCAACACTACAATACAGGAGTAAATTTTTCTTTTACCTTAATAATAGTATAACTGACATTAATCATCCGAATGCAATAAGGAATATATAATTATTTACATAAAAAGGTATTAGAGCTAAGTTATAATTATGCTAATCATAGCACCCATCTATGATAACCATAGCACGTAAACATTAACTATGTTTCTATGTTTCAATCTTGGGAATCATCATTCGGCTGTCAATAATATCTATACAGTACAAAGGTGTTATATGAATCTGATCGTTGGTACTACGAAATATAAATGGCTATATAGTAATTTATTTATTCGAGTTAATGTTTTACGCTGGCCTGGAATGAATGTTGCTGAGAATCACTCGGGCAACTGACGCTTGTCCAACTGGCCTTCTCCACATCGTCCATCTGGCACGATGAACGATCGGCTGGTTGACACCATGTGCTCTCGCGTGCTCGGGACTCCAGGAGTTAATGTGGTCTGACACTTACCTCGAACTTACCATATGATAGCTGTTTCCCAGGTTTTCTATGTTCAATCCCATGGCAGAGATGAACCCGCCCAGATCGAGGGTTGAAATCGCTCCAGGGGTCAGTGGTATGCCTTGAAGCCTTTTATGCGTTTGTGATAATTCTTTAGCGTTTCATTGTTGGAATGACCCTCTGTCGTTCACAGTTCTCTGGCGCTTCGCATTTGCACAGGAGACCTTTCCTTCAGTCGGTCTATTATGCGGTAGGAACTCTGCCTTCCATCCCCAGTCATGGTAAGCCGCTCACCCAGATGAATTTCAACTTGGTTTCGGTTCATTTCCTTTTCGTTTAATTTCTTTCGCAGGGTTAAATCTTATACTGTCCTGTTTTTTTCTTTGAATGAGTCTCAGGTGCGGAGTTTCGTTGCCGAGGCCGGCGCGCGATGGAGGGCCTGTTCCGCTTCCCTACCCACTCCATGCTCCAGGTAAGAGTTGTATGCTTCTGTGATTAAACATTTGAGGAAGGTTCCTGGGTAACGAACTGAGCCGTTGTCCTTCTTGACAGGCTATCTGAGTTATGCCTGTGCAATGGAAGTCCATCGCTGTTTCATGGGTTTCCTTCCATGAGGAAATTAACGATTTTCTCGTCTCTGTTGCTTTGTAAATTAAATTGGGTTCTGCGCCAAACAAACCAGGCGGAAACCCTAGTTGGGTTGCGTTTGATACCCGACCTTTACTGTATAATTTGTTTCATATTCAAGGGTTATCCATTGTTAATGTTAGTCGAACTTTGACTGGTTAATATATTGTGGTTTCCTCCACAGAATTGTTTACGGTTCAATTTTTTTTTAAAAGAGAACATTGCTGGTTTATTGTGGACAGACTCTCACCTGAGTTCCAAGTTTTTATTATTCGCTGTGTATTCTGGATACGCTTGTCTTGTCGGAGTTTTTCCTGTGAATTTAATTAAAGAAACATATCTCTATGTTCTTTCTTTGTTTACTATTACTTTTCCTGTTGGAGAATACGGGTTGCCGGCTTCGACTTCGGAAGCACTTGCTGGCTTCCCGATAATGCTCACACAAGCTACGGCCTTTCCTTTACAGGCTCAATCTTGACACACAGGCTACGGCCTTTTCTTTACAGGCTCGATCTTGACACACAGGCTACGGCCTTTTCTTTACAGGCTCAATCTTGACACACAGGCTACGGCCTTTTCTTTACTGGCTTGATCTTGACACACAGGCTATGGCCTTTCCTTTACAGACTCGATCTTGATTTGTTTGAAATGACTGTTATCGTTTATTATGTATATGATGTGGGCGCTGCCCCTTCCTTTATTCTTCAAGCACTGGAGTATTTTCGTTATCGATTCATGCATTCTTAAAACACACTGTTGAGATGATGATACTGCGATCTTTGATTAGTTGTTAGGTCTAAGAGTATACGCATTAATTCAGTTTTTGATCTAAAATAGTTCTTATTTCCTCAGTAGCATTCTTGGAATCTCCGTGTACAATATTTATTGTTTTCAATCCATCTATGTAGGCTGAAATGAATATACACAGTATTCGGTTTTTCTGTTTAACTGCCACTTATGCTACAGGAATTGTTCCAGTATGGAATCTCTGATTTTTTTTTGATTAAAATCTAGTTTAATCTCTGCCAGTCGCACAGAAACTTGTTCTTAGAAGTTGTCAATATGTTTTTTCATTTTCCATCTCTACCAATGCCTGCATAATTACAGAAATTCTTCCAATGCCATGCATAGTCTAGTCTGTCATAAACCTTAATTAATTTCACAGTATATAAATAAATTCTTATTAACTGTTAAGTTTCTTAGTAGACCATACCTGAGCAGAGGCAAACCTCTTTATTACGCTTGTCAACCACCCGACCTTAGGAAGATCCTCCTCGATCTTCCACCCCCAAGCACTTATGCAGATCCTTACTGTCTGCAACTCTCTGGCTATACCA
This sequence comes from Pinus tabuliformis, assembly GCA_031772625.1. Classification (NCBI taxonomy): domain Eukaryota; kingdom Viridiplantae; phylum Streptophyta; class Pinopsida; order Pinales; family Pinaceae; genus Pinus; species Pinus tabuliformis. Next base: position 1,530,568,911 of record CM062817.1, on the reverse strand, counting down.
GAGTCACACTATCTGGTCCTTACCAGACGTAGCGGTTCAGGAAGCTTTCGCCATCCAAATACATGCTATCTGATCCTTACCAGACATAGCATTTTTTTTGTTTCCAAAGAGTAACTCTCTTTTTCTTTCTGCCATCTGATCTCTACCAGACTTGGCATAACCTCTTTTCCCCTTTTTCCTATGGGGTCTCAACCGTCTCATGAAGGTAGTTAGGTTTTCTTTTTCCAACTACCTCAATAGCTACTAACAACAATTCATCAACATACTTAATTAAAGAGTAGTAGCAACAATTAATTATCATAATCAATTAACAGCAGTAGCAACATAGTTATTTTAATTTACCAAACAGAACCTTAGTTAACAGTTAAATTTTACTGCCTTACTTAAAACATTATCGATTTACTAGAGGCATTACACAAATCAAGATTTCACCTCAAATTTTTCCAACTAATTCCAGCAGTAGAAAATCCATAAAACTACACTAAAAACAATTTTTTTTTATTTCTTATAATAATTAATAATTAAACATATTTTTATTTTTAAATATATAAAAATAAACATTTAAAAACTTATATATTTTTAAATACACCATTTTTTAAAACAACATATTTAAATTCTAATAAATACCAGAATATTTCCATTTAATTTTTATGATAAAATAAAACCAAATTAAAAATCAACATTGAAAAATTTATCTAGCTTCAAATAGAAATATTTTTTAATACTGTACTGAAATTTTAATAAAAACAATACTCTAATATTTTCATTTAAATTTATAACTATAAAGATAAAATGGAACCCAATTCAAAATGACCTACTTATTTTTATAATGCATGTAACACTTGGTAATTCATAACACGTTATTATCCCTGCGGCAGCAGGCTATAACGTATTGGATAATTGGTTGAAATTCAATTACTTTCAGGGTTGACCAAAATTTAAACCAAAATTTGTAATATTAACTTTATAAAAAAAAGCAATCTATTTTTTTAATCAAATTAACGTGCATGTTGTAACAGTCGGGGTGGTCGGTTTGCACGTCCCTGGCTGGTTTCGATTCCTGTGAGCTGCACTGCAGCGTATTTGGGTCATGGTCGGTGATGATTGTACTATGTACAGATTGTAAATATTTATCTACACATAGCTTCTTCAGCGGCCCCCCCTTCCCCTGAAAAAAAAAATTAACAGGTGAAACAGATTTGACCTATTATCAGCTCCACTCGAAGCAAATTTACCGCTCCTCCTCTGGTAATTTGGTTTCATTTCAGCCAAGGCTGTAAATCTCTTTCCACCTGCCACACTTGTACTCCGTGTACAAAAAGAGACCGTGACTTGACGCACAAGAGACGGCGTCATCTAACGTGAATAGCACTCCTCACGGCAACTGGGTTACCCTTCATCGAATCCATTTATCAGTATATGCACAAAATCTATTTTCTGACCGAAACTCATTTTCCGTTTTTTTAATAATAAATCTAAAATATTTTCAAAACTTCGGCTTTATTGTGAATGTTTTCCAATTCCACGACCTGGTAGCAAAGAGGACGCAAAAGATTCCTCACGCTGTAAAATATACCAATGGTTTAGCTTCCTTCAGACTTCAGATGTCTGCAAAATAAAATTTTCACATTCTCAAATATTTAAAAAAAAATATTATAAAATACAAATTTTCCTTCTTTCAAATATTTATAATTTTTTATAAAATACAAAATCTAAATAAGATAAAATGTAAATATGGAAAATTTTTAGATAAAAATCTCATGAGAATTTATCAAGCATTTCGAACTTCTTACCAAATAAATGATTTTAATTTCTTTATAAAAATAAAATGTATCATATGAGAAAAATAATAAATATTTAAATTTTTTATTATAATACTTTTCTAAAAGAAAAATTACTAAAAATAAAGTTATATTCAAAAATTCAAAATAAATAAATAATGTTTCTTTATATTATTTAAAACAAAACTATACCAAATGTTTTGAAAGTATGGAGAACATTGACTTTATATAGCTATAATAGTAAAATAATTTCAACGAAAACAAAACCATGTTTAAAAGAATTCAAAGTTAGGAAACATTGATTTATATAAAAATAAAAATGATTAAAAATAAATAAAATGTTTTAAAAATTATTAGAATTATAGAAATTATAACATATATAGAACAAGCGTTACATAGTAGCTAGTGTAGCTAGTTCTGCGTTTTAATCTAAATATAGCTAAATTGAAATAAAAAATAATAAAGACATAAATATTTCATAAGTGTATTAGTTTCTATTGTATTTTCTCTTTCTTTCATAAGTGATGATAACACTCAACTCATGCATATGGAAAAATACTTTTAATGCTAGTGGAAATACACACCCCATCATCAATCTAGAAATGAATGTAAAATTGACTCATGCATATCGAAAAATACTTTTAATGCCAGTGGAAATACACATCCCATCATCAATCTTGAAATGAATGTAAAATTGAGATATAACAAGGGCTTCAACATAACGAATACTCTCTACAATTGCTATATATATGTAAGCCATGTACCAAGGGCTTGAATTGATATAATACTTTGAAAGTGTATTTCATATTCTCTTTATTGTATCAATTAGTTAATGGATTTTAGATACCATTATCTTTTATAGAAGTGGTTATAGTTAGGGATTTTCCATTTATCAAGAACTTACTCACTTTTAAAGCTTGCTATTATAAAATCTCATTGTCTAGAAGCAGAACATTTTATTTTATTTAATATTTTTTTATATATAGCATGTTTACCTTGTATAGCTTAATCCATACATCTCCATGAACACTTTAAATGAACCTTCCCTTTATTGTTAAATATTAGAAAGTTAATTAACATTTTGTGAGTTCAATTTTATATTTATTTTTAATATTATTTTAATATATCTTTATTTTTTTATATCATGTTTTTCCTTATTTGATATTAAAACAATATGATAATGACAAATGAGATCTGAAAAAATTTAAAAAGGTATTTCATTTTTTACAATTTTATTTTCATGTTTAAAAATTATCATAAATATTTCAACATCAATATAATTTTGTTAATTCTTCAAAATGTATTAAAACTATTTTACTTTTGTTGATTGTCTAAAAAGTATTCAAAAAATTTCATTAACATCATAGTTTTGTTGAGTTAAAAAATTAAGAATGTGAGTAGCATGACACAGATTTTAAAATCTAGATTTAATTTTAATTCTTGGTTGGATATTATAAGAGAAAATAATTTTTATCTTCTATCTTTTTAGATTCACAAAAGTGACAAACATATTTATCTGAATATGTTTTGGGAATTAATTCATATTTTAACATGTTTAATTTCTTTTTTTTCCTCTTCACACTAATTAAGACAAGGAGTTACTTTTGATTTTAGAAATTTGGGTTAATCTCATCATTATAATATCTTAGTTTTATTCTTCTTCATAATTTATGTTTTGGGAATTAATTCATATTTTAACATGTTTAATTTCTTTTTTTTCCTCTTCACATTAATTAGGACAAGGAGTTACTTTTAATTTTAGAAATTTGGGTTAATCTCATCATTATAATATCTTAGTTTTATTCTTCTTCATAATTTTTTTTATCACCGCACAACTTTTCATTAAATATTATGTCCTTTTAACTTGAGAAAAAAGTGACTTTGAATAAAGTGAAAAATATTTTTAAGAAACCTCTTACTTTCATAGTGTTTATCCATATATATAATATACACAATCACATCTAGAATTTTAAAAACAAAAAAAGCTTATCTAGTTTTATAATAAAATAAGATTTATTAAATGAAAATATTTTAAATATTAATTTTTATATTAATTAAAAAATAATTATTATATTTTTTCCAACATATGGCTTAAATATAATGTACAAAAATTGTAAATAAACTTTTTATAAATTTATTTTATTAACTAAAAATAAATAATTTAGAAAATTTATAAATAAGCTTTTTATAAAAAATTATAACTTTTATATATTTATTTTATTAATTAAAAATAAATTTAAAGTAGGAACTATATCTCAGCTAATAACCACATCTTTTAATTGTAATTCTTATATTTTAATTTTTGTTATTTTAATTTTTATATTTTAGTTTTTGAAAATAGTTAATATTTAATGTAATTAATCATTATTTATAAGTGAGATAGGGTATAGTTTCAATTTTATTATGAATTTTAAATAATTGAAGTTATTTGTAAAGATGATGCTAAGATTAAGGTTATTTGGAACAATATTTCTATCATAACCTTGGTCATTGATACTGTTTGTTTTTATGGTCAAGATAAGAGATATTTTGGGAACAAAACTCCCATTATAACCTTGGGATATTGATACTATTTGTTTTAAGGAGAATTCTACCTCGATAACAAACCCACAACTAATAATCGTCTTTAAACTTTAGGTTTTTTTTTTTTCCTTTTATCTTTTATCTTTTGGTTGAAGTAGTTCTATTAAATGCAAGGAGAAAATAACAGTGAGGCTGAGATAATTTTCATTATTTTATTAATGGATTTTTTTTGAAAATTTATAGTACATTAAAGTTGTAACTAAATTAAACGACGGTAAAAACACAAAATTAAATTAGTTATCACCATTCAACATTAATAACCTAGTGTGATTGTTGTAAAATTTCCCCTCCATCCATCCATAATCTTCCATTCACATGCATGGATGGCGTTGGTGATGAAAACCTTGAATTCTATGAAACATTTATCAATTGGGATCTTTTTTTATTGTCTTTTACTTTAATAATGTATATAGTACAAATTAATAATAGAAATAACATATTTAACAATAACATATATTTTAATTTAACTATATTTAAACTAAGTTAGCATTTTTAGAAGGCATCTTTACTTTTTGTTTAAAAAAAATATAAATTTTCCATAAAAATTTATAATTAAAATGAACGAATATGATATTAAAGCTTATAAAAAAACCATCCATAAATAGAGTTTGTATTATCTATTGGTAAGTAGAGATAATGCAATCATGAATTATGTGGTTATTTTAATTGTAATTTTTATTTATAGAAAGTGATATGTTTTTATTGTTTTTTAATCCTAAAATAACTATATTTAACCTATGTAAAGATAGCTACTTTGTAGTCTTTGTTCAAATGTAGGAGCTAGTTCATACCTTTTGAAACTTTGTAATTAAACTAAGCCACAGGGAACGCTAGCTATGCGGCCTTGTTAATAATTCATATACAATAAATTATTATTGTAATCATTATTTTATAATTTATAATTGTAATAATATTTAATAATATCAAGAAATATAAATCTAATTGTATTTTATAATATAAATTATAATAATATTTAATATTAATAATGATTAATCAATATTTGTATATATGCTTAATTGAATATAATTAATTAAAAATTATATTAAATTAAAATGGAATGAATATCATATATATTTATAATTACTTTCGATCTATTCCATTTATTATATTTTTTTGAAATATCACATATATATATATATATATATATATATATATATATATATATATATATTCAGATGAATTATACATAATTTATTGTATTTATCAGTCTAGATTTATCTTAATTTTGGATCTATCAAGCGTCGAGAGGGAATAAATATCTCAAGGTCCAAACCGCTTTTTTGAGTGAAAAATTTGAGGAAATGTTTTCACGTTGAGAGACTTGATCACTCTGGATGCTTGATAGATCCGGGGTTAAGAGGGATCTAGGTTGGTTTCATTTGTGCATGGTCACACAAACTTTGTTGAACTTCCAACTATTCTTATCAATTTAAAATGCTAAATATGTATAATATCAATCTCGTCATTTTAATTATAAATTTAGTCAATTACTTTAGTTTGTTGAAATGATAAAGACTCTTTATAACTTGAATGATGAAAAATAATAAAAAAATAAATAAATTGAATGCAAAGTGACATTTTAAGAGTGTTGAATGATAGAAAATGTGAATAATAAGAATGTAGTCAATTACAAATAGTCTTCATTGAGATTAATGTCAAACTATTTTCTTCTACTGTTCTTATTGTCACACCTGTTAGTTTTGTCATATTTTTGTATCGATAATATGAAAAGGGTAGTTGAAATCATAGACTGTTCAAATATTTCAAGAAGCAAACATTTTAGGTAAGTGAAAATTTTATTTAAGATGAAAATCCAAGTATTTTATTTATGGTTGAATTAGTATAAGACAAAATAAATGTACGTCGTCAATTTTTTTTTTTTTTTGCGTAGACTGAAATCAATGCACATTATTAATGTAGTTACTTTGACATTAATGTACATCATATATATAGTTACATCAAATTATAAATCAAAATCTACATTGAAATCAATGCATTTAGTGTAAGTAATCAAATAGGATTAGAAATCAACATCTACATTGTAATCAAGACATCTAATGTAAACAATCAAATAGGATTAGAAATCAACATCTACATTGAAATCAATGCATCTAATGCAAGTAATCAAACAGGATTAGGAATCTACATCTACACTAAAATCGTTGCATCTAGTGCAAGAAATCAAATAAGTTGTAAATTGACAACTACACTGAAATCAATTCATCGAGTGCAATCCGTTAAATAGGATTAGGAATCAACATCTACACCAAAATCAATCCATCTATGTTAGTGAAAAACCAAAATATTCATGGATTTCCGAATCCAACCTCTTTTACTTTTTGTAACATCCTTACTTCTTCTTCCTCAATATATCATAATGTTCAATATTATATAATATTATATAATATCTATATTTGTCTCTATGTATCTCTTTGTTCTTCTATCTGTCTCTCTCCCCTCCCTCTCTCCCCCATTTCTTTCTCCCCCACTCTACCTCCTCCTTCTTTCCTTACTCTCCCCCTCCCATCTATATCTCTATCTCCATCTATCTCTCCTTCTTTGTCTCTATATCTCACCCCTCCAAACAAAACTACTATTTATCTCCATCCCTCCCTATCTTTGTTTCTCTATTCTTCCCTTTCATCCCCCCCTCTCCATCTATATCTCTATCTCCCTTTTACTCACCTTCTTTGTCTCTATATCTCACCCCCAAAACATACACACTCTCCCTCTATATCTATCTATCTTTTTTCCTTCCCTCTTCCTCTCCATGTCCTTCTCTTTCTCAAATTCACTCTATTCCCTCTTGCTCTCCTCTCTCCCTCACTCTCTCTCCATGTCTCCCTTTCCACTCCCTCTATTTCTCCACCTTTTTATAATCTTTAAATTATCTTAGAAAATATTCACAATGGGAAGATTGATTGCATTACTTGGGAGACATCTTGCACATGAATATCAATAGTCATTTGAAGAGTTCTTGAAGAGGTTGACAAAACTATTGAAATACGTTTTCAATGTGCAATGGAGTGGTTAGCCTCTTGTTCAAAAATTTTCGGTTATGAATCCTTAGTACTTTGCATATATTACTGGCCAACCAATTCCGTTGAAGATAGCATGAATCTCTTTTACCAAATTTACAATTCAATTTTTACATTTGAATCAATGCTAAGGAAAAAAATATTATGGGTTGCAACAAATGACCATTTCCAACCACGCTTTTTAAATTACTTATGGTCTATTTTTTGTTGGGTTATTTCGTGAGTACACAATTTTTTTTGCTTTATTAGAAAACTCATTGATGATCTTATGCTTAGTGGTTTCATAGGGATAGAAAACACATTGCCAGATATCTTGTGATAACTATATAGTTTTTTAGTTTGGTTGTTGAAAACCTTTTTAGAATTGAAACCATAGAAGAAACTATTTACTAGCAAATCTTAGCATGAAGGTGTCAAAGAACATAGAAAAAATATTAACTATAGGCAGTGCAACATCCATTGTACTTACTCTGATTGGTAGATATTCATTTCAAAATTAGGTTGAATTTACTTTAAAAGTTTCATGTTATCTAATAACTTGAGGGTAGGAATTATTTATTACTAAAGAGTTGATTGAGTAAAGAATGGGTTTGTATTTGATAATTACTAGAAGTGTACATTTGAAAAAGATATCTAAGCTATAATGAATCTTAGGTTTTCGATCAATTGGTTACACATGTAAATTGAAGTCCTTATTACATGATTTACTCTTAGAATGTTTTTCAACAACATCTTAAAAGCCATATTTAGGTCATGTTCAACACTTGAAGCAGTTGGTAGTATGAGAGAGAGCCTTAAGTGACCAATTATTGAGAGGAATATTTTTGGGTACAAGATTAATAGGGCTATGGATGAATACAACTTTATTATGAATCACGATTATAGAAATCATAGGTAGGGTTTCCCATGTGCATGGTATGGTTGATGAAAATGAACATACTGGGATAATGGATGCCTTCAACTTTAATATTAACTACAATAATATGTTGAAAAGAGAAATGTTGTATACGGAAAGCATGAGTAAATTGTCAGGCCAGGTTAGCTCAGAAATTAATGAGCGCAAAACAACTGAGTGATATTATTCATTAGACTATTATTATTTATACATATACAAAACGGATCAGTTCATCTTCTAGATGACTGTCCAACTTCACCTCATCCGTTTCGGATTAGGTGTCAACATTCCCCCCCTTAATCTGAAGGGATGTTGGTGAGTCCAAGCATCGTTCTGAATCTTTCAAGCTTTTCTCTTCCAAGCGCTTTGGTGAAGATGTCTGCAATTTGCTCGTTTGTGGAACAATGACGGAGATGGATTGTTTTGGCCTCAACATGATGTCTGATCAGATGATATTTAGTATTGATGTGCTTAGTACGATCATGGAACTTTGGGTTCTTGGCCAACTTTATTGCAGAGGTGTTATCAATCATGAGTGGAGTAGATTGTATTTGTTTTACTTGCAAATCTTCAAGAATTTTCCTGAGCCACACAATTTCTTTCGTTTCTTCAGCTGCTGCCACGTATTCTGCTTCTGTTGTGGAATCTGCTGGCACTGATTGTTTGCGTGATCTCCAGGAGACAGCTCCCGATCCAAGACTCATAGCATATCCTGAAGTAGATACCCCAGTTTCTTTGTCTCCATCGAAGTCTGAATCAGAGTATCCAATCAAGTTGAAGTCGTCCACCTGTGTATACTTGATTCCAAGGTCTTGAGTTCCCTTCAAGTACCTTAGAACTCTTTTTGCAGCAGACCAATGTCCCTCACAAGGCTTTTGCATAAACCTAGAGAGGATTCCAACAGCAAATGAAATGTCTGGTCTCGTAGTAGTGAGGTAGATGAGACTTCCTACAAGCTGTCTATACTTTGTTGCATCCTCAAATTCATTTCCTTCAATAGATGTGAGCTTCAAGTTTTGTTCCATTGGAGTAGAAAGGGGATTGCACTCTGTCATGCCAAATCTGTTTAACAAATCTCCAATGTATTTCTTTTGAGAAAGAAATATGGACTTTGGATGTTGGGTTACTTCAATGCCAAGATAGTAATGAACATAGCCCAAATCAATCATTTCAAAAAAATTTCCTAATTCTTTCTTTATGGATGCAATATAGCTTTCATTGTTCCCTGTCATTAAAAGATCATCTACATATACCACAAGATATACAACTGTTTTGCCAACTTTCTTGACAAATAAAGTTGCATCATCAAGATCAAAATGTTTGAAGTTGAGTTTCAGAAGATGCTCAGTTAGTTTTTCATACCAGGCTCGTGGTGCTTGTTTGAGGCCATACAAGGACTTCACAAGTTTGCATACTTTGTGTTCATGTCCTTTCACAGCAAATCCTTCAGGCTGGGACATAAAAACATTCTCTTTTAGACCTCCATTCAAGAATGCAGTTTTTACATCCATTTGATGGACTTTCCAACCGTTCTGAGCAGCTAGTGCAAAGAGTGTCCGGATGGTGGCCCATTTTGCTGTGGGAGCAAAAGTTTCCTCATAATCGACCCCTTCCTTCTGTGCAAAACCTTTTGCCACAAGCCTAGCTTTGTGCTTGTCAAGTGAGCCATCAGCTTTGTACTTGTTCTTGTAGACCCACTTGCAGCCAACTGGTTTGGTTCCAAATGGAGGATCAACCAGCTTCCAAGTGCCATTCTTTATGAGGGCATCATACTCCTTCTGCATCGCTTCTTTCCATTCATCATGAGAAGCAGCTTCTTTGAAGGAAGTTGGTTCAAAATCTGTAGACAAGTTCAATTCACAATCATAAGTAACATCCATATCAACAGGTGAATTAGAGTTATCTACATCACCTCCATCTTGTCGGTTTGAATTTCTGGTTCCTGTTTTTCCAATTTCATCAGGATGAACACTTTCAAGTGTCTTTGTCAGCCACTTTGGAGGACCTTTCTGAGATGGTCCAGGTTGTTCTGTTGATTGAGTTGGGTCTGAATCAAGATTGAGTCTCCCAATTCTATCAATTACACCACTTAAAGCATCATCCGTTGTTGGAGTGTCATGCAGGGGAGATTGTTCTTCAGAAGAAGATTCCACATGTTGATCTAGTATAGGAATCCCCCCTTCAAGATGTGGAATCTGATTATCAAACTCTTGAAATGATTTCGGTTTTGTGAATCTATCCAAGCGATCAAGTTGCCGCTCAACAACACTGTCAGATTTGGATGATTCAAGAAAAATGACATCTCTAGATAAAACAAACTTTTTATTTACTTCATCATAAAGGCGGTATGCTTTAGATGTGTTTGAATACCCCAGGAAGATACACTTACGACTTCTAGCACCAAGTTTGTTTCTATGTACCTTTGGTATTAAAGCATAACAGGTGGAACCAAATATCCTGAGATGTTTTACCGAAGGAACATGTCCATACCACAATTCATAAGGAGTCTTGTTTCTTATAGCACTAGATGGACATCTATTCTTTATATATGCAACACATAGAACAGCATCAGCCCAAAACATTGTCTTTACATTTTTGAAGAAAAGCATGGATCGTACCATATTCAAAATTGTTCTGTTCATTCTTTCAGCTACACCATTCTGTTGAGGATTATAAGGCACGGTTGTTTGATGTTTAATCCCATGTTGGCGAAGATAGTGTTCAAATTCATTTGATGTATATTCTTTTCCATTATCAGTGCGAATAGACCCAATATGAGATTGTGCATCATTTTCAATCCACTTATGAAAATTCTTGAATGTTTGAAAAGTATCAGATTTGTTCTTCAATAAATAAACCCAACACATTCTGGTGTAATCATCAATAAATGTCATGATATACTTATTTCCATTTGCAGAAGGAACAGGCATTGGACCACATAAATCTGAATGAATAAGTTCAAGCTTCCTATGTGCTCTTGAATGTGAATCATGAAAAGACTATTTGCTATGCTTTCCTAGAATGCAAGCATCACATTGTTTATGTTTTCTAGGAATTGTAGGCAAACCAGCAACACCATTTTTCTTCAACAAGCGGAGACTATCATAGTTTAAATGTCCAAATCTAGCATGCCATAATAAACTTGATGGAAGTGTACCTTCATCATGATGAGAAATATATGAAAAATGATGTGCATGAGCAGAGGTTCCTTGCAGTTTAAGAAGTCTTTCTTCTTCTATACCCCTCATGACAAGTGAATGGTCAGATGCCTTTCTTACCTCAAGCTTTCCATCAAACATATGAATGGAGTGACCTTGCTGGCGGATGTGGACCGGGGACAGCAAGTTTCTCTTGAGCTGTGGGAGATATAGAACATGATCCAGAAGAAAGTCTGGAAGACCAGGCAGTTTAAGCCTGACTGTGCCAAGCCCTGATGGCTTGATTTTTGACTGATCTGCAAAGTATACTACTCCATCAACATTATCAGTGAAATCTTCAAAAAAATCTTTCCTATGAGTCATATGACAGGTTGCTCCTGAATCAAGCAACCAGTCATTTTTCGAAGAAGTAAGTGAAGCATTAAACAGATCTTCATTTACTCCAATGTTACATTGTGCCTCAATATAGTGAGCGGATTCAGGTGCTTTACCTTTGTCTGAGTCATCAGTTTTACCTTTCTGCTGATTTCTTCTCTGCTCAATCTTTTCCCATGGTAGCTTGCATGTAGAAGCATCATGAGATCCTTTTTGTTTGTGTCTGCCCCCCCTGCCTCTGAAATATCTTTCTCTTTCTTTTGAATGCATACTGTAACAAAAATTATTTTTGCTGATAGAAAAATAATTTTGCTAAAAAGAACTTCTGCTGAAAAAAAAAATATTCTGCTGATATACAGTGAAACTGTACTCAAAAGGGCATTCTTAAAAATTTCAAATCTCTTCCAATAAATGCCTCAATACTTCAAGCTGCAACATATTTCTCCAAATTTATTTCTTTACATCCCTCCAAAAGCATCCAGTATTACAAATATTAAGTATGACTTCAAAATGTAGTAAATGCCCATAAAATATTACATATTACATCAACATTTTAAATGCACTACAAGTCAGATTAACTAACTATGTAGGAGCTTGATGTCAATGCTCTCACAACAAAATCGAAACATGAATTCTTTCACCTTCGAACGCAGAATATGGAAACACGTTCACCATCTCTCCTTTTCACCACCCAACTGTCGTACTTGCCATTAATGAGATTTTTGAAAAAAATCACACAACGATCAAGAATTTTGGTATCTGTTTCTGGAACAAGTCAGATTCCTGTGCGCCCTTCGCTCGGTGCTAATGTATATAAAATTGGTATGCGCAGTGGTACTTTAAGTGCTGATCTTCCTGATGTGGCATCTTCGCAAGGCCCAAAAGTAAAGCATCTCTTTTGGGTAGTATGGACCATGAAGCACTGTCTACACTGACTACGTTATACACAGCAAAAAGATTTCCAATGACATATGAGAGGTCAAGTCAACGAACTGGTTACCATAATATGTACAAAGAGTACCGAGACACCACTGATACCACAGTTCTTTATAATAAAAAACGATACCACTGTTCTTACCACAGTTTACAGTCTTCGATACCACAGTTCTTTATAAAAAACGATACCACTGTTCTTACCACAGTTTACAGTCTTCGATAAAAAACGCAGTCACAAAAAACGTAGTCAATACCATGGAGCAGCTTACAAGAAAACGCAGCTTTGATACCATGGAGCAGTCTTTACAAAAACAACGCGGTCATTCTGATACCTTTACAATAAAAATCAGTTTCGAAATCTAATACATTTCTTCAAAAAAATTCGTAGAACAGCATCAGCACTGACAGTCTCGGTACTGCGGGTGGTAGAAATGAGAGCGGAGAATGGGAATGGACGAGGGGCCAATTCGTCGCCTAGCGCTCTGATGTGTCAGTATGAATGGGAAGATCCCGCTTTTCGAAGGTCTGGACGTTGCCAAATCTCAGATACGGAGATCAGCTCAGGGCCATTTGGGTATCTCGGTATGAATTCAAAAGCGACAAAGATATCTCAGATATCATGTAATGCTCCGCACAGGCAGGCTTCAATACTGTTTTCTTTCACGCCAGGGGGGAATTACAAAAAATTGTATCAGAAACAAAAGAATAAGAGGCAAATCGGAGGATTGATAACAATTACAGCCAAAACGGAGAGAGGGGCAGCGCAGAGAGGGGTAGGTAAACGTTATAAAAAATAATGCGCAGTCTCTCAGAGACGCATCAACGTATAGGTAACAGCGCATTCCACGCATCAACGCATAGAGCTGGACAGTCATGTCATGCCAGAGGCGCTCAGATCACTGCCAGAAGCACGCAGTCTCAGGACAGAGGTAGGTTTCATGAGGCAGTAGAAACCTGGCAGAGGCAGGAGCTATTTCTGGGACCTATGGCTCTGATACCATGTCAGGCCAGGTTAGCTCATAAATTAATGAGCGCAAAACAACTGAGTGATATTATTCATTAGACTATTATTATTTATACATATACAAAACGGATCAGTTCATCTTCTAGATGACTGTCCAACTTCACCTCATCCGTTTCGGATTAGGTGTCAACATAAATAAAGGGGGCTTCACTAGGGAAGGAATACCATACCATGTGCATTCACATTGGGGGATTTATATTGAGAAAAAAATGACATAATATATTGGGGGATATACAGGGGATAAAGTGTTTTTATATTGGCAGGTATAAAAAATGGAGCCCATAGTTAATGAAAAAATATAAAAGGGTATAAAAATGTTAATGGAGAAATGGATGCCTACAATATCTAGCGAAATTAGGGGTTTTTTAAATTGTAAAAATACATTGGGTTTGTATTGGTAGAGGGTTAAATAATGTGATTTTTATAGATATTTTCCAATACATAGTCAAAATAAGAGTATTGTTTAATATGCCACAAACACATGTGATATGTGAGAGGCTCGTTGAGTGAATCCCCCATGGAGTAAATATTGTAGGTCATCCTTATAAATATCCCAAGGCTATTGTTTTCTTATGGTGGTTTGTTTATGGTTGAAGATATAGGTAACTATGATTACATATGGATTTTCGAGCCTATTTTCTCCTTCAAATTGATTTTGAAAATTATATAAATAGGTTCTTCATTTCATATGTATTTCGTACACCTTCATAGACTTGTGATCAAATGCATCTATTTGAAGACTTCATTGTTACCTTTCTTGTTGTCATGAAGTAAAAAGGCAATTGCTAATGAAATTCCATAGGCATGGGCCCTTTATCTAAGTAAATGGATGATACATTTTAAGGGGAAACAATCCATATAGTGTAGTATATGATGGACATTATTTCAGGATGTTCTTAGTTACAGTTGTCATAACCATCTTGACACAATTCTCAGGCCAAATTTTAATGTATGAAGTTGGAAAATATTTGATAATAATGAAAACTACTTGGATGTACTACTCTATGAGAACCCTTTCCTTTGACAAAATTTGCATGAGGAAATGAAAAATCTCGAGTTGGGGGAGATTTTGGGTTGTCGTTGTGCCATACTTTTATTGCTCAAACTATCCATTTTCACTTTATAACGTTCACCCATTGTCATAATATTTAACCATTTTTCTCTATAAACACACCAAAACGCCCTCGTACATGTTTATGTAGACTATCATAATTATTTATTTTATTTTAATGAATTATGAACAATTATTCTTGATTTTACTAACTACAATTTACCATTTCTTCTTGAAGTTAGTTTGGGTAGCCATCTCTGTGATCAAGATATCAATACAATTCGAGAAGAAAATCAACCACATGGGTTTTTTTTCTAAGTCCCCCAATATAGATTTACGTTTATCAAAATAAAACAAGGTCACATGTCTGAAACTCGAGCACTTAATGAAGCTCTTGGTTAAAGATATTGTTAGTTTCTAGAAAGTGATTGCAGCGAATTTCTAAGAAACTAATGATGGATATCAAAAAATTAAAGCATGAGGTATTTTCCTAATGAGCCCATTATGGTTTCATGCATATGATTTTCACAATTATTTAAACCATATTTTCTCAAGTTTTAGTTGAAGCCAATTTTGATATTTGTGAGAAAATGAATCTATATAATCTATTTGCACAATAGAATTAGTTGTAATCGAAACCTTCAAGGTAGGTAAGTATTGTCGTATGGAAACATTTTGACATTAATACAAATATTGTTTATCATTTTATGTGTTGTGTTATTACTTTGTAAATGATTTTTGACTTGTGGCTATAACAACTTAAGTTTACTAGTTTTATTTCGCACATGCAACCAACTAGGAAGGCCCTCATGTTAGATGAGCATGATGTATTTTTATTTTATCTTATTTAGTTACAAATAATTTGATTTTAAGAATAATTAAGTTATTTCAATTTTGGTTTGAATTTTTTACAGTTTAGCATGTTTCCCAATTATTTAATTTTTTATAGTTTTCTTTGATAATAGATTTATTTCAGTTTGGTTTGCTCATAATTTTATTACAATTTGGTTTAATTATAGTTTGAGTGCTTACAATTTGGTTTACTTATAGTTTGAATGTCAACATGGTGTAGGATATTCATATGAACCATGCAATTGAATAGAGATATGTTCATCTTTGATTGCGGAACAATAAATTTTGTAATTGGTTTATGAAAACACTTTACATGATTATGCAACTTTACAATTTTTTAGGACTATGAATGTGTTGAATTAATTAAATTGTATTTACTTTTGATAGATAAGATTTCTCTTTCATATTGGAATTTAACAGAAAATTTTAAAAACCAAACCTTGCATATACTATGCATTACACTTTACAAGTTTACCAACTCAGATTGATTATTTCAATGTAATGAAATTATACTACAATTGAATTGGTCGAAATGTGCTTTGGAAAACTTAGTTGATGCACTAATTTCATGATTTGAAAGACTTAGTATTCACTTTACTTGACTCCAAACTTTTTGACCTTGGTTGTTGGGTAATACTGAATATGCACCCTTTTTTGTTTTACAAAAATAACTTCTTTGTAACTTTGACTTTTACTATAACTTCAATTTACTCAAATCTTTTAAGACTAACTTTAATTCATACACTTTGAATGACCTTAATTAATGTGACATGGATTTTAAATTCACAATTTAACGAGATAGACTCCTTAGTTTCTATTTCTATTATAATTTGCAAGAAAACCACCAATTCGAGTTAACCTTCACTTACTTCATCTCTCACCTTACTTTACATGAATTTTATCAAATGATGACTTTTTCAAGTCTTTTATCTCCATGATGACCTCTCATTGAATTAAACAATATTTTTATTTGGTAAGATAATGTGGCATTAATAACATCTAGGCCTAAGATAACCAAAGTATTTCCCAAATTTCACCCATTTAGGCATATACCTTCAAATTTGATCACTTTTATTTTTCCACCTGGTTTTGCATTTGATCCTCCTCTAAAGATGAGACTACGTCATTATCTATTTGATTGTTTCGAACCAACGCATAGCCTTATGCATTAATATCAATTTTGTAACCCAAACCTTTGTTTCCATTGCCTCGAGTTTCCTCCTCAGCTTCACAAGACATTGTTTGCATTCATAAGACACTTATGACGATAAGGATGCTTCTCAAATATGAAAAATAGTTCATGTTTCTCCATGTAGTATTTTGAGGAAAATTGAATTGTATGGGAGTCGTTAGGTAGAACTGCTTGAAATTGAATTTGAAAATACTTTTCTGACAAGGGAAATCCTACTTGTAGTTCGAATTATTACAATTAGAAGGTGTTGCTACCAATGGTTGTACACAATACTCTAGATCGAAGACAAAAAACCAACATAGATCATGCCATGACCTATCTCTGTAACGCGACACCATCCTTTTCATGCCCCCATGCTAGTGGTGACTTAATTTCCACTTGTGGGCAGGGTGTGGCATCGGCCAACCATTTCGATTTCTTAGTACTACGGTTCTGAGACTGTGCCTAACCTTCACACTTATCCAATTTTCTTCTAAGTGTTATGCAGCATAATTTACTTCAATTATATTTAAACATTTAGTTTCTTATGAAACAAAAATAAACATCATCAATAAGCAATGTACGCAATATAAAATGGGAGGTGAAACTCCCAGATCATTCTGCCCAACTCTTAAATCAATTCTTCCATTATATTTCACAAAATGACAATTATCTTACAGTCTTGTGTAGCCCCTGCACGTTTTGCTTGAACACTGCCTTTGTGAAACCCTACCCATGCTCTACGTTCCGTCTAACACTACTTGCGGCCCATCGTTCAGTTCACAGCGACCGATAGTCTCGTTCACTGCCTAGCGGCCTACAGCCCAACCTCCACATTGTGGTCATGTAGCACCAGACCCAACTCTACCTTTGGAACTCAAGCCGTCTTTGTGTCATTTTTCCCACATTGACATGTCTGCACTATGGTCTGCCTAGACTCTTCTACCATCTCACGTTCTATCGGCAGTTAATCTTCCACATTTCTGCCACCCAACACCTTTTCATGCAGTGTATACTCAACCTAGACTATGGGGAAACCCAATTTCAGCCAACGATATGTCACAACCCTGCGGCTGGGCCTATGGAGCCCCACCCCGCACGCCTTTGTTTCCTTTCGATTAGTATGAGTTATATGTTCACTTGTCCTCCTTGTTAAGCTTTGAACTTGTGATTTCAACTTGCTTCCTGCCTTCCAATGACTTTCCCATGCTCTAATATATATGCTTCCCATTGTTTCAATTTCTCCAAGGGTTGCATCCTTTGGTCTTCCCATGGGTTTCCCCACCAATAGATATGCCTAGTCGACCTAAACGCCAACATCCTGTGCCCGAATATTATTTCTCCACATAAACTAACCCATCGATTCACCCTATCACTCATTCGGTCAGTTCGTGCATCTACTACTTGACTCATCTGACTTGTCCACTAGGTCACTCTACCGTCGTCGCACTTGTATAACGTTTGCATGCCAGTCACGTTGGGTGGGTGCTCGCCCGCTACAATGCGCTTGATGCCTTTAACCAAAATTCCCAACCACACGTGCCTTTAACCGAACACTTTCAATTGATTGTTTGGATGCCTATCCCATTTAAGAAAACAAACTTTTTCCAAAGTCAACCTTAACCGAACACCTCCACCCCAATCTCCTTTATTCGAATGCTCTTCCACATGTTTGTCACACATCATGGGTGTGCCCGCAAGCATGTTCTCAGTATTTGACTCTCTTGGTCACTCGCCAACTCAAGGCCCTGACATCCTCCTCCACTTTAAAAATGTTGTCACCCTCGACAACACCATCTTAGTAAACTACATTTCCAAGATAATCATCTCCATTTATCAACGCCCAGATAGCTCTTCCCATTACTCCCTCCATGTCTATATCCCATCGTAACTTTACAAGAATCTCATGCACTGGATTCCCCAATGATGGTGATTAGTTGGGTAGATAATACAACCATAGCATTTCCTCAACAAGAATACATGAATCTCACATCATCATGAGTGCCATTGGATCATGTTGTCAATCACATATATCTTGTCTCCAAAGTCTGCTCATCATCTCAAAGGGTCTCGTTATCACGAGGAGGTGATAATGAGCTTTATCCCCATGCTAAGTATAAAAAGAGGGAGGGGATGGAAAAGTTTAAGGCCTTCCATCCTCCTTCTCCAAAATCTCAATCCATGTGTCAGGATCCTCTTCTTCCAACCTTTACATGCATGTTTCTTGGCTGTCCTCTTCAGTCTCCAGTCTCACATCCCTAGTATCCTCCATTGCCTCTAGTCTGCGTCTCAAGTCTAGAATACTTACAGATAATTCTCACATAATATATGCATAATCTATGATTTTTGACTCCACACAGTTCAACCTCTCATAGAATTCTTCATCCCAATTAAATCGTTCCACATCCATTGTTGTCAACTTACATCCACCTACCATAGCAACCACGGTAGTAATACCCAATAGTTCATCCTCCCGTCCATCATAAATAAACAACTTTGTCAAATGTGGAAGCATCATAACTTCATATTGTTTCATAAATTCTATCCCTAGAACTTCTTCATAATCATCCACTCGCACAACTGTGAAGTCGACTTTCCCAAGCCCTCACCAATTTTCACCTCCACATTCTCTGCAACACCAATAACTTTTTTTGGTGAAGAATTTACAGCCTTGAGATGATCTTGAGTTAGAACACATTTCAAACCATCTTTCCTTGTTTCCTCTGCTTTAATGAAGTTATGGGATGCACGATTGTCCACCATCATGAGAAATGTTCCCTGCCCAATGTTCATGTCCACATACTCCAATATATAACTCTTGGGATTGCACTTTGGGATAGCCTCCACAGCTGCTGTAGCACCCAATATCTGCATCATCACAACTGTTGGTCCATCCTTCTTCTTTCCATCAGTTTGTGCAAGAGCTGCCACTACTAATTTTGAAGGATAATTCTTCACTATGTGATCCTCCCCGCACAACCGACATTTCAAAGGTTTCTTTGCCTTTAGTTTGCCACCTACTTTCCATTATTCTCCTTTGAAGACTTCTCTTTCTACTTGTCAGACTTATTTTTCTTCTATTTAGTCCCTTCGTCATAGTGGTCCAACAATATATCAACTGCAACAAATTCCTCCTTAAGTGTTTTGATCTTTTGCCTCCTCACCTCATTGTGTGCCCAAGGTTTGAACCCAATGATGAATTTGAAGACCTTGTATCTATCTTCCATGTCACGTAGCTCCAAGAACACACTCACACATTCTCGTTCATATGCCCATAGACTCCATTTTTTCTTAATGTACTTGATCCTCATCCTTGCATCCCAAGTCTCATCTTGTGGGTTAAAGTGAGTTTGTAGTGCTTCCTTCATTTCTTCCTAGTAGAGATGTCCTCAACATCACCATGAGAAATCTGATCCACTCTCCTCCTCCACCACATCTTGGCATCCTTTGTAAGGAATTGAGCAACCACCTTCACCTTGGCCTCTTCATTATGAAGCTCTAAGCATTCCAAGTATCACTCCATATCCCATAAAAAGTTCCCAAGTGTCTTTTCACTCCTCATCCCTTCATAAGAATTGGGTTCCTTTATTTTAATATGGGAAGTCCCTCCAATTAGTCCCTGTCCAACTGATTTCTTAAAGATTGTAATCTCATTGAGAACCTCATCAAGACTATTCCACAGTTTTGCGATCTCATCTAATTCTTGGTCCTTCACAGCTTCAAATTCCTTAACCTCATTTGTAGTTTGTCTACAAAGCCACTCAAGATACTCATATCCTTCCTTAAGGTTTCCATGGTCATCTTCCTGCTTTGTGAACTTATCTCTAAGTTCAGAATTCTCAGCTTTCAAAGCATCCATCTCTAAAGACATTTCATCAATACGACCCAACACTTTGTTTATGAAAACCACTTCAGCATTCATGCTTTATTCACCTGTGACTGGTTCCTCTACATTGTCCACCATTAGCTTTGCTTGTGAACATGTCAAGACCATGCACTTCACCATTCAATTTTGGTTTGACCTGTTTTCTTTTCCTTGACAAACTCCCTAATGTTACAGTGTGACAAACTATACAGTGCCCAACTTCAATACCAATTGCAAACACTACTTTCATAATCCTACTTCAATTGTCAAAGACCCCTTTTTTCAAAATGGGTTTGACACGAAGTCTCACGCCCACATGCTAGTGGTGACTTAATTTCCACTTGTGGGTAGGGTGCAGCACTGACCAACCTTTTCTTTTTCTTACTACTACGATTCTCAGACTATGTCTAACCTTCACACTTAACCAATTTTATTCTAAGTCTTATGCAACAAAATTTACTTCAATTATATTTAAGCATTTATCTTCTTACAATGCAGAAATAAACATCATCAATAAATAATGTACACACATATAAAATGGGAGGGAAAACTCCCGGATAAGTTTACCCAACTGTTAAATCAATTATTCCATTATATTCTACAAAATTATAATTCTTTTACAATCTTGTGTATCCCTTGCATCTTCTGCCTAAACGTTGCCTTTGTGCAACCCTTCCAATGACCTGCATTCACTCTAACACTACTCACATCCCACCATTCAGTTCACAATGGCCCATGGTATCGTTCACCACCGAGCGGCCTATGGCCCAACCTCCGCACTGCAATCATGAAGCACCACACCCAATTCTGCCTGCAACACTCAAGTTTTCATCGTGTTGTTCTCCCCATAATGAAATTTCTACGGTGTGGTCTGCCCGCATTGACCTACAATGTCACGTTATGATTTCGTTTGGTTTGTCGCACTAGGGCTACCCAACGCTTCACCGTGCAGCGTATACCTGACCTGGATTGTGGGGAACCCCAAACTCAGCCAATGATATGTTAGAGCCCTGTGTCTCAACCTGTCGAGCCCCACTCTGACTGCTTTCGTTGCCTCTCACTTGGTCTGTGTAATATATTTTCATTATAAAATTTAAATATTAAATATTATTCACAAATAAAAATTATTCGATATCATATATATATATATATATATATATATATATATATATATATAGATATATATATATATATATATATATATATATATATATATATATATATATATATATATATCACTAATTATTATGTCATTTCTTCCGTAGTGGCATCTATGATTTCCTCTAGCCTCTTAATCTAGACAGTACCGTGAAATGTTTTCGAATTTGCAAAGTTAATTATTGCTTTCGATATTTTTATAAGTAGTGACATCAGTGTGCTGCCACATCCCCGCCTATTGATTTCGAGGATGAACGTCATCACCGTTAAATACTACAGACCCCGTTGTACATTCCAACCCTTTATAGTACTACTAGAATGTTGTGGCATTAATTATTTACTTGCTAAGATTTTCCCTGGAGTCATCATTCTCGTCTCACATGGAAATAAATCAGAGGTTGGCTTTGACTATGAAGTTAGGGATCAGACTTGCTCTCTTGTGTCTTCCACTTCACATACTCTGAATACATGTGACTCGACTACGCTCAGTAGAACGCTAATAAATCAATTTCTAGGTTGATGAAGTTGCATGACAACATGAGATCGGATAATTTTGTGGAGACTAAGGGAATAGAAGAATGTAAATTTTCCCCTGGCTCTACTAGCTGTGTAAGGTTATGGCCCACTTGAGGTCGGAGGTCAGTCTATGTATGAGTGTTTATCAATCTACCATCTCTTTATTATTATTATGTTTGCTATCGTATAATTGACAGAAAGGGAAATCACTGCTATGTTTTCAAATTATGAAGTAAAGAAAACCTATTACATTTTTATAATATGTTCTTCAAATTTAGGTTAGTTTTATTCTAAACACGAAGATTTCTCAGAATTTATAAGATAATTTAATGTTAGCATGTTTTCTTAAATGTTTTGGTTTTTTCACTTTTTATGACCCATTATGTAAACTACTAGTCTATCATGGATGAGAGTGACCACGCCCAAGGAATGCCTAGCACCGAATAAAATTTAAACTCTAGGGTAAATGATTGTAACTTTACATGAAAATGAATTAATCATCTTAATAATTGAAATCTGATTAAACAACTATGCCATCTATTTTCCCAATCCCATGCTTCTATATGTCATATCTCTATTATTATTATGTTTGATGTCGTCTAATTGACAGGAGGGGAAACCCTTGCTCGATTTTGTGTATCTTCATTAAAATTCTAGAAACTTTAGTCATTAAAATTCTAGAAACTTTAGTCATAAAAATTGTTAATTTTGTTCGATGAAATAAATAATTGTGATTTCTACACGTTGTTCCATCAATTTCCCACCTATTTATGCATTCATAACTTTTTCCTTGGCTGAATTTTAATTCACGCCCCTTTGCATCAAGCTGTGAAATTTATCTCATTTTGTATGGATCCTTTTCATTCACATGAACCCAAGGATTTATAGTAGCTTTGTTATATTGTGAAGCACTGGGATATATAGGTTGTTTGAATTTGGAAACTGTGTCACTATTATTCATGTACTTTTATCAGATGGAAGGAATAAATACCAAGTTATTACGTTTATATACGATTGGACATACATGACTTAATATAATTGCACATTGTTCGTCTATTCAATATTGGATACGGATGTTAGATGTTCCCCAAGATCTCGATCTGTAATTTTCCCAGACAGTTACTAGCAAATAATTTCTTGGTTAACAATAATTATAGTTGGTGATGAGACTTTTTTCTACATAATTTTTTCTAACGCCTCGTATTTTGTCTGCATTCTAAATTATGAAGAAAACATTTTTGTTATCTTCATGGTTGCAAATAGTGAAGCCAAAAATGTTGCTTCTTTCCATTAAGGATGCTCCCAACAAAAGGCAACTTGCATTGGACCCTATCAATTTAAGATGCACACAATTTTGGAAGTGAAATGTGCAAGTCCGGAGTCGGGCCTTCGAGCCTAACGCTAGCCTATAAGACTAGTCAGGTTTAAGGAAGTTAGGCTTGTTGTTTGCATGAGGACATGGGACTCTCGACCACGACTTTTCGGAAGTCGGGCCTCTTTCTTAAATTTATTTGCATGAGGGCATGAGACCCCTCATCATGACTAGTTGGAAGTCGGGCCTCTGAACTCTAATAATCGTGTTTGTGTTAGGTGTGTAGCTTCATTAACATTCTAGCAAATTTAGTTATAAAAATTATTAATTTTATTCAATAAAATAAATAATCATGCTTTTTGCACGTCATTCCATCAATTTCCTTCTTATTTCTGCATTCATAACTTTTCCCTTGACTGAATTTTAATTCATGCCCCTTTGCATCAAGTCATGCAAGTTATCGAGTTGTGTATCGATGCTTTCCCTTCGCATGAACCCGACGATTTTAACAACTTCATTCTGTTGTGGAAGGACTGGGATATAATGGGGGCTTGCTCCCAGAAAAAAATAAAATAAAATATTACACACCCCATCACAATGCGGATGATATTGCCGATACAAAGCTTTGATCCAACCAATGACGTTTTTAATAAGAAACAATTTTCAGCAGGTAAAACATCATGGAATATGGCATACAATTGCGAGCATGTAACTATTCTCCCTTCCTTGGGTTCTAGAGTTATATCAAGAAATACAAAGATCTTACGTTTATTACGTCGTAAGGCGTTCCCTCTGAAATCAACTTTGCTCTTTGTCTACGTGTCATTACTTTGCACCATTAGATGATATGTTAGACGATTGAACCATGTTGAGTCGTTCGATTATGTTGAGGTAGCTGCAACTGCCTGAGCAGCACAAATTTGATCCTCTAGTGATCCATGAACAGAGCTAGAGACAGAGAAATAGCCCAGGGCTCTTACCAGCCAAAGCACATCAACCAGCAGGGTCGCGGAGCTTGAGGGGAGATATTCGGAAAATATGCTATGCTCTGTTCTGGAGGGTAAACCCTCGTACGGTTCGTTCTCGAATCATTAAAAAATGAGTGAGATGGTTACTCAGTTGCCCTCTGTGTAGATCTCCCCTCTTCTAGCCGGCTAGCTAAATGTGGCCATGTTTTCCATATGGAGTGTTTGGATAAGTGGACCGACTATGAGAACTATAGTTGTTCTCTGTGTAGATCTCCCCTATTCTAGACACAGGTTGGAATCATCATTATCTTTTATTTATTTTTTAGAAATCTTTTTATAAACAAATATTGTGCAATTAGGCTACTTATCTAGACGATTGGTTTTATTGGGCAAGATTAGGCTGTGATTTTGTGGTCGATATGTGAAATTTTATCTCAATTAGCTCAGGTTGAAAGGTCCTCCCCTATTCCAATATATTAAGCATGAAAATTAGCTCAGGTTGAGAGGTCCTCCCCTATTCCAGTATATTAAGCATGACAATTAGCTCAGGTTCAGATCTCCTCTCGCATTACAGTGTATAAGCATCACAATTAGTTCAAGTTAAAATATCGTCCCCCTTTCCAGTATATATGCTTTACCTAAGAATCCTGGGACAATGTTCCAGGGTTTCAATTCCACTCCAGTCACTTTTCCCGTTGGAATGACCAATCTGAGCCTATGTTGCAATCCTGGCAAGGAGAAATTTGGAGGAAACCTCAGAATCACCTGAGAATCCTGACATTAGCAATGTGAAACCCAAGTATTCCATTAGCAGTGAGGAATTTGGAGGAAACCTGAAAATTCTGGAGTCACGTCTTTGGTTTGATATTCACCCTAGACATTTTGTCTTTTAGATAGACCGATATTGGCCCATCCTCTTGTGTCCATTGCTCAAACCCAACCAAGCCCTAGTTTTCCATTATCAAGCAGAAATTTGGAGAATGGGAGAAGAAGAGAAGAGGGTCACTGAGAAAGGGTGCTAAGAAGGAAATGTGGGCATCATCTATGTTTTTTGTTTTCACCTAAAAACCAGGGGATCAAGAAGGAGAAGCAAACATCCCAGGTTTTCAATTCCACTTCAGCCACTTTGCAGGTTTTCAATTCCACTTCAGCCACTTTTCCCGTTGGATAGACCAATCTGGGCAATGCCCAAACTCTAATTAGCCCTACTTTTCCATTAGGAAGGAGAAATTGGAGGAAACCTGAGAATCCTGGAATCACGTCTGAGGGTTTGAATCCCAGCCCAGGCACTTTTCCCATTGGATAGACGAATATTGGCCCATCCTCTTGTTTCCAATGCTCAAACTCTACTAAGACCTAGTTTTCCATTGGCAAGGAGAATTTGGAGGAATGGGAGAAGAGAAGAGTCACTTAGAAGGGGTGTTGAGAAGGAAATGTGATCTTTGTTTTCTATTTTCACCTGAAATCTAGGGGATCAAGAGGAAAAGAGAGCAGATCTTTATAGAGCTGAAAACCCAAGGAATTAAAAGGAAGATGCTCGCAGATCTTAACAGAGCTGTTAAGGAAGTCAACCACCATCCTCTCAATGTGGTTATTTGGTGCAAAAATAGCCGAGGTGCAACTACGTTACATTTAGCTACCAGTTGAGACCATATTGAAGTACAACACTATTATTCTATTTATATTGTTTCTGCTTAGTAATTTCTTTATTTCTTTCATGGAGATGCATGACAGAGACTAAAATAATATCATGTTTATAGATTCGTGGGAGACCTTGTTAGGATCTCTACCCTCTGAGGACACACATGCATCTTGTATTGAATTTATTCTGAACATTGATTTTGGATAAGTTGCAATTTGGTCAACCACTTTTTGAAAATCTATTTTCAACATGAAATCTATTTCTAATTGAAAGCTGAGAGAAAAGCATTGATCCAAGAGAAAAGCCCTGGTTTTGATTAAAATGGTTCTTACTATGGATGGTGGTATTGATTAAAACATACCAGTCAACCCATTTTAATGTTATATTTACTAGCTTACCTTACTGTTATATTGATGTTGTATGATACTTGATAGTTGCAAAATGACTTGAATTATTATATTTTCCAACTATACACCACCTCGATACACCAAATTTGTCTATTATATATGTGGACACTAGATGCACTAAAGTGGATTATGTCTTTTTGTTCAATGTACCCTTTTTAATTGATGTGTGAGAGATATTTATTTTGTGGTTTCTTGGAAGATTTTCTACAATTCCATAATTCCACATCAGTTGTGAAGATTAGTCGATGGTAAAATATAAGATTCAATATACTATGATTCTTCGGCCAACTTGTCATCCCAAGAGGTATTATGAGGTGTTCATGCCTGCTTGCCCTCTCCTCGATTGTGCTTGGAATTCCTTATCTTGTGGCATCCTTGTAGATGAAAGGCCCTCTCTCTAATTGTGCTTGGGATTCCTCATCTGATGGTGTATTGGTAGATGAGAAAGTAAATATATGGCAATACACAAGAATTCCTAATAAAAGAGAGTCAATATATGTCAATACAAAGGATCCGAAAGTGTTATGATCAAACTTCAAGTACTTGCAGCCTTCTTGGTTTGTTGTTTTTATGCTGTTAATAACAAAGTATGGCAGTTGACTTATGTGTTCTTGACATTCTGAAGTATTTAATCTGATGACATGTTCATGTCACTAATCTTAGCTTTTTTGTTGTGGCACACTGTAAATCGTTTCTACCTTTCTATATTGTTTAAATTTCACATCTTTTTAATGCATAATGCCCTGTGTAATCGGGTTCATTGAGAAGAAAGCATACACCCATAATTTTTAGTGTTGTTTCATTCACTTGGCAGAGTACAAATTGATATAGTGGGTCATTGATGAGATGCCATTGTTTTTTCCATTTTCCTATTTAAGTAATAAGTTATGGAAGGCTAAATTTTTTCAAGAAACCTAGCTCTGATGCTGAAACGACTGTGGAAGGAAAACCTAGCAGCCGCCGCCGCCGTTGAACAGGCTCACGCTGTCTGTAGCAGACGCTGTCACTGACAGTCCTATGGAAGCTGAGGTAGGAGGGGAGAGCTCTGCCTCCCCTCCAAAAGGAACAAATCGCACCAACAAACAGCCACTCGAAGAGATACGACACCCTGCAAACAAAGACGCAGAGAAGGAAAAGGAAAAGCAACAGCAGCCAGAAAGGACGACGTCCTTAGATAACCCTGCAGAAGAGGAAGAAAGCATTGGACAGCAAAATGCAACAGGCCCATCTCAGACAAAAGTGACCTCAGCTACTTGTATCCCAAAAGCAGCAGAACCAATCAAGATTGAGTTACCAAGCCACCATATTAATGGAGAAATCCAATTTATGCAAGATTACGCACTCATTGGAAAGTTCTTGGGCTTTTGGCCCACAGAGAAAGCCCTCCAGGGTTGGATAGCTTCCAAATGGAAGCCCAAAGGACAAGTTACATTACAGCTTGGCCCAAAGGGCTTCTTCACAGCTATCTTTAACTGCCTAGAAGACAAAACCAGGATATTTGAAGGAGGCCCGTACTTTTTCAACTCATCCGGCTTATATCTAACAGATTGGAAGCCTCGCTTCAATCCTGACAAAGAAGACTTCAGCTGGGCACCTGTATGGATCAGAATGTATTCCCTACCAGTGGAATACTGGAGAGAAGAAACTTTAGCAGACATCGGCAACAAACTGGGAACCTTCATCAAAGTGGCCACAGAAACAAAGACGCGAAAATACACCTCATATGCCAGGATCTGCGTCAAAATGCACCTCACCAAGACCTTAGCGGACTCGGTAAGTCTTTTTCATGATGATTATGAATGGAAACAGACTCTTGACTATGAGCACATCCCTTTTCGATGTAGAAAGTGTCATGAGCATGGTCATCTCTTCCGAGATTGTCCCCTTAATGTGAAGCCTAAATTCCCTTCCGGTGAAGGTAACCTTGATCCTGAAGGCTTTACAAAAATCCCAATCCGTCGCCGTCATGGAAAAAAACTCAAGCTAATCATGCTCCTGCATTCAAAGCTCCACCTCCAAATCGTTTCTCAGTTTTAGCCTCACAAGATATACATGTCATACCTGAAGCCGATACTTCTGATCCTCTGCAACTTTCCCAGACATCCCCCAACAGATCTAAGCCAACCTCATCAACTTCTGCACCTCCCATCCATGCCGAATTACCCTCCTCTGCCTCAGAGCCAGGGGATCTTGTTTCCGCTAAAGGAAAAACCATGTTAAACGAGTCCAATCAAGAGACGGATATGGATTTAGATGCCGCTCTAGCTCTAAGTCTTCATGATCAAAATATGGAGAACGCTCTAGTTGCTGCAAATGATATGGAGGAAGATCGAGAAGACGTTGATCTCGAGGAATTTGACATATCCAAGCTGGACATATCCAAACTGGAAGCTGCATGCAAGCAAAAGGAGTATAACTCAATCCCTCCCTGGCAATTAGACAAAATAGAAGGAGTACTCACAAGAGTACATCATCACAAAAGTTTGGGCATCCAAGGAGGCAGTCATTGGGATGGAAGAAAAATCATCAAAGAACAAAAGAAAAGAGGCAGAAAAACAGACTTACAGCGCACAATAGCAGTAGGGGAAATACTCATGGATTCGGGGCAATTCCCCAAGTTGACCAAGTTCTTCAAGCCCAAATCTCCGTCTACATGAAGTTACTCTCATGGAATATAAGAGGACTAAACAGTCCCACGAAGCACAGAGCAATTAAAAACATCATAATGAAAGAAAAACCAGCAATAGTATTGATCCAAGAAACAAAATGTAGCAGCTCAACAATGGACAGTCTCAGCAGTAAAGTATGGGCAGGCAGCAGTTCGATAGCAGTGGACTCCTCTGGAGCCTCCGGAGGCCTGGCCATCATATGGAATCCTCAGGTAGTGTCACTTGACAATTTTCATGCCACTCTGCATCTCATTCAAGCAACATTTCACATCATTGGCACTAGCATACATGGGCATATTACCAATGTGTACTTCCCGCAAACAATACAGCAGAAATCTGATCTTCTGGACACGATTTCCATCCTAAATGCAAACAGAAAGTTTCCTTTATGGATAGGCGGAGGAGACTTCAACATCATAAAATCTATGGAAGAGAAAAGAGGGGGTCGGACACGGCTAGATAGTGATAGCAGTAGATTCAAGCAATTTATACAAGATAACCGACTCATGGACATCTCAACTTCAAATGGCATCTTCACCTGGTCAAACAAAAGAAAAGGAGCTCATCAAATTTCTTCAAGACTAGATCGATTTTTAGTATCAGATAATGCCATAAACTTAGGCGGAGAGTTCAATGCAGAAATCATCCCTCAAGGAGGTTCAGATCATTGGCCTATTCTTCTCCAATGGTCCAGACCTGGCGTCAGCAGCAACAGACCATTCAAATTCGAGGCCTTCTGGCTCACTGACAGCAACTTTAAAGAGGTAGTCAATCAAGCCTGGACATCCTTCATTCCGCCAGCAGGAGCCAGGATGTATCAGTTCCAGCAAAAACTGAAACATCTGAAGCACGCACTCAAAATTTGGAACCGAGATCATT
Organism: Pinus tabuliformis; assembly: GCA_031772625.1. Lineage (NCBI taxonomy): Eukaryota > Viridiplantae > Streptophyta > Pinopsida > Pinales > Pinaceae > Pinus > Pinus tabuliformis. Next base: position 1,530,538,631 of record CM062817.1, on the reverse strand, counting down.
TTGGCAATATACAGCAGAACAAACAAAAATTAGAACAGCAGATGAAGGAATTACAACAAAGATTTATTCTGGAAGGACGCACTGAGGAACAAACACAACAGGAGAAAACCTTATGGAGTCAAATAGAGGAGAAGCAAAAACAGGAAGAAATCTTATGGCGGCAAAAGTCGCGAGTAAGCTGGCTCAGAGAAGGCAAAAGAAATACTAAATTTTTCCACAAAACAACCATCCAACGGCGCATGCACAACAAAATCTCCTTTATTAATAATCAACAGGGAGATAGATTGGAAGCTCACGAAGATATGGAGAAAGAATTTACTGGTTATTTCAAGGACATTCTAAAGGAACCCAATGAAAACAGAGATGAAGCAATCCAAGCCATCACTCAACACATTCCAAAAATTATTAATGAAGATCACAACACACAACTTCTCCAGCCTGTCACGCTAAAAGAGGTAGAAGATGCCATATCTCAGCTCAAAGATGGAAAAGCGCCAGGGCCTGACAGATTCACGGCCAATTTCTTCCATGCATTTTGGGACCTCATAAAACTGGAAGTGTGGGAATTGGTGGAAGAATCCCGAAGTATGCACTGGATACTCCCATCCATTAACTCAACCTTTATCGCTCTAGTCCCCAAGGAAGCAGCCTCAAACAAGCCGGAGAAATATCGACCAATAGCACTCTGTAATGTAATTTACAAACTAATCTCAAAGGTCAGTGCAAACCGTCTCAAGCCGCTATTACCATTGCTCATCTCCCCAGAACAGACAGGGTACGTTGAAGGCCGGCAAATCATGGATGGAATTATACTTTCAAACGAAGTCATCCACTCTTTAAAGCTGCTCAAAAAACCAGGTATGCTTCTCAAATTGGATCTTTCTAAAGCCTTTGATAAACTCAGTTGGAATTATATCCACAAAATGCTCTTAGCTTTTGGCTTCAGTGTAACCTGGTCCAGATGGATCATGAATCTCATCACATCGCCAAGCTTTTCTGTTATTCTGAATGGATCTCCCTCCCACCCCTTTCGCCCCTCTCGTGGCATCAGACAGGGGGACCCTCTATCTCCTTTTCTCTTTGTTTTAATGGCTGAAGGCTTGAGCAGGCTCCTCAAATCAGCAGTTTCCTCTCAAAGCATTAAAGGAATCTCTCTTCATGGGCGACCACCCCAAACCCATCAGCAATTTGTTGACGATACAATGCTCTTCGGGCACCCCTCTGCTAAAGAAGCCACTGCTTTCAAATCCCTTCTTTCCCTTTTCTCAGAAGCTTCAGGCACCTCCATTAATGCGTCCAAATCTCAGCTTTTTTTCTTTAATACCCCTCCCTTCCTGCAAAGGATCATAGCTAGGATCCTAGGATTCACAATTTCACACTTGCCGTCAAAATACCTTGGTGCCCCTCTCACTGATTCTGCTATCAAGCAGATTACTTGGAAATCGTTACTGGACAAAATAGAAGCCAAGCTCTCATCTTGGACTTATAGAGCTTTAAATCTAGCTGGCAGACTTGTTCTAATCAAAGCAGTTCTACAAGCTATGCCGCTCTATTTATTCTCTCTTCTAGCAGCTCCGAAAGGGATTTTAAAAGAAATTCGAAATCTTCAGAGGAACTTTCTTTGGCGATCTACAAGCTTGAACCGGAAATGGGCTCTTGTCAAATGGACAGAGGTTTGCAAACCAAAATCGGAAGGTGGGCTTGGTCTCAGAGATCCGCTACAAAGCAATAACACCATGAGTGCTAAAATTTGGTGGAACTGGGTCTCCAAGCCAAATACACCCTGGGCACAATTATGGCAGGCCAAGTATGCTCAAGGCAGTCAAGAGAATGAACTCATCCGAATAAATCCAACATCGCAGGGATCTCTAATTTGGAACAATGCAAAAACCCAAAGCAGCTTCCTTCAGGAGCATAGCTTCTGGGAAATCAACTCAGGCAAGACAGCTCGTTTTTGGGAAGATTCTTGGCAACAACTTCCCAAACTGGCTAATTTATTCCACAAACCGCATTGGCAAGCTCAAATGAACCAAGCAAACATTCCTTCAGTACATCAGTTCTGGCAACCGTCTACAAATCATGACTTCCAAGCATGGAAACCAGCGAGTCTCTGGCAAGCAGATTGGCAGGGAGAAGAACATGCAGATATAGATCAGGAACTCAGCAGCAGAAAGATTCGAATCTCGAATCAGCTAGACAAACTCAGATGGGGCTACACAACCAAGGGTACTTTCACAACTAAGGAAGCTCATCAACTACGATACTCCAATCCCAGAATGGCAAAAGATCAACTATGGGAGCAAGTCTGGCAAGCTGGGCATTGGCCTAAAATATCAACCTTCCTGTGGCTTCTCAGTAGAAAACGCATTCTAACCTGGGATAATTTGAACAAAAGAGGCGTTGTAGGGCCTTCTAGATGCCCAAACTGCAATACAAATGGTGAAACTATCAAACATTTAATGGAAGATTGTACGCTAGCAAAACAAATCTGGGGAAGAATTGAGAAATGTAGCAGGAGAACACACCCAAGGCCGGAGGACATTACAGACACTATAAGGAACTGGGAAAAATATCCATACAAATGCCGGATACTTAATTCCTTATGGCGCATTATACCAGGATTCGCTTATTGGACACTGTGGAAAGAGCGAAATCACAGAATATTTAACAGTACCTCAAGATCTATAGATGATATCTGGCTCAAGCTAAAAGAACATCTACAGGAAACTCTAGCCATCAAAGTCTGGAATAAGGATGACATGCCGGAAACTCAACAGGAGCTTTGCATTATGAAGGAATGGAATCTAAATCTCAAATACTTAGTCAAAGAGACAATTAAAACCTCCACCAGATCAGCTTCACCCTCTTTTTGGTCCCCACCTGCGCACAACTCCTATAAGCTCAATTTTGACGGTGCAGCTAAAGGCAATCCAGGACCTGCTGGTTTTGGAGGAGTCATCCGACGTCACAATGGAGAAGCATTGATGGTCTACTACGGCTCCATAGGGAAAGATACTAACAACGCTGCAGAGCTAGAAGGTCTCTGGAAAGGTATATGCACAGCTGAACAGCATCATCTCTCACCTCTTGAAGTAGAAGGCGACTCACTCATCCTTATAGAGGCAGCTAAACGAATGCAAGCAGGAGCTAAGGCGGTCAAAATAGCCAAAAGTTGGAGATTATTAAATCGCCTGGAATCCCTGGAAGAAAAGCTCCAAGCTCTCCAGAATCTTTCCTTCCATCATGTAAGGCGGACAGCTAACCAGGTAGCTGATCGGCTTGCTAATCAGGGAGCGTCTCAGTCTACACATTTCTTCTCCGGCCCTCTGGATATGATAGAAGATGACAAGCTCAAAAAGGATTGTATCGCTTTGGTGCATAAAGAAATCCTTTCCCCGGATGCGGGTGTCTAATCCGAAAAGAAGGAGGGTACAGCTAGCACGAGGAGGCCACATGGCCAACGCTAGCTGCCACGAGTCAACCGAACGCGGGAGGAGGTCTGGCAGGTTGGAGAATTTAATGTTGAAGCCTTCGCGCCTGAGTTCATTCGCATTAATGCGAGTAGACGGTGACGGTAAGGAGCATTCATGGCGCTCGGGGTTCAAGAGCAAGCCATGGAACTTAAGGAGGCGGACTGGTATGGGGAGCGACATTCTCAGCAAGCTAAGTGTGGGAACACTCTCTGGCCTCTGGCGATTTTGGAGTTTAGGAATTGGCTTGGGGACGCAGAAACTCCGGTTTTCTACATCCTCATGGCCAGAACCAGAGAGAGGCAACCATGCCGAAGAGGAATGGGTCGTGGAGCACCAGGTCGCCCTCCTGCAGCTGCAGAGGCGCATCACCATTGTTGTTGTCAATATTGTTTCCGCAGGGCCGGAATTCCCCATCTGCAGGCATTCTCGTTCCTGGACTCTGATGCCCCGCCTGAGCAATTGCCAAGGCCGCTGGTGCTTCCGGCTTATGGCTCAACCATCTTCAGGCTGGGCAATCTCAATGTCCACATTTCAATTCTCTTTATTAAAGATGCAGAAGAGGAACACGATGACAGCAGAGTTCCTACTTCTGCAAATCTGGAGAATAAGGCAGGGGAACAACTGGGGGAAGCAAAGGGAAAGGAGCCAATTCAAGCAAAAGCACAGGATGCGTCGACGTCTAAAGCTGGAGAGGACTCGGAAGAGGAGCTGGTGGGCTGGGGATACCCGATTGTGGAGATGGAGCCGGAAGAAACGGAACCAGCAGACTAATTTCTCTAGTCATTCCCATGCCAGGTTCATTTTGATGATTTTGGGTCTCGGTCATATGGTCATGTCCTATAATTCTCTGTCTGGTTCGAGTCTTGAGCGTGGGTCTAGTAATCTTTATACAGGTCATGCTCTGTTTGTTACTAAGTTTTTCAGTTGTGTCTGGGAGTTCGCTAATCCTCAATGTCACCCCTGCGTGGGTTGTTCTGCTTCAGTCTCGGCCCCTGCGTGGGCACTGTCAAAGTTAAACTCTGTTTTTTGAGGTAGTTTTGGGGCAGCCAATGCTTAGAGTATGAAATTCTCAGCTGCTTACCACAGAGCCATAGTTGGCCATGGAAAACTTGTTTCTCTGCTTGTAATTTATTCATGTATATAATATAATACCCTAGAGTAGTTTTATGGAGAAAAAAAAAAAAAATAAGTTATGGAAGGCTCCATTCATAAACCATTTTTAAGTCAGAAAGTAAAGTTATCCTATTCAGAACTTCGTTATATGGAAATTTTCATCAACAGAACAATACGAAAGAATATTATGTTTGATAATGTGTTGTAATGATAGTCTATTTTGTGGACATGTGCTTTACTGGATCTCCTGTTCTATTGAGATCATGAGGCAATATGCATACACTGCTTGATCTTTTGTTTGAAAACAATGTCTTTTCCTTGGTGGCTACAAGGGTTGCTTCTTATTGGTTCAGTTCTTGAGATGCACTGACCCACCTTGTAGTGTAAGGGTTGCCCTTTTGCATTTTACATATTTGCACTAAACGTGAATAGTTTGAATGTATCTGTCTATTTTTCTACTTTGATTGAGTATCCAATCAGATAATGATATCAATACTTGAAAATTGTGGAAGAATATCTTTTGCGTTTGGTTTGTCTGTTGTGTGTCCTTTGACTGTATTTGGGATTTGTGAACAAATATATTGTGCATTGGCTCCGACGAGTAGAGTTTTGACGAAATAATGTCACTGATGTTCATTAATTTCAGTTTGTGTATTCAAATCTCAGACAACTTACATGCCACATAGTTTCAATTTCAAGATTTTCCTTCCATCGATTCTCGTTTCATTGAAGATGTTTGTTTGTAATTTTATATTATATTGAAAAAAATAAATGCTAATTTTTTTTAATGGTTAAAAAATCAAGGCCAGTATGTGTTTGGTCAATTTAGTGTGATCTAAATTGCTATTTATAATGTCAACCCGGGGTTCGTAAACTGACGAAGTGAAGTGTACTATATGTACTAGATAACCATTTCCTTAGTCTTTTGTCGTTTTTAGTTTTTTTTAAGTTTGTTTTTGGATTTATCTTTCCCTAATGTGAGATGATGAAAAGGTGATAAAGCAAGTAAAATATGGATGATTATGGTGATCTCTAAGTGATTTTCAAAACTTAAAAGAGAGAAAGCTTAAAAATAACTGCAATGAAATCAATTCTTCAAAAGAAATAAAGACATCAAACAATGAACTATGACATTGGCCCAGTATCTTTGTTGTTGAATGAAAATGAAAGTGAAATCTACACTAAATTCAATTAAAAGTAAGAACAACTAATCCACACTAGTTCAACTCTTCAACTCAATCTTCCTTGTGAAAAGATATCATGAAATGTTAAACAATGTGAAATCTAAAAGAAGTTAAACTGCTTAAAAGAGACTAATCACACTACTTTAACTTTCTTGACCTTTTGCCTTTCAGCTTAATTTACCCTGTGAGAAACAGTCATGAACAAGTCAAGCAATGTGAGATCTAAAGCAAACTAAATCAAGCTATAATGAGTGATATTTTGGTTCCTAATAAAGTTATTTGATTATGGAAAGGAACCGTTAATAGATGAATAACATGATATCTAAGAGCAGAAAATAAATGTACAACTTAAGGAAATGACAGTACTGAAAATCAAACTTCAGAAAACAAGAGTCAGCGACAAAGACAAGATGATCTCGTATGCCAATAGTGATAAAAAGAAAAGGTGAAAAATTGCCCCGGGCTGCCTAAGAACACCTGCAAAAACACTGATTAGTTGTAACCATAAAAGAGCAGCAATGAAAATGTAAATCAACAGAAATCAAAAAGCTTTGTTATGTACAGCTAATATACATGATGAAATAAAACGCAACATTTAAATGACAACTGTACAGCTAATATACATGAACAGGAAAAAGTAATGCAAGAGTTAAAAGACAACTGTACAAGGCTTCAGTAAGCAGGGGCCCTCTGCCACTTCAACCGATTCAACAAACAACTACAAGCTTGAGTTTAAACCAGTCTTCTCATATATTAAATAGCAACATAAAAGTGCAGCGGGGAAATACAACAGTGTCGGATTACAATACCAAAAAGATTAACACCAGAGATTAACTTTTACAGCGTTCATGGACGCATTATTTATAAGGAAAGAAAGCTAAACAGATTAACTAAATCTACGCTATTAACCACGCTGCCAGAGACACGTAAATCCTCTTCAGCCCGGATCTAGGTAACTGTCATCGTGTTTATTAAATCTGAGAGGTATGGCTATTGGATTCACGCTATCAGGATCTCTTCGTGGCTAAGGACTGTGCCACGTAGCTTCACGTGCTCAAAAACAAAGCTACGCAGAGTCGTGCCACCACTGAACACTTCCGTTGACTATCCTTTGCCCCTTGTTTGACCGCGGGCTTTTATGGCCGTGCTGGATGATCTGGAGGGACACGATCCATGTCCTTGACTCCTGTAACTTGCCCATGTGGCTCATTTCCTGAGAGGACACCTGTAGCATGGTGTTTGACAAAACGGCTGCGGAATCCTGTGTTGGCTGCAGAAACCTGGGCCAGCTGCGGAAACTGAGAAGCTTCCGCAGCTGTCTGAGCAAAATTCTAAACCAAACAACAGTCATCAGCGTAGTTAGAAAACCATGTCAAAAGCTCATTTTTAAACTAAAATACAATGATTTAATCAACTTGGTGGATAAAATGAGTGGAAAAGAAGGCTGAGAGGGTGTATGGAAAGGTGCAGGTTCGAGGCTCAACAGTATGTATTTATATTAATTTATTTTCATGACCTTTTTTGGTATTTTTTCTGAATAGCAAGTGGTTTTTTTTTCCTTTATCAATGTATGCACAGATTTCTCCCACTTGGAACAGTGTACACAGTTATCCCATCCTAAACTACAATAACATATGCGTGCAGCTATTTACAAATTAGCAATGGAATTAAGAATTCTTGCAAATTCATGGAATTTGATTTAGAAATATAAAAAATTATTAGAAATATTTAAAAATGGTATTAGAGAGTTGATTTTTATCTACTATTACACAAATATGCACCCTCTAGCACAAAATCCTTACAAGGTACTGAGCTTAAGTGTAACATGGAAGAGTTTTCATTATCACCTAGAGATATACTTCCTTTCTGTTAAGTTTAGCTGAACTAAACTTCTATACATATGCAAAGTGTGAAATGTATATGGTTTATAACATATCATCCGTGAACAAAAGATTTATCAGGCTCGAAACTGGTTTTGGTGTGCAAGTCCCTGGCTAATGTCATAGTATCCTTCCTCACTTTGTTACTAACATTGTCAACGGTTTCAGTGCCATGCCACATGGGCGATCTTTGGTTGTGGCTTTTTTCTATGTGATATTTCAGGTGATCTTACTGCAGTGGCATAACTGGATGTCCCTATTTTTGGATTATTGTGTGTATCTTAGCATTGTTGTTGGGATTATTTCTCTGAAAAATTTTCAACTTCAAAATAAGTCAAAATGGCACAAGTATTTTTTGTTTTAGGAATTCTCCAACATTTTTACCTCACTCTACTGTAGTGGGATTATATTAGAATATCTGAAAACAAATATCTAAACATTTTAATACTCACAATAAATTCCATTGTAGATCTTGATGTTCTCCCTGTGTTTTAGACATTATCCTATGTTAAAATGTCTATTAATTATCTAATAGAGATGCGAGGAAAGAATTACCGAGAGAAGTTGCAAGTGGGTTAATGTAATGGTTAGAAATTCACAAATTGCTTGTGGAGCTCCCAAGTCACCATGACATCATGGTTGCTGAAGGAGCACATAGTTACATTTGAGCATTTTTCTTTACTGACTCAGACTCAAAATAAGACATATTAGAGCAAAGTTCTTACAATTCCTCTACTAATTACAGCAACTATCACTTTGGCAGTGGACTGCCTGCCCCTCCTTCTGCTTATCAATCTTCTTTTATTACTTGAATTTCTTCTTAACAAGTGGTTGTGTTTCTTTTCGTTTCAATGAAAGTATGGGCTCCAATGTTCGCTCTCTTATTATGGAGTATAATTCATCTTTGAGAATTTTTCAATTATTAAATTAGGTTAGTCAATTGCTTAAACTATTAAATTTATTTCAAAAAGTTTTTGTTACTTTATAGGTTAAAAAATGGCTTGAAATATTAAACTTATTTCAAAATGTTTTTGTTACTTTATAGATAAGGCATAGATTTCTTGGCTCTATGATGAAAATAATGAAGGGAAAATACATGTTAATCTGTTACTTGTGCTCTTTGATGGAAGTTTTGTAATGCATGACTGAAAAATACACGGTGAGAGAAAAATGCATATTATGCTAATTGAGGAATGTTTTTCACTTGTCAAACTTATAGTATTGAATTTAACACACTAACACTTTACAACAATGAACTAACAATATTCATGATGAAAATATCAATATGGAATATTTATCTGCATAATGAAAAAGAAAATATGGGAGATTCCAATCACGTTCCAAGGCATTTTTTAAAATGTGGATGTGACAAAAGGTTGTTGTGGAAGGTGCTGTTTGTATATGGGAAATTTCTTGATCATTGTGTATAATCCTAATGTTGATAGATATTTCTATCCAATGGGCAAAGTGCCCGGGCTGGGATTCAAACCCTCGGACGTGATTCAAGGATTCTCAGGTTTCCTCCAATTTCTCCTTCCTAATGGAAAAGTAGGGCTAATTAGAGTTTGGGCATTGCCCAGTTTGGTCTATCCAACGGGCAAAGTGGCTGAAGTGGAATTGAAAACCTGCAAAGTGGCTGAAGTGGAATTGAAAACTTGCAAAGTGGCTGAAGTGGAATTGAAAACCTGGGATGTTTGCTTCTCCTTCTTGATCCCCTGGTTTTCAGGTGAAAACAGAAAACATAGATGATGCCCACATTTCCTTCTTAGCACCCCTTCTCAGTGACCCTCTTCTCTTCTTCTCCCATTCCTCCAAATTTCTGCTTGATAATGGAAAACTAGGGCTTGGTTGGGTTTGAGCAATGGAAACGAGAGGATGGGCCAATATCAGTCTATCCAAAAGATAAAATGTCTGGGGTGAATATCAAACCAAAGATGTGACTCCAGGATTTTCAGGTTTCCTCCAAATTCCTCACTAATAATGGAATACTTGGGTTCCACATTGCTAATGTCAGGATTCTCAGGTGATTCTCAGGTTTCCTCCAAATTTCTCCTTGCCAGGATTGCAGCATAGGCCCAGATTGGTCATTCCAACAGGCAAAGTGACTGGAGTGGAATTGAAACCCTGGAACGTTGTCCCAGGATTCTCAGGTAAAGCATATATACTGGAATGGGGGACGAGATTTGAACCTGAACTAATTGTGATGGTTATACACTGGAATGCAAGAGGAGATCTAAACCTGAGCTAATTGTCATGCTTAATATACTGGAATAGGGGAGGACATTTGAACCTGAGCTAATTGAGATAAACTGTCACATATCTACCACAAAATCACAGCCTAATCTTGCCCAATAAAACCAATCGTCTAGATAAGTAGCCTAATTGCACAATCTTTGTTTATAAAAATATTTCTAAAAAATAAATAAAAGATAATGACCTTTCTCTACGTAGCAAAATTGCTTTGTCACCAAAGTCCGGAACAAAGATTAAGAGGTCAGGAAATCCACAATACATTTTATTAAAAAGACATTTTCCATTCGGCCAGCAAAATGTCCATAAAAACCTAAAGAAAGAAGAAATGAGAACCAATCCAACTGTCTATTATACATAATTAATTTACTGTAAATTTCTCACATAGAATCTATCCTGCTAGACTTAAATTAACAACTAACAGCAATCAGTAGACTTCTAATCATTGATAATGATGATTCCAACCTGTGTCTAGAAGAGGGGAGATCTACACAGAGGGCAACTGTAGTTCTCATAGTCGATCCACTTATCCAAACACTCCATATGGAAAACATGGCCACATTTAGCTAGCCGGCTAGAAGAGGGGAGATCTACACAGAGGGCAACTGAGTAACCATCTCACTCATTTTTTAACGATTTGAGAACGAACCGTACGAGGGTTTACCCTCTGGAACATAGCACAACATATTTTCTGAATATCTCCCCTCAAGCTCCGCGACCCTGCTGGTTGATGTGCTTTGGTTGGTAAGAGCCCTGGGCTATTTCTCTGTCTCTGGCTCTGTCCATGGATCGCTGGAGGATCAAATTTTTGTTGCTCAGGCAGTTAGGGAGTTACAACTACCTCAACATAATCAGACAACTCAACATGGTTCAATCGTCTAACATATCATCTAATGGTGCAAAGTAATGACACATAGGCAGAGAGCAAAGTTGATTTCAGAGGGCGTTATGCCGATATTAGTCAACAATGTCAATTTTATAAATTGAGAAAGAGCCAAAGTGGACATGCTATTGCCAAATCTCCTTGCTCATGTAGAAAGGGAGTGGCATTACATGTGACAACTCCTTAGTTACCTAAAGTATCATTTCTCAACTTTTACCTACATTGCATTTTTTATTAGTAGCATGTCGAATAACCTTTGAAGGAAAAAATCAATTATAATTGAATTGTGGAACGGTAATATTCAAACCTTCAAGTGAGTCGCTGCTTTCTTTTTGTCGATGAAGACACCTGTGGGTTCAACCACATACTCATTTGTTGACACAAATATAAGTTCTAGGCCTATACAACATATTAAGTACCAGGCAGGTAAGCTGTTCAGAGCTTTTAGATGTTCCAGAATGGTGCCAAAGGTGAAGTTATTTGGCTTAAAAACACTCTCCTCATTTCACCAAAACATTTAGGGCCTCATGGCATTACCCAACGTAGGCCTTGACAATGGTGCCAAAGCTGAAGTTGTTTGGCTTAGAAACACTCTCCTCATTTGACCAAAAACATTTAGGGCCTCATGGCATTACCCATTCTATGCATATGATCAAATTACAGAACCTAAAACAATTGCACAACATCTCTCCACCATTATGTACAACATTGTTTTCTCTGGAAATAACAATACTCATGCAAAACCCAAATTCGACAATACGAATTTTCCCAATACAAAACCCACAACGTAGCCCTGGTGTTACTACTGCCCAGTGCCCTAAAAAATGTATACATTATTTGGAATTAACTACATTTTGCAATTTACTATTTAAACATTAGCCGATGATGATAGTAATTGTTGCTAAGCTTGAATAAATCTCTGTTTACAGTTATGACGAACTTTATCGGTCAGCTGGTTTAACCTTGTATGTCTAGCTAAGCCAACTTCAACTCAGTTTGGTAATTCTACAACTAGACCTTAGTTGATATCAACTCCACTACACATTTTTACGTCAACTCAACCAAAGCTAACATGAACTTGGCTCATTCAGTGGACTCAATAAAAAAAGGCTTTAAGTAACAGGAAACTCAATCATCATGGCCTATCTGATTATTTCTAACATGTGTAGGTTTCTGAAATTGTTAATTTACAGTTTTACCTATGTTTCAAAAAGAATAATCATATAGAAGTTGTTGTAATAAATATCTATTTTATTATGTTTACAAGCTTAGATAACCACTCATTTAGAAACAAATTGAACATGCTTCTTACCCTTTCTCCACACCCATTTAATCTAACAATGGACATAGAGCATGTATATTTATACCTGTGTGTTGGAAATACCATTTTATACTTTAATGTTTATTATTTTTGTTTTATTATTATTACTTGAATTACTTCTTAACAAGTGGTTGTGTTTCTTTTCATTTTAGTGGATGTATGGGCTCCAATGTTGGCTCTCTTATTATGGAGTATAATTCATCTTTGAGAATTTTTCAATTATTAAATTAGGTTAGTCAATTGCTTAAACTATTAAATTTATTTCAAAAAGTTTTTGTTACTTTATAGGTTAGACACTGGCTTGAAATATTAAACTTATTTCAAAATGTTTTTGTTACTTTATAGATAAGGCGTAGATTTCTTGGCTCTATGATGAAAATAATGAATGGAAAATACATGTTAATCTGTTACTTGTGCTCTTTGATGGAATTTTTGTAATGCATGACTGAAAAATACATGGTGAGAGAAAATGCATATTATGCTAATTGAGGAATGTTTTTCGCTTGTAAAACTTATAGTATTGAATTTAACACACTAACACTTTACAACAATGAACTAACAATATTCATGATGAAAATAGAAATATGGAAGATTTATCTGCATAATGAAAAAGACAAAATGGGACATTCCAATCACGTTCCAAGGCATTTTTTAAAATGTGGATGTGACAAAAGGTTGTTGTGGAAGGTGCTGTTTGTATATGGGAAATTTCTTGATCATTGTGGATAATCCTAATGTTGATAAATATGTCTACTAACTGGTTTCAGTTAATGGGGCATTGATTTGAGCGTTCAATATATTTTTATTCTTTATCAAAGTATTCTTTTGTTGTATTTGTGTTCCTCAATTTATGCCTTACGACGTTTCCTTTGCGACATCTGGTGCAAATGCTAGTATATGATTAGACACACATGACTTAATATATTTAAGTCCAATTCGTCTATTCAACATTCAATATGCATGTTAGATGTTCTCCAAGATCGATGTTTGGAAGTGAAATGTGCAAGTCCGGAGTCCGACCTTTGGGCCAAACACTGGCTTGTACGACTAGTCATGTTGAAGGAAGTCAGACTCATTGTTTGCATGGGAACATGAGACCCCTGACCACGACTAGTCAGAAGCTGAGCATCTGAGCTTTGGTATCATGTTTGTATGAGGACGTAAGACCCTGACCTCAACTAGTCTTTGATAACGTACCAGTTAGTCATGCTCATGCCTTTTTGACGTCTTCACTTATTAATAAAAATTTTGAACACTAGCATATCAAGTATATTTTTTTATTATTTTATTTTTATTAATCTATTTCAATAATTTAAAATTATTAAAAAATAAAATCTATATTTTTTTTTAAGTTAATAGAAATTTGCATAAAATGATTCATTTATATGGATTCTAAATTATAGAGAATATAATTTTATATAAAAATGTAATTTTCGTAGTGAATTTTTCTAATATTATAGATTTGTTTAGCCATTTTAAATAATTTTATTCGTGATGTTAGTTTTGAGAATTGAATCATGTTCAGATTTTTTTTTTTAAGATGTTAGATGTATAATTATTTTCCCATTCAACATGAAGTTAATATATGATATTTAATAAAAATATTAAATTTATTTATATTAAATTTAATATTTATATTAAATTTAATATTTATATTAAATGTCATATATTAACTTCAGGTTGAATGGAAAAATAATTACACATCTAGCATCTTCAAAAAACTTTTAAATTTCAACTTCTTTTTTATATAGAAATATATATATTTAAATATCTAAAATTTAGTCTAAATATTTTTGAATATTAAAATTTAATTAAAAAATGTATAATCATTTTATTAAGATTTTTTTAGTTTAAATATTTTAGAATATTAAAATTTAATTATTAAATGACAAATTAATATTTTTTATTTATATCTAGTAAAATAAAATATTTTTTTGGATAAGCATGAGATATCGTTAAATAAGTCAAATACAACAAAACTAATAACTAGAAATAATGAATGAAATGTTAGTTTTATAGCATTATTAGAACTTTTAAATGCATGATTTAGAGAAATTACCAAAAAAACAATAAAATGCAATTTTGATTATTAATTTAGAAATTATATATATATATATATATATATATATAAACATTTTCAAGATATTTGAAAATAAAATTTTATTAACCAATAATGTAAAAGAAATAAAAACACTTTTATTAAAAAATTTGAAATAAATAACTTTTATTGAAAATTTTACAATAATATTATATTTTTAATAAATATATTGTTATGTCAACTAAAATTACACCATTTATATGTGCAAATAAACAATAATATAGCACCAATTAACTGTTGTGATATAAAAAATATTTCAATAGCGGCAGATTTGGTATCCATCAAGGTCAATATAACAAATCTGATACTCTTTCAACTGTGACATTAAAAATAGCTTTTCAAATTCAAGTTGGCAAATGACTGCCAAATTCCAATGTGAGTAATGGTCATAAGCCCGAAATATTCGCACACCATAAATTTGTTGAGCACTCTTCATAGGGCCGAAAAGTTATCTCAACACATATTTTCGCCGTGGTCTAACTAGTATTTTCGCTGTGGTCTAACTAGCTGGAGGAATGGCTCGGATAGTTATGATAATTCCGATCATATTTAAAGAAAATTCAGCAAAGTGTTTTGTAAATCCAACTTATCGCTGTTAAACTTCAACATTTTATGTGTTTTAGACATTTTTGATGGTGATGAATCTATTTCCACAATAAAAACACGATTCAAACACTATCTCTACAAGATCTTTTGAAAATTTTTGCCTAAATTCCTACCATTTTTAACCGAGACAATTCCTCCACCTCGTTAAACAACCTCGATATTTTCACGCTGACGAGGAGTATGATCAGCCATCAACCTTGGAAAAAGAACCCTCAAATTGGTATATGGTTTCGGATTATTCAAGGTATTGTTAACAACATTGTTAACGTTTTTAAATCCGAAAATATTTACTTGTGTAGTTATGTTTTTATGGGGATAGAAATTGGTTTGTTTTGGGCGAAGTGTTTTTTCTTCTTTGATTTTGCGTGTTTTTTTCATTTTTGTTTTTGATTCCTTTTTAAGGAGTCGAATATTTTAAATTTAAAATATTAATTCACAACAATATAGATTAAATGATTGCTAAAATTAGGAGTATCAATTTATTTATTTTCTAACTTATCACATGGATAAGATTAAAAAATTATAAAATTTAACTAAATTATTAAATTATTTTATTTTTTCATATTATTATTAACTATAAAAAGAATTGATTTATTAATTAAATATATATAATTGAATTAAAACTATAAAATATTATTCTATGTGAATAATAAATTTTATGGTTAGCTTGAACTACAAAAATTTGAACCTTGAATTTGTAACACTCTTGGGAATACTTGTTAGGTTACTGTTGTTACTCTTAGCTATTTTATTTCATGTTTTATAAACTTAATGATTCATGGCTTAAAAGGCCTCATCAAGTGTTGTGGCAAAAACAATCAATTAATGGAAGACAAATAAATTCAAGAAAGATTTTCTTTCTCAAGAAAAAAGAAAGAGGAAAAACCAAGAGACAGTTTAGACAGTTATGAGGGATCTCTCTCTTTTCCCCTAGGGAAGAGAAGGAAAAAACGCACACTTGAAGGGGGAAGATAGGAGGAAAAAATATAGAGATTGGACAGAGAACCTTGTACAACAATGGTAAGGAGGTAGGACGCTGCTAGATCAAGGTGCTCTTGAGATGGCCTTTGAGCTAGTGGAACCCTTGGAAGAACCCTGGATGGGTGAAATTTTGGACTGGACCTAAGTGGTCTTGATGTTCAAAATTTCTTAAGCTAAGGATTAGTCCCATTACTGACTAGTTGGAAGAAGCTTGGGGCAGAGGTTGGACGTCATTTCCAGTCTCATGGTTGGGTGGTGATACCTTCCTCGTAAATTTTGATAACAACAAAAGTTGCGACAACTAAGTACTCTCAGAACTTCTTTTGTTATTTCTTCTTATTAGATGTTTGAGCCTAGGTTGTCTGTGGGTTTGTATTATGTACAATAATTGAATGGAAAACTATGTTATTGACAGTTGAAGCTTTCTATGGTTTTAGGGAAGAAAAATAAACACCCTATGCTTTAGAGTAGGTGTAATTTATAATCAAAACAAAAAAATAATAAAAGAGAATTTATAATTCACTTTGGAGTGCTAGTTAATAAGGTGAGAATTTTTAAGGCATGAGGGGTCAACTGCCGGAAAACACTAGTGCATAAAACTTATTGGGAGTATTTTCAAGAAAGTTCTGTGAGGAATTGCATAATATGGGTTGGAAGAGAGGAAGTGTTTGAGTTTAATTTGGTGAAGGGTTAACTCTTGTGGAGGAAGGACCATGTCAACTAAGACAGGAAAACAACCTATGTAGTTTAAATAGGTGAATGAGTCACTGATAAAGAAAGAAAGAAGGCATTTACAGTTATAGATTAACCAAGAAAGAAGACAACTGACAGGAAAATTGAATGGAAACACACAAGTAATAACACAGGAGTTACGTGGTAAAACCTTGACAGGGTGTTAAGGAAACATCCATGGGGCAAGGGATTGGAATCTCTATTCAATCAATAAATGATTCTTTATACAATAGTTCGGGCGTTCATTAGTTTTACACGCGCCTCCTCAGTTACATAACCAATGTTTCGGTATAAAACTAACTTGTTAATAATTAATACATTTTACCCAAATTTACATAATTACTTGTCAAACTTCCACAAACTCCACCTTGACAACAAGTTTCCTAATCCCTTGCCCATGCCCATTCATCATCTTTTCTGCAAGCCAAGAGAAGTTACACACCATCACAACTTCTCTACTGTAACTGGCTTTGTGAATATGTCTGCACAATTCTCTCGCGTATTGACCTTTTGAAGAGCTACTTTTCCGCCATCGATCACATGTCTCAGAATATGATACCTTACATCAATGTGCTAGGTTCTGTTGTGATAAGCAGGATTTGTAGCCAAATGAATAGAACTTTGACTGTCACAAAGTACATTCACTTTCTCCTACGTCCTTCCAATCTCATCAAGTAAACCCTTTAACTAGATTGCTTCTTTACTAACATTTGAAGCAGCTATATATTCTACTTCGGTAGTGGACAATGTAACTGTTTCTTGAAGCTTTGACATCCAACTAATTGCTCCACCTGCAAGAGCAAAGACATAACCTATAGTAGATCTTCTTTTGTCCAAATCACCTGCATAATTAGCATCTACATATCCGTAGACTGATCCTTCACTACCATTAAAGATGATGCAATGGTCACTTGTGCCTCTTAGATATCGAAGCACCCATTTCACTGCTCGCCAATGTTATTCACCTAGATTTGCCATGAACCTGCTGACAACTCCAACTCCATGTGAAATTTCAGTTCTTGTAGATACCATCGCATACATTAAGTTGCCTACAACATTTTCATATGGTACTTGAGACATATACTACTTTTCTTCATCAGTTCTAGGACTCAAAACTGAAGAAAGCTTAAAATGGGAAGCTAATGGAACATTAACAGGTTTCACATTGTTTATACAGAACTTTCCAAGTACTTTCCCCACATACTTCTGCTGTGATAACCAAGGCTTACCATTTTTGCTGTCTCTGTGTATTGCCATGCCCAAGATATGTTTCACTACTCCAAGATCCTACATATCAAACGTCCTAGAGAGCTGAGCCTTTAACTTGTTGATCTCTTCCATGCTTTTTCTTGCAATAAGCATATCGTCAACATAAAAAGCTAAGATAATGAATATGCCATCGAAAATTTTGAAGTATACACAATGATCATACTCACTTCTAATAAAGTTTTGGCTCACCATGAAGGAGTCAAACTTCTTGTACCATTGTCTAGGAGACTGCCTTAGACCATACAATGATTTCCTGAGCTTGCAAACTAATCTTCTGCTGCAACCTTATACAAAACCTTCTGGTTGTTCCATATATAACTCTTCATTCAAATCACCATGTAGAAAAGTTTTTTTAACATCTAACTGTTCTAACTCAAGGTTAAGTAATGCAGTTAGTGCAACATAGTACAAATAGAAACAAGTTTTACAACTGGTGAAAAAATATCATGAAATTTGATACCTTCAACCTGAGAATACCCTTTTGCTACCAGTCTCGCCTTACACCTTTCGATACTTGCATCAACTTTCCATTTCAGTTTGAAGACCCATTTGCATCCAACAACACTTCTCCCTTTAGGAATTTCTACAAGATCACGCGTATTGTTTTTGGCTAAGGAATCCATTTCTTCTTCCATAGTCATTTTCCATTTTTCACTATCTATATCATCTATTGCTTGTTGATAACAAGAAGGTTCCCCATCTTCAGTAATCAAAGCAAAAGATGAAGCAGAGTCTTCATACCTTTTGGGAGTTCTTCTTTCCCTTTTAGACCTTCTTAGAGTGACTGGTTGCTGAACTGGTACAGAAACATCAATAGCTTCCTTCGCATCTTCAACAACTTTTTCTCCAAAAGTCTTTTCTTCCTTTTGACTGTCATCGAGAGGTCTAGTCTTCAACTGAATTTTTTGATTTGGCGATACATGTTCCTGTTCAATTCTTTCAACATTTGATTTTAAAAGAGAAGATTCATCAAATGTTACATCTCTACTAATGACTATCTTTTGTGATGTAGGATCCCACAACCTGTATCCTTTCACTGCATAGTCATACCCAACAAAGACATAACATTTCGATTTTGGATCTAATTTTGAAAGTTGATTTTTAGGAATAAGAGAATAAGCATCACAATCAAATATCCTTAAATGTGGATAATCACAAGACTGACCTGTCCAAACTTCTTCAGGAATTTTACATTTAATTGCTACTGAAGGTGATCTGTTAACTAAATAACAAGTAGTGGATACTGCTTCTGCCCATAACTCCTTTTGCAAGTTAGCATTGCTGATCATGCTTCTGGATCTTTCCATAAGAGTCCAATTCATCTTTCAGCAACACCATTTTGCTGAGGAGTATAAATAGCAGTTTTGTGTCTAATAATTCCTTCATCCTTACAATATTGTTCAAATTCTATTGAAGTGAATTCACCACCATTTTCAGTTCTTAAACATTTAATTGATTTTTCGGTTCTTTTCTCTACCATTTCTTTAAATTGTTTAAAGACATTGAATACATCAGCTTTATTTTTAGCATAAAGACCCAAACTTTATGGAAGAAATCATCAATAAACGTTAAAAAATATAAAGCACTTCCATATGATACAACAGGAGATGGTCCCCACAGATCAAAATGAATATAGTCTAAAATATCTTTACTATTATGATTTCAAGTTTTAAATCTCTGTTTACACTATTTTCCATACACATAATGTTTACAGAAATCTAACTTCAAAGATTTCAGATGGGGAAGAGATTTAGGTTTCATCAGTATCTGAAGACCTTTCTCGCTCATGTGACCCAATCGTTGATGCCATAGACGAGTACCTTCTTCTATTTTTTCTGACGCAATCGCTGCTTCACTGATCTGAGTACTTCCTTTGAGTCTGTAAAGATTTCCGACCTTTTCTACTTTCATAACAACTAGGGTGCCTTTAAAGACTTTCAACACGCCATTCTGACTTGTAAACTTATAACCATTCAAATCCAAAATTCCCAAAGAAATCAAAATTTTCTTCAAATCAGGTACATGTCTAACACTAGTTAATGTTCTAACTGTGTTATCATACATTTTAATCCTAATATTTCCCATCCCTACAGTCTGACATGATACATTATTACCCATAAACACATAACTACCATTTACATTTTCATATGAAGTAAACCAATTTCTGTGTGGACACATGTGATGAGAAGCACCAGAGTCTAACAACTAGCTTTCTAAACCCTGAGAGACATTACATACAGGTGAAGTTTCATCTATCATACATAACTCTTCAATAGATAAAACTTCGTCTATCATACCTGAATCAACCTGATTTACTTCCTTCTTCGGGTTATTAGATTCTTTTCATTTCCAGCAGTGTTTCTTCAGGTGTCCAATTTTATTGTAGTGTCAACATTTTGCCTTACACTTCTTTCCCTTTGATTTAGATCTGGAAGACCCCCTCTCTTTTTCTCCTCTTTCCTTTGACCGTCCTCTAGCTATCATGGCTTCTGATGCAGCTATTTCAGTACTGGATTTCCTTCGTATTTCTTCAGAAAAGAGAGCTGCCACAACTGATTCAAATTTCAAGGAATCAACGGTTCTCAAGATGATTGAAGTTACGAAGTGATCCCATGATTCAGGTAGAGAACACAGCAAGGTTATAGCTTTGTCTTCTTCCTGAATTTTAACTTCCATATCTATTAATTGGCATATAAGTGTATTAAAAACATTAAAATGTTCTGCAACTTTTGAACCCTCCTTCATTTGAAGACTGTACAATTGTCTTTTCAAATAAATTATATTGGTTAACAACTTTGTCATATATAGTTTTTCCAGTTTTTCCCATAAACCTAAAGTTGTACTGTCTTCAACAATGTTGAAGAGAACTTCATCCGCCAGGTATAACTTGATGGTATTGAGAGCTTGGGAATCCAAGTCCTCCCAGTTTGAATCAGTCATGGTTGCAGGTTTCTTAGTTGCCTCGTCCAATGGCTTGCGCAACCTTTGTTGCACCAACAGATCCCTAACTTTCAGTTTCCAAAGAGAAAATTTGCTCTTGCCTTTGAATTTCTCCACCTCGAATTTTTCATTTGACATCTTGGCCATTTTTTCTTAGGGTTTTAGTCTTTCAACTAGGGTTTATATTTTTTTTTTCCCTTTCTTCAAAAAACTCTTTGTATTCAAAAAAAAATAATACCACTTTTTTCAAACAAAAAAACAACTCTTCAACAGATTTTTCTTTCAAATTAATGAAAATCCTTTGTTTTTCTTTTCTTCAATTTTAATGAAAAAACACTTTGATTTTCTTTCCTCCAAATTTGAACAAATTTCTAGAAAAATTTACTGAAAAAATTTCTCTCAAATTAAAAAAAAATACCTGGATCCATATTTTTTGATCGAATTCCTCTGGCAACAAGCAAGCCACGCCTCTGGCAGGACGCAGGCTCTGCTCTAGCAGCACCTCTAGTAGCACATAGGCTACTCCAGCATAGCAGTGTTTCCCTTCACACAGGGGCAGGAGCCTCCTCGATGGGTTTTGGTTTGGCAGCACAGACCCCACACATGCTCACCTCTGGTTCGATGGCTCTTCCACGCAGAACACAGGTCTATGGCCAGCAACACGCAGAGTGAAAAGTGATAACCTTCGATTTGATGGTTCCATGCTGAATGCAGACCACACCGCAGTTCGATGGGTCTATGCAAAGGGCAAAGTGATAACCTCTGGTTCAATGGTTCCACACAGAACACAGAGACCACTGTGGCAGCGTGGTCAATGATGGAGGGGTTCACACGCAGGGATGCAGAGACCACTATGGCAGTGTGCAGTCAATGCAGCCCTTCAAGCCAACAACACGCAGTACGCGCAGGGTATTCAACTCCACCGGTCAGTGTGCAACCCTCGACGTTTTCCAAACCAGCAACTCAGCCCCTTTTTTTTCTCACAAACATTCACCTCCCCTCCTCATGTAAAGAATACACGCAGAGGGTTTGGTCTTCACCATTCCAGACTCCTCCTTGTTCCATGCTTCTCAGCCTTAGGCAATATTTAACACGCAGCACCGCTTCCACTCTCCTCTCCTCAGCCTTTGGTAATATTTAACACGCAACAACTCAACTAACCTTGATCTGATACCGTTTGTATTTTAAATAGGTGAATGAGTTACTGATAAAGAAAGAAAGAAGGGATTTACAGTTATAGATTAACCAATAAAGAAGACAACTGACAGGAAAACTAAATGCAAACACACAAGTAATAACACAAGAGTTATGTGGTAGAACCTTGACAGGGTGTCAAGGAAACATCCACAGGGCAAGGGATTGGAATCTCTATTCAATCAATAAATGATTCTCCATACAATAGTTCGAGCATTCATTAGTTTTATATGAGCCTCCTCAATTACATAACCGATGTTCCGGTATAAAACTAACTTGTTAATAATTAATACATTTTACCCAGATTTACATAATTAGTTGTCAAACTTCCAACAATCTAAAGGTTGGCTCTGCAAGCCAAGAAAAGCTAGGACCCACCCAGTTATAATACAAAAGGAAAACAAGAAAGAATAACAAAGAGGAGGAAATCATCTTCATTACACAGAAGTAAAACCACTCTAGCCATATATACATTACTCTGCATGAAAATACATTATATAATAAACACCATATAGTCTGAAAAGGAAACATTATAAATCTGTGTAGAGATTTGGTTACCCTAGATTTAAAAACGTGCAACTTGAAATTTATTCATAAGCTATAGAATCAACACAAGGAATCAAATGCTTAGAATTAAAATCTTTATTACTAAAAAATGCATGCAAGAATCGAAACAACCAGGTTAAATCTCACGACATTCCATTTGATGTATTCACTATGTGTTCAAAGTAATACAATTACATTAAACAAAAAAGAATTCTAGAATTTAATTAAATGCCCCCTCAGTTTCACAAAGTGGAGCCAAGGCTATAGACCCATAAATCTATTGATAAAATTTATTGTCCTAACAATTGCAGAGTCTAAACAAATATTGAAATATTATGACAGTGGAGGAGGGCATCTGATGTCGTGGCACTAATCACCATGTTTTCTGTAAGAGAGTAACCAAGAATTCCTTAATGTATCGGGAAAAATAAAACCTGGAAGAGGAAAAGGTGAACTCGTGAGTCCTTTGCTCGCGACCATAACTTAAACTTTTGACTGACAAAAGGCATAATAAGAACCTTACCTGTCACATGCATAGAACACATAATCAATTAAGAGATTCCCAAAAGTATCAACCATAATCTAAGGAAGTAGGGTAAAGATATTACCTATTTATTTCCTATCAAGGCATACTTTTTTTCTGAAATTTCTTAGAGTAAACATTCAAGGTTTTTAGTTTGCGAGCTCCTCTTTCCAAAAGAAAAACAACAGTACAATTGGGCGAGGTAGCCATAAAATGATATTCATAAGTAGTACCGTTAATAACCCTAGTCATTAAGTAAATCATATAAGAATCAAAAGTTAACATATAACATACTTATCAACAACATATAACATATTCATCAAGCTAACTATCATATAACAATAACAACAATGCATATAACAACAAGTTACTATCATTCATGACTATTTGACACATATGCATATGGCCACATTGATTCACTAGCACCTACCATGCATGTAACCACAACAACAATAAAGTGATAAACATGTATGCAAAAATAATGCTTATAGCAACCATTAACCACATACCTGCATGGCAAACAAACAAACCTATATGGAAATTTTCTCTTACCCAGAAGTTTAGTGTTGCAACCTCATTCTCATGATCTACATCTCCTACTCTATCTCAACCAACACATTAGCATCATAACATACCAATAGCATTATGATGACCTAATTGCATATAATGACCTCACAATGCATGCATAACAACATACATACATTGACATGGATAACAAATGCATATACAACTAACATGCATTCATGACTAAAGCAGCCTAACAACAACATCATAAACTCCTACATGTCAACACAACTGCAATCATGAACACCACCACGCATACACAATAGACACATAGACCATAAGAATAAACAACACATATGCAACTTACATCTATGCATGACAAACACATTTTGCCCATACAGTCCAAGTGTTGAACCAAGCTATGATGTCACTCTGTAACACCCTCCTCCCATATCACCCAAGTAACCGACCAACTAGGGTAAACATGTGACAAAGAGTTACTATGATATGATTCAACCTCCTAAATCACCTTAAGGAAGTGGAATCGACACAAGAAAACCTTACTGACCTTCCTTAGGAGCTACACGACATATAGGGGCTAAACCACCCCTCAAGGTGCCCAAGCCTTGATTCAAATTTCTTTTTCACTAAAAAAAGCCCTAGTAACTCCCACGACATGGGCATGCATGCTACTAGGACCCTCCTGTCGCTCCCACAATGCCTACAAGGGAGAGACTGTAGTCTTTTTCAGCTAGTTTTGTGCAGCCCAGAGACTATGATATTTAAGCCACTTTTTCAAGGCTAGTCCCCAACCACTACCCGAAACTTGATGAGACTTTCCAAGATAATAAATGACACCAAGTCAAATACTCTAACACAAAACTTGATCAAGTACTTAACCTAACCAATCTGAACCATGACAGGGGTTTCATCAAGCATGTCACAAATATGCATTTTATCAGTCATAATAACTTATCTGATCATATCGGTCTCATACTTTTCTGAGAATCACTAAGAAGCATTGCTTCCTTATCACATTAGCTACATTATCAGCTATTATATCACATATTCATTGTTCATTCATTTACAATTCAAAGCGTGATGAGATCCATACATCATCACTATCATAAAACATGCTTATAACATCAAATATCCATAGATATATCAATGAGGAAATAACCATTAAAGCCACAGAACATCAAGTACATTTAATCATGAATATACCAATAGAAGAAGCTCTTATTAACATATGAAAAATGCAACCAGGGCTAGGACTTCCACTTACCACCCGATCATAGACTAGGCTGAACCAAATCTCTCTTTCAGCTAGTAACGCTCGTGCCATATTCCAAGCATGAATGTGGGATCTTATGGAATAAACCAACATAAACCAAACTAGGGCTTCTAGAGGCCAAACCACCTCAACCTCAACCAGTGATTCCACCTCACAGTCGTACATCACTAGCCATCATGAGATCGATATCTACCCAAGATGTCTAGGGCTCCAAAGCGTTTGTTTCAACCCAACTTCTAGGACTAGTAACTTAATCCATGACTGTTGTTGGGCTCTAGAGAATTTGTTCAACCAAGGCTCCATGACTAGTAACTCAATCGATAGTTGTTGTCGGGCTCAAGAGAGTTTGTCCAACGTAGGCTTTAGGACCAGTAACTCAACCCACCAAGGGCTCCAGAGTGTTTTGCCAACCAAAGCTTCCAATACTACAAACTCAACCCAAGATGTTGCAGGGCTTCTAAAGTTTTTTTCTAACCAAGGCTTCCAGGACTAGTAACTCAACCCAATCTATTAAAAAGTAGGTGGATCCATTTTGAAATATTTTGAACAGAGGTCCAGAAGAAGTTGAAGGAGGAGGTGGATGCGTCCACTTAGGTTGGATCCTAGAGCATGTTGTAGCATGCTCATCATTAAGTTTGGTGCCTCAACTAGCTTCGAGCCTAAACAAGCTCATAGCTTGCTCATGATCAAGGTTAGTCCCTCAATCAAGTTTTATCTTACCACAAGTAGTATATTTCATAAACAAATAAATTTAAGAATGGAATATACATTGGACTAAGGCAGAGGTTCATATACCTTATGACATGAGGGCTCAATGGTTGATATAAGTCATAAGAATGATTCAGAAGAAATAGGTTTCGATTTCGAGTAGTCGTGCGCTGAAAATGATGCATGCTTCAATTAGTTCCCAAACATATTTTTTTTATTCTCAAGGGAAAACTTTCATTAGTTCCCAAACATATTTTTTTATTCTCAAGGGAAAACCAAACCACATTAAAAGAAGATATTATTTTTTTTATTTCCTTTTAAAATTAAACGAGTATGAATCTTGATGGAAAGAATACCTCAATATCATGTCATCAATCGAAATCACTTAAGATCATACAAATGGCACTATTGATTCTATATGACCTTGGAACTAGACTCTTTTTTTAAGATCAAACTTCACGACAACTTAATAATGATAGCATGCCAATATTAGATTAAGTAGAATAATTTTACAAAAGATTTTTCAGCGAAAATCACATGAAATATCATTTGCCGATGCGTTTCGAACCAACCAGTGTGGTTCAACTTGTCCTGACGATGAACCACACTAGTTGGTTCAAAACGCGTCGGCAAATGATATTTCATGTGATTTTCGCCGAAAAATCTTTTGTAAACTTGATATGGATCACAGAAGCCTCAACTCTACAATAGAATAATTTTTTTTACGTGTAATTTGGAGGTGCATTGCACATGGTGAGTATGGTTAATTGTGTTGTCCTTGTTTGCTTATGGTTGACTATGATTGAGAAAGGAAGGAAATTGTTGACCATGGATAAGCTAGAGGATAAATCATGACGTAATGTGAAAAAAAATAGATAATGTCATATGTGATGAAGAATAAATTTCATCACAATGTGATGTGAAACAAATGACATTAGAATGTGATGAACATCAAACGTCATCGTAATTGGACACAAAAATGATGTTACATAATGAAAAAAGGAAAAACATTAACAACCATTGTCTACAATGTTTAACCAAGTGAACCATGATCTTCCCTCATTGATTGAGGTTAAAGGCCACTCAACTATGATCATATGTGGTCAAGCATAGTTAATCCTTTACAACAAGTTCAACTATGATCAAGACGGTTAAAATGCAAGCCATGTTCAACTAATATCAAATATGGCAAAACCACAATCAAAATGGTTTACATGGTAAACATGTTTGACTATGGTGAACTTTGCTTAACCATGGTAAGCATGATCAAGATGACCAACCATGGTCAGCATGGGCATCTTGGTTAGCCATGGCTGACCACAATCATCTATAGATGAATGTTGACAACCTCGATCTACCATGTTTAACCATAGTCAACCATATGTTGACCATATTGAACCATGGTTGGATAAGCCCAACCATGATCAAATATGGTCACCAAGTTCAACCATTTTCAACCATGTTCCCATTTTCAACCATGTTCTCAACCATGTTACCATTCTCAACCATAGTCCATCATGGACAACCTGATCAATCATTGCCAACATGGTCAAATAATGGACAATTATCGTTAACATAAACAACCATAGACAATGTGGACTACTATATTCATGATTAAACATAACTTGACCTTATTTGACCATAGTTAACAATATTTTGACCATAATCAACCATGTTCAAACATGGTCAAATACGATCACCAACTTTAGCCATGGTCAACCTTGTTTAACCAAAACCATTGAAAACCATGGCCGACCATGTTTAACCACGTCAACCATGATGTTACCTCATTTGATTGAGCTCAAACACAATAAACTATGGTCATATGTGGTTGAATATAGTCAATTGTAAACAACAAGGTCAACCGTCTTCAACATGGTGAAGATGGTGAACCATGCTCAACTAAGGTCAAACATGGTTAAATGATCACTGTCAACAATGATCTACATGGTTGACCATTTTTTACTGTGGTGAACCATTTCCAACATTGCCAACCATGATTAACATGGGCATCATGGTCAACCACAGTTGACCATAATCATCTAGAGCTAAATATTGACAATCTTGGTCCACCATCTTTAGCGATAGTCAACCATATGTTGACCAAAGTCCACCATTGTCAAATAAGCTCAACCATGGTTAAGAAATATTAACCATTCTCAAACATGGTCGCTAAGTTCAACCATAATCTACCTTGCTCAACCATGTTAAAAAAATATCAATCATGTTCATCTATGCTCAAGCATAATCAACAATAATCAAACATACACAACATGATCAACCACACTTAGTACGGTTGACATTTGGAAAAACATGGTAAACATGGTCAACCCAATGACAACCATGGCCAATTGTGATAACCATGGACAACATACTACCTTACTCATGGTTAGCCATAACTTGACTATGATTAACCATACTCGACCATGTTCAAACATTGTCAAGGAGGCTTTATCGTGGTCAAACATTGTCACCAATTTTAAACATGGTCATTCTTGTTCAACATGTTATATTAATGTAACATAAATATTTTGTCACAATAATGGTCGACCATGATCAACCTTGTCAACCTTCTTCAACCATTAATGTAACTTCAACCATTGTCAACCATGGTTGACAAATATTAGTGTAACATTAAAGTAATAATGGTTAACATTAATATAACATAAATACATTTTTAGATTAATGGTTTACCATGGCCAAGCATGGTTAACATTAGCCAACCATTACCAACCCTCCTCAATTATGGTCAACCTTTTCAGCTATAGTTAAGCATGGTCTACTAATCAAGCCCATGCCCATGAGTCCTCAACTAGAACAACCACATTATTAGTGATTGGTATAAGTTGATCAAAATCATTTTCCAACTTTTATATGTCAATTGATGCTATTATAAGGTGGAAAAGAGAGGGAATTAGCATATAGAAACCACTTTTTTGTTGTGATTGTGTTAGTTATTAATATTACACTAATTTCTATTATTGTATTTTCTTATAAATAAAATTTATTTTTAAAATATCCCATCAAAATCGTGTGATAATTATTCTCAATTATTGATTTGTAAGGTGGAGATTGAAATGACTTATTATTAAGTTTATATATATATATATATATATATATATATATATATATATATAGATATTCTAAAGAACCCACAGATTAGCCAAGAAAATAATGGAAATTTTCACAAGATTATGACAAAATCCGCTAGAAATTTTTGAAAATTTGGGTTACAACTTTCAAGCTTCAAGATTTTGGGTGCCCGAGGGGTTTTTGATAGTGATAAATCCATTTTCACGAAAAAAAAAAAAACTCTAGCATTATGATTTTTGAATTTGTTTTACCTAATTCCAACAAGAATGTTGTCGTCTGGGCAAATGCAAATTTTCATCGGTACACAACGTTATTTTTTGAAGTGAGAAATAAATTTTAATAATCCAAATTATCATCGTAATTTTTGTTCATAAAATATTTGAATCTAATGTATAATTATATTATTTCATGATTCATGACAAGTACATTCTTCAACTCTGAGAAATGATCAAAGTTGATCTGTTTCGTGGTAGGTTAAAGATTAACTTCGAAAAAGGAAAAAATATATTCGAAAACTACTTAAAGGAATAGCAGTTTTAAATTTGATTCTAAAAAACCCATAAATTAGCTTAGAAATAATGAAAATTCTGGCAAGATTATGACAAAATCCAACAGAAAATTTTGAAAATTTGGGTTACGGTGGTCAGAATTCAGGGTTTTGGGTGGCTGAGGGATTTTTGATGGCATTGAATCCATTTCCACCATCAAAAAAAAATTCAAAGACTCCATCATTAAGAGATTTTGATTTTTTTATTTCTAGATTTCGACAAGAATCTAGGGTCTAGGCGAAGTGAATCTGTTGTGTTGGTAGAGAACGCTCAATTTTAATCTCATTTTTTTTTTTTTTACCATAATAAATGTGTATCTATTTTTTAATATATATTTACATTATTTTTCCTTTTTACACTTCGTCCGTGTTAGTATAACTAATGAGGTACTCTTAGAACTGTAACATTGAAAAATAACTCTTCAAATTGCAAGAAATATTTAGGAGAAAATCACATCAAAATGTATATGTGCCCATGTGTGTTTCAAACCATCTCCTATGGGTCATCATGAGGACAAGATGGATAAACAAATCATGACATCAAATTGAATAAGATTAAATAAGGATAGTCATGAAGAGAATTAATTTTTGTTTCGAATCATCTCACATGGTTCATCATCAAGACAAGATGGATAAACAAATCATGACATTAGATTAAATAACATTAAATAGGGACAGCCATGAAGAGAATTAATTTAATGTTATAATTTCATAGTTAGTTTTGACTAGAAATTATAAATTTAGTAACATTCTAATATAATGAAAGTCACTCTTAGAATGTAACTGTTAATTAATAATTTAAAAATAAATAATATTTCATAATTAAATAAAAATATCTAGGATTAAATGATTAATATTTTAGGTCATACTTAAATAAGGAAGTGTCTACCCAGGTCTAGGAATTACCCAGAATCCACACAAAAAAAATTCAAAAAATCTTGCACTAGGAGTGTTTGAATCATGTTTTTAATAGTGGAAATAGATGTGCCCTCAAAAACCTCTAGAGCACCCAAAACCTCCAAGTTTGATAGTTGTAATCTGGATTTACAAAAATCCCTACCGGTTTTTATCAAAATCTTGCCGGAATTTCCATGATTTTAAGGGGAAAAAAGAAATCTAATTAGTCTATGGACTTAAATAATACATTAATGTCAAAACTGGAAAAACAGATGTCAAAGAAAAAGGTAAATATTTAATAGATAGTTAAATATTTTATTTTATTTATTTATTTAAATGTGTCGACTAAAATTAATTACATAAATTTTTAGTTTCAGATAAATAGATTTATAGCTAAATAAATATTTATTTATTTATTTACATGTTTATTTATTCAATTTAAAAAAAAAATGCTTTGACTAAGTAAATCTATAATTGATTATTAAGTTTTGGAATATAGGTTAATAAATATTGGTTTTTGATTAAATAAATAAAATATTTAGTTCAAAACGCGTCGACAAATGAAATACCATGTCATTTAGGCTGAAAAATCTTTCGTAAACTTGATATGGATCACAGATGCCTCAATTCAACAAAAAGAATAATATTAAGAAAATAAAAATTATTAAAAAAATTATGAATAAAAAAATATATATAAATCAAAATTAAAAGAAATTATGAATACAAAAATTATATATAAATCAAGATTAAAAGAAACTATGAATACAAAAATTATATATAAATCAAGATTAAAAGAAAAAGTAAACAATAGAAACGAAAAAGAGAAGAACAAACAATAAAAAGGTATAAAAGGAGAGCCAATCATAAAAATAAGAAGTTGAGAGAAGGGAATATTACCACAAATTAAATGGAAATATAAAAATATTTAAAGAAAAACAAAAAAACTTTAGAAGAAAGAGTATACCTAACAACTCCTAACCATAGTTTCTGTTTATCAATCTTATCTATGACCCGGACTTATGGAGATGTGATATTTTATCTTTTTCGCATGCTCTAGCAAAACTAAGAAACAGATTCTCCCATATTTAATTTCTGCTTAGTTCTTTGAACTTTCAAATGAGGCAAATGACAGTTCCACACTCCAATCTGAGTTGAAAATTTCGCAAGGCCACACTTTTTGAGCACTCGTCATAGGCCCGAAAATTCGCACAATACGTCGTTTCACGCTGACGGGGAGTACGATCACGGACCCACGTTGCAAAAGGAACCCCGGATTATTATTTTTTTGCGGTTAGATTTTTGTTTTTTAGTGATAAGTTTTTATTCTTTCGACCGTTTACATCTCGACCTATTTAATGATTGTTTTTTTGTATTTTTGTTTTTAAATTTTTAAATTATATTATGGAAAAATAAACTAAAATTTTGAAAATTTTATTGTAAGTAAATAAAATATTTTTTAAATATATTTATAGTATTTTAAATTTTGAATTTCATAAATTATATAATATTTTATAACATAACAAGTGCCAATTAAAATATTCCCATAATATTTCCTAAACTAACAAGTACGAATTAAATCATTCCCATAAATTTTAAAAAATATTTTAAATTCATATAATTTTAAAAACTCTTAAAAAAATAACCTTCAAATCATAAATTTCCAAATGCTATTTCTTTCCAAATTCTAACCTAAGTGTTGGTATTCGTCTGCTATCTTCTGGCGTAACCCACTTTTTCTGAAAGAGTGAAAATATTTTTAAAATTTATTATTATAATTAAATGTTTTTCAAAAATAAAAATATTTTTATTAATAAAATAAGTGGTGGTGGAGGGTTCGCTTCTCCTTGGCTAAGAGCTCGTCTTCCTTGGACGTAAGGAAACAGGTTAACGGCCCAAGACCCAGAGGCATCTGGCAGGAGTGAAAACCTGCTCCCTTACGGACCACCAGCGGGTTATTACAGGTGGCGTGGTTTTCCTTGATAACGGTGATGAGTCAAATCGACATTCGCGGATAGCAGCTAGAGATGGTTGTCCTCACTGTTGGTTTGACACCTGAGTTTGATAGGTTTTGCCACCTTCGGAGAAGTGGTGGTGGAGGATCTTTTCCCATAACGCACTTTTCCTGAAAAGTGTAAAAATATTTTTAAAATTTATTGTTAAAATTAAATGTTTTTCAAAAATAAAAATATTTTTATTAATAAAATAAGTGTTGGCGGAGGACTAATATTATACAATATATAACCCCAAAAAGAATGAATGTCAAAAAATGTTTTATATTATTATTATTTTAATTGAAACCATTTTTTTTGGAAATCAATGATTTCAAATATTAGTTTCAGTATTATATTACTTATTTCATAAATGTTAGTTACAACATTTGATGTAACATTCTAACGACAATTTTTTATATATATAAAAAAATAATTATACATTACTGTTATTAATGTTATCACCCTAGGTATAAATTCACAATGCAAAGATACACATTAATTATTGAAATGAATACAATATAAATGTAAAGGTTTACTCTGGATAACGACGATTTTATATATGAAAATAATTATACATTACTGTTATTAATGTTATCACCCTAGGTCAACCCAAAGATACAGATTAATTATTGAAATGAATACAGTATAAATGTAAAGGTTTACTCTGGATTTGCGATCTCTATGGTTAATATCTTGTAACTTAGTAACCAGAGAACCCACAGTAAAAACCATTTTTCGTCAACGTTTCAAATCCAAACAGGGATCCATCATCAGGACTATTTTGAATGTTGATAGAAGAAGAGCTCAATTATGAGATTTAGTAACCGGAGAACCCACAGTAAAAACCAATTTTCGTCAACGTTTCAAATCCCAACATGGATCCATCATCAGGACTATTTTGAATGTTGATAGAAGAAGAGCTCAATTGTGAGATTTAGTAACTGGAGAACCCACAGTAAAAACCATTTTTCGTCAACGTTTTCCATTGGTATACTCCACTTCCATAACTGGAACTTAGATGTTGGGTCATGTCATAGTAACTCTCAACTCATGTTTACCCTAGAGAGATTGTAAAAGTGGGTAAATGTGGGGTAAAGTGTTACAATAATGTTCTTGGATTTTTTTTTTATGAATTATTGCATAGAAAGATAAATAAATTAAGTTTACCTTGTTGAAAAGGTTGTATAAAAATATTGTTTATGAAATGATAAAAATCAAAGCTATTTTCTTCAAAAAGTTCATATGAATTCTCATGCATGAAATGATATGAATCAAACATTTATTTTCTTCAAAGGTTACATATGAATCTTGGGCATACAAAGATAATAATCTATGCTAGTTTTCTTGAAAAAGAAATATGTATTTGCGTGCACAAAAATAATAACTATTATGTTAAATTTCTTGAAAGACAATATGTGTTTATGTGCACAAAGTTAATAGTTGTTGGGTTATTTCCTTTTAGAAAAATAATATGTTTTTTCATACACAAAGATATTAGCTAATGTGCTAGTTTTCTGTAAAGAAAATATGGAATATTGCGGTGGTTTTTATTTTGGAAAATAATTTATTCTTGTGCAAAGAAATAATAATAGATTTGGTGTTTATCTTTTGGAAAAAAATATTTGTTCTTGTGTGAAGTGATAGTGAATACCATGGTGATTCTTTTAAATATTGCCGTGTTCTTGTCTATAGTGGTAAAATGAAGCTATTCCCTTTCTTAAAATTCATGTGAAGTGTAGATAGATGAGCATGTCTTGGAAATATTTATACATGTGAGGTTTGGGTGGATAGAGGTGTATCATAGCCATACACGTGCATGGATAAATAAGCATGCTTGTGAAATTATATACTTTTAATTAATGCATATATAAGAAAGTGGATATGAGAAAATGTTTAAAGCATAACTAGTACAAACTTATTATTTGGGTTTGGGTTTGATAAAAAAAATTATAAACTCACGATGTTAGAGTTGATGAGAATAGTAATTGAAAGGAGAAAATGTGTCTTATCTGGAGGATGGATTAATAGTGTTTAACCCATCCCTTATACAATAACTGAAAATTGATTATAGTTAACACTATGACAGACAATAAAATCATTATGCTTGACTAATGGTCCATGCAAAGTGAAGGCTCACCAAATGCAAGATATTCCATTGCTGAATACAACCAGGCCACAAACACACAATGCTCGAGGAATTGTGTGGCAAAGTGTTCTGATAACATGATTAATGTAATGGCTTCTAGCTAGTTATGCCGAATTAAATATGATATTTCTTCATAAAATTTTTAACAATGGGCAAGACATGGACTCTCTTGCAACTATTGAGTGGGGTGAACACCCTCACAAAATGTTTAATAAAATAAATATTTGTTGGTATTTTTCCTTCGAAGTTTTGAAGATATATCTATTTGATAGTATTACTACCTTGTATGACATTAACACTTACCTAATAAAATATGTGATTAACTAGCCTAATTAAATAAACAATAATAATTATGCAAACCTACAACATAAAGCTTTATACAACATGTTGTAACAATGATTGTTACTTTATTTGAATTGATATTTTAATTTTAAAGTTACTTTATGTCATGATAATGATTTTGTCTAATAAACATTAAAAAATATAGAATAAATAACTGAAAATATTACATACAGTAATAATTTTCTAATCCTATATATTTGTCCACGAAATTAAAAAGAATGTTACAAACTCTTACCAAGTATCTAGAAACCTTAAAATTAAGTCTATTTTATTCCATGTTAAAACTTCACTTTTAAAAATTGTATATTTAAAAAAATTATATTAATTTTTTTCCTTACCATAATGATCTATATTTTAATATATATTTAAACAAAGTATCAGTGTCCATCCATGTCTAGAAAGTAACTGTGTCAAATTGTCCAGATCTTTTAGCCTTTCAATTGTGACTTTTAGAAAATAACTGTTGATATGTCAAAATCTGCTACCCTTCCAACTGCGACTCTGACACTTCTGCATTCGAATCTGAGTACTTATCCTAAGCCCGAAAAATTCGCACAGCACAAATCTTTTGAGCAGTCGTCATGGGCCCGAAATATTTGCAACCACATATCTTCACGCTGACGCGGAGTATGATCACCTGCCAACGTTGGAAAAGAAACCCTCAAATCGGTATATGAGTTCGAACTATTCACAGTATTCGTGACTGTTAACGTTGTGAAACTAAAAGGTTTAGATTTTGGTTTTGTCGTGCTTAGTGTTTATTTAAAAAAAAAAAAAAAATCTCTCTCTATCACGTATTTAATGGGGTTTTTATCATTTTTTAATGACGGATTTTTTATTATTTAATGCTATTATATAAACTAAATGAATAATAAGAATTCATACACATTAATTTACTTAATAGACGTATAAATAATGAAGTAGAACTAAGCAACATATCTGCAAACATCCGAAAGCATTTATATAATTATAAAGCATATCGACTCACGCAGTATCAGCGCCAAAGGTCTCTAACGCCGCTCAGCTATTTCTTTCGGGTTAACTTTTATTTAATGGCATCTCTGCAATTCAAGGTCACCAGAAAGGGGGCTGTCCTCGTTCCGCCATTGGCGCCTACTCCGAAAGAGTTTCTATACCTTTCCAATATCGATGATCAGGGAACTCTGAGATTTCATATCCCCGTCTTTCAGTTCTATCGGTTCAACCCATCGATGAAGGGTGAGGATCCCGCCAGGGTTATCAGAGAAGGGCTGGCCAAGGTTTTGGTATTCTACTACCCTTTGGCCGGAAGAGTCAGAGACGTGCCCACGGGTAAGCTCCTGGTCGAGTGCACGGGAGAAGGTGTGCTGTTTGTGGAAGCCGATGCGGACGTTGCTCTGGAGGAATTAGGAGACCTCCTACCGTCCTTTCCCTGCTGGCAAGATCTGCTGCGTGATGTGCCCGGCCCAGAGGCTGTTACCAATTCTCCTATCCTTCTCATCCAGGTTAATTCATTCATGCTTTGATTCGATTTTCTTTGATGAATTCAGTTCGTATTCGCCTGCATTTGTTATCTTGCACGGTGGCATTGACCGTATTTCTATTTCTTGCAGCAGAAAATGTGTTTTCTGACCGTACAGCTAATCATAATGTTTCAGGTAACACGATTGAGATGCGGAGGGTTCATACTCGCCATAGCTTTGAATCATACCCTTAGTGACGCATTTGGCCTCTTTCAGTTCATGAACGCTCTTGCCGAAATGGCGAAGGGAGCGACAAGTCCTTCTGTTCTTCCGGTCTGGGAAAGAGAAAGCCTCCGTCCGCGGACGTATCCCACTGTAAAGTTTCCGCTCTACGCATACGATCAAATAGAAGACAAATATGGGCAGACGGTGCCAGCTAACAAGCTGATCCACAATTCATTCTTCTTCGGACACAAGCAGATCGAGTCGCTCAAGAGACAAGCCGTAGGGCAAGGCAAGTGCTCAAGCTTTGAAGCTCTATCGGCATTTTTGTGGCGTCTGAGAACGAAGGCTGTCAGAATGCCCGCGGAGCAGGAAGTTCGGTTCATATTCACCGTGAATACCCGGATGAAAACCGACCCGCCACTTCCTCAAGGGTTCTACGGGAATGGGATAAGCCTTGCATGCGCGAAGACGACCGCAGGAGAGCTATTAAACAAACCGCTGTCTTTCGCTGTGAGACTGATAAACGAAGCAAAAACAGCTGTGAACGACGAATACGTGCGATCGGGGATAGATCTGATGGAATTGGGAGGGCGACCTCACTTTACAGTGGTGGGTTCCTTCTTCGTTTCGGACGTTACCAAGATGGGCTTCAGAGATGTGGACTTCGGTTGGGGGAGGGCAGCCTACGGAGGACCTGCACAAAGTGGAGTGGGTGTAGTGCCGGGCATCATCAACTTCTTCATCGCTGCTCGTAATACAAGCGGCGTGGAGGGAATAGTGTTTCCCATTTGCTTGACCTCTGCAGCCATGAGACGATTTGAAGCAGGAATCGGTGATGCGCCCATGGAGCACAGTCACCCTTTTCCACGTTCCCATCTCTAAAACTTTGTAGCGCCAAAATATGTGTTCTGCAAATAAGCTTTCTAGGTCGGTTGTGTCGCAATTCAATATTTCCAGTATCAAGTTGGGTTGGATAGCTTGGGTAGTGTTCTAGCTATTGGCTTACGTTTTTCTGTCCGTGTAAGGTTTGAGCTGTTCTAGGTTTTCTCCGGTTAAGTGTCGTTTGAATGGTTAGACGCCAAATTGTTATAAGTTTGGTCAGGTTAGGTTTGTATAAATTTATTATATTGACTACTGTTCATATCGCCTTGGGCTGATGAAGTGGCATATTCCTACTTTAGTAATTGGTGTTTATTTAAAAATAATAATATTTAAATAATACATTTATAATTTATGATTTTTTTATTTTATTTTAATAAAAATAAAAATATTTATGTTGATATAAATAATCATTATCATATACTATTTGAAGCATAAAGTGGAAAAGACATAATATTTGAAGAGTGTGTAAAGTGAAAACATAGATAAGTGAGGATTACCTTTTAGAGTATTGTTTCTGACATGGAAGGGAAAGAAAATCAAGGAAATATAGAAAATATTAATTATTATTAATTAATGTCAATAATGTTTAAAAAGTATAATGTTTGAAAAGTGTGTAAAGTGAAAACATAGGTAAGTGAAGATTACTTTTTAGAGTATTTTTTCTAGATAGAAGGGAAAGAAAACCAAGAAAATATAAAAAAATATTAGTTATTATTCAGTAAAAAATGGGTGACCCTTGTATTTGATAATTACTCGAAATGTACATTTGAAAAAGATACATCTATCATGAATTTCAGGTTTTGGATCAACTTGTTACGCATCAAAAGTGAAGTCCTTGTTACATGATCTACTCTTAAAACGTTTTCAACAACATCTTAAACGCCATATTTATGCCGAGTTCAACACTTTGAAGTAGTTGGCATTATGAGAGAGAGTCTCAAGTGACCAATTGTTAAAAGGAATATTTTTGGGTACTATTATTACAGGTCTTTGGATGAATACAACTCTATTATGTATCACGATTCTAGATATTGAAGCTAGTATTTTCCATGTGCATTGTATGGTTGATGAAAATGAACATTATTCAGTTGATGGATGCTTTCAATTTTAATATTAACTACAATAATATGTTCAAAGGAGAAATGTTATATATGGGAGGCATGAGTAAATCACGATGGTTTTATTGGGGAAGCAATACCATACCACATGCATTCATATTGTGGGATTTATATTGAGAAAAAAATGACATAATATATTGGGAGATATATGGGGATAAATGGTTTTTATATTGGCAATTGGCATGTATAAAAAATGGCACTCAAAGTGAATGAAAAAATATAACGGGGCATAAAACATGTTAATGGAAAAATAGATACCCACAACATCTAGTGAAAGTAGGGTTTTTTTAATTAAGAAAGTGTATCGGGTTTGTATTTGTAGAGGGCTAAATAATGTGATTTTTAGAGATATTTTCTAATACATAATCAAATTAAGGATATTGTTTAATATGCCACAAACACATGTGATATATTAAAACACATGTGATATGTTAAAGGTTCATTGAACGAAGTCCCCCATTGAGTAATTATTGCAAATCATCCTTACATATATACCATAATCATAAAATTACATGTAAAGTCATAAAAAAATTATTATGGAGATTTGTTTATGATTGGAAACCTACGTAAATATGATTACATATGGATTTTCCATTGAACTTTAAGATTGATTTTGCAAATCATATAAATGTGTTATTCATTGATGATATATTTCGTACATTTCAAAGACTTAATTCCATCTGGTTGAAGACTTCATTGTTACCTTTTTAGGCGTCATGAAGTAAAAAGGCAATCGGTAATGAAATTCCATAGGCTTGGGCCCTTCATCTAAGTCAATGGATGAAACATTTGAAGGAAAAACAATCCATATAGTCTAGTATATAATAGACATTATCTCAGGATGAAGGAAAAACAATCCATATAGTTTAGTATATAATAGACATTATGTCAGGATGTTCTTAGTTAGGGTTGTGATAACCATCCTTACGCACCAAATTTTAATTATGAACCTTGGAAACGATTTGATAACGACGACAACTACTGGAATGTAATACTCTATGAAAACCCTTTCCTTTTACTCTATTTGCAGGAGGAAATGAAAAATCTCAAGTTGGTGGATGTTGGGTTGTAGTTGTGCCATACTTTTATGGCCCAAAATGTCTATGTTCACTTTATTATGTTCACCCATTCTAATAATATTTAGCCATTGTTTTCCAGAAATACACCAAAACTCTCTGAGACATGTTTCTGTAGACTATCATAATTATTTATTTTATTTTTAATTAATTATGCTTAGTTTTACTAACTACAATTTACCATTTGTTCTTGAAATACGTTTGGATAAAACCAACTACAATTTAGCATTTCTTCTTCAAATTCGTTTGGGTAGCCATCTCTGTGATCAAGATATCACTACAATTCTAGAAGAACACATGGGTTTTGTTTCTAAAACCTTAATATGGATTTAAGTTTTGCAAAACAAAACAAGGTCACACGTTTGAAATTCAAGTACTTAATGAAGCTCTTGGTTAAAGATGGTCGTTAGTTTCCAGTTTCCGGGAAGTGATTTTGCAGCACAATTTTCAAGAAACTAATGATAGATATCAAAAAAATTAAAACATGATTTTTTTTTTTTCATGATGAGCCCAATAGGGTTTCATGAATATGATTTTCTCAATTCTTTGAACCATATTTTCCCAAATTTTAGTTGTAGCCAGTTTTGAGATCTGTGAGAAAATGCATCTGTGTGATCTATTTTGCACAATGGAATAGTTGTAATCAAAACCTTCAAGGTAGCTAAGTATTGTTGTATGGAAACATTTTGACATTAATACAAACTTTGTTTATTGTTTATTATTTTATGTGGTGCGTTAATTTTTTGTAAATAATTTCAGACTTGTGGCTATAGCAGCTCAAGTTTACTGGTTTACTTTGGAACATGGAACTTAGTTATACGATTTTAAGAACAGTTAAGTGCTTTCAATTTTGGTTTGAATTGTTTATAGTTTAGCCTGTTTCACGGTTTTTCAATTGGCTTATAATTTGCTTTGATAATAGATTGCTTTCAGTTCGGTTTTCTCGCAGTTTGCTTACAATTTTGTTTATTTATATTTTGAATGTTTACAATTTGGTTTATGATGTCAACATGGTGTAAGATACTTATATGAACCATGCAATTGAATATTGAATATAGAAAGGTTTATTTTCGATCCTAGAACATTAAATTTTGAAAGTGGTTTATGAAAACTTTTTACATGATTATGAAGTTTTATAAATTTTTACGACTATAACTATGTTGAATTAGGTAAATTAGTTAAACAATTTCTGTGATGATGATGGTGACAGACCAGGGACTATCTCATTACAAGAAAGATATGGAGAAAATTAATTTCGAGCTTCACAAACAAGACCTTAGGATGGACAGGGTTGCCCACCACATCCCTTGCATTCTGGAGTTGTATGGTATGCTAGGGGCTACTGCTCAAGACCCTTCTCCCGTAGCATCTGCCTCTAAAGAACAAAGGACTAGAGACTCCCCCATGCATAATTTTGGCTAATGCCATTAGATTTTAATTTTCATGTTGCATATGTTAGTTTTTATAGTTATATAGTATCTCGACATGAGATAGAGACATATCTAGCCTGGCTAGAAAGACGGAAACAATTCTGTTTTTGGATGACCTGCCAAGCTTAACAAAAAAAATAAAATTTTATATAAAACTTAATTTTTGAGTGGATTTTTCTAATTTTATAGATTTATCTAACCAATTTATATAATTTTATTCGTGATGTTAGCTTTGAGAATTGAAACATGTTGAGATTTAAAAGTTTTTCAAAGATGCTAGATGTATAAATATTTTTCCATTCAACATGAAATTAATATATGACATTTAAATTTTTTTAGCAAAAAAATATTAAATTTAAATGTCCTATATTAACTTTATGTCCAATGGAAAAATAATTACACTTCTAGCATCTCTAAAGTGTTTATATATATATATAATTTGGTTTAAATATTTTAGATATTAAAATTTAATTAAAAAATGTATAATTATTTTATTAAGATATTTTATTCTAAATGTTTTAGAATAGAAAATTTTAATTATTAAATAAAAAAATATTATTTAAAAATTTTTAAATTTAAATTTTTATATATATATTTAATATATAGAAGTTGGTTTATAATAGAAAAATTTAATTATTAAATGAAAAAATATTATTTAAAAGTTTTTAAATTTAAATTTCTATATATATATTTAATATATAGAAGTTGGTCTAAAATATTTTAGATATTAAAAAATGTATAATTATTTTATTAAGATTTTTTATTCTAAATGTTTTAGAATAGTAAAATTTAATTATTAAATGAACAAATATTATTTTTTATTTGCATATAATAAATTAATATTTTTTTAGATAAATATAAAATATTGCTAAATAAATCAAATACAACACAACTAATAATTAAAAGTAATGACTAAATGTTAGTTTTATAACATTATTAGAATTTTAAATGACTAATTTGACAAAGTTGCAAAAATAAAGTAAAATCCAATTTTGTTTATTAACTTAAAAGTAAAACAATAATATTTTTAGCTTAAAGTTTTAAGATATTTGAAAAATAAAATTATATTAACAAATAATTAAAAAAATTAAAATACTTTTACTAAAAAAAACTTGAAATACATAACTTTTATTAAAAACTTAAAATCATTTTTATGCATTATTAATAAATTTTATTAATAAAAAATAATTTTATTTCATATTTCAAATAATAAATTTTATTAATAAAAGATTATTTTATTACATATTTCAAATAATTTCTTTTTTCACTAATATTATTTTATTTAAATTAATTAAAATAACACAATCAATTCATAAATACAAATACACAGTGATATACCACCCAATAGCGTTTGTTTTTTATATATAATGTCATATAACAAGTTTCGATCTTTTTAGCATTTCGATATGGGCAGATTTGGTATCCATCAATGTCAATATAACAAAGCTGGTACTCTTCCAACTGTGACATCAAAAATAGCTTTTCAAATTCAAGTTGGCAAATGACACTGTCAAATTCCAATGTCAGTACTGGTCAGAAGCCCGAAAAATTCGCACACCACAAATTTTTTGAGCACTCTTGATAGGGCACTAATATTCTTGATTAGCTTGATTTATAAGAATTTGAATTTTCAATCCGTAACACCCGTGGGAATACTTGTTAGGTGAGTGTGGTTATTTTTAGTTATTTTACTTTTTGTTTTATAAAGTTAATGATGGGTAGTGTTGTCATAAAAATAATTAATTAATGGAATACAATTAAATTCAAAAAAGATTTTTTTTTCAAAAAAATTAAAGAAAGAGTAAAAACCACTCGACACTTGGATAGATATGAGGGATCTCTCTCTTTTTCTCTAGGGAAGAGAAGGAAAAAAATACACACTCAAAGGGGGAAGATAGAAAAGCGGAAGAGAGAGATTGGACAGAGAACCTTGTACAACAATAGCAAGGAGGCAAGACACTGCCAAACCATGGTGCTCTCGAGCTGAGCTATGGACCAGTGTAACTCTTGGAAGAACTCTCGAAGGGTGAAATTATGGATTGGACGTAGGTTGTCTTAATGTTCATAATTTCTTAAGCTAAGGCTTAGTCCCATTATTGATTGGTTGGAAGAAGCTCGAGGGAGAGACTCGACATCATTTCCAGTCTCACGGTTGGTTGGTGAGATCTTCTTGGTAAATTCTCATAACAACAAAAGTTCCAACAAATAAGCACTCTGAGAAATTATTTTGTTATTTCTTCTTATTGGATGTTTGAACCTAGGCTCTCGGTGGGTTTGTATTATGTACAATAATTGAATGGAAAACTATGTTATTAATAGTTGAAGCTTTCTATGGTTTTTGGGAAGAAGAATAAACACCCTGTGCTTTACAGTAGGTGTAATTTATAATAAAAAAAAAGAAGAAGAGTATTTGTAATTCACTATAGACTGCAACTTAATAGGGTGAGAAGTAGGTGTAATTTATAATATAAAAAAAAGAAAAAGAGAATTTGTACTTCATTGTAGACTGCAACTTAATAGGGTGAGAAGTTTTAAGGCCTGACGACTCGACTACCAGAAAACAGTAGTGCAAAAAGCTTACTCGGAGTATTTTCCAAAATGTTATGTTAGGAATTACGTAATCTAGGGTGGAAGAGAGGAAGTGTATGAGTTTAATCTGGTGAAGGATTAACTCTTATGGAGGAAGGACCCTCTTAACCACGACAAGAAAAAATTCTAAGGGTTGCTCTACCAACAAGGAAAAACCTAGTACCCACTCGATTATAACACAAAATGAAAAAAGGAAAGTGAAAA
The DNA here is from genome assembly GCA_031772625.1 of Pinus tabuliformis. Lineage (NCBI taxonomy): Eukaryota > Viridiplantae > Streptophyta > Pinopsida > Pinales > Pinaceae > Pinus > Pinus tabuliformis. Next base: position 1,530,495,150 of record CM062817.1, on the reverse strand, counting down.
AAGGAAGAGGGAATCTTGTTCATTACACAAAAGTAAAACCACTCTAGCCATATATAGATTATTCCGCATGAAAATACATTCTATAATAAACACCATCTGGTCCGAAAAGGAAACATTATAACTCTATATAGAGATTTAGTTATCCTAGATTTAGTGGAAGGTGAAAGCGAATGAAAACATTGAAAATTTATATAACAGTAAGGTTTCCCTTTCCTCTTCATAATCAGAAATGTTTAACTCAAAATATATTCATGAGTTATGACATCGACATAAGGAATTGAATGCTTAGAATTAAACTCTTTATTCCTCAGAAATGCATTCAAGAATCAAAACAACTGGGTTAAAGCCCATGGTGGTCCGTTGGACACCTTAAATGTGTCTTCAAAATAACAGAATTACATTAAACAAAAAAGAAACCCAGAATTTAATTAAACACCCCCTTAGTTTCATAAAGTGTAGTCGAGGCTATAGACCCATGAATCTATTAAGAAAAAATTATTTTCCTAACAGTTGCAGAGTCTAAACAAAGATTGAAATACTATGACAGTGCATGAGGGAAGCCTTTGTCATGGCACTGAGAACCATGTTTTCTGTAAGAGAGTAAAATAAGAATTACTTAATGTCTGAGGTAAAATATAACCTAGAAGAGGAAAACACGAGCCCTTGAGTCCTTTTCTCGTGGCCATAACTTAATCTTCTGCCAAACAAAAGGCGTAATAAAACCCTAACCTGTTACATGCATACACACATGGTCAATTAAGAGATTTCCAATACTATCAACCATAATTTAACGAAGTAGGGGAAACATATTACCTATCTATTTCCTGTGAAGCCATACTTTGTTTCTGAACCTACTAAGAGGAGTAAATATTCAGGGTTATTAGTGAGGGGGCTCCTCTTTCAAAAATAAAAAAAATTACAATTGGGTGAGGCATCCATAGGATGAGATTCAAAAGTAGTACTGGCATGATACCTAAAAACCCAAGCCTTTCCTTTCGCCATACCGATATGGAAGATGACTGAACTTTAGGGACATGGAGACTGAGAATGGGTTAAGACTATAAGAGGGCCAATTAGCAAGACGAAGGCTCTATATGTTTAACTAAGTAAAGGCAAGTGTAATCACTTGGAGGAAGGAGGCCACCCCATTCAAAACTCTCACTACCATATACTAGGTGTAGAGAATCAGAAACCCTAACTCGCAGAAGAGTAAACGAAAAAATGGTCTTAGAACCTAGGAGGGAATTGGTTACACAACTAAACCCTGATTAATCTTGACTGCGAGATGGCCTCGAAAGGAGGGGACAATGGATCTAGCCCCAAGTGTTAGGTCGAGTAGAAACTTATAGAAGTGCAATACATTTAAATTTAATAATCGAATGTGCCATGCACTTAACATTGATAGGGGTAAACCTCAACAACCTTAGCTTATAAGTTTAAGTCGATGTTAAAGAGTATAACCAATCCTTGGAGACTTTGCCTAAGGTTTAATTAAAATAAATATTGAAGGATAACAACATAACCAACTTAGGTATAATTCATATTAAACTTATATATTGTCTTGATATTGTATCAACATAAAAAAATTTATGTTATTTCTGTGAGTAACAAAGTTTCGGTAAATGATTTCTTTTTATAATGCTGTGTTTTGAATGCATGAGGGTTAGAACTAGCACGAGAGCCACGATTGAACATTGTGGCTGAATGGGAAACAAGGAAGAACCAAATATGTGAATGTACACAGGGTGAGAGACAAAATGTGAAGAGGATCAAGACTGCCAACAAGACCATAAGTACCTTATATGGGTATTAACCCTGAACTATGGGTGTAATTGGGGGAATAGTCTAGCCAAGCTAATGCACCTTTGTTGGAGACATTTCAGTAGTTGCATGCTGAGATGACCAACTTAAGAGATAATAATGAAATGTTGAGGAAAGAATAGGAGAGGATTTTGAAGAGCTTGTCAGATTGACAGAATCAGCGGGAGCCAAACCCAAGTGTTGGTAATGGGAATATGACTAAATAATTTCGTCAAAGGGACACTACTACACCAATGACACTTTTAAGACAAAAAAAATAATTTTTCTTAAAAAGTCACTTCTTATTTTAATTATTTTAAATTAAAATTTAATATCAATTGAATTGGCTTAAATATAAAATTTAAGACAAAAACAATTTGAGACAAAAATATTTTAAGAAAAACTTTAAATTTAAGACAAAAATAGTTTGAGACAAAAATATGTCAAGACAAAACTTTATATTTAAGACAAAACATTATATTTAAGAACAAAATAGTTTGAGACAAAAATTTTAAGACAAAAATATTTTAAGACAAAACTTTATATTTAAGACAAAAACAGTTAAAGACAAAATTATTTTGAGACAAAACTGTATGTTTAAGACAAAAATAGTTTGAGACAAAAATATTTTAAGAAAAAACTTTATATTTAAGATAACGACCACTTAAAATGAAACTCATTTAGGATAATTAACAATTGAGACAAAAACCTATCATATTAAGAAAATATTATCTAACAACTACAAAATTGACTTTTACAGTGCGCCCTAAGTCTACCACCTTGCAGACTATGTTGGCCTACGGGATCTTGACCGAGGTTCAAAGTTAGTTGCGCCAACCAACAAAACCCTACACTACTGGCCCTTTCGGTAACAACATGCATAGCGCACGTTGCAGTCTTACTGGAAATAGTATGGGGGAATGCAAGAACCAAGTTTCTACATCCAGAGACTAGTGTGATGTCTTCCAGTACCTTGGATTTGCCTACGCACAGATCGATAAACTTATAGGGCATGTTACTACAACTCAGTTAAAGCAGCCTTCAGACCTTTTCGAAGGTCCGGGATTAGTTCTTGTGAACCCTTAACATTCGATTTACCTATTTACATGGATAAAAAAGTAACCCTAGATTAGAGTTCGCATAGATCTACTTTATTCGTTAGAAAACATAAGAGAAATGATCTGAAACTTCGCGGAAGTGGCTAAGAATTCATTTTGTACATTATTAAGATAGACTCAAGACATTCATGTAGCATGTAATCATTATTTCTTAAAACATGTCATTCATCGGCATCATATAACATAAACATATACAAATGGAAATATTCAACAATTCTCTGGAAAACTATTTTTATTGATTTTCAATTCACTGAATACAAAGTGAAAATACCCGACACACATAGCTACAGGGGTCTGTGCACTCAGCTGCGGACTCTACACAGGCCTCTACACACTCAACTATGAAGCCTTCCCTTCTCTACCTAAGCGAAGGAAGCAAAGCCTTCCTTCCTTAGCTCTTGTCCAAAATTCTTTAATGAACCCAATTATCTATCAATACTTACTTCCTCTCCTTCTAAGACTCGCTAAGACTCATCTATGTATACTATTTATTTATACAATACCATGGTCTGCGGACCATGGGAGAATCCAAAAGCTGACCAAAAACAAGGGGCTAAGGCTCCTTTAACTCTATCTAACTGCACGCTCTGCATCCAAATTTTATGGAGACTTTACATATTTTACAAAAAATGTTACAAAAAATGACTAATTAATTCTATTTTGTCTCTTAGGACCCCATCTCAATAAACCCCCAACACAAAGATCATGACTCGCCCTCAAGTCACTCAGCTAGTTGTTCTACTTTTTGGCGGATTTCGCTAAATGTCTTGGTCAATGCTTGTAGCTCCATGGTACTCTGTTATGTTGCTTGTTATACTTCCTGAACTAGTTTCTTGGTGGTTGGCCCCTCTACTACCAGTTGCATAGTCTATTGTGTCTATTGCATTACCTTCAACTTCTCAAGAAGGGTCTGGGAAAACCAGCTGGCCTCCTCTATCCAAGGTTCAAGCCATGTGTTGAGCACAAACTTCTTTTTCTGCAATTCCTGTATCAGCAAAAATTTTTCTTTTCCTTCCTATAAATGCCCGAAACACTAGACTCGTGCCAACGTATGCACTGTCATCTTGATCTCACCATATTGCTGCTGCAATTCCCTGAGTTCTGTGATAAACTGTTGTAGCGTAGGATCCTCCTCCAGTGTATCCCAAAGGCCTAGTGCTTGAGTGAAGAGCTTTTCGCACCCTTGAACTGCAACATCTAGCTGAGCCATGGATTCTTTAATCATCGCACCTCTTTGTTCTCGAACCTTTGGCGGTGTGGTCAGCTACAACTTCAACTGCAACTCAGCTATCTGGATCCGTAGGTTGAAAGTCGCCTTGTCAGCCTTCTCCTTTGAAGCGCACACTGCAACAGCCAATTTTCTTACCTTGGTTGTAACCTCTGCATCATTGGGTATACCCAACTCAGGAATAGATTTGAAGCCATGCTTAATCATTGTGACCAGGCTCTAATGCTTTGTCTGCAATTCCTCCTGCTCCTTGAGGGCCTGAGTCTTTTATACGAAAAGCTTCTAGTTGTTGACTTTGAACTCATTGACAGAAGTGAATGCATGTTGTTCTCTAATCTTTAGCTCATCAATGACCCCCTGATGTAGCGCATGAAGAGATTTGACCGTTAGAACGACAAGGTTCAACCCCATATCTTTTACTGCGTGAAGCACCGCGCGAGCCTCATCGCACTCCACAGGGATTGACCCTTTAGGTAAATGAAAGACTTTAACGTCATGTGGCCAGTCAATCTCTAATACTTCACTCCTTCCCTCTATCAGGCTCGCTTGCATGCATCTTGCCTTCCCAACATCCGCCTGAGTTCTGTTCACCTGGATCTATAGCTTTGTGTGGTATGGGTTACCTCGGGAAGTGATAATGGATGGAGGATGGCAATTTGTAGGACAAAAAATTACAACCACTTTAAGGAACCACCACATTACACATAGAGTCGCTTCCACGTATCACTCGTGTTAGGTTCCTATACCAATAGGAGTCATAATTTGGAATGACTAAGGTTAAGCCTTGTAATATTATACATAGCTTTACTTTCTGCAAATGTTTTTCATATTATAAAAATTAAAAAATGTAAAGAGGGTATGTCCTAAAAGAAAAATCAAACAACAAAAGAATAAGAGAAAGTCAAAAAAGATGAAAATATATGAACCCCAAAAACAAAGAGACCATGAAAGAGTGCAAGTCCAAATGCCACTACTATTTACTTTTCTGCATAATAATGATTGTGTGCAACTTGTTATTCATGTCACATTCTATGGTAATAAAACTATTTAATATTGGTTATTTCATGTTTTAAATTTTATGTTTATAGTTAGAGAATAAAATATGACCAAACAGTGTAATCTTGGCAGGTCATTAGATAGGTAGACTGAATAAAAGGAGCTCATCAATTTAATTTGAGCCCTTGGATGATATAAGGTTAGAATTAGATAGTTTAATTTGTAAAGAAAAAAAAAGATTGATAAGGGTTTGCTAGCCTAAATGCACCCGATTAAAGTGAAGAAAAATGGTAGGATGAGTAAGTGGGTAAGTAGAAAGGTTGCAGAAATATCATGTGATTACATAAAAGCACTTATGTCATTGTTTTAAATGAATCTTTCCAATATGCATAAGCAGTAAACAAAGCAAAGACAATGGTTCACAATATGGTTTATTTAACATCCCCTCATTCATTTCACCCCTTGACTTCACTAATTTCCCATAAATAAGTTCTATTACTTAAATCTTATAAGTGAAAAGGGCTCAGAGCATTCCTCTGACTTTTGGATGGATCGCACCCTTGGCTTAATGACTTAGGGGAACAAGTACTAGAACCCCCTTCATAAAAACACATTCTCCCTTCATAAAATTCCATTTTCCCTCATTAACCTAAGAAAATCCCATTTTCCTAAGGTTTAAACACCATTTACCTAGGAGAATTGACTCATCCCCCATGTAAATCCTATTGCACCAAAAAACCTGCCAAAGGCCTTTGTCCTGAGTATAAATAAATACGCGCAATTGCATACACTTTACCCTTTTTAATTAAGAAAAACCTATCTCTGCTCATTTCATATTAATTAACTAACTCTATTATATAAATCCATTATAACCCTTTTCCCGTAAATAATTAAAACCCTATATGGAATATCCCAACCCCTTAGTTTTAATAAAAACTAATATAAACTACCCCTTGTCCTGATACAATTTCACTTAATTTACCTAACCCCAGTAAAATTTAAGTTAATCCTACGACGACCTCACCCGACTCCCTAATCCCTCATTAAAGCTTGACCTGATCACTTACCTCTGGATTGGTCCCTAAACTAATCCCGAACCACCATAATTAAATCCCCGGGCCCCCCATCAACCCCTGTCATTTTCCCCCGCACAACTTCGCCTCCCGACTACCGTTAATCATCCCTCCCCCACATCCAATGGCGCACAACCATATCGGTTGCGCCCGATGGCTGAACAATGATCGCCCGATAAAGTGGTTTTCCTCTCGACCCCCGATGCTATGTGTCAGATGATGTATGGCATCGAGTGACCCCTCCCGAAAACTTCCCACACTACAAAAGCGGTGCGATGGCCCTCCAAAACCACCTCCCCACCGTTCCAATAAACCTCCCATCCTCCGTTAATATGAAACTTCGTGCCATTTTCAAAAGACTACATGTTAAAGTTTTAAATGCCGAAAGCCCGTGTTTTCTTGCCTTTCGCCAGTATTATAGTGTAAACCCTTGAAACCCTCCTGTGCCACCCTACTCTTTTGTGATGCCTTTTTTACCTTTGTTGATGCCTAAAGCACTACCCTAAGACCTTTCTCAAGCATCCCATTACAAATAAGGCCATCAAGTGCCCTTCATGCAGACCGTGTTTTCTTAAATATTATTGATTTTTTCAGGTTATCTTACTAAGATGAGAGCTTGGATAAATAGTTCTAATACTAGTCAAAAGAACCTATTTACTCCAAGACTTTGACTAGAAACCTGTTAAAAGTCCAAATTTAGAAGAGGAAGACTAGTTACACAAGGAACGAAGATGAAGACTAATACACACAGAGCCGAGAAGAGGACAGTTATACAGAGTAGTGATAGTTCAAAATAGAGTAACCGAACTAGAGATGCAGATGAACAAAATATACAGTAAGTTGATCAATATCCATTACCATATGTTGTTACATATAAAAAAACTAAATGATTTACTGTTGAAATACACAGTAAAAAGTTAAAATGTACAGTAAAAGTAAAACACAGTAAATTATATTGACGACTCATCAAAGTAAAAGTGTATCAGATGAAATAGTATCAGTAAAAGTGTATCAGATTGAAAAATCAAAGTGAAGATAGATGAAAAAAGAGTAGAAATGGTACATCTTCCAAAAATTTCTTGTTTAAGTCATAATTTTATAGAAACTATTGTGGCCAATCCAAGATGCATTTTGAGAAACTGGAGGAGGTTTGTGTTCCTAAAAAGGCCAATATACAAAATCTTATCTCACTTTTTACAAAGGGATTACAAAAAAGGAGATAAATGCATATCTTCAGAGCTTATGTTTCGGGCTGTTCAAAGTCCTGTTTTTGATATCTTTTTCAAGAGAATATTGTGAACATCTAGAGATGAAATTTGGGAAACTGAGAGAGGTTTAGCTCAATAACATACTTATGTACAATAAACTCTTTCACGTTTTCCATATCTATCTCGGATTGATATATCAAAAGGTATCATTGGACCCTAATTTTGTAGAATTTTTGGGGCAAAATGCACAAAGGAAGGAGGCCGTTGGTGACTTGGAAGCCTCACCATCAATTAAGAGTTGTTATCAAATTCGAATTTCTCTTCTTTGTCGCTATCAATCCATAAATATAGTGCCAAATAGATTCATTAGTTTTGAGTGTCCTTTATTTAAGTTCTATTAATGTAAAACAGATTGAGATATTTGTAAAACCAACCTTGATATTTTTTCAAGATATTTCAGTTTAGAATTTGTATAAGTACTTCTTCATTTGAAGTATTTTGGGGTGGATTCTTATACATTTCTATAGACTATTTAATTGAAAGATTGTAAAGCTATTGGAGCATTGACTGAGCCAACAAACTAGATTGGTGAATAAAGACCAAATATTTCAAAGGATTCACGTACAAAGCAAAGTGCAGACAAGTATTTTCTCATGTTGTTGTTATCTCTTAAAGTTTTCCTTATTGTTTACCTAAATATGGATGCCATAACTGGAAGTATTATATCAGAGTTTGTTTAATTACACTCTGCTATAACAGTGAGGCAATTATATGTTTTCTACAAATAATCGAAGTTAAGGAATTCTTAATTGCTCCTTAATTTAGGTTGTTTCTTTTAATCTATAGCAAAGGATTCTAAATTTCCATTTGTTTTCGATTTCCCTCTATACCTCGTTTCAATCTCAGTCTGAGAATTCTTAATTACTCTCTCACCCTGGTTAAAACCTTTTCCATCCCCCTGACCTAAAGACCTGTACTCGGTTCTACTATCTTGCCCTTTGATCATTCCCTTTAATGAGTTGATCTAGTTCTGCTACCCTTCTTTTGACTCCATATGCCCAATGGTCTAGAGACATCATTCTATCCATCTATTTCAAGGATTCCACCACCCAATCTTCAGCACAAATCAAAACCGCTTGAATTTTCATAACTAGCCTAATATCCCACCAAACAAAGCTAAATTATATAGAGAGAGCCCTCTCTGAGCATCAGGAAGGCTAGGTCTTGATCTCCAAAAGTGGTTAGTGGTTACCCGGTGATCTCCTTCTTTAACCTTGGGAAATTACTAGGTGATAACATAGTGGCGACTCCGCTAGGCAGAACTAACATTTTCTTCAGAAGTATTTTACAAGTTTAGATCTGATCTATGATGGTGGACAGTTATCAGAAACAAAATGGTTAAAATCATCCACCTGGAAACTCCAAATCAATTCCACAATAAAGACTCCACTGGAGGAATGAACCTGAAAGAACTATGTGAAAAGATCAGGCTTTTAACTTGGATTCCAAGACATTATGTTCTTTCTCAATGATAAAGTTTTTCAATGTATATTGTATTTTAGAGATAATTTTACATTAATTTTTTATTATTTCCCTTTCAAAAGTGTAGATATAAAGTCTCCTTACACATTTGAGCAACAGTCTTCTAACTCTTATGAAGATCATTTTCCAATTGAGGAGCATTAAACAATCAAGACTAATCATACAATCCTTGTACATATTCTAGTACCTCATAAAGTTCCTGATAGATATAAGCCACTCATCTTACCTCCTACACTCCATGCTTTCCCTAACAATTCTTACAAGTACCTCCCTAGGTTTGATTGAGAGAATGGTATCAATGCTAAAAAACATATTCAAGGTTTTGAGAATTATCTAGACTTATTTGAAATTGATGAAGATGATGTTATTATTAGGCTTCTTGCTCTTTCTATGCAAAGTAGAGTAAAGAGTTGGTTCAAGAATTTACCTATTGCAACCATCTCGAATTTCCAATAGTTTGTCAAAATTTTCCTTGATAGATGGATAATCAAAGTCAATCTTCTTGTGATCATAGAAGAATATAATCAGTTAAAAATATAGCCAGATGAAACAATACAACAATTTTCAAATAGATTTAATCAAGCATATTATTCAATGCCATCAAATATAAGACCTCCCCCCTGCTTCATCTCTTTTGCATTACCCAAGAGCATTTGATCCAGAGATAGAAGTTCAGCCAAGAGAAAGAAACCGCTCTACACTGGAACAGATGCGAAACATTGCAGTACATAAAGAAGTTAGTTTGTAAATTAGAAGAGAAAAGTTGAAAGCAGAAGCAGAGGAAAACAACATTACAGAGGAAAAACTCGACATTTTGATGAAGAAAATAGAGGAAAGGATGCACAAGATCACCATGAAAGATGAATTTTTTGCTCAAAATCACCATGATGCATTTATTTCACAAAAGGAAAAGGTTGATATTTGATCCAAATTGGATCCTAAAACTCTCTAAGTTTTCATGACTGTTTCAAATTATGCTAAGAAGATTCAAGTCCTAGAAAAGATCAAAGCTATCAGAAGGAATCCTCATAACAATTGCAGTTGTGGCTAGAGCGGAGCAACGAGGACCCTCGGTCAAGTTCATGGACTGTTGGCCCATGGTAAAGTGGCAATGGCACAAAACTGGCAAAACTAGATGCTAATTCAGGAAATAGAGGTGGATTCTGATACACAATTAGTGCTAATCATGTATTGCATATTGTAGGGCATCCCCCTTAGTGAAGGAAAGCCCCAAAGCACCCGGACTTGAAATCGCTATAAAATTTGGAAAAGTAACTGTTTCTGTTCCATAGTGCGGGATTCCCCAAAACCGGCAGGATATCGAAAGGCTTCGAGGCGGTAAGTAGATTTGACTGAGTCCCGCCCAATGCGACACATTGAGCAACATGCGTCTGGTGGAAGAGAGAGAAAACAGCTTGCATCATATGGGTAAGCGTCCTGCGACTTATCTGCCCAATGTGATGGACGACCACAGGATCTGCAGGGTCTAGATCAACATTGGAGAGGCGTCCCGATGATCGACCAGATTTGATAGGTCAAAAAGAAAGATGACAGAGATTTGGAGTCTGACGTGGATGATGAGTTGGCAAACAATTCGTGTTTGCGGGCGATCTTGAAGCAAACAAATTTAATGGCCATTTGAGTATGATTCAGGGAATCTGACACCTAGATCGTTAGCAAATAGGTGGCCACCTCCCTGCAAGGCGTTACTCATTGATGATGACGAAGAGAAGAGGAATTTGAATGGATAGAGGAAAGGAAACTAGAAGGTTGGGAAGAGGAAACGAGCAGTGAAAGAACAAATTGGCTTAAAGCCATGAACTGACAGAGGCAGAGGAAAAAGAGGTAGAGAACGAAGAGACACAAAAATCTAGTAGCAGATAATAGAGAGTAGAAGCCAAGCTGACCTAAAGGTAGCATCAAGCTAGATAGAGCCAGAGAGAGTCAAAGAGTCTGTGTACTCCATTGGAGGCTTGGGAGGTTCAAGCAAGCTCCTTGGTATAGGCCTGTCATACTACTGTGACCCTCAGAGGTCGTGTTTCAGTAAGGAGAGTCTGTGCACTCCATTCCTACTGAATTTATCCTGTTAGTGAAACTCGAATTAAGGTCATTGTTGTAAAACTCTGCATGAAAACATAATAGAGAGGCCACCACTGAAAAGCTGGACTAGAAGACATAGCCCAGGAGCATTGGGTGAACTCCTTATTAAACTTGTTTTGTTTACATGTTTGACTGTTATGTTTTCTCTGATTGTCTCAGTGTCTATGTATTCTAGCAATTTTATCAATCTGTTGCATAAGTAACATAGGCACATCCATGCACATGAGTTTGTAATACCTTTAATTCTTTGTCCTGGATAAATTCCAGATCAAGTGGAATCATAGCTCATAGGTTTGCTAATGTTAGACAATATTGTGCCGGATTTGGTTGTTGAATGCTAGCGATATCAAAGCTTAAATTAAGAGAAGGAGAATTGGCTGAAACTAACCCAAAAATTGGAAGACTCTATTCTAAGAGGAAAATGTCAAGAGAAAATCCCTTGAAATCAGACCCCCAGTTAATGGATAGTTTTATGACCCCGAACTCCATGGTGGAGGAAATGTATAGGGACTATAAGAAACATAGAGATGAAGATGCATCAAGCTCCAAACAAGACAAAGGATTAGAAGAATCTCTCCTCCATGACCACTCCAAAGGCAAAGGGAAAGAAGAAAAATTCCTCACGCCTCCTAATAGCCCTGAAAATAAAAGGAAGACATCTTTGATTAAATTAGATGTTAAATTTTATTTACCAATATATGATGGACATTTGAATGCAAGTTGGATAATTGGATCAGACAGATTGATGTTTATTGCAGAGTGCAGAGCATTGACTCAGACAAGAGTAAGATTCAGCTAGCCAGCCTATGCCTTGGAGGCACTGCCTTGGTATGGTGGGAAGGCAGGACACAAGCTGACATGAAGAAACATGGTATGATTCTTTCTATCTGGAGTGAATTTGTTTCTACAATTAAAAATCGATTCTATCCACTAGCCTACATGCAGCAAGCCATGATGAGCTGGCAAACTCTTTGACAACTAGAAGGGCAAAGTATACAAGGTTACACTCAAGAATTTAGGAAAAGAGTTTTGATTATAGGAATTTATTTAGACTCACCTGAGACTCTATTGAAGTATATAGGTGGTCTACATAGCTATATGAGCCGCAGTATCCTCATGTTTAATCCCACTAGCATAGATGAGGTATCCATTCAGGCTATGCATCTCGAAGCTAGAGGTAAGAATGGGAACCCAGAAATGGGGGGATCATCCAAACTCATTGCAAGCAAAAATAAGGAGAAAAGAAAAAAAACATGGAAAAAGAGGAAGACAAACACTGTACAGAAGAGAAAGTCCTCATGCACTCACTGTAAGAAGGATGGGCATGATGATGAACACTGCTAGATTCTGCATCCGGAGCTGAAGCCTAAGAAGTTCGAGGGAAAGAAGAAGAAGACTGCTACAACTATTCAAAAGGATTTGGGGTCAGACTCAGGAGAGGAAGCAACAATTGCAGCCATATGTATAAAAGGTAAAAATTATGAAGCATCTACTAGTAATTCTGCAAAATCTATTGATAATGAGGAAAATGAGAGAAAAAGATGTGAGCTTTTTCATATCTGAGTTATTTCCAATCATCAAAAGATTGATACTTTGTTTGATAGTGGCTCACAAGTAAATTTAATTTCTGAAGAAATTGTAAAGAAGTTGGGATTACTAACCACACCTCACAAGAAACCAAATCCATTAGGTTGGCTATGTGATAAAGCAAAGCTACAAGTGACTAGACAATGTAAACTTAAGTTTTCTTTTGGGTCAGCATTTGTAGATGAGATTGAGTTAGATATAGTTCCTTTGGATATATGTGGAATTGTTTTAGGAAGTCCTTACTTGTATGATAGAAAAGATATTTTCTATAGAGATGAGAACAAGTATCTACTCGTTAAAGATGGAATCGAATATATTGTAAGAGCTCATAAGCTCAAGAATAATTATACTCTCATAAACTCAGGGCAGATGAAACGAATTGTAAATTCATGCAAACAATTTTTACTGATGGTTGTAAAGGAAAAGAAACCTAATAAAACTAATGTATTTGAGGACTGTGATGCTAAACAACAAGCTAATTTAGAAAAAGTCGTTTCAGAGTATGATATATTGTTTCAAGAACCTAACGGTTTTCCACCCAAAAAAAATAGTGCATGATATTAATTTGCAGCAAGATTCTCCATTGCCTAACATCGGAATGTACAGGTTGTCCACTTTATGAAATGTAGAAATCAAGAAGCAAGTAGAGGAGCTACTCAAGAAAGGGTTCATCAGATCTAGCACATCACCATGTGGGTCTCCAATTGTTTTGGTGAAAAAGAAAGATAGCTCGTGGAGAATGTGCATTGATTACCGATCCCTGAATAATAACAATAAAAAATTATTATCCCCTTCCTCGCATAGATGATCTATTAGATCAGTTGAAAGAAGCTGTTTATTTTTCCAAGTCAGACTTGCATAGTGGCTATCATCAGGTTAGAGTCATAGATCAAGATGCATGGAAGACTGCTTTCAAAAAAGAGCAGGGATTGTATGAGTGGTTGGTTATGCCTTTTGGCTTAACTATCTCTCCTGCTACTTTCATGAGAGTAATGAATGATGTACTCAGACCTTTTCTTGATGATTTTATTATTTTATATCTGGATGACATTCTTATATTTAGCAAAACATGGCAAGAACATTTTAATCATTTTAAGCAGACACTAGAAGTTTTGAAAAGAGAAAAACTTTATGTTAAACTCTCAAAATGTGAATCTGGCAAAACATATTTGAATTATTTGGGACATATAGTAGGGGGTGGTGAATTGAAGATAGATCCCTCTAAAGTTGCAGTCATTATAAACTGGCCTAAACCCAAATCTGCTATAGAGGTTAGAAGCTTCTTAGGAGCAGCACAATATTGGAGAAAGTTTATTTCTAACTTTTCCTTAGTTGCAGCTCCCTTACATGCTTTAACAAGATTGAACAAGGTGTTTTAGTGGGGAGGCAAATAGCAAAAATCCTTTGACACCTTGAAAGAAAAGATTAGTACAACACCAATACTAGCACTACCCGATCTTCAAAGACCATTTGAGACTGAAGCAGATGCCAATGACTATGCCATGGGAGCAGTGTTGATGCAGCATGGTAAACCCATATGTTATCATGCTGAGACATTTAATTCTGTAGTAATTAACTATCCCACATATAATAAAGAATTGCATGCATTGGTACAGAGTGTGAAAAAGTGGAAACATTAATTAATGGGAAAAGAGACAATTATACATACTAATCATCAACCACTTCAATATCTACACTCCCAAACTAAGTTGCAGCAATCAAGACACTTTAGTTGGATGGGTTTTCTACAACAGTTTCATTTAGTCATCAGATATAAAAAAGTCATACATAATAAAGTTGTAGATATGTTATCCAAATCAATTATAAATGCATCTACTATACTTAAGCATAATTCAGTATTGCATGAGAGCTACATTGAACAATATGCTCAAGTTATAGATTTTAAAGATGTATATGCAACTTTAAGTCAAGGAAAATGGGTAGAAGAATTGGATTATCATATGAAGGACCAACTCTTGTATCATTGTGGGAAGCTATGCATTCCACAAATTGAAAGAGTAAAGATAATTCGAGAAGCACACACTTCTCTAATATTAGGTCACTTTGGTGTAAGTAAAACGGTTGCACAGCTGCGAAGATTTTTTTATTGGCCGAAAATGAATGAGACAGTTTCTAGATATGTAAGAGGGTGTACCATGTGTGCTAAAAGCAAGCCCAGCAATAGAAAACTAGGCTTGTACACTCCACTACCAGTTCCTTGACATCCTTGGGAAAGTGTTTCCATGGACTTTGTTGGAGGACTGCCCAAATCTAGGAAAGGTCATGACTATTTGTATGTTGTGGTGGATAGGTTCAACAAAATTTGTATTTTAATACCTTGTAAAAAATAGATAATAGATGAACAAACTGCAAAGTTGTTCTTTCAGCATGTATGGGTTCATTTTGGATTACCCACTTCCATAATATCTGATCAAGATACCTGATTTGTTGGGAAATTTTGGTCAAGCTTGTGGGAATTGATGGACACCAGACTGAAGAAAAGCACAGCTTTTCATCCACAAACAGATGGACAAACAGAAGTGGTCAACATGACAGTGATCTAGTTGCTCAGAGCTTATTGCAGCAAGCATCCCAAACTTTGGGATGAACATTTATGTTATGTGCAGCATGCTTACAACTGAGCTAAACATTCTTCTACATAGAGATATCCTTTTGAGACTTGTTTTGGTTTCACACCAAGGTCTCCCTTGGATTTTGTCTTTGGTAAAGACATATCAGTTGATGGACATAGTGATGTGGACAAGGCAACCAAGTTCATTGAACAAATCCAAGAGATTCACTAGGCAGTACAGGAACAGCTGGAAAAGAGAGAAGCCAAGTACAACGCAAGGCATGACAAGCATTGGATGGAGCATAGTTTCCAAGTTGGTGATCAAGTCTGGTTGTATATCAACAAAGACAGAATGCAAGGTGAAGGTAAGAAGCTGAAGCCAATAAGGTATGGACCTTTCAAGATACTTGAGAAAATTGGTGAGAATGCTTTTCACCTTGATCTACCAGCTTACATGCACATCTACTCAGTTGTTAATGCAGACAACTTGAGACTATTTGAACCTTCATTAATTGAAGATCCCGAAGAGCAAAGTCAATTGCCTTCTATTGATGATCTGTTACCTGAATATCTTAATGAGTTGTAGGAAGATGCAGTTCTGGACAGGAAGGTAAGAACTACATGCAGAGGTGACATTGAGTACCTCAGGATCGAACTCAAAGGTTCAAAGCCAAGCAGTGCAAAATGGATAGAAATTGAGCAAGCGAGGAAGCAATACCCTCACTTGATTGATGCTTGAAAGAAAACCAACTTTTGGTGGTCCAAAAGCTTTTTCAGTGGGAAGGTCATGATCCGAATTGGATCCTAAAACTCTCTAAGTTTTCATGACTGTTTCAAATTATGCTAAAAGATTCAAGTCCTAGAAAAGATCGAATCTATTAGAAGGAATCCTCATAACAATTGCAGTTGTGGCCAGAGCGGAGCAATGAGGACCCTCGGTCAAGCACGCAGACCATTGGCCCATGGTAAAGTGAAATGGCACAACACTGGAAAAATGGGAGGCTAATTAGGGAAACAGAGGTGGATTCTAATACGCGATTACGCAGGGCATCCTCCTCAGTGAAGGAAAGCCCTAAAGCGGCGGGACCCGAAATCGCTATAAAATTTGGAAAAGTAATTGTTTTGTTTCCATAGTGCGGGATTCCCCAAAATCGGCAGGATATTGGAAGGGTTCAAGGTGGTAAGAAGTTTTGACTGAGTCAAACCCGATGCCACACATCGAGCGACACGCGCCCGGTGAAAGAGAGAGAAAACCGCCCGCATCGGACGAGTAAGCGTCGTGCGACTTGTTCGCCCGATATGAAGGACGACCGTAGGATCTGGGGAGTCCAGATCAATGGTGGAGAGCTGTCTCAATGACCAGCCGGGTTTGACAGGTCAAAAAGCAAGATGACAAGGATTTGGAATCTGACGTGGATGATGAGTTGGCAAATGATTCGTGTTTGCAGGTGATCTTGAAGTAAATAGATTTAATGTCCATTCGAGTGTGATTCATGGAATCTGACACCCAGTTCGTTAGCAAATAGGTGGCCACCTCCCTGCAAGGCGTTACCCGATGATGATGACGCAAAGCAGAGGAATTCAAATAGACAGAGGAAAGGAAACCAAAAGGATGGTAAGTGAAAACGAGCAGTCAAAGAATAGACTGGCTTAAAGCCGTGAACTGACAGAGGTAGAGGAAAAAGAGGCAGAGAGCGAAGAGATGCAAAAATCTAGTAGCAGAGAACAGAGTGTAGAAGCTGAGCTGACCTGAAGGCAACATTGAATCAGACAGAGCTAGAGAGAGTCAGAGAGTCTATGTACTCCATTGAAGGCTTAAGAGGTTCAAACAAGCTCCTCGGTATAGGTATGTCATACTACTGTGATCCCCAGAGGTCGAGCTTTAGTAAGGAGAGTCTCTGCACTCCATTCCTACTAACTTCATCCTATTAGTGAGACTCGAATCGAGCTCACTGTTGTAAAACTCTGCTTGAAAACATAATAGAGAGGCCACCCCTGAAAGGATGGACCAGGAGACGTAGCCCAGGAGCATTGGGTGAACTCCTTATTAAACTTGTTTTGTTTACATGTTTGACTGTTATTTTTTCTCTAATTGCCTCAGTGTCTATTTATTCTAGCAATTTTATCGATCCGTTGCATAAGTAATATAGGCACATCCATTCACATGAGTCTGTAATACCTTTCATTCTTTGTACTAGATAAATTCCAAATCAATATTCATGAACAAAATCCTACTAACTCCAACCACCATACATCAGAAGATAGATTCATAGAGAAATATGTGGAGGAGCAATCTTCTGATCTAATGTGTATGTTTTATGACATTATTTCATTTGATGATTTGCCCAAATATGATCAGTATGATGATAATCATGTTCTTCAAATCCAAACTAACTTTAGAGAGCAATCAGAAACTAGTTTGGGAAATAAGAAAATCCAGTTTCACCAGCTTGAAAACAATGACCATCTAATCCATGTCAGTTATGAAAGTGAAGAAGAAAGTGGAGAAAATTTGGAAATAAGTGAAGCTTCTTTGCCTCTTTGTTTTGAATCATTTGAATTTTTAAAGGAAATGTGGTATAAAATCTCTAAAGAAAAGGATGAGCAGCTTGTAGAAACCTATGAAGTTGCATTCAAACCTATATGAAATAAGTTGTAGCATTCCTTCCAAGTTCTTTATGATCCAATAGTTGATAGGTTGGATGATAAATGCAATCAGAATTTTTCTCCATTAATAGACTATGAGAGTCAAAATCAAGATGATAATGGTTGCACTAGACAGACATTTCAATCAATAGAAGTACCATCACAAAGCTCATCTGAAAGTTTGTAGGGTGTTAATGATAAAAGTGACATTTCAGTTTCATGGCATGGAAGTCATCGAGAACAAGTGTGTAGTTGCTTAAATCAGTTCTACAATAGTGTATATATTTTGGAATATAATTTTGTACAATTTTAGAGTCTCCAAAGGAAAGCAAGTATTTCCTTTTCTTCTCATTGGTTGAGAAGGTTATATTTGTCTTTAGAATCTTAGTTTTAATCACAAACAATCCCAAGCAGCAAAATCCATGAATGTATATAATGCTTGAGTGGTTGCGTTGGTTGTTTCATTTTACCTAACCAGTAGCCAGAAAGTTGATTAGAGTAAGTAGGTAGGATTTCAATTTGAATAAATTCAATTTTTAGCAGCAAGTTTATGTTAGATCAGATTTCAATTTGCAGAAAAGGGTGTATTTTCACTTCAAAAGTTTTAGTCACAAATATTATACATCAGAAAATATACATGTGTGGGATCAGTTCAATGGATCAGGCTACTAGTCGATAGTCTTCTTGACATTTAACAAGGAAATTCTATCCCCATGTGGAGCCACTGTTAGGTTCCTATACCAATAGGAGTCATAATTTTGAATGACTAAAGTTAAGCCTTGTAATATTGTACATACCTTTTCTTTCTGCAAATGTTTTCCATATTATAAAAAATTTAAAAATGTAAAGAGGGTATGTCCTAAAAACAAAAATCAAAGGAAAAAAGAATAAGAAAAGGTCAAAAAAACATGAAAATATATGAACCCCAAAAACAAAGAGACCATGAAAGTGTGCAAGTCCAAATGCCACTACTATTTACATTTCTACATAATAATGATTGTGTGAAACTTGTTATTCATGCCACAATCCATGGTAATAAAACTATTTAATCTTGGTTATTTCATGTTTTAAATTTTATGTTTATAGTTAGAGAATAAAATCTAAGCAAACAATGTAATATTGGCAAATCGTTAGATAGGTAGAGTGAATAAAAAGAGCTCATCAGTTTAATTTGAGCCCTTAGATGATATAAGGTTAGAATTAGATAGTTTACTTTGTAAAGAAAAGAAAAAGACTGATAAGAGTTTGCTAACCTAAATGCACCCTAATAAAGTGAAGAAAAAATGGTAGGATGAGTAAGTGGGTAAGTAGTAGAAAGGTTGCAGAAAGATCATGTGATTACATAAAAGCACTTATGTCATTGTTTTAAATGAATCTTTCTGGTATGTATAAGCAGTAAACAAAGCAAAGAAAATGGTTCACAATATGGTTTATTTAACACCCCCCATTCATTTCACCCCTTCACTTCACTAATTTCCCATAAATAAGTTCTAGTACTTAAATCCTTAAGTTAAAAGGGCTCAGTGCATTTATCTAACTTTTGGAGGGACCAGACACTCGGCTTAATGACTTAGGAGAACAAGTACTAGAACCCCCTTCATAAAAACACATTCCCCCTTCATAAAATTCCATTTTCCCTCATCAACCTAAGAAACTCCCTTTTTCCTAAGGTTTAAACACCATTTACCTGGGAGAATTGATTCACCCCCCATGTAAATCATATTTCACCAAAAAACCTGCCAAAGGCATTTATCCTAAGTATAAGTCAAAACGTGCAATCGAATACACTTTACCCTTTTTAATTAGGAAAAACCCATCTCTACTCATTTCCTATTAATTAACTAACTCTATTATATAAATCCGTTATAACCCTTTTCCCGTAAATAATTAAAACCCTATATAGAATATCCCAACCCCTTAGTTTTAATAAAAACTAATATAAACTAGCCCTTATCCTGATATAATTTCACTTAATTTACCTAACCTTGGTAAAATTTAATTTAATCCCGCATTGGCCTCACCCGACTCCCTAATCCCTCATTAAAGCCCGACCCTATCACTTAAACCTGGATTAGTCCCTAGACTAATCCCGAACCCCCATAATTAAATCCCTGGGCCCCCCATCAACCCCTCTATTGGGGAGTCTGTCACAATCAGAATTTTTCAAGGTTATGCAGCTCAAAACCGCCAAAGAAATATGGGACAAGATCATTCTAAGCTATGAAGGAGACGATCAGGTAAAACGTGCATAACTACAATCTCTTAGAATTCAATATGAAACTCTCAGAATGCACAATAATGAAAGTATAGCTAATTACTTCTTACGTATAGATGAGATTGTTAATCGCATGAAAAACTTGGGTGAAGAAATAAAAGAAGTTACCTTAGTTGAAAAGGTTTTAAGATCCTTGTCTTCTAAGTTTGAATCAAACGTTTCTGCCATAGAAGAAAATCAGGATCTTTAGAGTATCACTATGTCACAACTGCACGAAATCCTAACTGCTTATGAAATGAGAAAGGGGGGTCCATCAGATATGAGAGAATCCCCATTCAAAGCTTTAGGAAAAGGAGAACTTAATGAATCAGGACATACGTTAGAAGGAGAGGAAGAATCAAACTTTGCCAAGAACCTTCAACGGGGTTCTGGAAGATTCAGAGGTAAACTACCTTTGAAATGTTTTTCTTGTGGATGAGTCGGTCATTATGCTGCCAAATGTCCTCACAAAGATAAGCTTGATAAGGTAATGAATCAACAAAATGGAATAGAAAACAAAGTGTAAATAAGAAGAGATACTATACACATGAAGATAGCGATGGTTTATGAAATAGTGATGAAAATGAAAATAGTAATGATTGTAGACTTCTGATGGCTTTTGAAGATGATGATTTATTGGATGCTTTAAATGAAGATGGTCTTTATGAAGAAATTTCTAAACTTAAAATTTGTTTAGAAGAAAAGAATATGATCATAGATACTCTAACATTTCAACTTGCTGAAAGGGAAAAACACAATGAAAAATTAGAATGTGAAATTGTGGTATTAAGAAAAGATATTGAGAAAACAAAAGCCCTCAATCTCATATTTGCTAAAGGATCAAAGACTTTAGATGAAATTATCAAAGTACAGCGTTCTCCTCTAATAAAGACAGGTCTTGGATATATTGAAGAAGCATCTCAAACATAGAAGCCGTCAACCTCCAAAAGCTATCTTGATGCAGCAATGAGAAGTGAACAAATTGACAATCATCAGCAAAGGTATAAAGCAGATCACCAGGTAAATAGAGTTCAATCTACTTCGACGATGAACAGAAGCTATAACCAACCATAGGTAAATCATTCTCAACTTTCTTCAAGAATGAATGTCAATGGAAACTACAATCACCAGGTCAGTAGATTCGATAATCACAGGAATTTCTTTAATGGCCAAAGTTTTTCATGTCATAACTTTGGACACAAAGTTGCTCAATGTGTTTCTTACAAGACCAACATATGTTGGAATATTAAACAAGATTATTGTTAGAATATACATTATTTGAGCATCAAAAATTGATACAAATAGAGCAATATAAGAAAATTTCTAGTTTTTTTTTTCCTTTTTGAATGGCATTGAACAATTGCATAAATAGATAAACAAGCAAACATTTAGTTTATAGAAATGTAAGTGATAAAGGGGAAAAATATGTATTGGAGACCCTATAGATGTTGATATGTACATTATATAGATTGTGAAGGGGTAAACATACACATTTTGGAATTATTGAAAAAGAGTATTTCCAAATAAAGTGTATTGAACAATGATCTATATAGAGATGATACTTAATGTACAAACAATAGAGTTCCTTGCAACCATGAAGCAAGTTCAAAGGTAGAGAATAACAAGTCGTTGTGAAATGGACATTACATGAATGTCCTTGGGGACCTCGTTGCATGCAGATTCATATTGAATTTCTTATGAATTAACTAGTACTCTTTGTAAGCACTCAATACTATAGAAGAATTTTGTTTCGATGGAAAGTGTTTGCAGGAAGCAGCTACCTAAAATCCATCCACAAATTTCTTGGAGGTTAGCTGGTTCAATAGAAAGAAGGAATAGGTATTTTGCTAGGATGTCGACGAGCTCATTTCCTGCATTATTGAAAGTTGTGACATTTTCTAGATGCCCGATGTGGTCATGTAACTAAATTTTAAGTTTGCAATGATAGTCACATTTTGGAAAGTCGTCATTACACTTTGTACAATGCCAAAGGGTGTTAAAATGTTGTATCACTTTTTTCATGCATTACTTTCCGTTGAAGTCTAATGGATGTGTAAGAAAATAAAAGTTGTCAATGTGAAGAGTAGTCACAGTTTCACAAACCAAAACCCATATTTCTTTCTCAGAGACTTGCATGTAAGTAGTTTCATGAAGTGTCTTTTCAGGTAGGGCTCGTTTGGAAGAAAAATTGTAGTTTCTACTCAAAGATGGAGAGGAAGAGTTATATCCTATTTCACAGAACCATGTATGGAGTTATTGAGTTTATTCAATATTTGGATTTATTACAAGAGTGTTAGTGGAGACTTTCCATATGTTGATTGCATTTAATTCAAATACAAGACCTCCTTTGATTGCAAGCATTGGCGAGTTGTCAAAAGATCACAATTCAGCAAGGTTCTGTCCTATAGAGTCACAATGATCACCCCATAGTGTTACATCAATGCTAAAACCCAACTTTTCCTTTAATGTAAGTTTTTTCCTTAGTGTTTCAGTTCCATCTCTTCATCGAATTGTCGAGGTAGGTGAGGTGGAGCTAACAAAAACAATAAAATCTACATTGGTATTTGGGCTTGAAAACTTGATTTCAATGATAGTTCTGAAATGAAAGCGTTGAAAATAAAAGGTTGAATCATCTACCAAACATGGCTTGATAGTGGATGCAACAAACAAGTAAATCTCCCATTTGTTCTTTAGGTGGTTGTAGTTTGTGTTTGCTTCTTTAATTGTGCCATTGAAAACAACTTGTAGCTTCCCAACTTGGATTAGATCATATAGAGATTCAACCAATTCAAGAAATGTGGAAAGGTGGATCTCATATTTATCACGATCGATAAGGTAAAATCCCATGCACATTGTTGTAGGTCTTCAATGTTGTGTTTGCAGATGCTCTAACATGGATTGAACAATACTTTTGGTAGGGATTGAGTGCCTTGAATGAGATAGTTGTAGTTGTGGACATATTCGTGGGAGTTACTATAGTAGGAAAGATATCTGCTAATGAAGAGGAATATTGGGATGTGCTTCCCTTTGCATGTAGTAGTGTTGATGAGTCTTTAGTCAACTCTTCTTTACGCCTCGCAACCTCAAGTTCAACAACTTGGATGCAACTTGTGTGAATGAAAAAAGAGAAATTAATGTAGAGTTCATTTGTTTTTTCATAATGCAGGAAGAGTGTAAAAGACAAAAAAATGGAATATGGTGTAGACAAATATCGGGCCTTATGAAGAGTATTGAAGCACCGTGCAAGCTAATTTTTTAAGCAGAATGATTGAGCCAACTTGGATATCTTTAGATGCAATTTGTGTACTATATTCAACTCGTAGCAGAGTCTTGTGTTGATGTGTTCCATCGGAGAGAGTAATGTGGAAGTGTGAGGATGTAGTTTTTGATGACATAACAAAGCCGATGTCAATTATTTGGAGTAGTGTTTGAATTTCAGTGGAACCATTCAACAACAAAGGAATGAAATTCTTAGTTAAGGTTGGCTCCATGTTATTAGCACAATAAAATCACTCATGCGATACTTTAGAGCTCAGGGGGACATATACAAGACATATAAAGCATTTAGAGGTGATTTGGAGTATACCCTGGATGATGCATCACAGTTATTAGCAACATCACACCTATGCAGTGCTCTTAGGCACCATGTATATGCCCAACCATGCTTAGACATAAGAATCTAACAAGTACAATGGATTTTTATTGAGAATTGAATATCTCCAACTAATCATCAACAACTAAGACAATTTCTTCCATTTTTTGACTTGCTTACACCTAGGCTATGCTTTTTCTCAAGTAAGGTTACATGAAATTTTGCAGGGCTACGGGCTAACAGAAACAATGGGAGTAGGAGAATCCACAGACTGTCAAGAATAAAGTAAACATTATGGAATGACTGGCTTGATGTCTCCAAACATTGAACAAATAATAGTTGATCCTGTTTCAGGAACTCCTCTGCCCCAAAACCAACAAGGAGAAATATTGCTTCATGGGCCATATGTCATGAAAGGTATGTTCTATTTATTAGACTTTGTTTTGTTCATGATGGTTATATCATGAAATTAATTATATAGGTATTGAACAAGAGATAAACTTAAATACAATGCAAAGTTCAAAACCTACAGTAATCATGAAATATTTCATCCAAGTTGTATACCAACAAACAAAACATTAAGATGGTGAAATAAAGTTATGCAAGGGGAAACAATTCCATTCCAATTCTCTAGAACTTTTCAATTGGCTGTAGTGAAGCAAGCCCTTGAACTCATATAGAGTATGAGATTTTACTCAATATTAGCCCTGTCTCTATTGCAAACTCTAGAGATAAGAAACAAAAAACAAGTAAATATTGTTTATGATAATTATAAGGAACCAAACCGACAACTAAAAGTGTTAATGGACAAAATGTTTGTTGAGTTTGGTGGTAATGTGCAGTTCAATGTCCCATACGCACTAGAGGCCATTTCTGAAGCATCCACTTGTTGTGTGCTATGATTACTCAAACTTGGCCGATGCAAGTTTTCCTTCACTATTGATTATTATCAAGGGGCATGACATGCTAAGAGACAGAGCATAATATGCAAAGGCATGCTACAAGATTCTTATAAATTACGGTAAGGTGACTCAGATGATCATGTTTGAAGAAGAGAAACATGATTTCTACGGATTGAAGCATGACATAGGGAGTATAGAAGCACTGATACAAAATATTGCCCACTTTGTGCATGCTGATGGTCGATTCATTACATAGTTTTATGCCTAGATAATGACTATACAACTAATGAATTGCTGATTTGAAAAGCATTATGAGACCAAAATCTAAGGAGGGCTTCTACATCTAGGAAGTACTGAAAATACCAAACGATTCATCATCCATCTCGGCTAAAATGCACTAAATGGGAAATGGGTTAGGAGTTTCCAATACCCACTCTGTTGATATTTCTCCACTTCTAAAATCAGGTAGGAAGCAAACAAATGTTCTACATTTTGTTGAAAAAGGTGGGATTCTGGTCTTGTCCCATGAGTAAGTGAAAATAGGTGTTGGATTTATATTACAGTGAAGAAAAATGAGCATTATCATTGTCTCTTTTGTTATTCTTGCCTTCTTGGCTTGCATTATAGAGGGGAGCATAAGGAAATGCAATGTAAAATGTGGGATTGTTTCAATTTCATACACCTTTTATGTCAATTCTAGGAGTTGCAGGCTGGAAGAATTTAGATTGAAATGCTATAACAACGATATTGTGAGGACTAAAGTGAAAAATATTTACACTATGCTGATGTTGTTCTTCAAAGTATATAGTTTCTGCAAGATGGTTGATAAAAAACAATTATCATGTATTAGACCTCCCCTATCCTAAGAATTATGAAATGCCTTTCATGGCCATGTTTGGGGTGAGTGAAGGTGAAATTAAAAAAAAAAAAACATGGATTCTTGAATAGTTTAGAGATAAAATAAAAAATTAAAAAAATAAAATTAAAAATTAAAAAAAATAAAATTATCGCCTACCTAAAGGGATTTAGTGCCTCCACCATATCTATTATATTGAACACAAGCTCCTTCTCTAGTCTCCCTCAGTTGTCTATGAGATTCATAGCATGGTCACTCTACTATACTAAACACTATCTCCATCGGTCTCCATCTCCTTGAATCATAAGAGGATGAACTGATGAAGGGTTGGGTTTTTGATGATCTATGATATGAGACGATAGAAAAAAATTTCATCATCATGGAAGTAGGTCGTGCACATCAGAAATTGGAAGCACGTCTTGCACACAACAGAAACCATTATGGAACTGGGAGTATCGACCTAAAATGTAGCCATGCGGTTTTGGAGAGACCTAGAGGAATAATGCATGGGAAAATGTCAATTTGAGAGAATAAAAAAATTGTGTGCCAGATGTCAGAAGTAGAGGAAAAGTGTAGACTAAAATGAGAGAGGCACTGATTCAAAAGAAATGTCTATCAGTGTGACTACTTTTTTTAGGTTAGATTTTTGTTTCCTTTTTTGTGATAAAGGTTTATTATTACACCCTTTTACATCTCGACTTATTTAATGGGATTTTTTAGGATTTTTTTTTTTAATTATTTTATGAAAAAATAAATTAAAATTCTAAAAACTTTATTTTAAGTGAATAATATTTTTTCCTTATATTTATCTATGACATTTTAAAATTTGAATTTAACGAATTATAGTACATCATAATATGGAAAGTGCCAATTAAACTGCTTCCATAATACTTATGTAACACCTTTCGAAACTTAGTTAAAAAAAAAAAAAAAAGAGAAGAAAGTGCCAATTAAACTGCTTCCATAATATCTGTAACACCTTTCGAAACTTGGTTTAAAAAAAAAAGAAAGAAAGAAAAGAAGTTAAAGAACAACACATGGAACAAAATACCACTAAACCCATTACATCACCACAAGCACATTATTACGTTCAGGAATTAATTTGGCAACCTTACATTTACATTTAGAGGACTAATGATAATTTGTAATCTAAGAATGGAACATCATAATAAATCCACGTCACTTCATATCTAGCTATATCTAATTTAATTACCCCACTAGGGAATTAACGCTTCACATACTCGAGGGAAAAATAACAAGTATTGAGCTTAGCCTAAGGTTTATTACCATTATTAAATCTAGCCTCTAGTGAATAATCAATGACCTTTAATTCTTGAACATTATGCTATATGTCAAGAACCATTCGAAACTTCCCGAACTTCTTCTTGTTGCTTATACGATGGACACTTTGGGCTTCTCCGCACTGTCAATTTGCAAGTGATCTGGTAGTTATTATGGTAGAGGGAATGCTTAGGGTAATACCCTCCATGAAATCCTTCTTGTAGTTTCATTCTGTCGCCACTGCGGGAGATGTTGTTGCTCTGGAACATAATCTACTCATTCACATTCACGCATACTGAAGCCTCTTGTCCTGTTTCGAATGCTCATTTACCGATCTCAGGTAGTATTATGTATATTATCTTCCTTCAGAGGCTGAGAGATATTGTTAATTTGGAATCTAAGTTTTGGTTCTATATCCTTGACAGGTTCTTGTGCACAATTAGTGGTCTAGCCATGGAAATTGACATTATCATTTGCAGGTGATTAGTTTCATCCATGGACACCTGTATCTTTACATTTTTCCTTTACTTAACTGTGAAACTAAGAGGAGTTTTGTCCTTGTCCACATACTTTGGTAGGGTCTGGTGCCAAAGCACTCTTCCATAGGTATTTTATTTCCATAAGCTATTAAATTTACAGAGGTACTTTTCTAGTTTATATAAATATATTTGATGAGTTTTCTACTAGCTTACGGATTGTTTACAAGTATGGCTTCCTAACACCCTGGTGGTCCAATCAGTTTCAAACTAGAAATTTCTCCAAAGGAAAATGTTTTTAATTGGTGGCTCTTTCTTACCAGGTATTCTTGGAAAACCCATTAAGGTTTGACACAAGGACTTAATTGTTTGTTGCCTCTACTTTCTTCTTTTATTATAATACATACTTGATTGTTTAGGGCTTAGTTGTCCTTTTTGTTCCTCCTTAGGGTTTAAGGATTCTGTAACCTATCATCTCCTACAGAGGCTACCTAAAAGGGGCCTACAGGTTCATTCTAATTGTTAATGCTTCAAAAAATGTTGGAGCAGGATTGGTGTTTTACTGACCACTACTTGTGCCGATTCATCCATTCTGTGAAGAGGGTTGAATCGTCTTCTTTCCACATTACCAATGTTATTCTGTACAGAGATATGGTTACACACTTCTACATATTTTGAGTCATATCTTATTCACGTTCCAGCAATGTTTTCATTGTTCATTAGCTAGTTTCAATTTCTTGTTAACATAAGAATAATTCTTGATATTCCTCCAAGGTTTTCTGAAGTTAATAAACTCATCTTCCCCACTGTTGTATTAGTTGAGGAACCTCAATTTCCTTAATTTGATTTTCATTGGAACTCATAAATCTTAGATGTCATTTCCTCTACAATGTCAAACTATCTCGCCTTTGGGTCACCACCGGAGGTCAAACTAACCAATGTCAACAGCAACTTAGCACCCCGCACACCCCCCCCACCCCGCCATTGTTCTTATAACTAGGCATGCATATCCTGCCTTCCTTTAGAGGCTGATACCTAAGATATATGGAAGTTTACTATTTACTACTACTAGTTTCTTTATTTCATGTTCTATAATGGATTCTCTACCTCTGTATTAAATTCTAGCACTAACTTGTGAATAATTAAGAATGTCCTAGAATGGAAATAAACAATTTTACAAACAAAGATAAATTATTATATCGTCCACTTAAAAATACTTATCTATATACTCAATTAACAGTCACGTGGAACTAAAGACTTCTTCAATCACCCAATTGCATTTTACACTCATAGAGAAACTCTCCATTCAATGTCTCAACTAGTACTACATACCATAATATTTACAAAAATAATTTCTACTACTGTAATCATAGGAAGAATTTTCCATTATGTTCATTATTCAAATTGGCACCATTATGATTACAAAATAAACTCATTCCATAGTAATTATAGTAGAAATAAAATTTCTGGAGAAATATGAAGAAAATACTTAGTTGTTTGGTTTAGGCTGCTAGGAGAATCTGCAAGGAAGAAGAACGCTCCTCTTGATGAATGAGAATGGTACCTCTACCCCTTCTCCCCCCATGCCAGTTTCCACTTCTAGACAGTAGTAAACAAAGACCTCATGAGGTATTCCTAAGACTTTGTTGAGGTTGGTGGACCAACCAACATTCAGTGGATCACCCTGATATGAAGTCCAAACTAGACCTCACACCGTTTGGTGTGGGAGTCCCATCCAGTATTATGGCCTGGTTTCCATTGTCTTAAGGATTTTCCTCAACTCTTTCTTGTTAGCATGGGAAAGTGGTCTGCTTTGTCTTTGAGAAGAGAGGTTCACATGCCCGGTGATTTCTAGTGTTACTTGTGATAATGGTTCTTTCACTATAGAGGGAGAGCATGAGAGTGAATCCCAAGTCAGTTGGGAGGAAGCTCCAATTCTGCTAGGAACACACAACACAACAGTGTGTGCACAGCTTCCGAAGGATCACTCTACACGAATGCAACAACGACAACACACAAGGGAAGATAACATGTATAACACTCAGTAGATGATTCTGCACGAGTGCAACGATTGTTACAACAAGTTTTATGTTAAAGGTTTGTGTGATGTCCTAAGAGGTAGCCACCACGTGAAAGACAGTGTTAACAACATACACAACACATTTTCATTAATAGATTATGTACTACAACAAGAGAAAGAAGTTCAAGTGTTCAACACTGGTTAAAGCAACATGCATTACTAGTGTTCAAGATTAGTCTTACAACAATTACAATACATGTGTGAAACAAGCTAGCCTCTTACCAGGCTTCTGAATTAAGTGAAAGTTCCAAGACACATCGTGACACCATACATCACTAACCCCATGCATGGAGTGTTGGAGCCACTGCTTACTCCATAAAGAAAATATTACAAACTCTCTTGGATATGTGGGAGGAGATGAGGTGAAAAGTAGTTTGCATACACAGATGAGGGGGTATTTATAGCCAAGGGTGAAACTGACCCTTGTGGCTGTTCGACTACCCTCATGACTATTTGACTTCCATGACTTTTCAAATTTATATGATTGTTTGTACAACAATTGGGTCTCTTGGACTTCCATGTTACATTACATTGCTTGACAACATGGTCCACAGTAGAGATGTCGACAACATGACTCATGACATGACTCGACATGAAAATGCTGGTACATTCATGTTGTTGTTGGAGTTCATGTCAAGATGCAGTGCTTCTGGGTGATAGATGTCTTCATGGTGTGTCATAGTTTCACCTCCGCATGGAAAGGTGTGCAGAGTCATCAATGGTCATTGGATCGCTTGATGTTTTTTTGCACGTTTCTCCTTACTTGTATGTTGGAAGGCTTGATAGGCTCATTTATTCGTGAAAGGTTTATGTTTGTCTGTTCATCTGTCCGTGAGCACATCATGCATGTTTTCTCATCTGTCCATCTGCAAACACATCTTTTCATGATCATTCGTTCATGAGCACATCTCTTTGCATGCATCATTTGTTTATTCGTTGGTGAACTTATCCTTCTGCATGTGCTCCCTTCGTTCATACCATTCGTCATCTCGCCATGTTTTTTAGTTTACCTGCATCTGCATTCACTCATGACGAGACGACATCAAATCCAAAAACCTCCTAGTCTACCATGACACATGATCATTTCAGATGTAGGTGACCTAGAGAGGCAACAAGGTTGCGAGGCGAGATGATGGCTATGGGTACTGCTGATGAAAACTAAACAACAGTCACTGGGCGATGAAGATGGACAATCCGAGTCGACAATGACTATCCGCGAGGTATGGCTTAGCTAGGAGGCAAAGCTACGCAAATTTTTGGAGGGGGAATCTGGGCTACGTGAAGGCAAGACAAACAAAATCTGTGCATTTTCTGGAACGAGCGGGTAGTAGGGGCTTCATAGCAAAATTTGTGCAAATTCTTGGAGGAATGGGCCGAGCTATAGGGAGGATTGACAAACAAGATTTGTGCAATTTTCTGGAGGAATCGGCTGGGAGCTTGGCAACCAAAATTGAGAAATTCCTGGAGGGAACTAGTAGCTGGCTGCTGGGTCACTGGAAATAGAAACTACACAATTTTTGAGGGGAACGAGTAGTCAGCTGCGGGGAACTTAGTAGCAGAAATTGCGTAATTCCTGGAGGGAACTGGCAATATGTTGCTGGCTAGAGAAACTCCACAGAGGCTTGGAGGCTGGCCTACTGATCACTTTGTTGCAATTTCTGAGTTGATCAAACTGCTTGGAAATACAGGGCTTGGTTATGATAACTACGCAATTTTATAGGTGAGCAGCTAGCCCTCGGTCAGGATGATTGGCTCGAAAAATTATGCAATTTTTTGAGGGAGACAGGGATGGGAACATGGTTTATGTTCGGTCTATCTACGCAATTTTCCCAGCGAGTGGAGGGGGCGAGGTCTATAACCTCTGCGCAATTTTTAAGGGGAATGAGTCCCATGGTTGCTGTCGGGTCAAATCCTTCGGTCGACTAGCTTGAAGGCTAGTTGATTTGCTTGTGGGTAACGTAGCTTGAAATGAATTCGTGCTTCTACATTTTTCTCGGTGACAGTTGATCGAGTCAATGGCAAACTGATTGTTCGGGTGCCATAGGGGAGTCTGGTCATCAGAACTTAAGAAGAATGACTAAGTGTGTGAATGATCGAGAGATCCATATGTGATCTTGCAAACACACACTTACATGACTCGACGATGAGATGACTCAAACCATGCAAACACACATGTTCAACATGACTCACTGACGGTGCAAGCGACAAGTGCGACACTTGTGATTGTTCATTGATCGATCGTGACAACGCTTGCACGACAGTGAATGTGACTCCGTGTGTGAGCATGACAGATGATTTCATAGAAAACATAACATGTACACATGAAGAGAAGACCTTGAGCGTGAACAGAACATGGTCACAAGCATGTTATTGACATCAACACGCAAAATCTTGGGTGGAATGAACAATCAAGGTGGGTCTGAAGGCTCACATAAGCTCACGAAATGAACCCAAGTGTATGAAATCATCAAGTGCAACTCTCAAGGGAGGCTCCGAAATTGGGTGTAGGCGAAAATTTTGGAGGGTGGTTGTAACCGCTACAACACTTGGCGATGCACTAGTAGAACTCCAACTTCTCTATTTTAGTTCATTAATAGCATAGGGCCTTGGTATTTTGGGGAGTATTGAATGGTTGTGTGGGTTACTTCAGATTCCCCACTTACCCCATGGACATACATGGTTCTCCTTTCACTAACTTAGTCAAACACAATCAAAAGTTCAACTTGATCACAGTGTTTCGAATCCGAGAAGGGTGGTTTAGCTCGCGAGTTGAAAATTTTCAGAGTATAAGTTTTCATCTCTGGTGTTTCTCTATTGTTAGCAGGCTTGGACAATACCCCGACAGATTCATGCAGGAACACACACATTTCCCCAGTTCCAGCGAGCCTCGTCAGTACCCCGGTGGAGTTGCATGATTCACCTCTCTATGCAGGAAGCCTTTCTCTTATTTCGCCTTTGTAATTTTGAATAGAAATGTGCATAGCAGGGAAAATTTTAGGGGCTAATATTCGCATATGGGCTAATTTTCCATGCTTTTTCCAAAAAAAGATTCACCAATTACCATCTTTTACTAAAAATGATTTGCCCAAATTTTATAAGAAAAAAATATTTTACCTTAAAAATTGCCAAAATTGTATAGAGACTATATATAAAATCATTAGAAGCTTGAATGTTTTTACTAAAATATCACCAAGGTTTCTAATATTTTAGATAAATTTCCATTCTTAAAATTTTTCCTGGTGCATAGGCACTTATTTATTTTTGGGGCGGAAGAGGGATCCCAACTTATTGAGAGAAGAAGAGCTTGTTTATTCAGAGAATCATCTAAGACCTATGACATAGGTTTGCTTGTTTAGATTTTCCCCTTCTCTGTTTCTACTAGTTGTATGAGCTTGAATACACAAAGCAGAAGGCTGAGTACAGTGATGGGGCTTCCTAGTGTGGACACAAGTTCATGGTTGAACTAAAACTTCCCTTGCAGACCGTTCTTATTTTTCATCAAAACTTCATTAAGCAAAGGTTATAATCAAGCACATAGAAGACAGACACCATACTAGCCAAGTGTTGTAGTGTCACAAGTCTCTTCAAATTTCAGCCGCATACTCTATTCAAAAGCTAGAATGTAGTAGTTGGTAGCACTTACTTCCAGAAACAAAAATAGTATTATATCAAAAAAACAAAATGAACGTGAAAAAAATAGTATTATATGAAAAAAACAAAATGAACGTGAACAAAAATAGTAATAAGAACAAAAAAATTAAAAAAAGGGTAGTAAGCAAAGAAAACAAGATGCAAACAGCAAGCAGCAAGCAGACTATGTACATGGCACGGGCGTGGCTGGACCAACTGAAAATAATGCTTGAGATCTTGGCCATTGACAAGAAGGTTGTCAATCCTCCCGTCAAGTGACTGCAGACAATACGTGTATGGGCCAAGCTTCTCATGGACTGTGTATGGACCAATCTAGAGGAACTAGAACTTCATATGTTTGCCTTTGTCTTCATGGCGCTTATCCCATTTTAGAACTAAGTCACCAACATCAAAGTTAGCTTTACCTGCAGACTTCTTATTGAACCATCCCCTGATACAGTTCTGGTGGACTGTGAATTTTTATTTTTCTTTCATCCTTTCTTCCTAAAGCTTATGAAGAGAATCCATCCTATGTTGTACTAGATGGCAAGGCTTTCCTTGGGATTCTTGGGAAAGCTGAAGTGCGGGCAAGTAGATCTTTGGTAGAAGGAGGAAATTTTTACCATAAACCAGGAATTAGAGCGAGGTATTCAGAGAGGGCTTGGGTGTTACACAGTCAACCCATAATGCATTTGTCAGCGTGGTATGCCAATTGCACTGCTCAGAGAAAATGGTCTTTTTTATTATGCGGATGAGGTTTTTATTTGTGGATTCTGCGAGATCGATTGTTGACATTATGATACAAGTATTTTCCTTGATGGAAACTCTACAGATCAACTCAGTTTTGATAAGAGGCTAACAAGCATATTCAGAGGCAATGAGGCAGTGGTATAGAGGATAAGGAAGATGGAACTAAGGTCTTTTGATCAGATTAAAGAAGTTGAAGGAAGAAGATGATGTAAGGGCAATTTAAGAGAAACATGCAGGTTCACTTGGTCCAAGCAGTGTATACACGCAGGTACTCAGAATAGAAATAGTGTATAACATACACACGCACTCCCACAGAAGGAAAAGGATGTACATGTTGAAAACCATGGTTTTGGTCTCAGGTATTTGGTCCAAGGTATCTTTGGACCATGATATTGACCCTATGTATTTAATTTAAGGTATTTGATCCATGGTATTTGATCCAAGATATTGGTCCTAAGTGGATTCGGTCCATGGTATTGAGAAATGCCAAAAACTATATAAAGAAGAGAGGATCATAAAGCCAAATGTGCAAGTGAATAAGATTCTAAGGAATACTTCTATCTAAAGTATGTTTTATGTTGCAGGTTATATTTGGGACTAGATCTGAAATATTTATGTGCACCTTGAGTTCAATATTAGATTAGGATCATGAGACCTGAAATAACTTATTATTGAATGATATGATATTGGTTGAGGCTAGATCTGATGTTTTGCATCTCTTTTATTCATTATCTATCATGATCTGGGTTTGTTTAAAGTTTGGAATTGTAGCAAAGTTCTGATTCAATATTTGTAGATATGTACGCAGGTTCATCTTGACAAAAGAGCATATACACGTAGGTTATGTTCTTTCAAGTAGCGTATACAAAAGAAAGGTTTGATGTTCAGAGATGATTGATTTATCATATCAATATTTCTGATTTATTGCTGCTGCTATTTTACTGTTGTTTGTCAATGAAGTCTTCTTAGATTTGAATGTAAATCTAAATGCATAAGGAGGTTGATATTTGATTGATTGTATATGTAAGAAGAAGTGTTTTATGTTGCCTACCTGTGTAAGGTTCTGTAAGTTGATAGTAGATGTTCAGTACACTGCTAGTTAGTACAGTTTGTGATTCAGAGATTTTATGATTCAGAATCTTTAGAGGTATATGTAGGTTGGGATGAAGGAAGTAGCGTATACAAGCAGATTTTCTTCATTGAAGTAGCGTATACAGTCTGACACATGAATTTTTGAGGTTTCAGTTGGCTCTGAATGTTGATACCGGCTTTTGGGTTTAGTACAGTTTTCTGATGACAATGATCTGATTGTTATAGATTAACTGCATGTTGGTTGATGAAGTATGAGTTTCTAAGTTTCTGATGGGTTATTGATGAGTCAAGGTCCTCATATGTCTTGATATGTGCCAGGAGCATCCAATCTAAAAATTCATGAAACGTGGTCCCTCGTGGAAGAGTGCAGTTTTCTGTAGGTTGGCACCTACATACTAGTAAACATAATGGATAGTAGAAGAGCTAGGGGGTTGTAGCTTCCTTCCAATAGAAGCTCGAGAAAGAGAGAAGATTGTAACCTTCTGCAGGTAGAAACCTACATACTGGTATGAGTCTACACCAGTACAAGATTGTAAACATATTTTCTTATTATTAAAATAAGACAGAGACAACAGCAATAGGTGGTTTTAACCCACATTGGGTTTCCATCTTAAATCTTGGTGTTCATGTGTGTTGCTTATGTGTAATGGTTTATTATGTTTATACTTCACATGGTTATTGTTTAATGATTGATGAAGTACTGATGCACTGATTAAAGATCAACATATGATGAATTAACTAAATCATAAGTTTACTACATAAACGTTGGTTTCCTTAAAGATAGTTGTGTGTACATGCTAGTTCCCCTCTCTGAAGTAGCGTATATAAATCTGATTATGAAAAAGAAAAATTCTTGATCTGATAACACTAATTCACCCCCCCCCTAGTATTATTTCCAACAATTGGTATAAGAGCAGGTCCTTCACAAGAAGCTTGATCGCTTGAAGGAAGATCCATCATGATGAATAATCATGAAAGCATGGGATCCATCAGACTGCCAATCTTCGATGGGAGCAACATTGTTTATTGGAAAATAAGAACCATAGCCTAGCTACAGTATCTTGGAACAGATGTTTGGAAATTGTGGAAGGAGGATATAAATTTCCAACAGTAATTCCTACAGACACGGCATGTAAAAAGTAATATGAAACTAATAACAAAGTTGTCAATACTTTATTGGGAAGTTTTTCACAATTAGAGTTTGTCAAAGTCATGCAGATCAAATCAGCCAAAGAGATATGGGACAAAA
This sequence comes from Pinus tabuliformis, assembly GCA_031772625.1. Lineage (NCBI taxonomy): Eukaryota > Viridiplantae > Streptophyta > Pinopsida > Pinales > Pinaceae > Pinus > Pinus tabuliformis. The sequence continues at coordinate 1,530,459,118 of CM062817.1, read as the reverse complement.
TCATTCATAGCTACGAAGGAGACTCTCAGGTAAAACGTGCTAAGCTTCAAACTCTCAGAATTCAGTATGAAACTCTTAAGATGCATAGTGATGAGAGTATAACTAGTTACTTCTTACGTATAGATGAGGTTGTTAATTGTATGAAGAATATGGGTGAAGAAAAAAAGGAAGTTACCTTTGTTGAGAAAATTTTGAGATCCTTGTCTGCTAAATTTGAATCATAAGTGTCTACCATAGAAGAAAAATAGGATCTGCAGAATATCAGTATGGCACAACTTCACAGAATCCTAACTCCTTTTGAGATGAGAAAAGGAGGTCCATCAGATATGTGAGAAGTTGCATTTAAAGCTTCGGCAAAAGGAAAAGAAAAGGAAGAACACAATGAATTAGGACACATTTCAGAAGAAGAAGATGAGGTAAATTTTGTCAAGAAGCTTCAACGAGGTTGAAGCTTTTGGAATGTTCAGAGGTAAGCTACCTTTCAAATGCTTTGCTTGTGGTAGAGTCGGTCATTATGCTGCCAGATGCCCTCATAAAGATAAATGTGAAAAAGGAAAGGAATATGAAAAAGGGAATAGGAAACAATTTGTGAATAGAAGGAGTTACTATACTCATGAAGATAGCAATGGTTTATCTAATAGTGATGAAGATGAAACTGGTGAAGATTACAGACTTCTTATGGCTTATGACAATGCTGATTTTTGGGATGCTTTAGAAGAGGAAAAATTTCATGAAGAAATCTCTAAACTGAAAAATCTATTTAGAAGAAAATAATATGATCATAGATACTTTGGCATACCAACTTGTTAAAAAAGAAAAACATAATAAAAAACAACAATGTGAAATTGTGGGTCTAAGAAAAGATCTTGAGAAAACAAAATCTCTCAATCTTAGATTTGCTAAAGGATCAGAAACTTTAAATGAAATTATCAAAGTTCAGCATTCTCTTCTGATAAAGACATGTATTGGATATACTGAAGAAGCATCTCAATCACAAAATCCGTCAACCTCCACCAAAAGCTATCTTGATGCAGCAAAGACCAGTGAACAGTATGACAATTTTCATGAAAGGAATAAAGCTAATCACCAGGTAAATCGTACTCAATTTGCTCCAAGGATTAATATCAATAGAAGCCACAACCAACCTCAGGCAAATCATACTCAATTTGCTCCAAAGATGAATATCAATAGAAATTACAATCAACAGGTAAATAGATTCCATAGTCGCAAAAACTTCTTTAATGGGAAATGTTGTTCATGTCATAATTTTGGTCACAAAGATGCTCAATGCGTTGCTTAGAAAACCTTCATGACTAGAGAAGCACAAAATCAAAGGAATGTAATAGGGATCAAGAGAAGTTATAATAAATTTTCTCCTCTTGAAAATTAAATAGAATGCTCAATTTGTAACAACTTTGGTCTAAAGAATGTGAATGCAGAAGAAAATTTCGGCAAACACCTCAAAAGGAGAAAACACCATTAAATCCCAAGATATGGAGAAGGAAAGAATCTCAAACAGAAAGATGTGGTATAGCCTTGTATTTTAAAGGACAAGAAAATTAGTGGTACATCGACAGTAGATGCTCCAAACATATGACAGGTGACAAAGAGAAAATTCACTCATATAATGCCTTAGAAAAGGAAAAGAATCTCTCATTTGGAAATGACACTCCAGCTGTCATAAAAGGTAAAGATTCTATTTTCTTGAAAGAAAAGGTTAAAGCTAGAAATCTTATGTATGTAGATGGTTTAAAGCATAACCTATTGAGTGTCAGTAAAATGTGTGATCAAGGAAATGAAGTGGCGTGTCAATCAAATGGATGTGTTGTTCGTGAGCTTGATATAGGAGAGACCGTGATCAAAGGTACATGAACTCCAAACAACTTATACATTCTCAAAGGAGGACAACAACAACGTTATCTAAGCAAAAATGATGAAAACTGGGTGCGGCATAGAAGATTGGGACATCTAAGATTTTCTTAAATAAGAAAAGCATGTAGACTCAAGGTTGTTCGTGATCTTCCAGATATCAGCATCTTAGAAAATACAATATGCAAACAATTCCAAATCGGTAAAAAAACCAGAGTTCACTTCATGGAAAAAAAGGGTAAGCTCATAAGCCTCGTGAACTTATCCATACTGATTTATGTGGACCAACAAGGAAAAAGTCACCTCATGGAGAATAATACTTTATTTTGTTCATTGATGATTTTTCTAGAATGTGTTGGATAGGTCTTCTAAAGCATAAAGATGAAGCATTTGAAAAGTTCCAAGCCTTCAAAGCTTTGGTTAAAATTGAATCAGATTGAAAAATCAAATGCCTCATATCTAATCGAGGAATGGAATTTATATCAGATGAATTCTTTGACTTTTGTGAACAACATGGAATAAAAAGGGAATTCTACACTGCAAGAACACCTCAGCAAAATGGTGTAGTAGAAAGGATGAACATAACAGTTCAACAAATGGCTCAAGCCATGCTAGATGAATCTGGAACTCTTGCAACCTTCTAGGGAGAAGCTGTATTTGCTGCCGTTACTATTCTCAACAAAGAAAATGTTAGGTTAAATAGCACTCAAACTCCACATGAACTTTGGTATGGTAACACTCCTAATGTAAAATACTTTAAAGTTTTTGGAAGCAAATGTTTTATCAAAAGGACTAATGAAAAATTTGGTAAGTTTGAACCCAGAGCAGATGAAGGGATTCGTCTTGGTTATTCTTCTAGAAGTAAAGGATATAAATGTTATAATAAAAGACTTGGGAAAATTATTGAAAGCATTGATGTTGTAGTTGATGAAGCATGCAGAAATCCAAAATAGATAAAATCAATAGAATATTATGACAATGAGGAAGATGGGGATTACTTTCCCACATCAAATGAAAATTATATTGATGAAGAAACCATTGAAGCACCAAAAGAAGATATAAAGGTAGAAGAAAAGACTTCATCCAGGTATGTTTAGAAAAATCATCCAGAAACTCAAATTTTAGGAGAAAGGGAGGTTGGTGTACAGACAAGAAGAACTATTACAGGGACCTCAAGCTATCTAGCATTACTATCCTCCACCGAACCTCAAAATGTAAATGAAGCATGCAAAGATGAATGTTGGGTCAAGGCCATGGATGAAGAACTTGAGCAAATTGAAAAGAATGACACTTGGGAATTAGTTCCTAGACCTCATGATAAAAATAGTATAGGAACTAAATGTATATTCAAGAACAAGCTGAATGAAAATGGGGAAGTCATTAGAAACTAGGCCATACTTGTTTGTAAAGGATATGCTCAACAAGAAGGTATAGATTTTGAAGAAACTTTTGCACCTGTTGCCAAACTTGAAGCCATAAGAATGTTTCTTTCTCTTTCTAGTTTTCAGAAATTCATAGTATACCAAATGGATGTAAAATCAACCTTCCTTAATGGATATTTAGAAGAAGTTTATATTGAATAGACAGAAGGATTCATTCTTGGAAATGATGCAAAACTTGTATGCAGACTCAAAAAGGCTCTCTATGTTATGAAACAGGCTCCAAGGGCTTCGTATTACCGCCTTGAAAAATATCTACACCAACAAGGTTTTACAAAAGGTTATGCGGAGCAATTTATATACAAAAATTGAAAATAATAAATTGCTAATTATTATTGTTTATGTTGATGATATCATTTTTGGTAGCAATGAAGAATCCATGAGTCAAAATTTTGCTTCAGTAATGCAGCAAGAATTTGAAATGTCCTTTCTTAGTGAACTTACCTATTTTCTTTGTCTACAAATTCAGCAAACTAAAGATGGTATTTTTCTTTCACAAACCAAATATCTCAAGTAGATCTTGAAAAGTACGGAATGGAAGATTCTAAACTTGTATGTACTCCAATGGTAATAGGATGCAGTCTCAGCTCAAATGATGAATCAGCAGCGATACATCAACCAACTTACAGATCCATGATTGGTCATCTGCTTTATCTAACAGGTACCCAACCTGACATCATGCATGTAGTAGAAATAGTTGGAAGAATCCAAGAAAATCCAAAGGAATCACACCTTCAGACAATCAAAAGAATTTTCAAATATCTTCATGGAACTAAGGGCTTTGGACTATGGTATCCTAGAGATGCAGATCTTACTCTTCATGTATATATAGATGTAGATTGGGCAGGAAGTGTTGATGATATAAAAAGCACTAGTGTTGGTGCATTCTATATGGGTTCCAGGTTAGTGTCTTGGTTTAGCAAGAAACAAAGTTCAATTGCTTTATCTATAGCTAAAACAGAATATGTGGCTATTGCATCTTGCTGCGCACAACTACTTTGGATGATGCAAACTTTTCAAGACATTCAGATCACATGTCCTCAACCCATCTCCATTTTATGTGATAATGCAAGTGCCATTAGTATTTCGAATAATCTAGTCATGCACTCCAAGACCAAACACATACCAATCAAGTGCCATTTTCTACAAGAACAAGTGCTTGAATCAAAGGTCAAATTGGAGTATGTCCCCTCCAAAGAACAGGTTGCTGATATATCCAGTGAACCAATGCCCATAGAAACATTTGAATATCTCAGACAAAAGTTGGGAGTTGTTGTTGCATCATCCTACTATTAAATCCAATTTCTCAGACAAAGTTTACTACATTCTGGTTTCATGAAGTATATGAGCGGGTACACATGGGTTTCCTTGGCTGAAAGCACGTATATGTTTTCTAACCAAAAAAACAGTGGTAGCATAGGTTCAGGGGGAGCGTTCACATTCCACATTGTTGGCATTATGGTTGCTAAACTCAACTATTTCTTAGTTGCATCAATCATTAGTGCGATATAAGTTTTTCTTTCATGGTCTATATTTCAATGAGTTCTATTGGTCATATGATGTAATTTATTTCCCTAATATCCTTGGGATGGATGATGTAATAATTATTGTATTTCTGTCATGTATAAACTTTGGTGTATCCCCACTTGGTTGGGTGATTGATGTATATATGAGTTCGTGGTCATAAGGAGGTCATACTCACTTTGTTGAGTTATAGTGTCATGTTATTATATTGAATCATCTCTCTGTAGACTGGGCATGTACTCAGGGGGAGTATGGATAGCATCATGCAAATGAGGAGAGTAGAGTGGTTCGCCCTTTGCCCTTGATGTCAAAGGGGGAGAGTATTTTGGTATTTTGGTGTTGTATGGTATCTCTAATAGTCTTTACAGCATGCAGTAGTCAACATCATCATGGTTGCCATCAAGTCCAAAGGGGGAGATTGTTGGCATTATGATACAAGTATTGTCCTTGATGGAAACTCTATAGGTCAACTCAGTTTTGATAAGAGGCTAATAGGAATATTTAGAGGCAACAGGGTAGTGGTACAGAGGATCAAGAAGATGGAACTATGGCCTTTTGATTAGAATAAAGAATTTGAAGGAAGAAGATGATGTAGGAGCAATTTAAGAGATACACGCAGGTTCACTTAGTCCAAGCAGCGTATACACGCAGGTACTCAGTACAGAAATATCGTATAACATACACACACATTCCCATAGAAGGAAAAGTGCGTACATGTTGAAAACCATGGTTTTGGTCTGAGGTATTTGGTCCAAGGTATCTTTGGACCATGATATTGACCATAGGTATTTAGTCCGAGGTATTCAGTCTATGGTATTTGATCCAAGATATTGGTCCTAAGTGGATTTGGTCCATGGTATTGAGAAAGGCCAAAAACTATATAAAGAAGAGAGGATCATAAGGCCAGATGCCCAAGTGAATAAGATTCTAAGGAATACTTCTATCTGAAGTATATTTTATGTTGCAAGGTTATGTTTGGGACTAGATCTGAAATATTTATGTGCATCTTGAGTTCAATATTGGATCAAGATCATGAGACTTGAAATGACTTATTCTTGAATGATTTGATATTGGTTGAGGCCATATCTAATCTTTTGCGTCTGTTTTATTGATTATCTATCATGATCTGGGTTTGTCTAAAGTTTGGAATTGTAGCAAAGATCTAAGTCAATATTTGCAAATCTGTACGCAGGTTTTGTTCTTTCAAGTAGCGTATACAAAAGAAAGGCTTGATGTTCAAAGATGACTGATCTATCAGATCAATATTGCTGATTTATTGATGCAGCTATTTTACTGTTGTTTGTCAATGAAGTCTTATTAGATCTAAATGTAAATCTAAATGCATAAGGAGATTGATATTTAATTGATTGTATAAGTGAGAAGAAGTGTTTTTTGTTTCCTGCATGTGTAAAGTTTTGTAAGTTGATAGTAGATGTTCAATACACTGCTGGTTAGTACAGTTTGTGATTAAGAGATTTTATGATTTAGAATCTTTAGAGGTATATGAAGTTTGGACTGAAGGAAGTAGCGTATACACGTAGGTTTTCTTCATTGAAGTAGCGTATAGAATGTGACACGTGAATTTTTGAGGTTTCAGTTGGTTCCGAATGTTGATACAGGTTTCTGGGTTCAGCACAGTGTTCTGATGATTGTTTCAGATAACTGTATGTTGGTTGATGAAGTTTGAGTTTCTAAATTTCTAATGGGTTATTGATGAGTCAAGGTCTTCATATGTCTTGATATGTGCCAGGAGCATCCAGTCTGAAAATTCATGAAACATGGTCCTTGGTGGAAGAGTGGAGTTTTCTGTAGGCTGGCACCTATGTACTAGTAAACATATTGGCTAGTACAAGAGCTAGGGGGTTGTAGCTCCCTTCCAATAGAAGCTGGGGTACAAGAGAAGGTTGTAACCTTCTGCAAGTAGAATCCTGCGTACTGGTATGATTCTACATTAGTACAAGATTGTAAATAGATTTTCATATTATTAAAAGAAGACAGAGATGACAGCAATAGGTGGTTTTCACCCACATTGGGTTTCCACCCACATTGGGTTTCCACCTTAAATCTTGATATTCATGTGTGTTGCTTATGTGTAATGGTTTATTATGTTTATACTACACATGGTTACTATTTAATGATTGATGAAGTACTAATGCACTGATTAAAGATCAACATATGATGAATTAAATAAATCATAAGTTTACTACATAAACATTGGTTGCCTTAAAGACAGATGTGTGTACATGTTAGTTCCCCTCTCTGAAATAGCGTATATAAATGCGATTATGAAAAAGAAAAATTCTAGATCTGATAATACTGGTTCACCCTCCCTCTCAGTATTATTTCCAAAACTGTTTCCTTGTGAGTAATAGTTAGATGAATGCTTTAGCACATACCATTATGTAATGAAAAATCATAAAGTTTCAAAGACGAGAAGTAGGTTTCATTATAAAAAACAAGTGATATCGGAATGTCGAAGTGTGACATGATGTTCTGCTGGAGGAAGCTGGTGACCTCTTGGTCGTTCACTTGTTTAGGTAGAACTGCTTCTATCCACCACGTGAAGTAGTCAGTTTCTATTAGGATGTAGTAGTGTTGCTTTAATGTTGGAAGATTTTCCCATGATCTCCAGGCCCCACTGTTGGAATGGTTCAGTCACTGTAACAGGGTGCAATAGTGTTGCTGATCTTCGTGTTCTATCAGCACATCACTAACAGATTGGGAACTTGTGGGTATAAGCATGTGCATCCTTAAATAATGCGGTTCAGTAGAAACTAGCTCGCATAACTTTGTGCATAGTGGTGTTTCACGCAAAGTGACCCTAAGTGGGTCCATCAAGCAGATCTTGAAGCACCTTCTCTGATTCATGTGCCTCCAAGCACCTGAGCAAAACTCCATTACTGTGCTTTCTGTAAAGCACTCTATGCACTGACTGATATGCTAAGGCTTTAAGGCGCAATGCCCTCTTCTATTTGATGGATAAGTGAGAGGGTATGGTGTCGTGCTCAAGGTACTGGCACATATTTGCGTACCAAGAGGTTTCGTCTTCAACGGATGTTGGTCACCTTATATCATACATCTCAATTTCCTACTCCAGGCTGACAAGCTCCTCTTCACTCTTCGGTGCATGTACTGCTTCAGCTGCAAGTTTGCAAATCCCATGTCCTTTGATCGTGCGAACTAGCTTGATTTCAATATCAAACTCTTGCAAGCCTGTCGTCCAGTTTGCACGTCATTCACCCAGTTCCTATTATACAAGCAATGTGCACACTCCTGGGTGAGGGACAAAGACTATGCAATGGTTCTTCAGCAAGTAGGGCCTGAAGTGTTTCATCGCCTTGTACACTGCATATGGTTTCTTATCAATGGTGGGGTAGTTGAGCTCGAGTCCCTACATGATTCCGCACATTAAGGAGATGGGACGTTCATCATTCGTTTCATCCTTCTAAGTGAGTGCTACAGCTAGTGAATTATCGGAGGTGAAGGTGTATAGCAAGAAATCTTTCTTGAAGTTTGGGTTGTAGAGCGTAAGCACTTTTGCAATGTCCTGATTGATCTTGGAGAATGCATACTTTTCCCTCTTACCCCAGCTGTAGACTGCATCTTTCTTGATCAAGTCGTCCATGGGCTTAACTATCTGCGCATAATCCGAGATGAACTTCCAGAAGAAGTTTATCCTTCCGAAGAAGGACTGCATGGCTTTCTTGTTGGCTGGGTAAGGGATTTGTGTGATGGTGTGGACCTGGTCTGGATCCACATTTATCCCTCTTTTGGCAACAATGTGGCCAATGAGGTTCCCCTCCGACACTGTGAATACACCCTTTTTGGGATTTAAGGAAATACCGTATCTTTGGCATCGCTCAAAAATTTTCTTCAGGTGGTGTATGTGGTCCTCTCATCTTCTTGAGAAAACAGTCACATCATTGAGGTATACCACAATGCTCTGTCCGATGAGTTTGCGGAAGGTGATGTCCATGGGGCATTGGATTGTTGCACCTACGTTGACAAGCCCAAATGACATTTGTTTGTAAGAGAACATACCCCACTTTGTACAGAAAGTAGTTTTTATCCTATCAGGTTCTACTACCAAAACGTGATTGTATCCTGAGAATCCATCAAGAAGAGAAAACATATGTGCCCCAAATACTATTTGCAGAATGTGAACCATAGATGGCACAGGATAGTTATGTTTTTCCGAGGCGTAGTTTACGTTCCAGAAATCGACACACAAGAGGATTTCCTTAGACTTCCTATGTACAGGAATAAGATTTGAAACCCATGTGGAATGACTAACTTTGTATATGATCCATGCATCCAAAAACTTAGTAAGCTCTTTCTGTATGAGGGATTCAAGTGACAGATGTACTTTCCTCAACCTCTATTGATATGGATTGACCCCTTCTTTAATTAGGATGATATGTTGGATGATCTGGGTGTCATAAGTTTTCTGATCATCATACATACACGTGAACACATATCAGTACTATTTGAATAAGTAGACAAAGGCTTGCCACTCTTGCTATGTGCAACATGTGCCAAGATTGATGAACTTTGGATCTTGTTTTGTTCCCAAGTTTATCAGTTTGTGCCTCATGGTGGTACTGTGGGTCTTGTTGTTCCTTGGCCCCTGAAAATGTTCTTGCAAGACATAAAGCTTTTCTAATGTTGCCACACATTTTGTGATAAGGTGGCCTTTCTTGTTACCATATTTTACTTGCAGAGAGCACTCGTGTTTGTCATCATCTATCACTGCATTTTTGAAGATGTCAGCATTGGCCATGAAATGCAGTATCTGTTGATCATCATTAAACATGTGTAAATTAGTTATTTTATTAGGGATATATGGTTTGTATAAAATTTCAATAGTAAGTCTATCCCTAATCGGTGACAATCTCGAAGCTGCATTTGCTAGGGCATTGGCAGCTACATTACGCATACGTGGTACAATAATGATGTTAAATTATTGGAAGTTTAAGCTTAGTCACCATACCTCTTGCTGGTATCTTTTGAGATGCGGTGAAAAACAATGAATAGTGTTACGTACCTATCATATCACTATCTGTGAATCACCTACCACTTTGAGTGCAACCACGTTGAGGCTGATGGCTTTTTGCAAGCCTAACACTAGTGCTTCATACTCAGCAATGTTATTCATGCACTCGAACTCCAAGCGACTTGAAAGTAGATGCTTCCTATTGTAATGGGCGATCAAGACACACCCAGCTCCTAAGTCGTCATGTGACTTTGATCCGTCAACGCACATGGTCCGCAATTCATCTGTACAGAGACCGCTTGATGTGCTAGTACTACTACTACTACTGTTGCTACTACTACTGATACTACTGTTGCTACAACTACTGCTACTATTGGTACAACTTACTATACAATTTTCATTACCATTAGTTGGGCAAGGAAGGAGTGCCAACTATGTGTCTGGTGGGGTTGGAGCTAGCCATGAAGGACAACACCCGAATGTTGTTTCAAGGAGGCAGTTACCTAACATGAGTTCCGCAAAGGCCAACAGTTCATTCTCACCATTAAGGGGAGTGACATTATGCTTCATGTACGTATCAAGAAATACCAAGATTTGGTTGCATTTTCCCCTGTATGGAATCCACATGTGAGACCAATGAGTAGCAAAATATCCATCTAGCTTGTTGGACCAGTCTCTACTGAGTAGTAGACCGTATGCTTCTGATATGTTTACAACCACTATGTTGATGCATTGGTGGACTCAACCGTCATGAAATAGTCGGATGATCATGTCTCGTAGTTCACCAATGGTTGGTACTGATGTTCGATCAAGTTGGATGATTTGTGTGGATGTCTCGCTCCATTGTGCATTGATCCTTTTCGCAATGGAGAGCGGCATGATATTGGCTACCATGCTGGAATCAACCAAGCATTTGTGAACATTGCAATTGAAAATTTCAAAAGGTAGCAGGAATGGAAGGCAACCTGAGTTCACTTCTCCATCTGGAATGTATTGATCATAGTGGAAAGTGATCTAAGAGGTGTGCTTGCTCCCTTGCTAGTAGAGGTTGCATTATCCGTTGTTGTCTATCCTAATGCACGCAGCAGGATATCTTGATAACTCTGGATCTTGGATAACTTGAAAAAACTGATGTTCGCTCAATTTTTCTCCATGCAATCAACAATGTTATAGTCCAAAGGTGGTGGGATTACCAAGGTGTCTGAGGTAGAATGGATGTTCGCGTTTTTTGACGGAGTGTTTTGCAACTTGTTGCTCATGGATGCACTCTTGTCTGCCGTTGTCTTGGCGGACTTGCTTTTTGTTTTGTACTTTAGGGTGGCTGGTGGATCGACCTTCCTCATCAACAGTCTCATCTTCACTTGCATTTCCCTACGTGTAGGGGGAGCCTCTTTACTCCTAAGATTTTAACGATCAGTTTTATTTCAGGGTTGCTTCTCGGTGTTCGTCTTTGATATCATTTGCAAGCACTAATACGCATTCACCACATGCCCATAACTTGATGGTTCATCAGGTGAAAACTCTTCATCATCATCATTGCCTTCTAGCTACTCCAGCATATTGCTTTCCGCATCAAGTGTATGACTGCAGAAATATTTTATGACCTGCTTCCAATTTGAACAAGATTTCCCGGGGTGATGTTCTTCATGGAAAGAACAAACTTAGGATCTGTGCACTGTTCAACTTGGAACACAAGTTTCTACGTAATTTTTGGAGTGAATCAGTTGCTACTTGATGAGTTGCTTGCATGTCTCCGTCTGGGCAGATGACTACTTGAAAATGTGTCTATTTTCCATTGTTTGAGCTTGGACACTTCCATAGTCAAGTTCTTGACAAGGCCAGTTAGGGTCTCAATATTAGTTACTTCCTTGTCTCTACCCTTGCTCCCCATTTATTGGCAATTCCTACTCGCATCCTTGGAGTCCTTTGTTGATTCATCATCCTTGATGACTCCAATTGTGCGTAGTTCTTTCTCAACAGGAATAACATCTTCGCAGTTTTCTAAGAGTTTTGGTTTCACAACTCGCTTGACGAACTACAAAATGTTGGTTGGCAATGCGAATGCGTAGTAATCAGCAGTGATGGAGTCATGAGGTTTAGTGTCTATCGAAAACTTGTTCAATATGCATTCAAACCTCTGATTTAAGTCTTTTACCTTTTCTTTTCCCTCCATCTTGAGGCTTCCCAATTCTTTGAGTAGCATGGTTGGGGTCTTGTCATGAACAAAATTTTCAAGGAACATGCGTTTGAATGCACCCCATTTTTGTATAGATTTTGGTGGAAGGATGTGATACCATGCAGCTTCGCGGCCGTCTAAGGTATATGGGAACAATCTACATGCTACATATTCATACCATACCTCAAGGGTCTGCAGCTATAGGTAGAATTTTTCCAAGTGGTCTTCTTCCTTCACCATGCTGTAAGGGTTTCTCCCGCTTACTTCAGCATCTTGTGTATAACAACTGTAGAGCTAATGGTCTCTGAGTCATCCATTCTAAATTTAGGCTAGCCATCTCTTCTTCTTCCTCATCCTCTTCCTCTCTTTCATAATCTGATGGTTCCGGCTCTGAGTCCATTGGTTCATCTCCCCCTTTGCCTCCTCCACTGGCTTCCCCTCTACCTCCTATACCAGAGTTTGATCCTAATATCACAAGAGTGTCTTGTTCGCCTTTCAAGAAGACTAGAGGTTCCTCTCCATCTTCAATAGCTTCTGCCAGACCTTCAAATGTGGTAAGGACTGCTTCTTCCACCGATGATACAATAACTCTTGTGGGAGTGGCATTTGGCTTCCTTGATATGTATGAAAGATGTTGTATTTCTGGGATTAGTCTGAATGCTTTCGCAAACTGGCGAGTGATGGGATGGACGGATAAAATTTGATGATACGAAATATCGAGTTCAATCCTGACAGGTTAGGAGTAAGCAACTGCAGAGTCGTGTGTAGGTGAGAGGGAGTGTGAGTTATTGCCTTGACTAGATGGTTGATGAATGAGTGTGAGAGGATGTTCAATAATATAAAATTTGTTTCCCTCCTTCTAGCGCTAGAAACGTTGATGGTGTTGGACCCGCCAACCTTCAGGGGATCACCCTGGTATCAAGTTCCAACTAGACCTCAGACTGTTTGGTATGGGATTCCCATCTGGTATGATGGCCCAGTTTCCATTGTCTTAAGGATTTTCCTCAACTCTTTCTTGTCAGCATAGGAGACTGGTATGATTTGTCTTTGAGAAGTGAGGTTCGCGTGCCTGGTGATTGCTAGTGTTACTTGTGACAATTGTTCTTTCATTGTAGAGTGAGAGGGTGAGAGTGAGTCACAAGTTAGTTGGGAGGAAGCTCCAACTCTACTAGGAACACACAACACAATATGACATGCATCTTCTGGAGGAGCAGTCCACATGGATGCAATAGTCACAACACACAAGGGAAGATAACACATACAACTCTTAGTGGATGAGTCCGCATGAGTGCAATGGTTGTTACGACAAGTTTTATGTGAAAGGTTTGTCTGATGTCTGGGGAGGTAGCTACCATGGGCAAGACAATGTTAACAACATATAAAACACATTTTCATTAACATGTTATGTATTACAACAAGTGAAATAAGTTCAAGTGTTCAACACAGGTTAAAGCAACATGCATTACAAGTGTTCAAGATTAGTCTTACAACAATTACAATACATGTGTGAAACGTGATGGCCTGTTAGCAGGCTTTTGAATTAAGAGAAAGTTCCCAAACACATCATTACACCATACATCACTAACCCCGTGCACGAGGCATTGGATCCATTACTTACTCCTCAAAGAAAATATCACAAACTCTCTTAGCTATGTGGGAAGAGCTTATGTGAAAAGTCATTTACATCTACAAATGAAGGGGTATTTATAGCCAAGGGTGAAACTGACCCTTGTGGCTATTCGACTACGCTCATGATTGTTTGACTTCGATGACTTTTCGACTTTACATGACTCTTTGTACAACAAGTGGGTCTATTAGACTTCCATGTTACATTACATTGATTGAAAACATGGCCCACAGTAGAGATGTGGACAACATGACTCATGACACGACTTGACATGATAGTGCTGGTACATTTGTGCTGTTGTTGGAGTTCATGTTGAGCTGCAACGCTACTAGGTGGTAGATGTCTTCATGTTGTGTCATAGCTTCACCTCCACATGGCAAGGTGTGCAAAGCCTTCGATGGTCATTGGATCGCTTGATGTTGCTTTGGAATTGTTGGACACCTAATCCTAAAGGGTTAGTGTGGAATTCAAATGGTTAGTGTGGAATTCGAAGGGTTAGTGTGGAATTCGAAGGGTTAGTGTTTTAATTCAAATCGTTCTCTGCTAAGTTGAAGAAACTGTTGTCTCTCTTCACCTTGAAAACGTTTCCGCTCCTGCACATCAATGTAATCCGGCCTCACCGCAGTGTTTTCTAAGTATTTATAACATGGTTGTCTAGAACCTGATTTGGAAATCTCAAGTTTGTGTGGAAAGCATGTGGTCTGGGTCTCTCTGCTGAAGGTTTGATTGTGTTTTAGGCAAGGCCGCTCAGAATTCTTGAGGAGTTTTTTGTTGTTATGATAGAACCTTGGCTTCGGCGGGGTTTTCGTCGGTGTGGGGCGTTATTTGTGGTTTCGGTATTTTCGAGTCACTGCAAGTCTAAAAGAACTTGAAACCCTGGTTCTTTGGTATTGAGGCGTGGGTTTTTCGATTCCCTCAGGGTTTGTCGTCTAAAGCATATGCCGCTTAAATGATTGGAGACGCAAAGCATATTTCTTTAGCAGAATCGCTTCAATCTGGCGAAGCATAAGTCTACCATGAAGAAAAAAAACTCGATACTCGATTCCCTGCGTCTCGAATTAAAAAGATAATGCAAGCTGATGAGGACATTGGCAAGATTGCACAGGCAGCGCCTCTCTTAGTATCTTGAATGGCAGTTAGAAGTGCATGCTCTGCACCTTCCCCACGGATATACGACATTATTGGATTACCTATAAGAAGTTGTCCTCTCCAATCCACGAGTAAGGCTTTCACAGGCCTGGCGTAGCCCCTGACGTGCATCTCCTGGTTGATTAACTGTGAGAGGAAGTGCGTTAGCTCTTTCCTCCCCCCGCTTGGTAATCCCAGCTGCAATATTTGGTTTCTGGGCTTTATCAAAACATTACTTTGGTGAATCTTTTGACTTCCAGCTTGCTCCAGCAGTTTTTGGGTTTTTCGCATACTTGGAAACACATATACATTGCCAGATTCAAGGATACCGGTGCTGGATTATAAACCATAAATCGTGGATGTGAAAACTAAAAGGTCAATTGTGTAAGTGGCGGCGGAAGAAATCTGACTCGTTGGGTATGTATACATATTTTGTCTGCGTATTATATTTGCATGTTACACAATCAATTGAAGACTCGTTATTTCTATGTCTGCTGGATATTTAATCGTCGAGGAAGATATATTGTATGGAAAGGTTCTATAATTCTGTTGGTAAACTTTTAAGTGGCGGTGGCATTTGAGAATTCATAACTGAATGTAGTTGTCGGAAAGAGATTTAGTTTGCGGTGCATCTAAAGTCAAGGGCGTAATGGATATTCGCATATATTGTGAGGTAAAATGGATATGGCTGATAACGTGTTTCTCAACTGACAATTGTTAACTGTTGATGCACATATATACATAGTGATTAGTTCTTGCAGAGCAGCGGCCACCAGAGATATGTATGCAGGGTTGCGCGAAGCTGTATGTTGTATAGCGTAACAGAGGCGGGGTTCAGAACTTGGGAGCGAATATATAACCGGAGTCTGAGCTGTTTATACATTGATGAAACTTTGTGAAAGAACAGAAGTATATATGCGTGGTATATATACAAGGAACCAGCGCCAGTCCCAAAGAAGATCTTTGTTATGAGAGTTAACACTGATAGATGATTTGTAAGTCAAATTTTTTATGACTTGGCACATGCTCAAGCAGATTTTAAGAGCAGTATTGAAGCCACCTCGAAGCAGATTTGGTGTTGTCCATGGAACAATTTGAAACAACCTCTGAGTGAAGTGATTCGTGGAGAAGTGATCAGCATTGTGAAGTGAATTTGAAGCATTTTTGAAGACATTTTTTGAAGTCATTTTTTTGCAGTTTCTTGTAGAGATTTTGGAGCAGTTTCTTGTAGAGATTTTGCATGATTTCCATAGCAGCTAGATGCTCTGAAGTTTGAAGTTGAGGACAGCGCTCATCTTCACATTTATATATTTTTTGCATTGGTGATGTTATGCTCCAGTTCATTCTTGAAACGATTGTACCAATGTTTATTGTAGCTTGACGAGAAATGTTTATTGTAGTTTAACTTGGTAACATCCAGCTTACTCAGGTCCTGCTCCATCAACCATTTTCGCGACATTGTTGCCACTTGATAAGCCCTTACAATATCTTGTAGTAAGAGTTCAATATCATTTTTCTGTTGCTGTTGCCTCAGTTGTGTTTTTAAGTGACATTGAAGAAAAATGGCCAGACTTGAAGATGCATTAAAGTTATTGAATATCCTAATTCATTCCACTGTTGATGAGATGGTCAAAGTTAACAAAGAAACTCTCTTTGACATCCAAACCTCTCTGCAAACTGCACATGAGAATATTGAGTTTTTGCAGCTTGAAACAAAGCTACAGCAGGAAGAATTACACCAGTGGAGTCATCATTCTGAACCTGTTTCTGTTCAGAACAATGAAGCAGACTCCCATAAACAGCAAGTCAATAATGTTACAGTTCATTCAGATAAAGCAACAAAGTTACATGCAGATGCTCAATCTGCACTTCCCAAGCCCATCATCAGACCTTGGGAAAAGCTTGTCCACAACAAGCACAGAACTGGTCTTGGATATGACAAGGACTTGTCCTTTCATATTCCAGACTATGCCAAGCCCATTCAGTTTCAGAGTGCTGGATTCATGTATGACAGTTCACCTGCTCCTCATGACAGTTCAACTTCAGCTGTTCCAGACTCTGCCCCTCTTCCACAGCAACAACAACAACAACAAAAACAACAGATCGTGAAATGCCAACACTGTGATCGAGTTGGCCATTTGAAAGATCACTGTTTTGATCTTCATCCATGTAAGCACTGTCATAAAACCAGCCATTCTTCACACAGATGCTTCAGAAACAAACGTCCTGCAAGAACAAAGATTCATCTTGGATGGATCGCTTCTTGGCAATGGGCATCAACAGCCAAGAAGATATTCCAAACACATGTCAGAACTTGTTCCAGAATATTGAACAGTCTTGTAGTTGAGTTTTCTCCATCTTCTCACCTTGTACCTGACAGGGGGGGAAATGATGGTCATCTACAAGCTTCAAAGCCACATCAAGCGAGCCTGAGCCACAACGTGCCACACCAGTTTCAAAGTTGTAGCCAGAGACAAAGATGCCTGAACATGCCTTCAGTTGGCAATCTGGGACACTTCCTCTAGCAGAAGACGCCAGCTTCTTGCCAGTTTTGGAAGAATTCCAGGAATTGTAGAGTTGTTGGTCATCCTTAAACCATCACAGATTAAGAACACTTCCTCTAGCAGAAGACTCCAGCTTCTTGCCAGTTTTGGAAGAGTTCCAGGAATTGCATTAAGCATTCCAGAGTTGTTGGTCATCCTTAAACCATCACAGATTGAGAACACTTCCTCTAGCAGAAAACTACAGTTTCTTGCCAGTTTTGGAAGAGTTCCGGGAACTGCACTAAGCGTTCCAGTGTTGGTGGTCATCCTTAAACCACCGCCCTTTTTACCAACATTTCATAGAGCACATTCAGCCTAGTGCTGCCATGCATTTTTTGCACATTTTGTATTACAGCTCTCTTCTTGGACTCATACATAACCCTTCGGATTAAGGGGGGGAATGTTGGACACCTAATCCTAAAGGGTTAGTGTGGAATTCGAATGGACAAAAGCAGTCCAAGAGACCTTGGGATCTGAATCCCAAGAGTCACCTATTGTACTATAAATGTGTATCTTATGTTAATAAAAAAAATGAATTCACTGATTTATCTTTCATATTGTTTGCTGTCCATGTGTGTTTAACAGGAATGTTGCTCCTTACTTCTATGTTGGAAGGCTTGACAGGCTCATCTATTCGCAAAAGGTGAATGTTCATTCGTTCATCCATCCATGAGCACATATTGCATGTTTGCTCATCCTTTCATCCGCAAACACATATTTTCATGATCATCCATTCATGAGCACATCTCTTCACATGCATCATTCGTTTGTCCATTGGTTAACCTGTCCTTCTGCATGTGCTCCCTTCATTCATCCCATTTGATGTTGCACCATGTTTATTAGTGAACCTGTACCTGTAGTCACTCATGATGAGACAAAATCAAATCCAAAAACCTCCTAGTCTACCAGGACACATGATCATTTCGGATGTAGGTGAGTGGGAGAGGAAAAAAGGTTTCAAGGTGGGATGATGGCTTCGAGAACTACTGATGAAACTGCACAACAGTCACTAGATAATGAAGATGGGTAATCTGAGTCGACAGGGACTGTCTGCGAGGTCTGGAGAAGCTAGAACGAAAAACTGCGCAAATTTTGGGAGGGATAGTCTAGGCTGTGGGAAGGAAACGCAGAAAAAATCTACGCATTTTCTAGAATGAGCGGGTTGCAGGGGCTTGACAACAAAATTTGTGCAATTTCTTAGAGGAACAAGCCAGGCTACAGGGAGGATTGGCAGACAGGATTTGTGCAATTTTCTGGAGGGATGGGCCGAGAGCTTGGAAGAAAAAATTACACAATTCCTAGAGGGAACTAACAGTGAGTTGTTGGGTCATTGGCAACAGAAACTGCACAATTCCTGAGGGAAACTAGCAATCACCTATTAGGAGCTTGGTAACAGAAACTACGCAATTTCTAAAGGGAACTAGCAGTCTCCTACTGGGAGTTGCTAGCGAGAGAAACTGCACAAAGGGTTGGAGGTCGGACTGATGATCACTTCTACGCAATTTCTGAGCTGAGCAAACTGCTGGGTAGCAGAGGGCTTGCTCATGAAAATTGCATAATTTTCTGGGTGAGCAGTCGGCCATCTATCGGGAGGACTAATTGGAAAAATTGCGCAATTTTCTGAGTGAGACAAGAACGGAGACTAGGTGTCTATCTGGCCTGTCAGTGAAATTTTCCCATCTAGCTGAGTGAGAAAGGTCTATAGCCTCTGCGCAATTTTTTAAGGGAATGAGACTCGGGGTGGCTACCAGGTCAAATCCTTCGATCGACCAACTTGAAGGCTGACTGATTTTCTTTTGGCAACATAGCTTGAAATGACTTGGTGCTTTTGCGCTGCTCCGAGTGACATTTGATCGAGTTGATGGTAGGGTGATGGTCCAGGTGCTAGAGGGGAGTCCGGTCGTCAGAACATAAGGAAAATGACTAAGTGTGTGAACGAGCGAGAGATGCATATGTGATCCTACAAACATACACTTACATGACTCGACGATGAGGCGACTCAAACCATCCAGACACACATGTTCAACATGACTAACCAATGGTGCAAGTGACAAGCACAACACTTGTGATTGATCGTTGATCAATTGTGACGATGCTTGCGCAACAGTGAATGCGACTGCATGTGTGAGTGCGACAAATGATTTCATAGTGAACATAACATTTACACATGAAGCGAAGACCTTAACCATGACCAGAACATGGTTGCAAGCATGTCATTGACATCAACATGCAAAAGCTTGGTTGGAATGAACAGGCAAGGTGGGTGTGAAGGCTCACACAAGATCATGGATTGAACCTGAGTGTATGCAATCATCAAGTGGAACTCTCAAGGGAGGCTTTGAAATTGGGTGTAGGAAAAAATTTTGGAGGGTGGTTGTAGCCACTACAACCAACTTCTAGAACCAAAGCAAGTTCAACTTAGGAATTTACAAATGCCAATTCTGACTAGGGTTTCCACTAGCCAACCAACTCAAGAATGCCTTATCTGTTAGCGTCCTTCCCTCCCACAACAATTTCCTATTGAGGAATCCAATTGTTTTTCCATCTCCCTTCTTGTATGCCTCATGTTTTCCTCTTCCCCCTCTTGGCTTCTTTCCCCAAACTAAGATTATTTTACTCAAGTGATGGGAGTAACTATCTCTAAATATTTGGTAACTAAAACTTTCATGTAGTGTGTTTTCCTATAAATTCCTTGGCTAGCCATAACCAAAAATAAAATCAAAATAAACTTTAAATATCAAACTTCCCATAATTATTTAAATTACTACAGTAAAAGTAAATTAACTATTTAGTTTTCATTGGGGGTGTTAAATCTTCCCCCTCTTGAGCGAAACATCGTCCTTAGTGTTTCCTAGCCTTTAACGCAGGATGGAATCCTCAGTGTTTCCTAGCCTTCAACACAGGCTAGAATCTCCTTACGCATAAAATATCTATTCCCAGCTTCATAGGTAGTCTTTCCCAATTGAAGTACCTTTGCCACACTTAAAGCGGTAACTACTTATTTCTGTAGCACCGTTTCCTCTAAATGAGAACACACAAAGGCTCGATTATGGTCGTCCTTTCCAATTTGGCCTATATTCACCATCTTTGTGGTCATTAATTTCTCATCAATATTTATTTAAGATCATATATACATATATCGTTTCAATCTTCATTACTACACTATTATTTGTTATTTATATACCCATCAAAGATCGTTAGCATACATCATAACCCAGTAAGCGTCAATAACCTGCACTCAATATGAGTTCGTAGGATCATTATAACCACATCATTGTAAATTATTTTAATTACCTAACGATTTCACCAATCGACAAGACCACTCCACGTAGTTCTACTACAAATTTCAGTCCATAAAGTATCATCTATGTTTGAACTACTTTCTAATCAATATAGTGATATATTCATAATTCAATCATTCTTGTCTCTGATGAAAGACTGTACAAATTATCACTATTATGCCTTTTATCCTCATTCAAATTTTATACATACTAGTTTTACATGAGTAACATTTAGGATGTCTTCTTTCCTTTTCCATGATGTCTACTTGTCCAAGTAGCTTAATTATGTTCATTTTGGATTGCCCCCTTTTTTTTTCTAGTAATTAAATTATTTGGAATGCAATAAAACACTAAGTCCACTTTGCAGCCTACTTTTAGTTTTGGCCCTTTTCTCTGTCGCATTTCACGTGATGGATAAAAATTGTACACAATTTTCTTCCATGTATATTCATGTAATTTTTTTTTTACATGTATATGCCTATTAATTATCCCACACTTCCTCTGATAATATAGTATATAGTTGTTCTTATATATCAATTCTTTAGCATGTTACTCACTTCGTTCGGTTAGCAGGTTAGTTAATTCATGTAACCTTTAGGTTCATGTGGTTTGGTAAAAGGATTAATATTCTTAACTCCATTTGGGCCTAATTAGCCCATTTCACAGTAGTCATTTTGCTAACATCCTTTTTTTTTTTTATCGGCTCACTGCTCACCGTTTCACATAGAAACCTTAATCAAATTTTTATAATTCAATTACTTTTTGCTTTTTTTAAAGGTTCACATAGAAACCTTAATCAAATTTTTATAATTCAATTACTTTTTGCTTTTTTTAAAGGTTCCCTTCTTTACTTTTGTTCTTATTTAGGCTTAAAAGAAAATAATAATACTAATAGAGTCACAATGGTGACTTAAGAGCACTGCCTGAAATAATATATTAACTTAAAATCATCAAGTCTTGCAACAATACTTCTCAATACATTACCTTAGTGTGGTTGTATCGACATGGCATTTGTAAGCAACAATTCTAGTCAATCATTTAACCCAACTCCATTTGTATCCATAGGAGTCGTAATTTTGGTATTTATCCGGAAATAACATTGACTAGTGGCACATTACTCTTTCCATGTCAACAAGTATACCCTTACCTTATCTTACTCGGTTATCTATTCATTTTCAATTATCATTTTACTTGGACCCACCATCCATTCCTTAAGGCATGTTAATACAACGAAATGTGATATAATCGTTCGTTTCTGTGTGTTCCTCACACCCTTATACATGTGCATATATGTATATTTCCCTTTTCAGCTTATTATAATAGCCAATTTGTTTAAGAAAAGGCATCAAACTAGCATGGACTTAGTTAAGAGTTCTCACAATAGTTACAATTGTATCATTTGATCTTTTTATATAATGTCTTGTAGTTTTACTAAATCACCCCTGAAATTTAACGTGCTTTTACTCTTCTTTAATGTATTATATCAGCTTATTTAAAATTGTTAGTCATTCATGACTTTAATCTACATTAATACGACACACTCCTCAAAGTATTTAATATACACATTCATTGTCATGTGTAGAATATTTCCAGTGCTTTCCTTTTTCCATCTTTGTTTTTTTTTATTACATTTGTAACATTTGACCCATTTTTTAAAAATTATTATTTTGTGTACATTTCCTGCAGTTCTACTAGATTTCCCATGAAATATAGCATGCATCTTTTCTTTTAATCATATTGTATTGATTTAGATGAAATATTTTGTCATTGGAGTCACTCAGCTACTTACCCACTATCTATACATGGTCATTGTCATGTGTACTTAACACACACATATATCCTCTTATGTTGTCCTCCCTATCTTTTAACATGGTAAAAAATAAAGAACCAACATCAAAACAACAAGGTTCTATTTAAGAGTTTTTTTTTTTTTTTAAATTAATATCTTGTTAATAGTAATTTACAAATGTATTATAGACATATTATATGTATAATTTTTGTAGTCTTTACTAATTTTCCCCACTGTACCAATTTATCCCCAAATATTTAGATAGTAATTTCAGTCAATCAAAATTCTCTTGTCCTTTTATTTTAACCCAGCATAACCTTTTCCACTCTCATGGCGATTATAAAATAAACCCATTAAAAAACAATTGCATGATTCAATGTTATGAGTCTAAAATTAACACCAATACTGAACCCTTGTGTTCATCAGGTACAAATGATTCAATGTTGAGTGGGTTCTTTCCTACATTTCAAGGCTTGTTTCATTTATTTCATTGTAAATTTCCATATTATGGAAGTTTCCTTTAATATTGCTCGCTTTTTACTTACTAAAATTAGTGTGAAGTTGGTGCCCTTTTGAGCATCACCAACTCCACTCTGATGTGATTCCATGTCTTAGTTGATGTCTTGGAGTAGCCAAGATACTAATATCGGGTCATTTCAAACTTAAGAATTCTCTTTTATGTTACATCTTCTCCTCATGCTTGTCCACGAACTTGCAGTTCTTTTATCATATATTACTTTAATTTCTATAAGGGAATTATTAATTTCCTTTATTCCTTTCAAGAGGTTGGCCCTCAGTAGGGTTACTCTATGCTTCTACCACTTATTAATTTTCTTCTCCAAGTTTATATCAATACAATGATGGGCATATATAAAACCAAAAACGATAATCCTTCAGCAAAACCTTGTGTATCTCATGCTAATATGTGTCTTAATCTTTAGTTAAATGAGCCTTTCAAAATAAAATTTACAACTTTTTCCTTTTCAAGTTGTTATTCTTTTGGAATGGCCTACTATGGCTTTGGTCACAACAATCTCATGCTAGAGACACCTACTTTTGGATAGGTTCCACCTATAGATGGAATTATCCAATACTTAATTCTTATTTTAAAGAATTTTCTTAGTTAGATTACTTAGGTCTTATTATATGTCACAATTGAGATGGGTTTTGTCATCGTCCACATATTTTGGTTGGGTCTAGTGCCAAACCACTCCTTCACGGGTATTTTATTTTCATACACCATTAATATTTCCCTTTAAATTTAATATTTCTCTTCTTTATATAAATATATTGACGAGTTTTTCGCTGGCTTACAAATTGTCTATAGGTATGGCTTCCTCATACCCTGGTGGTTCAATCAGTTTCAAACCAAAACTTTCTCCAAAGGAAAGGTTTTTTAATTGGTGGCTCCTTCTTTCAAGGTATTCTTGGAAAACCCATTAATGTTCGACACAGCGACTTGAAATTCTATTGCTTCTGCCTTCCTTTCTGATTCTAATACATACTTCAATGTTTAAGGCTTAGTTATCATTTGTGTTCCTCCTTAGGGTTTAATGGTTTTGTAACATGTCAGCTGCTATGGAGGCTACCTAAAAAGGGCCTATAGGTTCATTCTAATTGTTAATGTTTCAAAAAAATGTTAGAGTAGGATTGGTGTTTCACTGACCACTACTTGCGTCGATTCTTCCATTCTAGGAAGAGGTTCCATATATATATATATATATATATATATATATATATATATATATATAGATAACTCCTATTTTGGAACAATCATTTTGATGAAGACCAGGCTCAGTTTCTAGTCATTGTTATTTTCTTGTAACAGACACTTCTTTGCAAGTTTAATTTTGTATTGACAGTTTATGGAAGAAAGGTGTTTCCCCCTGTTTTGCAACAGTAAGGATTACCATTAACCATGTATTTTTTAATACAATTTAATATATTTTACTCCACAGAATTTTGCTCAATTGTTACAGTGTTGAATTGTCTTCTTTTTACATTACTAATGTTATTCTATACATACTTACACACTTCTACATATTTTGAGTTTTACTTTATTCGCATTCCAACAATCTTTTCATTGTTCATTACTTAATTTTGTTTCTTGTTGACACAACAATAGTTCTTGATATTTGTCTAGGGTTTTCTGAAGTTAAGAAAATCGTCTTTCCCATTGTTGTATTAGTTGAGGAACCTAGTTTGCGTTTCCTTAATTTGATTTTCATTGTAACTGTAGGAATTTACAAGGTAAGTTCCTCAGACAGAACACCAAAGGACACCGCTCACACACAGATCACAGATCAATACACCAGTATTTTTGACGTGGTTAAAACCCTCAAAGAGGGAAATAGTCCACGGCCTGAGCCAATGCGGCCACTTCAGGCAATTTATTAATAAAAGAATGAAAATTTACATAAGCTTCTCTCATGAACAGTTAACCTACAAATGACCCTCCATGCTCTTTAAGTAGAGATCATGGACCAATCAAGTGTTAAGCCACAGATCAAGTGTCGGTAATACCGAGGAGAGAATGAACTGTCGAATCACTACATATCGTGACCGTCGGGTTGTAAGTTACAAAATGTACATAGTAAAGAAACACACTTTACCTAACTCTATACTAGACCAAGTTATACTTAACTATTTCCTATGTGTCGGAATATCCTAACATCCCCCCTTAAGAACAACTTGGGATAGGATTGAAGGATTTACAAATATGACACAATAGGAGAAGGAAGGAGGCACTAGAGCCTATCCCCCCTTAGTGACAACTTCCTCAACTCCAACCATAAATCGAAGTTTAGTGAACTTCGTCACTGTGAGAGCCTTTGTAAAGATGTCTGCAACTTGATCATCTGTTGAACAATATTGCACTTCAAGAACATGGTCGTGAATGAGCTTTCTGATGAAGTGCATGTGCAGTTCAATGTGTTTGCTGCGCTGATGTTGGACTGGATCTTTGCATAGTTGAATGGCACTTTGATTATCACACCAAAGTGTAGTCGGATGTTGCTGCTGAAAGCCAAACTCTGACAGGATCTGACAAAGCCACAAGGCTTCCTTACTAGCTTCTACAGCACCACGATACTCTGCTTCTGCTGAAGAAAGAGAAATGGCACCTTGTTTCTTGCAAGCCCATGTAATAGGTCCTGAACCAAGAGTGAACACATAACCTGCAGTAGACTTCCGATCATCAGGGTCACCAGCCCAATCGGAATCAGTGAAACCAACCAATAGAGGAGCTGCTTCGGCACTGTAATGAATCCCAAACTGAATTGTACCTCGAACATAACGAAGTATTCTTTTAGCTGCTTTCCAATGACTTTCATGTGGGTTTTTCATAAACCGAGCAACAAGGCCAACAACAAAGGAAAGATCAGGACGAGTATGGGTTAGATACAAAAGTTTTCCGATGAGTTGACGGTATAAGGTAGCATCAACTTTAGGAGAAGTACAAGTGACTGAAAGTTTGACTCCAGATTGAAAGGGAGAAGGGGCTGGCTTATAGTCTTCCATGTGAAAATGGCGTAGAATATCACAGGCATACTTGGACTGGGAAAGGAAAATACCTTCCTTGGATTGGAAGACTTGAAGACCAAGAAAATAATGTAAATGTCCTAAGTCTGTCATTTCAAACTTTCTTTTAAGGCTAGACTTCACATGGTTTATAAGGTTGGGATCACTACCAGTCAGGATAAGATCATCAACATAAAGAACAAGAATGATAAGAGACTTTCCCACTTTCTTGGTGTAGACAGTATTGTCATAATGACACCTAGAAAACCCATTTTCTAAAACAAAGTTATCCATTTTGGCATACCAAGCTCGAGGAGCTTGCTTGAGACCATAAAGGGATTTCTTAAGCTGACATACAAGGCTGGAGTCTGTTTGTATAAAGCCAATAGGTTGTTCCATATAGATTTCTTCATGCAAGTCCCCATGCAAGAAGGCAGATTTAACATCCATCTGATGGACTTCCCATTTGAAAGAGGCAACAAGGGAAAGAACAAGGTGGATAGAGTTCATTTTGGCAACAGGGGAGAAGGTTTCAGTGTAGTCAATGCCTTCAACTTGTGAAAAAACCTTAGCAACAAGACGAGCTTTATGTTTATCAACTTTCCCATCTGGTCCATACTTGGTTCTGTAAACCCATTTGCATCTAACAAGTTTTCGTCCCTTTGGTAGAGGAACAAGATCCCATGTATCATTTGCCAATACTGAATGATATTCTTCATTCATATCTGCTTCCCAATCTGGATGGCTTGAAGCTTCTGCAAAGGTGTCAGGATCATAATTCACTGAAGCTTGAGCCAGTAAAGAAGAGGCTCTATCAAACTGAGAACGTGTACGTCGCTGATCTATAGGATCACCGGCAAGACCACCTGCTGCATCCCGAGTAGCACGGACCCATTTTGGAAGCTGAGGAGCTGAAGGAGGACCCTGAGAAAGTGAGGGAGGATTGTCATCCTCGCTTTCATCATCTGAAGAAGAAATATTTTCAAAAGTAGAAGAGATAGGAAGAGGTGGCACATCCGCCAAACTAGGCTCGAAGGCCGATATATTTTCAGCAAACTTTACATCTCTTCTAATGATAACATTCTTGGACTTAAGTGGAATAAGTCTATATCCTTTGACATCTTCAGAATATCCAACAAAAATACTTTTTTCACTCTTCGGTTCTAAAGCTTTATGTTTCTCATTTGGAATATGGGCCCATGCTTCACTTCCAAAAACACGAAAGTGACTTACATTTGGTTTAATTGAGCTCCATGCTTCTTCTGGAGTGATATTCTTTAAAACCTTAGTAGGAGTGCAATTTATTATGTAATTTGCACAGTTAATTGCTTCTACCCAATAATTAAGACTAAGTCCTTTAGATTGAAGCATACAATTAGCCATTTCCGTTACACCAAAACCCGCGGGTGTTGGTAAACGTTACAAACCAGTAACTAGGATCCCCAAGGTGGAAATTACAGATTCCATAGAGGTGAGGAGATTCTTCCAACACCCCCCTCAAACGCAACTCAGGGGAATCGAACCTAGGTCCAAGCTCTGATACCATGTAGGAATTTACAGGGTAAGTTCCTCAGACAGAACACCAAAGGACATCGCTCACACACAGATCACAGATCAATACACCAATATTTTTGACGTGGTTAAAACCCTCAAAGAGGGAAAGAGTCCACGACCTGAGCCAACGCGACCACTTTAGGCAATTTATTAATAAAAGAATGAAAATTTACATAAGCTTCTCTCATGAACAGTTAACCTACAAATGACCCTCCATGCTCTTTAAATAGAGATCATGGACCAATCGGGTGTTAAGTGACGGATCTAGTGTCAGTAATACCAAGGAGAGAATGAATCGTTGGATCACTACATATCGTGACCGTCGGATTGTAAGTTACAAAATGTACATAGTAAAGAAACACACTTTACCTAACTCTATACTAGACCAAGTTATACTTAACTATTTCCTATGTGTTGGAATATCCTAACAGTAACTCATAAAGCTTAGGTGTCCTTTCCTCTATAGTGTGTCTACGCTTTGGTTCACCATTGGAGGCCGAACTAAGCAATGCTGACAGTGACTTACCCCCCCAGCTTTTCTTATAACTAGGCCTATCCTGCATTTCTTCAGAGGCTGATACCTAAGATACATGGAAGTTTATTATTTACTACTACCAATTTCTTTATTTATTGTTCTATAATGGATGTTCTACCTTTGTATTAAATTATAGCATTAACTTGTGAACAATTAAGAAGGTTCCAGAATGTAGACAGACAACTTTACAAACACAGAGAAATTATTATATTGTCCACTTCAAATTACTTATCTGTATGCTCAATTAACACTCACATGGAACTGAAGACTTCTTCAATCACCCAACTACAGTTTACACTCACAGAGAAACTCTCCATTCAATGTCTCAACTAGTACTACATACCATAGTATTTGCAAAAATAATTTCTTCTATTGTAATCACAGGAAGGATTTTCCATTATATTCATTATTCAAATAGGCAAAATTTTGATTACAAAATACACTCATTCCACAATAATTAGAGTAGCAATACAAGTTATGGAGAAATATAAATAAAAGAATTAGTTCTTTCGTTCAGGCTTCCAGGAGAATCCACAAGGAGCAAGAACACTCCTCCCAACCAATGAGAATGGTACCTTTACCACTTCTCCCCCCATGCAAGTTTCCAATTCTAGACAATAGTAAATAGAGACCTCGCGAGGTCCTCCTAAGACTTCTACAACCAGAGAAGGTTCACTTTAGGAATTTACAGACTCCAAGCCTGACTAGGTTTTCCAGTGGCCAACTAGGTCAAGAATACCCTATCTGCAACGTTCTACCCTCCCACAACAATGTCCAGTTGAGGAATCCAATTGTTTTTCCATCTCCCTTCTCAGATGCCTCAAGTTTCCCTCTTTCCCCCCTCTTGACTTCTATCCCCAAACTGAGATTATTTATCTCTAGGGATGGGAGTAACTGTCTTCGTAAGTGAAAATTTCACTTAGTGTCTTTTTCACTTAGTGTGTTTTCCAGTAAATTCCCTTCTGTTAAGGTCCTATAACAATAGGATTCATAATTTTGAATTGGCTATGGTTAGTCTTGTAATATTGTACATACTTTTTCTTTCTGCAAAATGTTTTCCATATTAAAAATAAAAAAATGTAAAGAGGGTATGTCCTAAAAGAATAATCAAAGGACAAAAAGAAAGAAAAAGATAAAAAGTATGAAAAATATAAACCCCAAAAAGAAATAAAAGTAGATCTTGAAAGTGTGAAAATTCAAATGCCACTACTTTTTACTTTATGATGCAAAATAAAGTTGTGTGCAGCTTGTCAAAAATGCCACAATCCATGATGGTCAAATAGCTTAATCTTGACTCATTCATTAGTTAAATTTCATGTTGATAGATAAAGAATAAATATCTAGTCAAACTGTTTAACCTTGGCAAGTCAGTAGTTACGTAGATAATAATAATGAGCTCATCAGTTTAATCTCAGCCATTGGAAGTTATAAGGTTAGAATTAGATGGTTTTCTTATCAAAATAAAAGGAAATAAATGGTTGACAAGCTCAAATGCACCCATTGCAATGAAGAAAAAATGTTAGGGTAAATAAAGGGTAGGTAGAGGAAGTTTTGCAAATTGCATAAGGTTGCTAAGTCAAAAGCACATTTATCATGCTTAATCCTATGTTTCATGTGGAGGAGGAGTT
Source organism: Pinus tabuliformis (assembly GCA_031772625.1). Lineage (NCBI taxonomy): Eukaryota > Viridiplantae > Streptophyta > Pinopsida > Pinales > Pinaceae > Pinus > Pinus tabuliformis. The sequence continues at coordinate 1,530,429,513 of CM062817.1, read as the reverse complement.
CAGAAAAAGAAAGGATATTCACCAAAGTTTGTTTACTAAATTTCCCCTCGTTTCACTACATCCCCACATACTTATTTGCTAATTTCTCCCATTATCCCTTTATTACTTATAAATACCCTTCCCCCCTCATTTTGACCTTTTACCACTTGGTTTCAAACATTTCCCTATAAATTACCCTTCAAAAATCATCCTCCCTTCCCAAAACCACTTTTCCTAGTGTGAAACCCATTCCCCATTACAAATATCACTTTCCCCCCTTATTAATTTCCCTTTTCCCCCTAAAAACCCACAAAAACCCTTTATCCTAAGTTTTTCCTATGCCCCTGCATTATGTAATTAACGTCCCCCACTTTATATTTCCCCGATACCCTTTTTAACCCACCAACCCTAGTGCAGTTAAAAAACCCCCACCACATAACCAATGGTCCAACCTTCATTAGCCCGCTGATTATATTAAATCCCGACATTATTCATTAATTAATTACAATTCTTTGAAATTAAACCTTAGGCCCCATCAACCACTCTCCCAACTTCGTCCATGCAACTCAATTATGCGATATCCCTTCGATCTCCCACCCCAGATCTAACAGTGTAAAGCCATATCGTGCGGATTCATTGCCCAGTAATTAACGGCCTGAAAGCACGCAAGATTCATAGGTTTGGCCGAGCATTGTTTGGCTCCATGGCAGCACCACGTTATATTGCATGCTCGCAAAAAATACCTGCCATCTAAAAGCGATGCGATGTCACCCAAAACCACCTCCCCACTTAAAAACAAAACTAACCAATGTTCATTCAATAATATTCGTGCCAAAATGTGACTGTTATCAATTAAAAGGCCGAAAAATCCCCAAATTTCTCTTTTCGCTCGTTTTTCTGCAAACCATTGTAAGCCAATTGTGACACCCAGAAACTATGAGTGACCAATTTAGCCACCAATTGCCACCTGAAGGTGTTGTGGACACCAAATTGAAGTAACAACTATCCAGTTCAAGCCTCAGTATGCTCTACAGCTACCACAGAACCTCATCTACACACCATATTGCCAATTTCCAGGTATCTTGGAAAAACCAAAATAGCCTTGTGAATTTGAAAAACACACAATAATTATTGAATGGTAAATTAATTAAATTAACTAAAAAAACCTTCTTGAAGTTGAAGAGAAGCCTACTGTCCACCCAAAACCCTTTTTCACAAACTATAATTACCTTCCCACTGTTCCAGAGCTTCTAAACCTCACTCTTCAAGTCACAGGAAGCATAATTTAGTTGAATTAACCCAATTATGGCTTCCCAAACTTCCCTGGATGTAAGACCTCTACAAACCCCTCACCTGGATATTGACCACCTTGCATTAGTTGATAGAGACTTTCAAGTTAAAGATACATCTTTCCCTGCCTACCTATTGAAACTCCAATGCTAGAGTAAAGACAATTTTTTAAACCAGAATGATGACATTCACCTTTGGGAGTCAAATTTTCCGAAGTACTGTTTTTTTGGAAACACTGAGAGGGGGGTGAATTGGTATTTCTTTTTCCGACTATTGTTTTACCAGTTAAAAAATTTATGTGCAGAACACAAGATGAACAACAAGAATAAATGCTTTTATTCATATAATCTTTGCAGTAAAATAGATACAATATATAAGTGGTTGCAATCCGTTTCCAAGCACCAACTTGTATTTTGTGAGGCTCCAACCTCCAAAGCACCAACTCTATTTCGCCAAGGCACCAATCTTGGACTTAGGAGCACCAACTCCCAAGGACTTCAATCGTTCCAGTTCCTAAGACACCAGTCCCAAGGACACCTATCCTTCTTACTTCTAAGGCAACAATCCAAAGGCTAGTCCTTCTTACTTCTAAGGCATCAACCCTAAGGACTCCAATCCTTCTTACTTCGGAGGCATCAACCCCAAGGACTCCAATCCTTCTTACCTCTGAGGCACTAGCCCAAAGGGTTTCGAACCAATATTGTCAAGGCACATTTGATAGTAATGTTATGCTCTCAGAACTCTTCATCACTGAGTTCTTTCTATTTATAGCTTCACTGTAGTCTCCATGCTACAACATTAATGACAACCAGTCTTCTCATGAAGGAGTCTTTACAATTCTTCATACTGTCCACATAGAGTCTCCAATAGATGACCTCTGATAATGTCTCCATACAGCTTTAGTGATTCTACTCATAGCTGCACTAAGTTCTGTATAATAACAACTTTCTATTCAAGCATCTATTCTAATTTTACAGTGAATGCTTCAGCATTACTGCTTCTCTGCTAGCTAATTATCCCCTTCGACTGTATCCTATCTTGTTGGTCCTGTTATGCTCTTATACCAATAGGTGTCATATTTCATGATTGAATTGATTAGCTCTGCAATATGTTCATACCTTTTCTTGTTGCAAAGGTTTTCCATCTTTTCAAAAAATCAAAAAATTTAAAAAATGTAAAGAGGGTATACCCCAAAAGAAAAATCAAAGGGTAAAAAAATAAATGGTCAAAAGAAAAAATGAAAAGAAATGAACCCCAAATAAAAAAGACCAGGAAAGTGTGCAAGTCCAAATGCCACTACTATTTCATTTTCTATAAATAAAGCATCATGTACAACTTGTTGAACTTTTTACCTCAATTGATGAATGGCCAAATAGCTTAATCTTTGCTAGTTCATGTTTGAATTTCCTATTTTAGAGATAGAGAATAAAAATCTATCCAAACTGTTTAATCTTGGTAGATAAGTAGATAGGTAGAGAAACGAAGAAGCTCAACTGTTTAATCTGAGCCCTTGGAAGAAATAAGGGTAGACTTAGATAGGTTTATCATGCAAAGAAAATAAAATTGATGAGGATTTGCCAGTCCAAGTGCACCCAAAGAAAAAGAAGAAAAAATGTTAGGTACAGTAGGCTAGGTAGGTAGTTTTGGTGTTGCAAAATGAGACTTGTGATTGATTTTGTCTCTCAGAAAGTTCATCTTACTATTATCACAAGTACCATGGCAGATATCTGGATACAGATCAAGCGAAGCATGACTAACTCCCCTTCTTACTTTCCCTAATCATTTACTAAATTCCCCCAGAGATATTAGGATCTACTTGATATCCTCTAAACCACTTATCTCATTCCATTTCATAAATGGCCTAAGTGAATTCCTATTTTACTTAGGGAAATGGCCTCATTTCTTGTATAAATCCCTGTTTTTCCCCTTTTGCCTAAGTTTTGTAACATTATGCTTAGCGCGCATTCACTTTCAAAAGTTTCATATTAACAAATTAACATTTATTATATTAAATCCCTTGTAAATAAACCCCTTCCCGTATTATGTATCTATAATACAATCCTCAAAATGTTAAATATCCCGCCCGGGTTTACTATAATCATAGCACTATTTTTGTCAAGGATTAATAAGTTCAATTAGAGCTTATTATAAACCCTTTCTGCCGCATAAATCATGGAATAATTAACCATCTGGGTTAATCCATTGACTGCCAACCATCAAATCAACGGCCCCATATCCAACGGCCGAGATCTATATTGCACCCCCTCCATCGATGAAAGTTAATGCCTGGGAAACTGGCTGTTTCACTCCCGTACAGTGGACACGCGTCAAACTCCCGCGCTGCTCGCGCCCCCCCGTCCAAAACTGCCCTAGCCCAAAAGCGATGCAGGGTAAACCAATTACCGCCCTCCCGCTGACCCCTCACTGACGTCACCTACCATGTCACCATCCATACTACCACATCATCTGTCTCGTACCCCCCTGACATCATGCTGACATCATCCACCCAATAAATGCCAAAAATACCTGCCAAATCGAATTTCGTTAAAAAACGATGAAATATCATTTTCGCTGTAGTTCTCTTTGTTCAAGCTCCCATGAAAAATAATGACTAGAGCCACTGTTGCCGAAGACACCACGGCAACGCGCTCTGCAATCCTTCATTCAACCTGCAATTACTCAATTTGCCTCCTTAATCCAGGTATTTATCCATTTTACTGGTAACCCTTTAAATTTCATTTCTTCGCTGAAAATTCTGCCTGTGAAAACCAAATTCAAGTAAAAACGGTCTACAACTACCATAAAGGGACACCCAAACTGTTGTTTAAAGTCCATCCTTTCCAAGGAAAGCCCAAATTCTGTTTGAATACACAATAACCAAACATGGAGGCCCCTGCAGCTCTGAACATCGCACCCATCAATGCTCCCCACAAAGACTTAGATTATCTGCCTCTTGCAGACAAAGATTTTCAAATAAAGGACTTAACCACTGATTATAATCATCTTCAAGCCTTCTGCCAAATTAGGGATAGTTATTTAAGCAACTCTGATATTTTTGGATTGTGGGAATCAAACCTTCCCATGTACTTCCTTCCCTCAGTCCATGTTTTCCCAAACATCATTCACCAATGCTGTGCCAACTATGAACCTGTCCATAGAGCAGTTATGTCTCCTTCCCAAACTGTCCTTTTTTCCATAACTGCTGAATCCATCAATGAGATCATACATTTCCATTCCACTAAACCCCTTGCTCATCTTCCATGGGTTTTTTACTTGAACAAGCATCTCAATTACCCAAGTCAGAGATAACCCGCATTGCTCAGATGTTCATGATACCAATGCACCAACCTAAGGGCCCTCCTCCTTATCTGCACGCCTTTTTCGCTGAAACTGATAAACTCATTGTTGACATGATATCCTTGATCTTGGGATTTAGGTCCAGTGAATATGTGGATGATATCACCCTGGTTTTATTATCAATCTTTACTCTAGGATAACCCCCTGCTGTCAAGTATGACTATGCCACTTTTATTGCCAACAAAATCCATGATCAATTTATAAATTTGGATAGAGAAGGAGTCTTCAAATACACATCTTTTATATACCATCTGTTGTTATATTATCAGCCAGACAACTTTCCATTTCCCATCAGGAAATTAGACTCAAAAGGAAATCGGAGGTCTGTGATCTTTTGGAGCTCAGTCTTCCATGATACCTGTGAATCCCCTTATACTTATAGTGAATTCATTGACTTATTTGTGCACCCAGCCTCCACTCTGTTGATAGGAGCTCCTCCTCCTAGGATCACTGGTGATATGAAGAAGATTCTGCAACTTTCTAAACAGTACAGGATAGGTGACTGGTACCTATACCAAAATTACACAGAGATCAGAATGTATGGGTGTGAACTTTGCCCTTTTAAGTTGCCTAAATATGTGCCCATGAGGTTATTTGCATTAGAATATTTCAGGCAGATCATCAATGCAGACTTAACCCACTTTTGTAATGTAAAGAAGAAGGCTCAGCTGAGAATCAAAAACCAGTTAGGCCCTTATGTTATCCATTCTAGGGATGCGTGGAAAGATGCTGAAAATATCTTAGAAGACCACCTTAGATTGAAGAAGAGTTTTCAGTGGGTGCCATATGACCCATGTAGTTTCATAAGTGATAGAAGGGTAAGAAACAAGCTATCAGTGTATGTACATCATAGGATCCCAGAAATTGAACAGTATGCAAATCAAGAAGAATGGGTAGAAGGGACCTTAATAGAAGAAATTAGTGAACAGGAAAAGATGGAAAAGGTTATGAAAAATCTTGAAAAAAGCCTTGAACTGGACTCTTTTGGACAGGTATCTTTCAAGCTGCCTCAACAATCAGGAGTTGGAACATCCTCTGTCGGAACTTCTCAACAGCCTGCACAAAAAACCAACACATCAGTCACAAGGACTTCAAAGGGTAAAGAGGTAGATACCACAGGGCATCCTATAATTCCAGATCAGCCAACAACATCAAAAGAACAGAATCAAGGGCAAATTCCTCTAGCCCAAACTAGAACACCAGAAATTCCAGCACTACAAACTCTTATAAATGAGGAAATAAGCAAGAAGAGAGACAGAGAAGAGCCCACACCTATCAATGGACCTACTGAACAACCAGGAGCAAAGAGAGAAAGATTGAATCCTCTTTCAAAAGAGGAAATTATTGAAGAAACGACAGACAGTCTAAGAGGTGAGAGGGTAGTTAGCCAGTAGACTTCCCCAGTGATAGAAACATCAACTAGCTCCCATAGGCATGAGCTAGAAAGGCAACACAGTGTAGAGGTGTCATCCACTAGGCCACAAAGCAAATAGGCCTCAGACATTAAGAAACTTTCACAGAGATAAAGGCCAAGAATGATCCCGTGAGAATTGAAATCTATAATCAATACTTGAAAATGGCCCCCTCAACCCAGCAAAGATTGATGTCTGCCTATGACATTAAAGAAGACAAAATGTTAATGAGTTACTTTAAGCCAAAGATACAACAACCCCAGTCGGCAGCAGATTACATCAGAACAAACTTGGAGATCCTAGACAAAGACATTCATCCACTGGACCAAAATTGAACTTCACAAATAAACTCGGGAAATGGTTTATTCCACACTAACTGACAAAGCAATGTTGGCCCACCAGTTACAAAGTTCCTTAGACAGCACAATAGCTCAGTTGCATTGGGAGAAAGCTTCTTCTCTGGCCAAGGATAAAAGAATCAAATCCTTAGAAGAGATCTTCATGGAACTGGGACATGACCCCAAAGCACTAATTAAGAAGAAGGAAGAGGACATTGCTGCCCTGAGGAAACAGCTGAAGCTACCTCCTTCAAGGCACCCTCAGACTGCAGAAATCATAGAGCAGAAATCAGAGGAAGACATGATGGACCTGCTCATGAAACTCAATGAAAGATTAACTGATATAGAGCAGGCACTTGAAAAAGCATTAAAAGAGAAGCAAGGAGAGTCGACCTCCCATCCACCTGAGGTAATCCCTACAGTCACAACTGCAGTCCCATCAACAATTGGATCAAAATTGGTCCCAAATGTCCCAGTAGTCACAACAGAGGTAATCACAGGTACATCATCAGTAGGAGCAGCACCAGGTAGCAGTACTAATATGAGCACAAAAGAATTGATAAAGGCCATGGAAGAATTGCGACTCCAAGTGTCAGAATCGAAATGAGTGAAAGAGCAATTGGAAAAAGTAGAAAAGAGTTATGATAAATCCAAAATAAGTGTGGCAGAGAAAATAAGAGAGGTTAAAGCATTAGAGAATAAAGTGAGAACATTAGAGAAGGATCTCACTATGGATAAGCCTCTGGCAAAAATAAAAGGGATTCTTTGAACCAACATCAATCAATCCCTAAGTAATGTTTTTCCATCTATCCAAGTTATTTATGAGCAGATTGACTTAGTGAATGCAGCACATGGAGAAATTCAAAAATCAAGAGCTTTATTAGGACAAATGCCTGATCAAGCCAACCGACTCATACATTTTTTGAATAACAGAAATAGGGAAAGCTGGAACAACTCGGCATCCCAGACATGACAGACACTATTTTGGAAATCAAAAGAGTTCTAACCAAGAGAACTTTAATGCAAAATTTGGAAAGAAGATGCCAGGATATGCAAGTAGAAATTAATTCTTCCATGGAAAGATTTACAGTTTTGCAGGATAAAGGGCTACCAAGTCTTTTAGGAAATAATGATCGATTAATGAAGCACATAGATTTTGTACATAAATTGAACAAATATGTTGTTGATCAAGTTAGTTCATCGACAAGTGCTTCAGGAGTAAAGGCACTCCCCACAGGCCAAGTTCTCTATGATAATTTAGAGAACTTATTTTACATTGAACATGAGGTAAAACATCTATTCACCATCCAGCCTAATTTCTTCAAATATACAGAGACTGATGAAACTCTAAGAAAACTTCAGAAGCATAAATTGCCAGAGCAACAATGGTGGGAAGACATGTTAGGGATTTTGTAAATTTCTCTTAGGTAAAATGTAGATTTCAGGCTATTTTTCCGTGATAAGATAAACAGTGATAAATGAGGCTCAAGTGGGTCGAGGCGTATCTGATCAGGGTCAAAGAATGTCCGACAAAGACAGAACATCCAACACAGAGTATTAGTGGAAGACAGCTGTAAACCGACTCGCAGAACCTACCTCCAGGACATTCAATAAAGATTGGAAAGCCAGCACAGCCTCAGTTTATCGTTTCCCAGTTTTCGAGACTATTTGTCTCTATATTTTTGTAAAAAAGGGATTAGTCATCACTAGATATTATATCCATCAGATATTTTGTAAGACATTTTGTATAAATACCCCCCAAATGAAGTATTTAGGGTTGGTGGGCATTCCTAGATTTTGCTGTAATACTGAACCTTTGGAATAAAAAAGTTGTTGGAACCATCTGTTGTTTGGCCTACTGGTTGAGGAATTGATGCAGAAGAATTGTCAAAGAATTCTTGAATCAAACTCTGGATCAATAAGTCCCCTATATCTCATGTTTTACAGTTTTCTTGTTTACTATATCATCTGTGTTTCATAATCTGAATGGTAAAGAAAAGGATTAATTTAGAATTTGCTTAAATTGCACTCTGTTTTCAGTCTTTATTATTCTCTGTGTTTTCTTCAGAATTTGTTTAACAGTGAATTCTTAATTGCTCCTGTTTCCTGATTCTCTCATATTGACTATTTTCTAAGGAATTCTTAACTTCTCCTTAATAGTAATCATCCATTTTCCCCCTTTCAATATGTTGAAGGATTCTTCGCTGCCCTTCACCCATTTGAGTCCATTCCATCTGATTCCAGCCTATATTTGTTCCATGTTTGACTACCTTGCTCTATGATACCATCCTATGTTAAGAAACCAAATCCAGAAAGCCATCCTTCTTTGAATCCATCATGCCCAATGGACTGAACTATTCAGTTTGCCTCACTGTTCTATTGAATCTCACCATCCAAACCCAAAACAAAACCCTTGAACTTCATAACTAGCCTAACACTTTTCAAAACAAAGCTAAACCACAAAGAGAGAGACCTCTCTGGATGCAGATCGTCTAGAATTTGTATCTAAAAGATTGGTCTATGGTTACCTCGGTCGTATTCCCTTTCTTACAACATTGGGGATAACCTGAGTGATAACAGGTCCTTCAACCCTTTTTCTGTTCTACTAGACCCTCTACTACGACCTCTGTTTTCTACAACTATTTCAACAATACAACCACCCACCTTTTCAAACAATTGTCTATTTTCTTATACATGACACACTTTGCCTTTGGCTTCCTTTCTCCGTTGGCTCTTCAGCTTCCTCCTTAGTCGCTGTCATTTCCTCTGCGCTCGATTGCTTCTTCGGCTTCCCAGCTTTCGGTTTCCTCTGTCTGTTCGAGCATTCCAATATTCATAGGACACGTTCAGGAGGAAGAGAGGCCATATTACAGAGAAACATTGCCTATTAAAAGATATAAGAGATATCCCCTTTTTTTCAATAACGTTCATACATAGGACTTCAGTGCTTATGGAGGCTTTCATTTGGAGAGACTGTACCATCAAGGTGAGCCCACAAGTCACGTTATGATCGCAATCGCAGCTAGCATCGTTCCACCCTACTGAACTATCAGAACTGTTATCATATGCAATTTTTCCTTCACACCAAGCGCAAGGCCAACATTCAAATACACAGAAAATATGAGAAAAATCATGAGCGAAGCGATAAGGGTGGACTTCAAAAATATTACTCTCGCATCTATAACTGCTTTAGGTCTGCCTTGTAATCGTAATCGACAGTTGCCAATGGTCGATGGTGGATGGCTAATGCCGATGGATGTGATATGACATTAAGCCAAATTGCAATGTTGCATCAGGTCCGGTCCTGCAATTGCAATCAACGCTTGTAGGAGGACAAGGCTTTACAATGTATGTGATACATGACTCCTAATATGATAGATGTGATATTATCATTAAGCCATGTTACAATGTTTAAGCGGGTCCGCATATATGTATCACAATTGAGAGTTTGGGGTGATGGCACATAGCCGAACCACCGATTTACATTGTCATCATTATATATATATATACATATATATATATATATATATATATATATATATATATATATATATATATATGTTTCTCTGATATGTATTCCAATATAGCTCAGTCTTCTGCCTCCAATAGTGTATTTGCCTATATGTATGTTTTGGCCTCCGTTTGCGCCTTCGATAGTGTATTCTGTGCATACTAATATAAATTATGTCTTTTCCACTCCGATAGTGTATTTGTATATAACTAAGTCTTTCTAATAGTGTATATGCAATCCATCTAAGTCTTTCTACCTTGATAGTGTAAATGTACACACACACACACACACACACACACACACACACACACACACACATATATATATGTGTGTTTTTCCCACCGATAGTGTTAAATGCATATATAGATGGGTTTTCGCCTCCGATAGCTCTCGATAGTGTAAATGCATCATTTGCTCCTTCGATATCTCCCGATGGTGTAATCTGTGGCAAATATGGCTCTCGATAAGTCATTTTCATGCATATGACCCTTTTGTGGCATACATTGCTCGGATAGCTTTTTCTGCGTTCTCCATTGCTCTGATGGCTCTGCTTGCTTCCTCTAGTGGCCCTGTTTGGCATATATATATGATATATATATATATATGGCTCTCCCTGTAGCTCTGATAGCTTTGTTTTGCCATATATATATGATATATACATATATGGCTCCTCCTGTAGCTCCTCTTGGTTCTTCTTGGGCATGTATTACATGCAACCCTCCTTGATATGGCTCCTCTTACTCCAATGTGGCTCCTCTGGCTTGGCAATGTCTTTCAAAGACCTCCTCTTATTTGCTTTGATATTCTGCAATAGCTTTGATATGCCTCCTTTGTTGACTTCTCTGTTAACAGACTCTTGCTTATGGCTTGGCTATCATGATGGCCTTGCTCCTGTCTCTTCATGGATCTGCTCTGCTTCCCCTTGGCTTCATATCATCATCTAGTATCTAGAATGTTTCCATATTGACATCAATGACAACCTAGGTCAACAATCTCCCCCGTTTGTTATTGATGGCAATATTCTTCTTCTCTCCCCCTTTGACATCAATGGCAAAGGAGTGCTCAGGGACGCCCCCTATCAAACTACTTTTGTTCTTCATGAATGGTAAATTTTCATGGGTCTGTGACTCCCCCTATCATAGTGCTCTTCTTCTTTTTATTCAAGATAGAAGGATTGATGCTTTATCATCATTTAGCACATTATTCCCTCTTCATGTCTCAGAAATACTTTATCATGGCTTCAACAATGCTTAAAAATGCTCTACTTCAATGCTTTCAATCAAATTGCAAATAGCCATAGACCAAGTGTCCAAGTCCATGCTTTTATGCTTCAATCCATATTGCTATCTCCATAGGCAGAATTGAGAGACCTTCATAGTCCGAGTCAAGATAAATTGCCACTGAGATTGTCTTTCTTGTTGTCTTTCTTCAGATCTGAGTTCATTTGTGTCTCTGTGCTTCTCCTTAAGTCACTACCATCCTTTCCTTGTGTTCTTGTACATATCTCAGCAAGTTATTTCCTCTTAGCAGATTTAGATATGTAATCTGTAACTGTGTTTAAAATTCATTCTGTTGATTTGAATCTTCTTGCAATGCTTCAGTTTGTTATATGTTGCCAGCTGCTCTTACTTCAGACTCCATTCTAGATGTATCTATTTGTTTGAAGATTTCCTCTATTAGTGTCCATAATTGTTTCCCCTATTTCTCTAGTATTAAATGCCATTCTCTGTTGTTCCAAATACTACTTAGAGATTAAGTGGAAAGCATCTTTAACAACAGTCCAAAGAATGGTTATAGGATCATGTTCTTCAGTGGAATACTCTTGAGAAATGATCTTCATCAAAGAAAGATTGTTAATATAGCTCAACAAGGATTTCATTAGGACCCTTTTCACTAATAGCTTCTGTAATAATGATCAAGAATCGCAGGCTCCCCCTAACTGTATGCATCATCTCTTTTGGTAGAGTCTTCCCATCTAATGCTTAGATTGTCAAAATTCAGGCCAATGACATATGCTATTGGCTGGAGAGCTCAAAGGACTTTCGGATTGTATTTTCTTTCTTCTCCATACTTGTGTAACTTTCTTCTTTTCTGTGGTTCTAGCTTGTGTAAGAGCCCAAGTTAAGTTACAGTCACGTGCCATATGACCAATGTTATGACACTTGAAGCATTCTACATTGTTCATGAATAAGAATTCATGATTTCTTCCTGCAAAATTGTTTCTTGGAGATTTTTGGGGACTATAATATCTATCTTTATGATATGCTTTACAATCTTTTGCCATGTGACAAAGTTTGTACAAGAATAACAATAACCAAAAAATGAACTTTGGTACCTAGGAGATGGAGATTTCCTTGATGTAATTCTGAAGCCTTTCTGCCTTGAGACCCTTTAATGATAATGTTTTCCTCTCACATCTTTGACATCATCTAAATTTCTTTTTGGAGTAGGATCTATTATTGAAGCAAGATTTCTTCTATTGTAGCCTTGATGTTTCTCCTTGCCTTTGTTGGAACTGGGAGCATCACCATTTCTTTCTAGCTTCTTCACATCCCTTTTGTTTAAAGCATTTTCATTCTTGTTTAAGGATTCACCTACATACCCGACACTTGATTTATCAAATGGACATTGGTGATAGCTGAGCATGTCATCCAAGGCCTGAGAGCTCTTCAAGATTTTGTTCATCCCTTCAACCTTCGTTCTGAGGAAGACAATCTCTTCTTCCAATCTTTCACACTCATTATTCTTCTTAGCAAGTTGTTTCTCAGTTTCTTCCTTGATATGAGTAGCTTCATTTGCTTCTATTTTAAGGGAGATGATATCTGACCTCATTTTGAAGATTTCTTCATTCTTTGCTTGACTTCTCTCCATTTCTTCCTTGATCCTTGTAGCTTTACATGTTTCAGCCTTGAGAAGCTTGATGTTAGATTTTAATTTGAAGATTTCTTCATCCTTTGCTTTTAGTTGACAGATTTCCTTTCCTGCTTCATCAGCCTGTCGTTCTATGACTTCCAATGCTTCCTTTATCTTCTCAACTCATTGTGCTTCTTTCCTGGCTTCTTGGAGTTGAGATTTGAGAGAGGAGACCTCTACCTTGTACTGCCCAATCTCTTCTTCAGGTTTGTTCAAGCTCTTGTGCCTTTGTTCAAGTTGACTTGACAAGGTATCTTCCCGTTTTTTTGCTTTATCCAACTGATTTGTCATATATATGACTTCTTCATGATGCTTTCTTTTGCTTTGATGACATTCCTTCTTAAGCTTGGCAAGCTCTTCATCCCTTTCTTGTACTTGAAGCTTGACAAGGTCAACTTTCTCCCTTGTTTGACCTTGGTCACCAGCTAGTGCTATCTTCTTAAGTTCTTTATTTTCCTTTTTCAAATTGTTAATCTCTTCCATGGCAGCCATAAGTTGAGTGAGGAGATCTTCTACAAAATCTTTTTCATTCTCTTCATCTTCTAGGTCTGCTTCAACCTTGATGTCATCATTCTCATTTTTAGCTTCTATGATGGGTTCCAGATTTCCTTCTTGATTTCCATCATCTTCTTGACTGATGGTCATGGTCAATGCCCCTTTTGAGTGAAGGTCATGAAGTTTGCCCCATATACCCTTTGCTGATGAATATTTTGCTAGATTGTTCTTTACAGAATCAGGTAGCCCATTCAAGATTGGCTTCATTGCTTTTTCATTGCACTCCTTGGATTCTTCATCCATCCTGCTATCAACAATCACTGATTTCCAAATTTCAATGCCTTGAGTCTGTAGGAAATTCCTCATTCTTGCTTCCCATATACTAAAGTTCCCATTGGGCCTTGGAGCCTCCTTAAATTGATTGTCTTCTATTTTAGTAGTAGAGGTGGACACATCCTTAGGAGGATTGGAGACTTTCTTCCTTGACTTCACCATTTGTGTTCTAAAGGTAAACCTTCAAGCTGTTAAACATTGAATGAAGGCACTGGCTCTGATACCAATTTTTGGAAATACTGAGAGAGGGGGTGAATCAGTATTTCTTTTTTCGATGATTGTTTTACCAGTTAAAACATTTATATGCAGAACACAAGATGAACAACAAGAATAAATGCTTTTATTCATATAATCTTTGCAGTAAAATAGATACAATATATAAGTGGTTGCAATCAATTGTCAAGCACCAACTGGGACTTTTGTGAGGCTCCAACCTCCAGAGCTCCAACTCTGTTTCGCCAAGGCACCAATCTTGGACTTAGGAGCACCAACTCCCGAGGACTTCAATCCTTCTAGTTCCCGAGACACCAGTCCCAAGGACACCTATCCTTTTTACTTCTAAGGCAACAATCCAAAGGACTCCAGTCCTTCTTACTTCTGAGGCATCAACCCCAAGGACTCCAATCCTTCTTACTTCTGAGGCATCAACCCCAAGGACTCCAATCCTTCTTACTTCTGAGGCACCAACCCCAAGGGTTTCAACCCAATCTTGTCAAGGAACATTTGATAGTAATGTTCTGCTCGTAGAACTCCTCATCACTGAGTTCTCTCTGTTTACAACTTCACTATAGTCTCCATGCTACAACATTAATGATAGCCAGTCTTCTCATGAAGGAGTCTTTACAATTCTTCATATTTTCCACATAGAGTCTCCAATAGATGACCTCTGATAATGTCTCCACACAGCTTTAGTGAGTCTACTCATAGCTGCACTAAGCTCTGCATAAGAAAAATTTTCTATTCAAGCATCTATTCTAATGTCATAGTGAATGCTTCAGCGTGTGCTTCTCTGCTGGCTACTTCTCCCCTTCGATTGTCTCCTGTCTTATTGGTCCTTCGACCCTTTTTCTATTCTGTTGCACCCTCTGCTATGTTGCACCCTCTGCTATGGCCTCTATTTTCTCCAACTGTTTCAACAATACAACCACCCACCCATTCAAACAATTATTTGTTTTCTTGTACCTAACATCCCTAGCCTTTGGCTTCCTTTCTCTGTTGGCTCTCCGGCTTCCTCAACGCTTGCTTATCCTATCAGCTTCCTCCTCAGTCACTGTCATTTCCTCTGCACTTGCTTGCTTCTCCAACTTCCTGGCTTTTAGTTTCCACTATCTATTTGAGCGTTCCAATATTCACAAGACACATTCAGCAGGAAGAGAGGTTGTATTACAGAGAAATGTTGCCTATTAAAAGATATCAGAGAGATCCCCTTTTCTTTCAATAACGTTCATATGCAGGACTTCAGTGCTTATGGAGGCTTTCATTTGGAGAGATGGTACCATCAGGACGAGCCCACACGTCACGTTACCATCGTAATCGCAATCGACGTCATTCTACCCTACTAAAATATTGGAACCATTATCATATGCATTTTTGCCTTCACACCGCACGAAAGGCCAACATTCAAATACACAGAAGATATGAGAAAAACCACGAGCAAAGCACTAAGGGTGGATTTCAAAAATATTACTCTCACATCTATAATTGCTTTGGGTCCGCCTTGTATTCGCAATCGGCAGTCGCCAATGGCCGATGGATGTGATATGACATTAAGCCAAATTGAAATGTTGCCTCGGGTCCAGTCTTGCAATCGCAATCGACGCTTGTAGGAGGACAGGGCTTTACAATGTATGTGATACATGACTCCCGATATGACGGATGCAATATTATTATTAAGTCATGTTATAATGTTTAAGCAGTTCTGCATATATGTATCGTAATCGGGGGTTTGGGGTGATGGAACATAGTCGAACCACCGATTAGCATATCGCCAATATATATGTATGTCGCTGTCAGTGGTTTGGCGTGATGACACATAGCCAAACTGTTGATTTACACTATCGCCGATACATATATATATATATATATATATATATATATATATATATATATATATATATATATATATATATATATATATATATATATATATATATATATATATGTCGCTCCAATAGTGTATTCCACTATAGCTCAGTCTTTCGACTCCGATAGTGTATTTGCATATAACTAAGTCTTTTTGCCTCTAATAGTGTAAATGCATGTATATATATGTTTTTGCCATCGATAGTGTTAAATGCATATATAGATGGGTTTTGGCCTCTGATAGCTCCCAATAGTGTAAATGCATTCTTTTCTCCTTCGATAGCTCCCGATGATGTAATCTGTGGCATATATGGCTCCCGATAGCTCATTTGCATGCATATGACCCTTTTGCAGTATACATTGCTCCAATAGCTCTATCTGCTTCCTCCATTGCTCTAATGGCTCTGCTTGCTTCCTCCAATGGCTCTATTTGGCATATATATGTGACAGAAATATATGGCTCCCCTTGTAGCTCCGATAGATCTGTTTTGGCATATATATATATATATATATATATATATATATATATATATATATATATATATATGGCTCCTCCTGTAACTCCTCTTGGTTCTTCTTGGGCATTTATTACATGCAACGCTCCTCTGATATGGCTCCTCTTACTCCAATGTGGCTCCTCTGGCTTGGCAGTGTCTTTCAAAGACCTCCTCTTGTTTGCTCTGATATTCGGCAATAGCTTTGATATGCCTCCTTTTTTAACTTCTTTGTTAAAAGACTCTTGCTTATGACTTGGCTATCCTGATGGCCTTGTTCTTGTCTCTTCATGGATCTGCTTTGCTTCCCCTTGGCTGCATATCATCATATAGTATCTAGAATATTGCCATATTGACATCAATGACAACCTAGGTCAACATGTTTCTCACAGGTACACCCATTCCCAGAAATCATTCACTTCTTCCAAGCTTTCTACATTCCCAGTCAAAGCGCCATAGTCACCACTGACAAGCAAGTTTTATTCACCATCACTGCAGAATCCATTAATCAAATGTTGCAAATCCAACCAAGCCAAAATGAGACCCCACTTTCAATTGAAGGCTTGCTTGAACTATACACTAAGCTATACATACCCAGGAAAGCTCAGATTATTCAAACTTTCATCATTAAAGAGTCTCACACTCCAACAGATAGTCCTCCTTATGCTACCACCATTTTTTTCTGAGAGAGGCAAACAAATTATTACCATGCTCTCTTTCATCTTAGGGTACACCATAGATGAACATGTGGATGAGGTTGTCCTGGCTTTCCTTTCTATATTTTTCCCAAGCAAGCCTCTTGCTATAATATATAACTATGCTTAGTCCATAGTAGACAGAATGCATGAACAATTCATCAGACTACCAAATGAGAGAGTTTTCAAGTACTCTTCAGTTTTGTTTCACATGTTCCTGTACTATCATTCAGACAAGTTCCCAATCAACATTCAGAAGTTAGACACCAAAGGAGATCCACAGTTTTGTTTCACATGTTCCTGTACTATCAGTCAGACAAGTTCCCAATCAACATTCAGAAGTTAGACACCAAAGGAGATCCAAGATCAGTCATCTATTGGACACCATTGATCCAAGAATACTCCCCTGTTTTTCCTATAAATACTTCATTGGTTGATTTGTGCATCCTGTTGTAAACATGCTAACCAATATCTATCAACGCAGGATCAGTTAGGAAATTAAAATGGTTTTACAGTTGGCAAAGAACAGTAAAGTGGGAGACTGGTATTTATACCAACACCACATAGAGATAAGGATATATTGATGCCAACTAACTCCCTACAAACTGCCCAAATACCTCCCCATGAGGTTATTTGCATTAGAGTACTTTAGGCAGATTATAAACTTTGATGAAGTTAACAATCTGGCAACCAAGAAGAAGACTCAATTCAAAATAAAAAACTAATTGGGCCCCTTTATTTGTAATAATAGGGAAGCTAGACCAGAGGCAGATAAGATTCTATAGCAGATGAAATTCAAGAATAATTTTACATGGCAATATGACCCTCATGGAGTCATAAATAAACTTAGGCTCAAAGTTAAATTGGGTCCTTTCATACATCATCCCAAGCCAGACATTAAGAGATTTGCCAACCAGTCTGAATGGTTGGAAAACACTTTGATAGACATGGAAACTATTGTAGTAGATGTGGAAAATACATTGATAGACGTGGAAAAGAATATTGATACTAGTTCCTTTCTGCAGGTTCCAGAACTAGGAGAGAAAATGAATATTCCTCCTCTTTTATAGACTCCAGCAAATGAAGACATAAATGCAAAGAGAACCATGGAAGAAGGTTCTAGTTTAGCCATGGAAACCACATATGAACAATTTGAGATCAATTACAGGAAGAGGCCCAAGCTTAATCCTATAACTGAATAGGAAAACACCATTGACTCAGTGGAAATCACTGACACTGACACAATGGTTGGAAGGAGAAAAGGTCCATGAGCTTCAGAAGAAACACACCAACCCTCTACCTCAAACACCCAACTTATTAAGAGATAGCTCAGTAATGAGGTCTCTTCATTCACCAGGTGTGTGGATAAAGAGAAAGATATTAAGGAGAGGTACAAGGAAATTAAGTTGAGGAATGAGACATTGAAGGCTGAGACTTATGCCCAGTACTTCAAGAAGACACCTACAAATCAAAATAGGTTAATGTTAGCCTTTGACATTAAGACTTGGAAGATGCAAATAACATTCATGCAACCTACAATCCAACATCCAAGGTCATCAATAGACTATAAGAAAATAGATTTTGAAGTCTTGGCCAAGGATGTTCACCCCATTGATCAAACTGAGTTCCATAAGCAATCATGTGAGATGATCTATTCCACCATGACAAATAAAGCTATGACTGTGCACAAACTTGAAGGTTCATTGGATAATATCACTGCACAGTAGAAGCTAGAAAAGGCCTCCTCATAGGGCAAGGACAACAGAATCAAGTCACTGGAAGACTTGGTGATTGAGCTTGGACATGATCCCAATGATGTCAAGGTTGCTGAGAAGTTGATAAAGAAAAACAATGAGGATATTTCTGCTTTGAAGAAGCAACTGAAACCGCCTCATTCAGAGAATCCATAGACAAAAGAGGTCTTAGAAAGCTAAACACATTAGGAGGAAATGACGGACCTTGTTTTACAACTTAATGACCAATTGAAAGAAATGGAGAAGGAGTTGGATAGCTTAATACAACTGAAACAAGCCAGCCTTAAGACTGCCACTACCACTATCATTCCAACAGTCACTACAACAATACCATACACCTTGGCAGCTTCATTGGCTCCTACAACAACAACTCAACCAGGTAATGAGGCAAGAAAATTGGTCAAAGTAATGGAAGACATGTCCATTCAGACCACAGAGATAAATAAGCTTAAAGAAAAGGTAACATGTTTAGAGAACGAAAATAAGCTTGCACAAATTATGCACAAGGAGGAAGTTGAGAAGTCAACCAAGTTGACTGAAAGAATGAAGAGCTTAGAGAATGAACTAACATTGAAGGGGCCACTTGGCCAAGCTAAAGAACAGTTATGGGCCAATATCATTGACTCTGTCAATGTTATTTGGCCATCTGTATAAGTCATATTTGAGCAAAATGACTTAGTCAACAAGGCTACAAAAGCAATACAAAGAGTTAAGGCTGAACTTGGAGACATGCCAGAAGAAGCCACCAGAATAATCCATTTCCTTAACTCAAAAAACAAATATGAATTACAGGAGCTAGACATAGTTGACAGGGTAGCCACAGTACTAGAAGTGAAAAATGTCCTCACCAAGAGGAATTTAATGATGAACTTTGAGGACAAATGCCAAACCATGCAACTAGCTATAGACAGGTTCATGGTAAAGTTTGATGTTTTGAGGTAGAAAGGTTTGCCAAATCCCTTCGTGATAAATGACAAATTTATGCCCTTGGAAGACTACAACAGAAGAATCAGAGAGGTGGCAAAGGATCAGGCAAGTAATTCTTCTATGAAGGGGATGCCTACTGGAAAGGTTCTATATCAGACATTTGAGAAACTATTTTACCTGCAGCATGAGGTAAAACACCTTTTTGTAAATAGACCCACTTTTCCCAAATACACAAAAGTAGATGAAATTTGTAGGAAAATGGTAAATATAAAAGTATGATATGCAGATATTTAGGAGAAGTTGAATGACTTGTTGTAAAAATGCACAGTCAATGTAAAATGGCATAGTAAAAGAAAAATAACATACTAGCCAAATGAAAGAATATTAGGGTAAATATTATCAGTTGAAAGGGGAAACTAGAAAGAACAACCAATGTGAAGACTAACAACAAGGCAGAGAATAAACAACAAAAGATCAAAAGCATAAAGACATCACAACCAAATAAACAGGAACAGCATATAGTAGTTGAACATCTGTCTCTATCTTATTGCATGAAGATATTTATTTTTCCTAGATTAATTCCCAAAGTAGTTTGGGATATTTTGTAAATTATTTTTGTATAAATAATTTATAATTCGAAGTATTGACTGTGGATTACTATATATTTGTAGAGTTGTATTGATATGAACCTAAGCGTTCGCTGTATGATTTTTCAAGTCAAGAAACTGGACTGAGTAATAAAGAGATTGCATTACAAGATTCATGTGTTGAGCTACTTCAATAAAGTATTTTCTTTGTCAAATTGTTATTTTCTTATGTGGTTCACATACTTGCATGTTATCTAAAATTGAATGAATTAACTAGAAATTTATTTCAGAATTTGTTTAAGTACACCCTGTCTTGAACAATTAATCATTTTACTGTTTTCTTCTGATATCTGGATCTAAGAATCCTTAATTTCTCTCCCATCCCGATTGACCTCTTTCACTTCCTTCATAATCTGGTTTAAGGAATCCTTAATTTCTCCTTTGATTCGATTGAAACCACTTCACCATCTACACTTAATATCTGAAATTACTCAGCTATCTTGCCCTGTAAACACTATCTTTAGACCTTGATCCAGTCCTATTTGCTTGACATTTGACCCCATAGCCCAATGATAAAAGACATCCCTCTATCCATCTAAGTACGTGATCCCACCACTAAATCAAAATCAAAACCCAAGTACAATCATAACTAGCCTAAAATAAATTAACTAAACAAAGGTAAATCATAAAGATAGAGCCCTCTCTGAGCATTAGGAAGGCTAGATCCTAATCTCCAAAGTAAGTTTGTAGTTACTTCTATCATTTCTTTCCTAACAACTCTAGAGAAATTTTGGAAGGATAACACCTCCCATACCATAACAAAAAAAAATCAAAATAAACTTTAAATATTAAATTCCCCATTGTTCGCTAAATTACTATAGTAAAAATAAATTATCTATTTACTTTTCATTGGAATGTTACAACTAGTAACATAGCAAATTCCAAATAAACTATTCCCATAAATTTCAAACAAATAATTCAAATTCATAAAATTTTGAAAATTTTGGAAAAAAAAAAATACAGACAAACAAATAAACTCACATCATAAATAACACATCTTCCCAATGCCACTTCTTTCCAAACACTGATCTGACTCTTGGTATTCGTCCAAATATCCATAATGTACTTTTCCTCGAAAGGGTGAAAATAATTTCATAGGTAAATAGTGCAGGGAGGTGAATGCCAATAAAAATCATTATTATAATTAAAAAAAATTAAAAAATGAAAATATTTTTTTTTAATAAAATAGTAAAAAATAATGTGAATTATATTTTATTATTATTATTATTATTTTAAATGAAATAAGAATTTTTAGGGAATTAATAACTTGATATGTTTCACTATTACATCAGATATAACTACAAAATTAATGTCAAATTTATTATTATTATTATTATTTTAATTAAAACAAGAATTTTTAGAGAATTAATGACTTTGAAATATTTGTTTCACCATTACTATTATACCAAATACAGCTATTTCATAAATGTTAATTAAAACACTTTAGCTTACTTAATAAGGAAAATAAATTATTCATCCAACCATTCCTTTAATCTTAATAAAAATTATCATTAATAATATTATTATTTTTAATTTGTAAATTAAATATTTTTACTTCATTATATATAAGTAATATTTACAAATTAAATAATAATTATTAATAATTAAATAATAAATTATTCACTTATATTCTAACACATTTAATTTAAATTAACACTTCTATCTTATTTGCAGAATAAGAAGAATTTTTAGTTTAATTTAAAATCATGAATACCCCGCCTCCATGACACTATTGTGAACTATTATATAAAAAATAAAATAAAAAAATTTAAATCATTCATCACATTTCCAAGATAAAAGCATCTATGGAAAAAATAATGTGCTCACTAGCCCAATGAGGTATCTAGTTCACCACGTGGGATCCATTCGCCACAACTGAATTTTTTTAAAAGGAGTCATTTGTCACAACTGGTAGATTTTAAAGTGGATGATTTATCATAAAAACAATGAGGTAGATTAAGTTAGATGCTAATTAATTAATATGTAAACAAGTAGAAAGAATTAAAAGATTGATTTTAACTATGAATTATTTATCATAAAAATAATGATGTAGATTAAGTTAGATGTTAATTAATTAACATGTAAACAAGTAGACATACTTAAGAAATTCATTTTAATTATGAACCAAGGAGTAAAATGTAAATACTTTATAAGTGTAAAAATAAAAATAAAACAATGTTTATATATATATTATAGCGAAATTGTATTTTTGAATGTATAAATAGATTTAATGACTAAAAAATTTTATAGGACATTTGAATTGTGGAGACTACACAACTCAAATTTTCATGTCTTAATTTTTTTTAAACCATATATAATTAAGTCATAAGACATTATTTTGGGAAGAACTCACCTCACTTGCCACTCTGCATTGCTCAGTACAGTTTGATTCATTGTTAGGTGATTGAAAAAATTTGGGTCATTGGATCCCAGCTTGAACTGACTTCCTTAACTGACCTCTTTTGCCATCAGATAAAGATGTCTGGATAGGTTTCTCTTGTATGGATTTGATTATGGATCTATTATTGGCCAATGTTATGAACTATTTGTCGGGTATGTGCAGACTCCTGCGGCTGTTGTAGGGCCTCTTCTACTCGATGCATTTCAAAACGCGGTTCCCATGGCATCTATTGAGGGCTTCTTGGTGGCCAGCACAACAGAGGTTGTAAGGCCATTCATATGTCTAAGGGTGCTATAGGAGTTCTTCTTAGATACAACATGAGTGTTGGAACTACTACACACCTACGTGCGGACTCTTAGTTAGAGCATGGGAATACATGCAAGATTCCTTCTGCATGCTTTACTCCTTGATTTGCTCCTTCTTTAACTCCGCAACTAGTTAGTTCTTTTGCATGATTTACTCCCTGATTTGTTCCTTATTTCACTCTGCAACTGGCCAGTTCTCTCCGGAACTTGTTGTAGGTGTTGAGTCTTCTCATTGATCACCACTATGGTGCATTACCTTGGGATCTTCACCCAGTAATGCTATATCATGAGCATTGTAATCTATTTTCTAATGAATCATTCTTTTTTTCTTTCGATTTTCTTTTAATGTTTTTGCTCTGCAAAGCTGTGTGTTCAACCTTTACTAGCTAGATTCATCTGTGCAAGTTTTCTAACACATTTACATGGTATCAGAGCCCATAGGTTGCTAGATAAAAGGCACACCAGTACTTTATTTTGCAGGTATTTCAGCATGGAGATCGAAGATCGACAGAAAAATGGAGTTTCCCAAAGAATCAATCTTAACATCGTACAAATATCACGAATGGAAGGACCAAATGGCTCGATACCTTTATCATAAAGGGTTGTACAGGATTCCCAGGCTACAGAAGTGGAACCCACTTCAGCCATAGAGAAATCCAAGTACCTCAACCGTATGGATGAGGCCCATGGATCCATATGCATGTGCATCTCTCCAGAGTTGCAGTTTCATCTATCTGCCTGCAATACTCCCAATGAGATTTGGACAAAAGTTGAAGAACTCTACGAGAAACAGGATGAGATGAAAGGACATCTGCTCGAAGTGGAGCTGCTGTCATTAGATCCACGGAACTATGACATAATTCAAGATTTCGTCACCAAATATAATGATCTATTGTTGTAACTCAAGGGTTGTGGAATTGACAAATCCAAGGAGGAGAGTCACCAAATTCTCTCTATTATGTCAAAGCTTGGACCGGAATACTCCGTCTTTGTGTCTACATTTCATTCAGTAAGGCTTGCAACAGGTAAATCCTACACTATGCCTTCTCTCAAAGAATTCATGGAGTCCCTTACTTTTGAGCAAGATAAACTCATTGGCATGGGGAAAATCAAACCTCCAATAGCGCATGCACTTGCTGTACATAATGGAAACCACAATAAAAATCACAGATCTGATTCAAATAAAAAAAATCAGTAGCAAAAAGACAAGGGAAACGCGCATTCCCATCCAAAGAAGGAAGGGTACACCATGACTCCTCCGGCGCAAGAAATGAGAAAGGGAAGAAAGGAAACAGATGCACCTACTGTCAAAGAGGATTCCATCCATAATCCTCTTGCATGAAGAAACAAATTGACCAAATGGCAGAAATCCTTCAGAAGCACAACCTTGGGGACCACATCCCTCATGGTACTAAGAAGAAAACTGAGGATCCACCACACGGGAAAGGTAACGATTTTCATTCTTTAGTTGCAATTAATTCTTCTCGTGATGCATGGATTATAGATTCTGGTGCATCACATCATATGGTTGCTGCAAAGGAAGTCTATTCCTCTTTGGATGCATGAAAAGGACCTTCCATCCTCATGGGAGATGACTCACCTATTGAGGTCATCGGAAAAAGTAGAGTGGAACTTTTACATGGAAGCTTTGAAGATGTGCTTCATGTTCCAAAACTTTCAGTAAACCTACTTTCAGTTTATCAGATCACTCATTCCGGCATCGGAAAGAGAGTGGAATTCACTCCAGATGCAGTGAACATATATCACCTACATAGTAGCTCCAAAATTGCAACCAGTGAGGTAAACAATGGAGCCAAACTGTATACAATTTCTAAATTTATTGAATCTGAATCCTCCTTATTGCTTACACATGCTGATGATAGTAGTAAGCTTTGGCATGAGAGGTTTGGTCGCTTAAATTACAGGTATATGCAGCAACTAAGCAAGCATGAGATGGTGGAAGGCTTGCCAAATATCATTTTCTCCAAAGGAGTTTGTGAAGGGTGTGTCCTTGGCAAACATCCTAGAGAAAAGTTTGACACCGGCAAGACTCACAGAGCATCCTCTCCTTTAGATCTGATCCATAGTGATCTCATGGGGCCTTTTCCTCATCCTTCCATTAACAAAGCAAGATATGTGTTTACATTTATTGATGATTTCTCACGGTATACTTGGGTGTATCTTCTCAGGGCCAAATTTGAAGCTTTTGTGCCCTTTGAAGATTTCAAAGCACTAGTTGAGACACAGTCAGAGAGAAAGATCAAAGCCCTCCATACAGACAATGGGGGGGGATATCTTAACACAACACTTCGAAACCTTTGCCTTCAGTTCAGCATACAGTTGCAGTACACAGTTCCATACACTCCACAGCAGAACGAAGTTGCTGAGAGAAAGAACCAATCTCTCAAAGAGATGGCTTCCTGCATGTTGCATGCTAAGTCATTGCTTCATAAGCTATGGGCTGAAGCACTTAATTGTGCTAAATACATCTAGAACAGATCTCCTCATAGGTCTGTCAAGGATTAGACCCCCTTTGAGGCTTGGAGCGGCACTAAACCAGAGGTCACCCACTTCCGTGTTTTCGGCTCCCGGGCATGGGCCAAGATCCCCTCTGAAAAGAGGAAAGCTCTTGATCCACAGAGCATTGAGTGCATCTTTGTTGGATACCTTGATGGTGTTAAGGAATACCGACTCCTGATTTCCTCTACGGACAAGCTCATCATTGAGCGAAGTGTCAAATTTGAGGAAAGTCTCTCGCATGCACCTCAATTGCCGCATGCAGACACCTTTTGTCTACCTCATGTCTGAGATGATGACTCAGTACACTCAGATGCATATACAGAGCATGCAGATGTCGCGGAAGAGCATGCAGATGCAGAGACAGAGTCTTCAAATACAAATCCAGTGCATGCATATGATGATCCACATCTAAGCCCAGATCAGGCTTCCAACAGTGAATCAAATTCCCCTGTCATAAATCAGAGAACAAGGAGTTTACATGAGATATATGCACAAGACCACCCAGCTGCTATAAATGGTCTTGTGGGGGATACTTCTGATCTATAGAGGACTAGCTCAGAGTTTATTGAGCCTCCTCTTGCCCTCACTACCACTGAACCATCGCCATCCTGGCATTATCATTTGGTTCATTCTTCTGATCCACAGTCTTATGCTGAGGCTGTTGGGCATCCATCTTGGGAGTCTGCCATGGAGGATGAGTATAACTCCCTCCTCGAGAACCAGACCTGGGATCTGGTCCCCCTTCCTTCAGGAAGGAAACTTGTCCGATGCAAATGGGTCTCTAGGACCAAGAGTGCTGCAGATGGGCAAATTACCAGACAAAAAGCTAGGCTAGTAGCCAAAGGCTTCCAACAAGTGCATGGCATTGATTATGATGAGACCTTTGCTCCAATAGCAAAGATGGATTCCATACACCTTGCACTTGCCATTGCGGCTGCCGAGGGGTGGGAAGTACATTAGATGGATGTAAAGAATGCCTTTCTTCATGGAGACCTATCTGAGGAGATCTACATGGAGCAG
The DNA here is from genome assembly GCA_031772625.1 of Pinus tabuliformis. Taxonomy (NCBI): domain Eukaryota; kingdom Viridiplantae; phylum Streptophyta; class Pinopsida; order Pinales; family Pinaceae; genus Pinus; species Pinus tabuliformis. The sequence continues at coordinate 1,530,403,040 of CM062817.1, read as the reverse complement.
CCACATGGTTTCATTTAGGATTCATCTTTGTTCTGTAGACTGAAGAAATCTCTCTACGGCCTTAAGCAGGCCCTGAGAGCTTGGTGTGCGAAGATGGATTCTTTTCTCTTATCACAAAACTTTGAAAGATGTAAGTCTGATCCGCATTTTTACATGCTCGGGACACATGATTCTCTTCTTATCTTAGTTTTGTATGTGGATGATCTCCTGATCACCAGTAGCTCGGCTTCAGCCATTGCTACAGTCAAGAGGGCCTTGCATGATAGGTTCTTGATGATGTACATGGGTCCATTACACTTCTTTCTTGGTCTTGAGATCAGCCAGGATGCCACAGGAATCAAACTCTCTTAGGCTAAGTATGCACGGGATCTCCTCGAGAGATTTCGCATGACTGACTGCAAGCCAGCACCGACTCCTTTTCTGTTTAGGGTCCGCCTTGAGGATGGAGATGACAGTCCATTACTTGATAGTACTCTCTACCGACAACTAGTAGGGAGCTTATTGTACCTCACCCACTCCAGACCAGATCTCTCATATGCAGTAGGGGTAGTTTCCATATACATGCAGGAGCCGTATGAGCTACACTAGAATGTTGCCAAGCGCATCCTCCGATATGTGTAGGGCACCATCACCTTCGGGATTCACTATGCAACAAGCACTACATTGAATCTCCTTGGCTTCACAGATTCTGATTGGGTGGGAGACAACGTTGATCGCAAGACCACCTCTGGATATTCACTTAGTCTAAGATCTGGCCCTATCTGTTGGTCGAGTAGGAAGCAGGCTGCTATTGCTCTCTCTTCAGCTGAGGCCGAGTACAGAGGAGTAGTCAACATCACTATTCAGGCTTTATGGCTACAACACTTTCTCACTGAGTTGGGCGTCTAGTTCCACTAGCCCATTGTCATCTGGTGTGACAACTAGAGCACTCTAAAATTTTGCAGGGTTCCAGTACAGCGGCAGCGGACAAAGCACATAGAGATCCATATGCACTACATCACAGACTTAGTACATGATCGGGTCATTGATTTTCAATTCTGTCCTTCAGCAGAACAGATTGCAGACATCTTCACCAAGACATTCACTGAGCAGAAGTTTCGCTCTCTGCGTGATCATCTTGGAGTGAAGGACACAGTTGCTTAGCAATTGTCTTTTCTTCCTCTTTTCTTTTAATTACATTGTATTTTGAAGGGGGGTTTTTCCCACGAGGTTTTCCATCTTTCCTCAATTTTAGTACAAGTTGCATTGTATTTTGGGTGACCTTTGGCCTTAGTTTCCAGGGCACATTTCTATTTTTCCCCATCATGGTGTTCAGGGGGGGTGTTGGAACTACTACACACCTACATGCGGACTCTTAGTTAGAGCATGGGAATACATGCAATATTCCTTTTGCATGATCTACTCCTTGATTTTCTCCTTCTTTAACTCCGCAACTGGTTATTTCTTCTGCATGATTTACTCCCTGGTTTGTTCCTTCTTTCACTCCGCAACTGGCTAGTTCTCTCTGGAACTTGATGTAGGTGTTGAGTATTCTCATTGATCACCACTATGGTGCATTACCTTGGGATCTTCACCTAGTAATGCTATATAATGAGCATTGTAACCTATTTTCTAATGAATCAGTCTTTTGTTCTTTCGATTTTCGTTTAGTGTTTTTGCTCTGCAAAGTTGTGTGTTCAACCTTTACTAGCTAGATTCATCTGTGCAGGTTTTCTAACACATTTACAATGAGCATGGCTCCTTTTTTTCAATTCCCTACCATAACGATAGGCGCACAACTCAAGTTTTAATTGGAACATCCAAATAACTATGAAATCTTGTCTCTCATATTCAACAGGTTTGGTGATTCAACTTATTTTTTGTTCTTTTTGATCATGTGAGTACACACTTTAGTAGTTTCATCACTGTAAAATCGTTTAATGCTATGACCATCTATCAATCATTCAAGAGAATAATATTGTTGTGTATGAGAAAGTAAGCATTTTGTGAGTAATATAAACTGACTTTTTCTCCCTCATTTAATGTTCTTATGCATATAGTAATAGCACCAACAGGTTTTCCAGGTTAACAAGTGCATAATTGCAGGGAGGAATTTGTACATATCCATGTTTCTGGTGACTCTCTCTGGGCCATGCAAGTCTCAGTGATTTTGATTGAAATTTGGTAGGTCGTCCCTCTAGTCATGTGTCTCTTCATTCACTGCACTTTTTATTAGTCATGTGGTCTCTTCGTTCACTACACTTTTTATTTTTTCAGAAAGAAAAGCTAAATTGTATTATAATGAGTCTGTATAATAGAGCATTCATACAAAAATATGAGGAATATAATCCATAGGATGAGTCTGAACAGAGCCTATAGCCTAGACATAATAGCAGACCTCCCCAGCACCAGCTGGGACCAAAAATCGAAGATAGTTTAGGACATAAAACAGATACAAACATATGCCACGACAGATCTTGACAACATAAACAGATATAAACATATATGAGGATGAATCTAAAGAGATAGGACAAAATAAAGGCATAGAAGAAGCCAAAAAAAAGGGGAGTCAGAATCCTGGGATACGAAAGTCCTGTATGATATAGGATTCCATACCAACAGAAATCTTCAAGGACCATGCACCAGTTTCCATAAGGAGCACCTCCTTAGATATGCAATCCGCTCTCAGGTTCAAAACTCTGTAGATATGATGGATTGTAGACCCCTGCAAACATCTCCAAAAAAACATAATTTGATCCATCCACACAGAGAGGTGAAGGTAGTCGACAAAACCTTTTCCATTTACATGATCCACCATTGTTTTGGAGTCCCCATAAACAGATATGGTCTTGATGTCAAGAAAACAACAGAAAGCGAGGAGAGCCGCAAGGGCCTTAGCCTCTGCCAGGCTATTTGTGCCCACACCTGCATTCCAAGAGAGATAGTATTGAAGATTCTTGTCCATTTGAATGAACACACCTGCTCCACATGAGTTTTGTTGGGATGCGTCATCGAAAAAGGCCCTCGGGGACCTCAACGAAGGAGATACCTGCACATTTCTATTGATAGCACTAGGTTTTGAAAGGATTTTGGGAATAGAATCATAGATGAGAATTATCCTTTGACAAATATCCTTCAGAGGTTCCTTTGCATCGTTAAAAAGTTTGTTATTTCTCCATCTCTAGGCACACCATAAGACAATTAAAATGATCGGTCTCAACAATTCTTTTTATCGGCTCCACCATATAAAAGCTTCTTGAGAAGAGGCATGAGAGACCAGAGGGAAGCCATAAAGACTTGCCAAAACTTGCCATATCTCCAAGAGGGAGTTGCATTTGAAGAACATGTGAAAATTTGTTTCTTCGGCTGATTCGCACATACAGCATCTACTCGGCCCATGCCACTGCCTCTTCATCAAATTCTCCCAAGATAAATTTTTATTATAAAACAACAGCCATGAAAAATATATCATTTTGGTAGAGCAACCCGATTTCCAGAAAGCCATTGGGAAAATAGATGAGAGAGCAGGCATCATACTGATCATAAGAGCATAAATATCCTTTACACACAACTGAGAATTTGCAGATGGCATATTCCACACCAAATAATCCTGTGGCCTAGATTGGAAGAAACCATAGTTTCTCATAGAATTCCAGACAGGTGTCCAAAGGCATTTTATGGACTGCGGAAGGCCAATGTCATCAGCGGATTTCCAGATAGGAAGCGGGCCATGCCATCCCGCGATCAATTTATCCCATGTAAAAAATCCTTTGCAGTGAAGGAACAGTAAGATCCTTTCAGGAATAGAAATGCATTCACGTCCAGACATAATGGCATCTACTCCGATAAGAATTCTACTACCCGACTGAAGACACCATTTCAAATGTTTTAAGAAAAATTTCTCCAGCTTTCGAAAGCTGAGCCATATGGCAGATTCGTATTTTGTTCCAATCCTCCCCAAACGAAACCAATATTCTAGGCCTTTACCTTGCATATATTTCATTTTGATGATGTTGCTCCATGGTCCCTGACCGAAGATGCCCCTCCACAAAGATTTTCATAGGAGCGCCTTTCCAAAGGTCCTCGAGTCCAGCAAACCCCAACCACCTACAGATTTCGGTCTCGAAATTTTATCCAAAGTAGTGAGGTGGTATATTCCTTTAGTTATGTTGCCGCCCCAAATAAAATTGGCAGAGATCTTATTCATTTTCTGAACAATGCTAGCCGGGAGGAAAAAAATATGGGCCCAGTAGACAACAAGTTGCGAGAGGACTGCCCTAGTTAAGACGATTCTTCCAGCCAAAGATAAACATCTCTATTGCCAAGAAGATATCCTTTTATAAAACCTGTCAATGAGCCATCTCCAATGATCCTTTGAGTAACCCTTTGCCTTCAGTTGAAAACCAAGATATTTGACTCCATCCTTTATAGATCTTAGACCGACGCCAAACAACAACGAAATCCATTCCACTACTTCCATATTGACTTCATTATGATAGAGGATGGATTTGGATTTGTTTATTTGAAGACTGGTGGCACGTTGAAATCTATCTAAGATTTCATTTAGGCAAGTCCACGTAACCCTGCATAACATTGCAAAGATTAGCACATCATCAACAAATAAATTGTGCGAAATGAAGTTGTTCCTGCATATCCTCACAGGTTTGCACGTTTTTTCTGTGACAGCCTTATTTATGTGAAGGCTCAAAGAGTTCATCACCAGGATGAACAGCAGCGGCGATAGTGGGCAACCTTGGCGCAACCCTCTTTCTGCTGAGAAAAAGGGGGTCGGGATTCCATTAATAATGACTGCATAATTCACGTCCTCAATACAAGCCATGATCCAATTTATGACCTTCGATTTCAAGCCAATCTTTGCTAACAAACATCTGATAAAACCCCAGTCTACACAGTCGTAAGCTCTTTGCAGATCAATTTTTAAAATAGCTACTTCTGTTCTATTTGAGAGCATGGAGAACAGGCTTTCCTGGGTGATGGCAGCTGCATCCATTATATTTCCCCTTTTAAAAAAGCATGATGATCTTTTGTTAAGAAAGTGGCTAAAGTCACTTTGATCCTCTCTGCTATAATTTTTGTGATGATCTTAAAGGATATGTTGCACAAAGAGATCGACCTAAAATCCTTAAAAGAGTCTGCCTTCGATTTCTTTGGGATGAGAGATATCAACATGGAAGAAATAATGTGATGGACGCTGCCCGACATTCTTGTTGCTTCGACCATCCTTAAGAGATCTGATTTGATGATGTCGAAGAAATGGAGGAAGAATTCTATTGTCTATCCATCCGGGCCAGGACATTTATCCTTCTTAAAATCCTTCATAACTCCATATAGCTCCTCTTCTGTTATGGCTCGGAACAGAACTTCATTTTCTTCATCATTAAAAATTTGGGGGAACAGATCGATACCCCATAGGATGTCTTGAAAACTACTATATTCCTTTTTTTTATATTGGTCCTTAAAATGTCTCACCGCCTCCTTTGAGATTTCTTGTTGAGAGAAAAGAAAATCCCCTTGTCCATTACTGATTTTCCAAATAGCATTTATCTCCCGTCTGACACTAGCATACCTATGAAAAAAATTAGTATTCCTGTCACCATCTTTGAGCCATAATGTTCGGCTCTTGAGCCTCCATGAGGCTTCCTCCTCCTTTAATATGTGTTGTTTCTTCCTTTCCAATTCATTTAATCTGCTTCTCGTGCTGAAAGAGACCGAATCGGCTTTCAAGAACTTAGAGATATCATCCAATTCCTTCTGGATTTCGTTTAGGGCCAGCCTGTTCGCTTGTTTCTTATTACATTGCCATGCCTTAACCACTTTTCTCATAGCAGACATTTTATCTCTGAAGGTCATGAAAGGAGGAAAAGAGCAGTTTGCAGATAGATCCTGCCATGCTTTAGTTATTTCTTCATTGAAAGCCAGGTCCTCGAGACATGTTCTATTGAATTTAAAGGGGTAACCATACTTGACATCCTTTTCCCTCCAGCTGAGGGAAATTGGTTTATCATTGGAGATAAAGACATTTTCGATGGTCAAGACAGGCATGCGCATGTTATCGATGATACTGTTATGAATGATAAACCTGTCAATCCTTTTTGTTATGTAGGCCCCCTCAAGTCTTCCATTATCCCATGTGGGCATTAATTTAGATGGAGCCACATCAACAACGTTCCTGTGGAGGAATTCAAACTTAATTCAGTCTAAAATTGGATCATGCCTCCTGCTTATACCCCACCGCTCTTCCGAACTTAGAGTGATATTCAAATCACCTGCAATCATTAAAGAGTCAATATCAAAGATCCCTGAAACAAAAAAAAAAATTCCCAAAAAAGAGACTTGTTTTTATAAGGAGCATAGATGTTCAAAATGTTGATGGGACTCGGCTGACCCCTAATGACTGCAGAGATGAGGATTCCTGCAAAACATTTATAGGCTTTGGCTTTTATCCAAGAAGGATCCCACATGACCGCTAGCCCTCCCGAAAGTCCCTTGGCTTCCGAGGCTACCATGAACCATGAGGGAAACATTTTTCTGAAGTATGAAATGGACTCTTGCTTACTGTGCATAGTTTCCTGTACAAGAATGATCTTAGGCTTGGCGAAAAAGAAAAAATCTTTGAGCGCCAAGAATTTGAGGTCTGCTCCCAGACCTCGAATATTCATCGATATGATAAAAGTCATGGGGGAAATACACCAGCCGAGCTAGCTCTAAGAGGTTGTTTTTCAGAAATGTCGAAAATGGGGACATCCACCAGAGACAAATTCCTTATACCTCCGTCATCAGCTTTTGATCTCCCAAGAAAATGTCTGCTCCCACCTTTGTTTTTCTTCCTGACAGTTATATTCCTTGCAGAGTTTGGGCTGATGAGCGGGGGGGAAGGGAAACGTGGTTTATGGATGGTTAAGGGTTCGAGCTCGAGAGATTTTTTGTTGAGAAGGAAATCTAGGTCGCTGTCATATACATTTACAGGAGATGAGGTTGGGGAGTTTAAAGGGGTGGCTATAATCATAGGTGCCTTTCCTTTCCTGGATGATTGGATGGAGTCAGACAAGAAAACAGAGGGAGAGGATGGGGAATTTAAAGGGGTGGCGGATGTCAACTGCTTTTTTCCCTTTCCGGAAGAGCGATGGGGTTTATCAGGAGACGGCGTAGTCGATGAGATATGAATGGTCTGAGATCCCACTATGAAGTTCGTGGGTTTTGGAACCGATGGAGGAGGAGGGATTGCTTTTCCATTTGAAGGTTCCGGTGGGGGGTGGCACAGAAAAGATCGAAACTCTTTGTCAGTAGTTGAAACTGGAATGGGAGATGACGACTTGGAGCCAGCGCGCTTGGAGCAATCCTGTGAGTGAAACTGCGGGGATAAATTGGATTTTATTTCCGGGTTCTTATCCCGCGCAACCTCCAGATCAGTCGGGGACCAGCTGGACAACGGGGATAGCTTCCCTTCTACAGAGGAAAGGGGGGATGCCACCCTGGACTTTTCACGAAAGACCCTTCTTCTGTATGTCGGGCGCCGAGGACAATTCTTGATGAGGTGTCCAGTCTTGTGGCAAGCGGAACACCTGAAAGGAATTCCCCAGAAATCAAGCCTTTGCTTTATTTTTAGGTTCCTCCAGGCGATCTCTATGTGGTCCGGGAATCCGCCCCTATAGGCCTTTTCAATAAGAATCCATGCAATGCGTTTGTCCTTTTCCCCCAGACACCATGGATCAACGTAAACAAATCTCCCAATAGAATTACCTATCTCTGTTAAAGTCTCCCTAGACTAGAACTCCAGGGGCAGATTTGGGAGCTTGACCCAGATTAAGTTGTTTGAGGGAGTATTTCTCAATGGGTTATATCCTAAATACCATCTGTGGAGGACAAGGAAACTTCTTCCATAAACCCAAGGGAGGTTCTGGATAACCTCAGCATCACCTGCCTTTAAGAAATGGAAGCAGAACCATTCCTTCATAAGCTTTGATACAATGGGGAAATATCCAATCACCGGCTTCCACTGAGCCTCCAACCATTTTCTCATCGCAGAATCATCCATTTCTGTGAAATGCCATCTGCCCACCAGTGCAAGGTTATGGAGGCTATCTATCCGTTCAGTTAGGTGAACACTGTCTAATTTTAGCGCTGCAGGTGGGGGGGTGGTTTTAACAGGGACCCGAGCACTGTTATATCTTTTCTCTTCTACGTGCAATTCCTTATGGAGCTTGGCTCGGTCCCTGTCATCCACATGTCTTGTTGATTGTAATACCACTTCGTCCAGCGTGGATTTCCACCCCCCCTCAGTGTTATCACCACCCCATGCTTTCTCAGCCTGAATGGTAGCACGTATCATGGCCTCCGTGGCTGACACGTCAGACCCTCCCTCCATGCGCTACCAGCTCACAACTCTGAGCACTACCAGAGAAAATTGTCCTAAAAAGATTATCAAATCTAGAATTTAGCCCGAAAATTAATGAACATCAATCCGGCTTAGAAAGGAAATCCCGATAAAGGATGGCCAAATCGGAGGGAGATAAGATCCTTCTGTCAGAAGCCTGACACAATCGACAGATCGGATGGGAAAGTTTTAAATAGCTCAGGAATAGAATAATCTCCTTTTGGGGATGAAAGCTAGGATATGGATTGCCAAATCAGGTTTGTACCAAAACATTTAATATTCATCTGGCATGACCCTGAATATATCACCTGGACCGAGTAAGGCTGGAGAGATGATAGAGACCCATCTGTCAGAGGACACACTGACCAAGGATTGGCTCGAAGGATAAAAAAGGGAACAACTGTCCTTGGGTCCTGAACGGTCAAGGACCCATAACTACCATCCTTTTTGAAAATGAAAACCAGAAAAGGCAATAAAACCACAGTCCTGAAGAAAACCAGTCCCGAAAGTGGTTTTCAGAACGTAAACAGTGGTGATGGACAGAGAAATGGAGACTACCCTTTATCCTGTTATCACCCAAGGCAATAGACTCTGAAGACTTCTGAGACAGGAAAATTAACTAGAAGAGGGTTCATGACAGATTATACAACAACAGTAAATTTGGAATATGCACCACCAAGCTCCTATTTTGATTCGGAAGTCTGAACAGGGTTTATAAAACACTATAGACTGCTTTAATTTGTGAAAAAACCGAAACATTCTGTTATATCCAGACTTTTAAGGCATGAAAACACCTGAATTATGTTTATCTCTCCGTCATATATCCTTTTCCATATCCAGTTATGGAGTATCATCAGGATAATAACAAAACCATTCTCATAACTCGACTATGAGTGCCTAAAAAATTTCCAAACTATATACCTTAAAAAAACCACAGAAACTTAAAAGAAACTGAAAGAAAGAACTAAGTACAATATTCCGGAAGTCAGATATGGCTGTATTACTGACCTCAAACCCAGCTGAAAGCAGAGTGGAGAGCAGTATTTAGCCCTAGTAGAAACCAAACTAGAGTCCCGCGCGAGAAGGCCCCGGGAAAAAGAAAAAGACAGCACTTGAAAGCTCCAGGGTGAATACAGAGCTTGCTATGTTCCAGGACAAACAGAGAAAGCTGGCTAGAAGCCCCGGGAGAAAGAAAAAGATAGCACTTGAAAGCTCCAGGGTGAAAACAACGTTTGCTATGTTCCGGGACAAACAAAGAAAGCTGGCCAGAAATGAAACCTTATTTGCTGTGCAAAGGTTAAATTTTGTAAGCTTGGAACCTTACAGATGGAATGGGAATGGACGACGAAGCTGCATGGAGAGGTGAGGTGGCTAGCAGATGCGCATGAAACGTGCATGCGAACCTTATAAAAATCCCCGGGAAGGAACGAGACGTGTCTAAAAAACGGACCTATCCACGCCTACTCCTCTCGCACTGATTGGCTTCGAGACTGTGTCCATGGCGGCAGCGCGCGACCTGGTTGGTTGCTACTTGGCCTGCTCCTCCACTCCGCTTCATAATTAAATTAATACCAAACACTATGGCATTTGAATGTCTAATGAAGTGAAATAAGAAAACTACATTAAACTACGATGAAGCTAAATTATAAATTTGAAATTATTGAAATTAATAATTCCCTTTCTGAATTTGAACATGTTTTATTAGTTGTTAGAAAATTTTATGACGTGTGCTTATCCTCCTAGTTCTATAGAAGAAAACTAAATTTAGTTACTGTGAAATTAATCGAGGGTGACTATTCAATGGTTCAACAAAATGATTACAATGGCCATGAAATAGATGGGTAAGATGAAGTGTTATGAGATATTAACTTAGGGGAATGAATGTGAACAATGCGATCAAAAATATTATGGTAAAAGCTCTTACTCCCAAAGCTCGACTACATGCAATATTGATATTTGGCATAGTGGCTCCATTGTAGATTTGCTCTACATCTGCATCTTCAACCCCTTTAAGAGGATAAGCTTCTTGCAAGGGAGAAGAATCTCTATGAGGAAGTCAAGGTAGTTTCTCCCATTTCTTGTTCCATTTAGGTTTTAGGCTTTTTATAAGTTGTATACATTGCCTCCAAGTTATAATGCAACATTTGAATGCCCAAAATAATTTTTATTGATGGATTTTTCAGATAGTTGTGTGGCTAAAATAATTATTTGTATGCTTTCCATGATAGAGTTCTCTGTTTTAGGATTTTTTTCATCCATATTAAATGGGATAGAAAGGCTTAGTATACCTCAAATGTTTTATGAAAGAAGCATATAATTAAAAGTTTTCTAAAATATCTTTGACAAACATTCTGTAACTCATGCACCTTTTTAGAATTGAGAATTTGTTTTTTGGTGTTTTGATATTATTTCATCAGTCGAGCTTTTAGAGCCGCTACACCTATCTGAGGTCATACATTGTGTCGTTATATATGCATAATCAAGAGGCTAGAAAGATTGATCAGGAGAAAAAATTGTCATTGCGGCAGAATGAAAAAGTCAAAAGGGGAAAATGTGAGAAAGATTCATAGGATGGAAGCATCAATTAAAAGACTACAGTTGCTAATAATGGTTTCATGTCACGCAATAACTTCGAATTCAACAATTATAGAATTAAGAGACAATGAATTGTGCCCACAACTTCAAGAATTATCTGAACGGTAGAAAATCCTCACTTTATCTTTCCTAGATATTTTTCATATTTTGTGTGGATTCCAATATTTACCGACTCATGAAGAAGTGTCCTGAAATGCATATTTTGTGAACAAGAATGAACAAACCAATAATATTTTAAGCTCTTTCACACTATATAAGGTCTTAACAAACAATTCAACGAGACACATTATGCCAGGGAATCTTAACATTCGAGAACAATTTTCAAGTTCTAAATCAAGATTCCAATCTGCAAAATTTCAAGTGACACTTCCTGCAGTTATGGTCAGTTCCTGTGTTGATGTTCAAGTACATCAGGGTATTTCTTAGAGCCTTTGTATGCTAAGGAGGGGCTTACATTTTCATATCTCACAAAATCCCCTTTCACTTAGTTCAATATGCAAAGTTGGAAAGGTCTTTTCTCCCTTTTCAATTTGTGGCAAAACCTGCTTCGAGTCATCTTTTCATCTATCCAAGACTTGACACATAGGTTGAGCAAGTTAGCAAGATCCCAAATCTCATTCACATCCTCAAGTTTCCACCTATGTATCCATACTAGAGTTGTGGGCAATGATACTAAGTAAATGAATGCTTCACTTACCTATCTTAAGATTATCAAAAGAAACAAATGGCAGGACACTATCCTATGCTGATGTATTGGCCTATGTCATATGCTACGACCAACCTGACCAAGATCCAGTTATTGGTCCCATTCCCATCTTGGTCATAGATTAATACATTTTTAAATAATGAATTTATATGCATAATATATGAATACTAGGGGTGTCACAAACTTGCTAATATTACTTGTTGCATAGTTTTAGTATTGTGACCGAGTGTCACAAGCATATATTTTGGTTACAGAAATATTTGTCATGTTAGCTTGATGCACTAATACTTATCATAGCAATACAACAAAACAATGTAAGAAGAATGGACTTCAACCACTCATGTGCACAAGATTAGTAGTCACAGTAGTTGATATTCCCTGCCTTTTTCTTCCTCTTCCCAAGATTTTGTGCACCACATAATTTAGAGAATATGAAAATATGGAAGAAAAAGTGTTTGTATTCCTTTAGCTAGATTATTTATACTTCTCCCTAGGATTCTAAAGGGTTTGATTTGTTGTTGTTTGTATCCATTTTCATGTTCTTCTCTTGCAAGATTTTATTCAATTAATGAAAGTTGGAATTGACTTGTTGTCCAATATTATCACACCAAAGGATAAATTCAGTGTGCCTTTAGAAGAGAAAATAAATACCCAAGTTAGAAGAGTCTACCTTTATTTAGAAGTCCAATGTTTGCATTCATTAGAATTGAGCCCAACTCCTCATCAAAGTCCACCTTCATCATAATTGAATATGATTCTTCATTGGAGTCAACTTTCATAGGAAGTCTACATCCTGAAGACTCCAACCATGACTTGAGGCATAAACCTGAATAGTTAGTCCCTCTATGATGAGGAAAGTGCATAAGAGTTATGGAATAGAAATTTAGTCTACCTTCAGAAGATAAAATAAATAGAAAACGATTTAGTAGAAGTATTTGGAAAACTATGACTTGTTCACAGTTTGACTCATGCTCAACTCCTACAGGTGGTCATGTTGGACTTGACACTAAGTGAAATGAAAGACTAGGGATGCATTTTGGAAGACTTATTTTTGACTTCTCATCAAGGGTTACTTCCATAGAAAGTTTTCATCTTGAAGACTCTGACCATGAGTCACATAAACTTGAATGATTAGCCAATCTGTGATGAGGAGTACAGAAGTCCAATCACGAGGAAAGTGCATAAGATTTAACACAAGAGAAACTTAGTCTGCCTTCAGAAGAGAAAATAAGTAGAAAAGTATTCTATAGAAGTCCCTCATGAAGTCTGACATGGTCAGAGTTAGACTCCACAACTAGTGAACCAAGAAGATCATAAATGAATTATGGATGATTCCTCAGGGGAGATCCTTCATGCCAACATGCAATCAATTCATCAATGAGTTAGGGACAATGCATAGATAAATCCGAAGATTAACAGACTCAAAAGGCAATGGAAGGAAGCCAAAGATTGGAAGGTTAAGCAAACCCTTTCTAAGAGTTGAATAAAATCCAACAAAATTCCCAAGCGCTAGATGGAAAAGTATAATGTTGTTTACATAAGTTGAGAAAGCATATAACTAACTCAGAAACAACTTGGTCAAAGGATAATGCAACTTCTAGGAGGAACCTTGAACCATCTAGAGTTTTGCATGATACTTTGCTTCACCCTAAGCAATACGCCCACCTTTTGTTATAAATACTAAAAATCTACATGAAGAGAGCTAATCTGGAGGTAGGGGTTGATTGTTAAGTCTTTTGATAGTCTTGCTGCATGTAGGGATAGTCACGTAGTTAAATTTTAGTTCTTCTTGTTCTAATGATTATCATCATTTTCTCCTTGTCTTTTAAGTAGAGTAAAAGTTATAACTTATCAACAAACAATTTCTAGCAGTTTCTAGCTTTTTCATCTAGGTTGGATGACAACTTCATCATATTTCCATTTCCTTGATCAATCTGTGTTGGAGCTTGAGCACATGTGTGAATCTTAGAAGCCTCTTTTCATGGAGTTTTGGATGTGGGGTACAAGCACCCAGGATTTACATGCTTTCTAGACGAGGCTAATTGTTTAACCAGGCTCTTGATATATTCTCCATAACGATTTGGTTCCTTGAGGCCACAACCTAAGCCATTTTTGGTACCAACTCAATATACTTGTGTATTTTTATAAGTAATGAAGAACTTGTTGACATGGAAACGTCGGGAAGAGAGAACTTAAAAAGGTTATTAATTGCATTTGTAAATTTCCATTTATAGTCCGAGATAGCCTATTTTATGTTTATGATTCTCATTATGATTCCTATAGGAAGTGAATGAATGTGAATTATCACAAGATAATCAATGAGAAAATGCATGACTTATCATTGATTATTGTTCTTAGAATGGGTAGGATTGGTCATGTTCAATGAGGACGCTTCATATATGATTTTAGATATATATGTCTTCCAATTGTTAGGCAGAAAGAAAGAAAAATGTGGAAGAGGAATCTGGCTGAGCTAACTTGGAAATTATCTTAGGTTGTATCTAATATTGTGCTGAAGTCCACTTGTACAATAAAGATCACCTTATCGTTAGAATTAGATGGTGTTGCTATTATTGTGCATACTTGTGTAGGTGATGTTGACTTGTAAACATGGAACTATTTTTGATTTGATGCTTACAAACACTTATAATTTTATTTTAATATTATTCAATCATTAAAACTTGCCAAAATCAATATTGGCATTATCAGTTCAAATTTAAAATAAATCATGTATATTGAACTGATGAAACATTCAATAAAATAGTGATTAATTATACAAATGATAATTTTAGTAATGAACCCATCTTGCAATTAGAATCCATGATATAACTCAATTCTACAAAATTTTACTTTTAAATTTTTTTTCACAGAAAATTCTATAAATAAATAAAATTGCATACACATTTTACTTCCATTTTCTATCTTACTATTTCTTATTCCCATTGCAACATGTGGTGCAATTGCTAGTATATAGCTAGTTGAGATTGGAACATTTTACTTAATATTGTCATCCAAATAGTTTATGTATCGACGGTGTCCACATCAATTATTTTTTTGTTACATATGTAAGTTAATTCCTAATATTAAATTTTTTTATCTATAAACCCACATTCAAATTTATTATTATTGTTATTAATATTTTTAAAGATGACATTAATTTTATATTAAGAATTGATTGAGTGACACATCTCTGTCTTATTACTCTTATCACAAAATAATTGAAATTTTTTACTTTCAATTATTTCTTTTGTTTGGGCATTAAAACATTTTAATATAATTAACATTTTCTTTTAACATTTCATTCCTATAAATAAAAAACTTATATCAAAATAAACTAGTTACCATGTATATAGATTTTACATTAAGACATTTTAGGGAAGTATAAGAGCTATGCATCTTCCTCACATAATTACTTTTTCTTTTTGGACATTTAAACATTTTATTATTATAGACACTTTTTTAAATTTTTTGTTCCCATATATACATTATTTATAGTGAAATAATTTAGCTAACATGTATATAGATTTTACATTGAGACATTTTTAAAAAGTATAAGAATTATGTATTTTCTTAGTTTTTATGTTTTCTTTTAAGTTCATATAAAATGAAATTACTTTACATAAACATTGAAATATTTTATTTACTCTAAAGAGTGAGAGTGAAATATTTCTAACACATCTCCTAGATAGTTTCAATTAAAATGTTTTGACCACAAATCAATAACTAATTTCCCAACAATTCAACATGGCTTCCAAACAAGTAGCACAACCCCCTAAAACAAGTATTCAAATAATTTATTTCAGTAAATTAAAATATTTTTTAAAAGTATAACAACTATGTATTCACTCACCATTAAAGGTGAAAATATAAGTTTTCTTACTTAAATTGAAATAAAATTACTTTATATGCCTATTGGAATATTTTATTAGGTGAAAATGACCACACTCCTACCAATTTTTATTAGATTTGTTATAATCATAACAAACATTATTTTTTGGACCATCTTTTTTTTTTTATACAGGCCATGGCAAGGTTATATTGTAATCACTTTTATAATGTTTGTTAAAGTTTGGAAAAAAACAAATATTAAACTGAATATTTTGCAAATTAAAAATAAACTTTGAAATTTTTTAAATTTAAATTTTTATTTTTTCATTAACTCATATATGTGAAAAGACTAATTTTATAGACATATAAATAGAATTTCTCATATCAAATTTATTTTAAAAATAAAAAATCAACATAAAATTATATGCCACTAAGTGTCAATAATAGTACACACATCACATCCTCATATTTATAAAAATTCAGTACAACATCAAATCAATGTTATAAAAACTTACCAAAATATGTTAAACAATAATAAAATTAATATCTTATAAGTTAAAAATATAAACCATAAAATATAAATCACATTTAATAGTAAATTTAATATCTTATAGGTTAGAAATATAAGCCATAAAATATAAATCACATTTAATGCAGTCATAAAGTGCCAAATAATTGAGACTTATATAAAATAAGTATTTTAAATTAGAGGGTATATATAAAAATATTAAATACGCTATAACAAAATACATATTATTTGTGATATTAATAGAGTGTGAAATAAAGACTCGGCCAATATAATATAAATAAATAGTTGAACAGAGGGAGTCCTAAGGTGTGGACGTGCCGTATGCATTGCGCGCAACCGTACCGTAGATTTTTCCAACATATACCTCGTCCAATCCCACCCGTCTACCGAGCAAGAAATTAACCGAATGGTAGCAAACAGACTTCATTTTTAAATAATTTACTAAGTTGAATTTAGTTCGATGTTCAATAGTTTAATCATTATCCAAATATATGGATAAGGGAACTTTGTTCAAAAGTTGCCTCATTTTAAATTTTAAATCCATCTGAATCAGAGTTGTGGAGTCACGGATTTCGATGGGTGAGAAAATATTATTTTCAGCTTTTCCCATATATATGCCACGTGTTCTAACTTTGCAAGTAGTAATTTTCATTTTAGCTCGTGAAATGAAATGAAATTTTAATGTCCATGATAGTAGAAAATTATTAGTTTTTATTTTTATTTTTTTTGCAATTCAAATTTCTGATTATTTAAATTAATTATGAAATGACTTAATTTTTTAACATTCTCTTCATTGAAAATATAATGTTAAGGAATTGGTGTTAACATATTTAACTGTCTCTGATATCTCTGAAAGCATCACATTCCAAAATGAAATATTTTTCCAATTCCACTGCCTTGATGTGCAAAAAATACACAATTCTTTTTCCCAAACTTCTTCAGGCTTTTTCCATGGACCTGTTTCACATGGTAGTTGATGCTAGTTAGTTCTTAATTGAGCAATAAAAATTTTTGCTTTCCATGGAATGCTAGCTCCAATGTACTCTTTTTGTTGGAGATCAAAAATTAGATTGAATTTTTGAACATAATATTTCTTCCTTTTACCCGATTCTTTTTTTCAACATATTTTTTTTGGGGAGATCAGAACTTGGATTGAATTCTTAAACATAATATTTCTTCTTTTTATCTAATTCTTTTCTCCATATACATTTACTTAAACTTCTCCATAACAAATACTTCAAATCCTGATTATTTATGAACATAAACTTCTCCATCATAAAACTTTTTAAATCCTGATGCATTAAAGTGTGAAATAAACAACTAATCCCACGACAACTCCATTTCCGTTCCCGTCTTCAAACTTCCAGTTACTGGAAAATTTTCTTTTATGTATTATGGAAGGGACGTGACAGGATCACTTCACCAACTTCGTTTCAATTCTTTCAATGGCAATGATTTTCAGACTTCAGTTACTGGAAACTTCATACGCCGAGCCCCGACAAAACAATAAGGGGTCACTTCACCGACGTCGTTTCAATTCTTTCAATGGCAATGATTTTGATTTCAAGGAGTGATGAAGGGGCTATTTCTTTCTTGCACCTAATAATTAATGATAACTTGCACCTAATTATGGCTGGTTAAGTGCAAGTTATCATTAAGCATTCGTTCCTTAAATTTTCTTCTCTTTAAAGTAGAAAGGGTATATTTTTGAGGGTGAAAATGTGTGCAGTTGGGTATTTGTGTTATTTTTATTATACTCTAAATGCCAATTTCCTTTTTTACCATTACTCAATAAAATTATTATTATTATTTACAATTATTAATTACCTTTAACATATAAAAAAACATGTCCTAAAAACTACATATTCCACTTATTATTTTTATATTTTTATTTTAAAGAGATCCATGACACATCACCATCATTCCGAGCTGTATAATGCACTTCTCTGCGCAATAGTTATAAAGTATTATCGACTGAGGCAGTATTAGCTCCAAAGGTCTCTAACGCGGCTTAGGTATTTCATTCGGATTAACTTTGATTTAATGGCATCTCTGCAATTCAAGGTCACGAGAAAGGGGGCTGTCCTCGTTCTGCCATTCGTGCCTACCCCGAAAGAGTTTCTATACCTTTCCAATATCGATGATCAAGGAACTCTCAGATTTCGCATTCCCGTCTTTCAGTTCTATCGGTTCAACCCTTCGATGAAGGGTGAGGATCCCGCCAGAGTTATCAGAGAAGGGCTGGCCAAGGTTTTAGTGTTCTACTACCCTTTAGCCGGAAGAGTCAGAGACGCGCCTAACGGTAAGTTGGTGGTCGAGTGCACGGGAGAAGGTGTGCTGTTTGAGGAAGCCGATGCGGACGTTTCTCTGGAAGAAATCGGAGACCTCCAACCGCCCTTTCCATCCTGGCAAGAACTGCTGCATGATATGCCCGACTCAGAAGCTATTACCAATTCTCCTATCATTTTCATTCAGGTTAATTCATTCATGCTTTCAGTCGATTTTCTTTGGTCAATTCAACTGGTATTGGCCTGCATTTGTTACCTTGCGCGGTGGCATTGACTGCTATTTCTTGCAGCCGAAAATGTGTTTTCTGACTGTACTGCTTATCTTAATGTTTCAGGTAACGCGCCTGAGATGCGGAGGGTTCATACTGGCCACAACTTTGAATCATACAGTTAGTGACGCAGTTGGCTTCGTTCAGTTCATGAACGCTCTTGCCGAAATGGCGAAGGGAGCGAAGAGGCCTTCGGTTCTTCCGGTTTGGGAAAGGGAAAACCTCCGACCCCGGACAGATCCCACTGTTAAATTCCCGCTCTACGAATACGATCAAATAGAAGACAAATATGGGCAGACGGGGCCAGCTAACGAGCTGATCCACAATTCATTCTTCTTCGGACACAAGCAGATCGAGTCGCTCAAGAGACAAGCAGTAGGGCAAGGCAAGTGCTCAAGCTTCGAAGCTCTATCGGCGTTTTTGTGGCGTCTGAGAACGAAAGCTGTCCAAATGCCCGCGGAGCAAGAAGTTCGGTTCATATTCACAGTGAATGCCCGGACGAAAATTGACCCGCCGCTTTCTAAAGGGTTCTACGGGAATGGGATTAGCCTTGCATGCGCGAAGACGACGGCAGGAGAGCTATTAAACAAACCACTGCCTTTCGCTGTGAGATTGATAAACGAAGCAAAAATGGCTGTGAACGACGAGTACGTGCGGTCGATCATAGATTTGATGGAAGTGAGAAGGCGTCCTCACTTTACAGTGGTGGGCTCCTTTTTCATTTCGGACGCTACCAACATAGGCCTCAGAGATAGTGGATTTCGGTTGGGGAAGAGCAGCCTACGCAGGAACTGCGAAATGTGGAGTGGGTGTAATGGAGGGCCTCATCAACCACTTCATCGCTGTTCGTAATAGAAGCGGCGTGGAGGGAATAGTGTTTACTGTTTGCTTGACCTCTGCTGCCATGCGACGATTTGAAGCCGGAATCCGTGTTACGATGGAGCAAACTCCCCATTTTCCACCTTCCCATCTCTAAAATTTGTGCTCGCTGAAAGAAGCAATGGAATGCCATATGCCCCAAAATTTAGGTTTTGCAAATAAGATTTGTAGGTCGTTTGTGTCGCAATTTAATATTTCTTATATCTAGTTAGGTTGTATTGTTTGGGTATGGCTGTAGCTATTTGTTTACGTTGTATTGTTTCTGTGAGGTTTGAGTTGGTCAGAGTTCCAGATTGTTATAAGTTTGGTCATGCTAGGTTTGGCTTCAAACTGTGAGTTGTTTGAATAAGTTTAATATATTGAAGACTTTTCATATTATCTTGGGTTAATGAAGTGGAATCTGACTATTTTAGTGATTTGGTGTCCGTTTTTAAGAATTTAAGATTTAAATAATACATTTATAATTTGTAAAATAATTTATTTTATTTATTTTACATTTACAATTTAATAAAAATATAATCTTTAATTAAAAAATAAATAAATTAATATTATTTATCATTAAAATTAAATATATATTAATTAAAAATTATTAATATTCCAGTTTGAATATTATAATCATATAAATTAACTTAAATTATACTCGAAATGACTAAAAAATGTGGTGTTTTAATTTTTTATTTATTTAAACTACGTTTTCATACGAGGAAGATAGTGATATAAAGATTCTACCTTCAATTATTTTTCAGAAAGAAAAATAATAATATTTCCCTTGAAAATAGATACTCAAATATTTATATTAAAAATTTATTTAAAATAATAATATTTCATTTAAAAATAAATATTTATATATTTATATCAAAATGTTTGTGTTTTTATTATTATTATTATTATTTTAAATATCATGCATCAATTCTATATTGATTTACAAAAATATTGCACATAATAAAAATTTAGTGGGTAAGTTTTTTTACCTAAACATTGATGAAATAATTTCAAAGATGTGAACTATTTATCTTACTAATTTTTTTGGATATAATTAATTAATAATGAATTAACTATGTGTTAAACACACATGGAAAACAAAAACAATATGAAAGATAAATCATGCAGTACATTTTTTATTAACATGAGATATACATTTATAGTACAATACGTGACTCTTGGGTTTCAGATCCCAAGGTCTCTTGGACTGCTTTGGTCTATTCGGCTTCCACACTAAGCCATCTAGGATTAGGTGTCCAACATTCCCCCCTTTAATCCGAAGGGTTATGTATGAGTCCAAGAAGAGAGCTATAATACAAAATGTGCAAAAAATGCATGGCAGCACTAGGCTGAATGTGCTCTATGAAATGTTGGTATAAAGGGCAGTGGTTTAAGGATGACCACCAACACTCGAACGCTTAGTGCAGTTCCCGGAACTCTTCCAAAACTGGCAAGAAACTGAAGTTTTCTGCTAGAGGAAGTGATCCTATTATTTTAAAGAGGGAAACCTTCAACCATAAAAGGGAGGTCTCACCCCGCATAAAAGGTAAAACTTCAACCTGAAAAGGGGAGTCTCAACCTGTGATGGTTTAAGGATAACCAACAACTCTGGAACGCTTAATGCAATTCCTGGAACTCTTCCATAACTGGCAAGAAGCTGGAGTCTTCTGCTAGAGGAAGTGTTCTCAATTTTGTTCCCGGAACTCTTCCAAAACTGGCAAGAAGCTGAAGTCTTCTGCTAGAGGAAGTGTCCCAGATTGCCAACTGAAGGCATGTTCAGGCATCTTTGTCTCTGGCTACAACTCTGAAACTGGTGTGGCAGGTTGTGGCTCAGGCTCGCTTGATGTGGCTTTGAAGCTTGTAGATGACCATCATTTCCCCCCCTGTCAGATACAAGGTGAGATGATGGAGAAAACTCAACTGCAGACTGTTCAATATTTTGGAACAAGTTCTGACATGTGTTTGGAATATCTTCTTGGCTGTTGATGCCCATTGCCAAGAAGCGATCCATCCAAGATGAATCTTTGTTCTTGCAGGACGTTTGTTTCTGAAGCATCTGTGTGAAGAATGGCTAGTTTTATGACAGTGCTTACATGGATGAAGATCAAAACAGTGATCTTTCAGATGGCCAACTCGGTCACAGTGTTGACATTTTATGATCTGTTGTTGTTGTTGTTGTTGCTGTGGAAGAGGGGCAGAGTCTGGAACAGCTGAAGCCGAACTGTCATGAGGAGTAGGCGCTCTGTCATGAGGAGCAGGTGAACTGTCATGAATGAATCCAGCACTCTGAAACTAAATGGGCTTTGAGTAGTCTGGAATATGAAAGGACAAGTCCTTGTCATATCCAAGACCAGTTCTGTGCTTATTGTGGACAAGCTGTTCCCAAGGTCTGATGACGGGCTTGGGAAGTGCAGACTGAGTTTCTGCATCTGCATGTACAACTGCTGCTTTATTGGATTCTGGATCTGATTCAACCTCAATCTTACTAATTTCACCACTTGCTGGTTTAACCTTGAACAACATATTGTTTTGAGCAGAAAACAATTTGGAATGACAAATCTGTTGAAGCTCATCTTGCTGGAACTGAGATTCTAGTTGCAAAAAATCAATCTTTTCTTGTGCATCATGTAGGGAGGTCTGAATGTCATAAAGAGTGTCTTTGCTAACATTTACCTTCCCACCAATAGTGGAGTGTATTAGTGTATTCAGTAACTCTAATACATCATCAAATCTAGCCATTGTCTCAACAAAGAAATGAACACTCAACAATCCTAGTGGAGACTATAGCAAGTCTAGACAAACCCCAGCTATTGAAGATTTCAAAAATTAAGAATATCAGTTTGAAAAATACATTGTCCAATACCAGACTTTCAGAGATTCTGTTCTTTAAATTCTGTAGAAATTTCACATCTGACTAGACTTTTTAAATTAAGTTACGTAGCTGATTCCTTCAAACTTTATAGAACTTGCCTCTATATCCCTTCTGGAAGCTCAGGAATGCAAAAAGAATAAAAAATCCGCGAAGTTTTGTACTAAACCAGGACTGTTTCTGAAACCTTAAGACAACATCCTTTGTCTGCTGCAACGTTTTCGCCCCTAATATCACCAACAAAACAATATCTAGGTCAAAATTTCTTGGTCGAATCTCGCCATCGATTTGAAAACACTCCTGGACGACACATTCTTGATGTTGTTGCAAAGGTTGATTTCAATCAATTCGCACTTCAACTTTCTTATAAACAAATCAAAATACCACCAGCAATGTGTTAAAAACTTCAGCAGGGCTTTATTATGTATTCTGCCCTCAAAATACAGAGATTCCAGCTAGGAATTTAGCCAATCACTAACAGATTTGTGTCCAGCAAGAATGAGAGGCTCAAAGTCCTTCCAACACAGATACAATAGATATGTTTCACCCTTAAAATGCTCAGGTATACCAAGATACGCTTCGCTGAAGGTATGGATGCACAACTAAATGACTTCTTCCTTTTTTTTTGAAATTTGAACTTCAACTACAGGAATGGATTACATATACCTCTGATATATCAACTCTAATAATAACAGGGATCTGAAGTAGAATATACCAGCAAATGTTAGGAAGAACAGTGGCTGTAGATAAGTGTTATAACATCAAAGAAGCTCCATCATTACAGAGAAAACACCACAGTGATAATATATGCAACGTATTCAGCTCCAAGACAGAGAAATAAATATGAAGTGTCTTCAATATATTCACAGCCACACATCCAATGAGATGAGGAAGTTTGAGACCCTCTATAGCAGAGGTACATCACCAAACATCACTTCCAATAGTCTATACTTATTAAGATTTCAAGCACAGGTACAGTGATATGCTGCTCAACTGAAACAACCACAGAAAATACAAGTTTGTAGCCTTGGGGCTAGATCATTCTTTATGTGCCAAGAGGCAGTCACTATCTATGTCTCCTGTAAAATATGCTCTGCTTCATCTTCTGCGTATTTCACATCCCTTCTCTGCATTATTTTCGCTACCATCAAAACTGCAGAAAGTTACATATGTTACACGGATATTATTATTTTCAGAACCCGTCATTCTTGTCTCTATACAACAACTTAATTGTGACCACCTGGAGCCTGGCCACCAGAAGGCACGACACCGCACAGTAAATTCAAGCGTTCACACAACACAGCATTTAATGCAGTCTTCAATTCAAAACAACTCGCAACATAATGAAATAGTGCCAGCGCACCATTCAAGGCTTCCAAAATTGATGTGGGTCTCTACAACTTCAACGGCTTCAAGCTTTAAACCGCTACGCTTTGATGTGATTCAGGCCAAGTTTCGATGCATAAACAATTGTTGACTACCTCAATGACTATTTGCAGGTCCGCTACACAAGTTCTTGTTCGAGAAGCTACAAACTGCACATGCTTGCCGCCTCCTTTATGTAATAATCTCAAAACTAGTCGGTTCCTCCATATATAGCGTATGCAATAATGCAGAGCGGCATGTGAACTATGGTGCCTCTCTCACCCCATCAATCTCAGGTATGCAAACGCAGATATTTCAAAAATGGTAACAAGCACCGAATCAGGCGCTCTCATGCAACTCTTGATAGGGTGATCAAAGGAAGACTCTGCCCACCATTTCTTGCCGTTGTCGTGTACAAAGTCGATGCAAACCACTAAGTCCGATTCCTTGTGGCCTCTAGAATCCCAAACGCATTGACTTGCCTGGCCACCAAGAGGCTTGCTTCATCTTTACTTTGATATGGCGATGGTTATGGAACGGCGTTACCATGCACAAAGGCGCAGCTCCCTCATGGACTGACCGCTACACATATCCACCTTCTACGCTTGTGGTAATGGATAGTGCGTTACAACACCAATACGCAGATAGAAAAGTCATTTACTATCCCTGAGCATATTAGGGTTGCGACCTCACTGACAAAGAAAGGAGAAACGTTATACCAAAAAAACGTTATTTTTTGGAGCTGACCAGAGAAAGCGTAAACCAGAAGATAGGCCAACAGACTGATAGCCAAGGACAAGAGTCTGAACTGTTACGCACCACTCAACACATAATTCCCACGATGCATTCACATTGTTCAACGTACAGAGAATCAACACACAAAGTTGTCTACGCACACATGAATGTAATTCACAGAATTTAACTATTTAGTTCAATGACCAGCCCAACGCCATACCAATTTACTTGAATGACCAATCACAGGGCGTTTGAATAAATTCAAGACATTCAAAACTTGATGCATCAATAAACTCAACGTACAATACAAATCACAATCTTCAAAATGGAGCTCGCTCACATTCCACTCACACAGCGCCCAAAGAGCTCACATTCGGCACTCAAACATGTTGTAAAGCGCTGAGCAGAAACGTTACTCTGCCAATGCATTACCACTAACTGAGGAAATTGAAACGACACACACAAGGGCCAATCTCTCTTAATATGGTAATTGCACTCCACACCCAGCAACAACCAACTTTCATGAGCGCCAGGGTTGACAGGCAGATTTCAGAGCATTAGAGTAGGTGGACAGTGAGGGGGAGCGTTTTACACGCCAGGCTGAGAATGACAGCAAAATAATAGGTGGCAGGGGCAGTCAAGTTTAACGGCTATTCAAACACATTCAGTAACGCAGGTGAGAATAATCAGGTGAATTGTCAGGCAGTAGAGGCGCAGGAAGGCAAGGTGCTCAGTAGTGTCAAGTATGCGTGGAACGTTACAAATAATGAATACCAGGCCAGCGCTATTCAAGGCAGCTCAGACACAGGTAATGAAGACCACGCTGATATATTTGAATTTGCAGATCTAGCACGCTAGTTTTACTATTACAGGATTATGGGTAGAGGTGCAGCACTGACATGCACACAAAAGGCCACAGAAAAACAAGCAGCTCTGATACCATGTTAAACACACATGGAAAACAAAGACAATATGAAAGATAAATCATTCAGTACATTTTTTATTAACATGAGATATACATTTATAGTACAATACGTGACTCTTGGGTTTCAGATCCCAAGGTCTCTTGGACTGCTTTGGTCTATTCGGCTTCCACACTAACCCATTTAGGATTAGGTGTCCAACACTATGGTTAGTTCTTTAATGGTTTTAATTTAGTTTCCAAATTGTTTTAATTAGGAGAAATTTGCTTCATATTCAATACTGTTAGATTCCTTAATTTTAATATGAGGTCAATTATTTAACTAAGTTAATAGGTTATTCTTTTAATAAATTTTTATTAAATTTTTTTATTATTATTATTTCATATAATATTAAATGATTTAAGTTTTTATTTATTTAGATAATTTTAATGATAATAAATAGATTTATTAATAGGTTATTGATCTTGGTAGTTAATACAAACAATTACTATTTATGGTAATAAATATAACAAAACTAACTTACATATTAACTAACTAATTATTTATTTATATAATTTTAATTAGGAAAAGACCTATTAATAATTAATTGATTCATACTCTTGATAATTAAATACAAACAATACATTACCTTTATTCAAATATGGTAATAAATATAACAAAACTAATTTACAAACTAATTAACTTGTTCCCTATCCCTATCCCTTGTTCCAGTTTAGTTGGCCAGTAAGATATAGTCGTTTCTTAGTCAAATATAGACTCTCTGTATTTAACATGCAGCTATGATCTCGTTATTCAACTTGCCCTGAAGATGAACCACACTCGTTGGTTCCAAAAGCGTTGACAAATGTATTATAATGTGGTTTCCCCCGAAAACTCTTCTCAAATAAGCTAACATATTGGAAAAATTTTGTTTTGGTATTTTTTTGTGTATTAAGTTTGAATGTCCAATGTTTTAAGTAGACTTTCCATCCAGTATCACATTATCATAGAGTATTGAATCTTAATGTCTAAAAAACATAATGTTTGAAAAATCTGCAAAAGCCTGAAAATATAAGTGAGGGAGAAGATTAAATTTGAGAGTACTATTTCTGAGAGGGAAGGGAAAGAAGACCAAGAAAAATATAAATATTAATTATTAGTATCTAATACTAAGCACGAGAGGAAGCCAAATCATTAAAAAAATATGAAATGCTAATTCTTAATCAATTAAGGTAAAAAATTATTGGATAAAAGCTCATGTGAGGAAGGAGCAAAAGAAGGATTATGAATTTGCAAGAGAGATATGAAGATAGGGTAAGAGGAATAAGAAAGTGAGTAAAACCCAAATATATTTGGGGAGAGATGCATGGTAAGAGTATGTGGCAACAAAGTTGAACAAAGATCAAGGAGGAGATAAAAGGATTTACATATTGAATAAGGGGATATTTTCCTTGTTAATGTTAAGGGATTTTTTTCAATTTTGAAAGTTTTTCAAATGATGCAAGATGTATAGAATAGGATTTAGACAATTTTTTGTTTTCATCAAAGAGAATTAGGTGCTTGGATTTAAAGGACCTCTCAATGATATTTGATTTGGAGATGTAGTTGTGGGTCATATTAATTATATGTTCCTTAATATGAGACTAGACATTGGATCAAATTTATCCTTAGTACTTTATTGCATAGTATTAAAAGGCTTAAATTGAGTTTTAATATTGTTTTAAGCCCAAAAATTTGAGATATGGTTTATGGTACTTTTCATATACGGTACAAAGATAAGAGCTTGAGGTAAGGAGGAAAGATCATGTTTATAATTTCGATGACATATTGCTTCATGCTATATTTTAAGTATAGGTACAAGATATATGTGTGAAATGGTACTAAAATAGCTACAACATAACAAGGGAGAAGACAAAATAAAATTACTAAGCATTTGACTAAGTAACTAAGAGAGAATTTGAAATACCCATGAAATATTGATGTGATATAATTATTAAAATGAATAGAATAAACAACCTATCCACGAGATAAAAGCAATTTGAAGTAGGTTGGATTTCTCTTGTGCATGCACCTACTTAACTAGTTTGCATTCCTAGAACAGTTGGTAAATAAAAAATTCAATGGATTAACCTAAATTATAGAATATATAATGACAAGGCCAACAAAAATTGGAATTTAAATTCAATTAAAAATTATGTAATAACCCTTATATAAAATAAATACACATGCAGAATCCAAAAATAACACCAAAAATAAAGAGATAAAGTAGGTAGATGAGTGGACAAGGTGGTTAGGTATGTTATATCCAAAAATAAGAAAAAAATTGTATTTGACCTCAATAATAAAGTAATGTATATATGGAATGGAAATATCCATGCTATATCTTATTTAGTGCCACATCACTAGCACATGTCATCCTAGGTTTTAGCCCCTACTAAAATTATATTTACTGAAACTAAAAATGTCAAAAATATTTTAAGCTTCCAATTAGTACGGAAGATATAGTAGTGAAAAAAAGTCATGTGTTCCCCTAATTATGTGTAGAAGAGGGTCAAATAATTACCTAAATGAGGTATTGATGAACTATTTAATGCAACATACCTAACAATTTCTTGATTAGTGAAATGGAGTACCCATTGGTTTTTGAGCCTTTGTTAAATGACCTTTTTTCTTTGGTTAAGAATTGAGGATAATAAATTTGAATGGCTATGGTAAAGAGAATAGAGTGTTAAGAGCCAAATAATTTTTGCATTGTATGATAATAGGAAAGAACATGGAGGTATTAGTCAATTTGGGTATTTTCTTGTAGATTTCATGGGAAAGAAGAAGAGATACAAGAATATTTTTTTTTTTTGTAAACTGAGGCGATATTCTATTACTGAAAAAGAGATATTACATACATAGGCAGGTCTCCACCCGCCGAAAAGGGAAACCGGGTGACCATCGAAAGTTCTTAACAGCCATCCAAAAAAAGTATATGACCAGTCGATCTAACCATGCTAAAATCCCCTCTATTCTTACTACAAACAAACTGTTCTTAACTGGAAGCAGTACCATCTAATATTTCAAAAAGACAAAAAGAAGTATAGAAAAACCTCCTATCAGCATCTGCATATTCTACTGTTTCATTGCATCTGGCTTGGCCTCACTTTCTAACTTGACCTCCATTCCACTTGCTTTAAACATCTGCATCAGCTTGTCCATCTTTCTCTCCTGCATGAGAAGAGTTACTTGGATATTCTTCAGCTCCCTTTTGAGTGTGGGCATTCCTTGAGCCAGCTCCACCATTTCCATGGCCACTTGTTCCATGGCCTTGGCTAATAATCGCTTCATGCCCCAATAGACATGTAATGATTTCTTGTATAAGGACATTCTCCCTCTTGTTTGCCCCGGGTCAGGGAGAAAACGCTCCCAATCTTCCATTTCAGGTTCAGAGAGTTCTTGCATAACATCTTCCTCTAAGTGGTCTATAATTCTTTGGATGTTCGGGTTGGTTTCATGAATATAAGCTTCCTCTGCCTCTTGCAATTTTTTCCTCATATCTTTTTTCCCTCTCTTCCTCCCTCTGACCCGACTGGCTGATCCTTCCTCATATGCAGATCTTTGAGCTCGGCTCCCTCGACTTCCACATGTTGCAGGCCTCCCTCGACCCCTCGGGTTACCACGTCCCCTCAGTCCTCGACTCCTTCCACGCCTGCCACCCTCTTCCTCTTCGTCTTCTTCCGAACCCTCCTCCATATCTCCCCTGTCTCCCATTTGAGCGTTGCACTGCTTCCATTTACCAACTTTTCCACCCGAGGTTATTATGAAAGTAAGAGACAACCTTTTTTTAGTTTTACTATAAATTGATTATGGGGGAAAAGGATATTGAAGTGGTTGAAGATTGAGATGAAGAAGCAATGTCCATGAACCCAAACTATGAAGGTATCCTTAATAAATGAGTATCAACCTTTTAGTTTGAGATACCAAGAGCTAACGCTCATAGTTTCAATGTAGTGTATGAAAATTACTAAAATGTCCACTCCAAATGTTAGACATCTATTAATAAATATAATACTTTCTTATTATTTATTATAAAAATATAATAAAATGATGAACATTTATAATTTAAAATAAGATATAAAAAAATTAATACATTATTCATAATTATAATGGAAAAACATATTAATTATACATTAATTTTAAAAAATTTACTTTAATAATTTATATTTAATATTTTAATTATTCATATTTTATATTCTTTTACAATAATATTGATATGTATGCATTTATTCTAGCATTTAATATATAAGAATAATGATTCAAAATATTATCTCACTTGGAATAAACAAATTTTAAACAATGGGTTGGACATTTGATAAATACAAGATCAAAATATTTTCATTTAGGACGATAATTACAAAGATAAAAGAAAACCAAATTCAATGTAACTTTGTAATGAAATTATTCGAGTTGTTTTAGTGTGATTTTTTGGAAGTTTTTTTTGGAGGGGTTTTGCTATCTAATTTCTCTAAAATCCTAGAGGAATTTATTGGGTGTGATTTTTTGGAAGCTTTTTTAGAGGGTTTTTGCTATCTAATTTCTCTAAAATCCTAAAGGAATTTATTCCAATCACAAGATTGATGGGTAACCATTGCACAATTGAAGCACCCTAGGGGTTTTTCAGGTGCTAAATCCATATATACACTCAAAAAGCCAGTTTAAATAACACAAATCAAGATTTCACCTCAAATTTTTCCAAAAGATTCAAGTACTACTGAAAAGTCCAAAAAATCACACTAAAAACAACTCAAAATTATTTTATAATACTTTTAGTACTTAATAATTCATAAAATATTATTAATAATTTATATAAAATAAAATAATTTATTAATAATGCTTTTAGATAATATGTGTTTAGTAGTATTTCGTAATATTATAAATATTAAGGAATATAGATAAAATTATAATTATTTTTCTATAATTAGAATTAGAATTTTGTATTTATATATAAGTTTATATTTATATTATATTAAATTTAAAACATGTGTTTAGTAGTATTTCTTAATATTATAAATATTAAGGAATATAAATTAAATTATAAGTATTAAGGAATATAAATTAAATTATAAGTATTTTTGTATAATTAAAATTAGAATTTTGTATTTATATATAAGTTTATATTTTATTAAATATATGAAGTGGTATATAATTATATATAATAAAAAAATTACGATTTTTTTATATATATAGGTTATAAAATTGACTTACTAAACAAATTTACATGTCATACTTTAATTGATTGATAATCTAATCCTTCATAAGCGTATAATGAAAATCCATTTAAGTCTAAAGAATAATGATGATGGTAATCGCTAAAAGTCCATTTAAGTCTAAAGAATAATAATAATGATGATGTTATAAAATTGACTTACTAAACAAATTTACATGTCATATGACATTAATTGATTGATAATCTAATCCTTCATAAGCGTATAATGAAAATCCATTTAAGTCTAAAGAATAATGAAGATGATGCGGATAGCATCCATCTGGCTAATCGCTAAAAGTCCATTTAAGTCTAAAGAATAATGATGATGTGGATAGCATCCACTTGGCCAATCGCCAATATTTATTGGTGGCCCAAATTGATTTTGTTTGTGATCTTAATTAAATCCCATCTCATGAGTATGGGTCGGTTCCCAACTTTCCACAACGATCCTTAGCGCTTTGCTTAACTCCAAGGAAACCACAATCAAACAACAAACAATCTCGCGCATTTACTCGGCCCATACGGCTTGCTTAACTTCATGGCGGTGAACTAAATGAACTACCTGTGATCGCATCCATTTACATGAAAATTTCCCATCATCGGGTTTGTTAACCGAAGGGACTAATCGCTACTTGTCGGTGCTTTCCTAGCTTTGGCACTTTCCCGGTACTGTTATGGAAGTATGAAAGAACTTCAATGGTTGTTAAAGGGTTGGTTTTTTGGGTGACAAGACCGCCTCACATGGGACCGTCGGTATTTTGTAAACCTTACACTCTCCTCATCAGGCAGTGGCAACAAATAGACTTGTTGTAACATCCATACTCAACCTTAAACAAATTTTCTCTTTACTAGATTAACCATGAATCATTCTCGCTCTTTTGTAAAAATCCTTGGTTCATTTTACATCTTCCTATGATTAAGGAATGAACCTCTACGCAACATTTATTTTCACCATTTTTAGCAATACCAGCTTCACCGTTCCTCGTGAGTGTTTAAATGTTATTTATTTGGGATGCTTGCAACAAATTTGACTCTCTTTTGGTTATTTATGAGATGGTCATATTTTATTACACCACGACATGGTATTAAGGACTTTCTTATCTAGCAATTGTCCCAAAAGGTACAAACAGAGGTTGATAGGATTATTAAATTGGAATTGTTGAATTTTTCTAGAAGAGTTAATTGGTTTGTGGAAAACCTTGTTTTCTTGGACTTTATATCTATATTACAAGGAACACATTGAATGTCTTATTTCATTTTAGAGTAAGTTAATTACCCAAAATCAAGAAACCTCTATAGATGGCCAATCATATATGAAGCTTGCTAGTGACCAAGGCAATAACCACCATGACTATCCCCTACCAATATATTTCATTGAAAACCATAATTGTATATTGAATTTAGAAAGTCAAAACATAATATTAGAAAACATGTTGATATATTGCTATTAAAAAGTTAATTCCATTAGAAACCATGATATTATTATCATATTTTATAAAGAATAATATACATATATAGAATAATACTACATTGAAAACCATAATTGTATATTGCAATTAGAAAGTCAAAATATAATATTCGAAACCATGCTAAATATGACATTACAAACCTTAAATGTCAAAGGGAGAACCTAGAAGTTGGAAATTAAATGACCACAACCATTTCGAAGACCATGTCTATAGAGACATTAAAAAACCATGGGCAATGCCAAATTAGGAGGCCAGAAGGCAAAAAAAAAAATAAGAAAATACCAAATCATTGCTAACATTACATGTAGCAGGAATAAAAGAAGCACTTCTTCCCCATGGATCCCTTCTTGATTGTGATCTCACACTCGCTTGAAGAAGACCATCTAAACATGAACACGCACGCTCGCCTAAAGACAACCATGCCTGAACATGACCATCTAAACATGAACACGCACACTTGAAAGGAGGAACAACACACTAGACACTATTCAGATCAACTAATGAAGTATTATAAATTCTTGAAAATTTTGGAAGGGTTTATATTGATGGTCACCCCAAAGGATTAATCTGTCACTTGTTGATCTGAAGTTGCACAATTTTCCAAATCCGGAAGTACCCATATTTTCCGTGGCTGGCTTCCACTTTTTAGAGTGGTGTTGAGAGATTTTCCAAGAGAAGCACCTCGAACTGTGGACTTAATGTCATTGAGGATACTTGTATCAACCACCTGTTTCCATAGGGATTGAGTTTCTACTCCATTCTTTGAATCATAAAATTCTTTCAGAGACAAAAGACAGTCTACAACAGTCACCATATTACCCTGAAAACATCCACACATGCGAAGGCTGGGAAAGCGAAACAGATGATTCTATACAGGAAACATCAAGAAGAAAAGGCCAAGTAATCCTGCCTGTTCCAAATCAGAAGCTTCAAAAGTTGGCAGCCTTAAATTGTCTATAGCCACCAGGAAATTCCTGACATTCTCAAACTGTTGATACGCAGAATGCGCAGCACCTTCAGTAGTTGCCAGGCCTAGTTTTGATACAATCTGCAAGAAATTGTCCCCTTCAAATGGTAAATCTGGAAATATTAAACAACTGACATAGCATAACAAAGACACTCGTGTTCACTGTAAGAACTCTTCGAGATAGGTTAGGCCCATGTTTTCTTCTCCGCAAACCATAGAGGTATAGAATGTGCAAAAAGCCCTTGTTCGTGTACAAGAACATGTGCAAAAACCATTTTTCTTTCATTTGCAAAATCCCAAGAGATTGAAGATTTTCATTTGGAGAAGCTTGTTCAAAAAGTTTTTCAGTAACATGCAGACAAAAATTTCCCTTCTATGTAAAATATAATATCCGCTGGAGTCTAATTGCTGAATTCATTATTGGCTCTAGAACGGAAACAAAAATTGTCTATTGCCTTAAACATGGGGAATAAACACATGGTAAGGAGGAGGTAAAATGTACCTTCGGTATCGAGCCAAGATTCAATTTATTCATGACCTGGCAAAGAATGCTCCCATTACTTAAGCATGCTCTCAAATCCTCTTCCGAAGGCTCATCAGGGAGATTTACTGTGGGGAACATGCCGTTAAGCCAAGCCGCCACATCAGTCCTTCGTGTAGCTAGATCATGGAAATACGACAATAGGTTACTGGCGCAATGGTAGGAATAGAGGTTTTAAATAGATAAAAGTAAAAGAAGAGGAGTTTCTCAAACAATAATTCCTGTCCTAACTCCATTCATCGCAAGCAGCTAAACCAGATCTCCATTATGGAGAGACAAGCCTTTTAAAAATAAATAATACCTCTAGAAATCGAAAAGACTTGAAAAAAAATTCAAGATACCTGCTTCTGCAGCTCTTCTTGAAGACATTTGTATGTCGCTCAATTTCATGGTAAGTTGTTGGCAAGCGTGTTGGATACCGTCTTCAACCAGAGCCTCAGTAGTCTGAAATCCATTTGGAATGACATAGTTGTTATTATTTCCATTATCGCCATTACTAGGAGCGTTTGGGCTCATGAACTTGTCGTCGACGGTTGAACTGTCAGAGTAACCAAAGGAAGAGCTATTGTTGTTCTCGAACGATGAATTCATGGCAAAAACCCGACCTCACGCCATTCTCCTGGAGCAATTTGCATCAATCTTTAAAAAATATAAATATCTTCTTAGGCCAATTTGGTATTGTTGTTTGAATATCTTCAAGAGTGACATAAAAGAATGGGAAAAAGTAGTAAAAATATCTTGCCATGCCATGGAGCGCACAACAGAACTCAGAGGTGAAAAGAAGGAAACTCAATCGATCTTTGGAAAAAAGCAGTCACACTTCAAATCAACGGTTGAAAGTGTCTCACTTGATCGAACGGAGCAGGGTAAAAGTGTTGATGAAGAAGTTGATGCATAGGAAGGCCTATTAGCCTTACTAGTACTCAGTTCTTCCACAGTCAACAGTAATAAGGTTATACTTAGATACCATCTTATCCCAGACTCATGACATAGTGCAATGGGGAAATTACTTTCTTATCGAACTATAGAGATGTATGAGCTGTAATCACAATTCTTGTACTGGTCTCAGTGTTGGAGCCCCGTGGAGGTGTCAACAGATCCTTGTCCAACAACATTTAGGGTTTTCAATCAATGGTGCAAAGGCATGGGGGTTAGTTATTGAGTAACTATCCTTGTCCCATAATGCTACGTCGTTCCCATTTTCGATCTTGCCCTTAGGAGAGGAGCTCTAAAACTGTTCCCCGCCTTTTGGTTATAATCCTTCCAACCGGTGGCTAAGATCACACCATAATGCGACCAACCCATAACAGGTAAGTATTATTCATCCTGAGCAAAAAATTATAGTTTTTATTTTTATTTTCAAAGAAAATATTTCATCTTTAGGCGATGTTCTCCTCCCAGTCTCATTTTTTGTTGTTGTTGTTGTGGCTTGTGAGAGTGGATCGACCTCTAGAATTATTTTAGAGCTAGCCCATGTCATCCCTTGGCCACGTTGTTCAAAATCTTCCTGGTGGTCTCCCATTCGGATCGTTCATTTCCTTCTTTCGCCATCGTGCACATAGACCTAGCACTAACAGTTTCTAGCTAATTACCATGGGTCTCACTTTCGTCCCTTACTATGCAAGGTTGTACATAAGTTTTTTTTTTTCTGGTTTCTCCACCACCAATCTATAGGTACGAGATACGGGTTTTTTCCCAGGCCGCCATATATATATATATATATATATATATATATATATATATATATATATATATATATATATATATATATATTCTTTTGTTACTCTATTTAAATGTGCGGTCATTGTTGAAAATATTAATCTCAATCCCCAGGTTAAATATTTTAATAGCAGCCATACTTGTCACAAGTATTTTTGCAGGTTGCGAATTTATTTGCAGGCTTAAAAACTAAACTCTTAGCAGAAGTACAGCGATGACCATTCAGCGACATAGCAGAGAGTTTAAAACACTTATGATGACCATTCAACAACATAGCAGAGAGTGTAAAACACTTAATGAATTTTGGTAAATACGTATGGCCTTTGGTAAATGCCTATGGTAAATACCTATGGGCAACTCTTACCCACACTCACCCACACTCCACAACATCTTCAAGTTCAGAAAACCATTTGTTATGTAAAATCACTCATGTTGTATATTGTTGTGTATTAATATTTTGTCTGTTATGAATTAATGAGTCAAATGTATGTTTTGTATAAATATGGATGTAAAAGTCATTTGCATTGTCATGAATTAATGAGTCAAATGTATGTTTTGTATAAATATAAATGTAAAAGTCATTTGCAATGTTGAGCGAGATAGAGGGTGAAAGTCTAAGAGACTCCCCAAGCGCCGGTGAAATGTAAATAGTCGTAAACCTTGAATGAGCCGTAGTTCATATTAATGAATTTTCATGAATTAGAATTTAATCAAAGTCTTATTTAGTTGCTCCAAGCTTTACTCTGCTTTGTCGTGAGCTATTTTCTGTGATTTTCTTAACCCTATGCCAATTGCGATTTCCTTATTGCAAATGAAGATTTGACTTGCCGCAATTGAACATTTGATTTGACTTGCTTTTGATTCAAACTCCTCTCCTCTGTCCCCTGCAATTTTCTAAGGTTAAACTCTGTTAGTAAAACATTTTTTTTTACTAGTAGTTAAAAGAATTGTTTTGAGGGCATATTATTTTTTCCTTTGAAGTGTCTTTATCAGCAGGTAGAAAGTTTTCATCATTAACAAGCTTGACTAATCCTCAAATACCTCAATTTAATGGGAAAAATTATGATTATTGGGATATCACAATGAATGCCTTTTTTTCTTCTCAAGGCATTTGGGATTTAGTGGAGAATTGTTTTCAAGAACCAGCAGATGCAGCAACATACAATGCCTTGTCTCAAGCAGAAAGGTATGTGTTGAGGGACTACATGAAGAAGGATGCAAAATCCCTCTTCTACATTTTTCAAGCATTTCATGAAAGTATTTTCCCAAGGTTTACAACAGCAACGAAATCCAAGCAAGCATGGGACACCCTCGAGACAGCCTACAAAGGCATGACAACAAAACTGCACATGTTGAGGAGAGATTTTGAAACACTTTGTATGAAAGAGTTTGAGAATGTAGACTCATTTTTTACACATGTAATTGGATTGGTAACTCTAATCAAGTCTCACGGGAGACACTTAGAAAGGAGAATAATTGAGAAATTTTTTAGATGTTTGCCAGCAAGGTTTGATGCCATTGTTGTGGCCTTAGAAGAGACAAAGGAGCTCTCACAGTTCTCAGTGGATGAGCTTCATGCATCATTGATTTCTTTTGAACATAGATTGAATAGAGCAACAAGATCCTCATTGGAGTATGCCTTCAAGACACAAGTTTCATTTGGTTAAGGTTGAGGAGAGGAAGATCATATGCCAGAGGAAGAGGAAGAAGCCCACACAGAGGTGGAAGATGTAGCCCTTCAAGCTCAAGTGGAAGATGCAATAATCAAACTCCAAGTCAAGGCCCAATCCAAAATCAAGAACAAGGTCAGAGGTATGATAAATCTCAAGTTCAATGTTATTACTGTAAGAAATATGGTCATTATGCAAATGAATGTAGAAAGAAGCAATATGACATTAGTTACAAACCAAGTGTAAATTTCACAAAGGAAATTTAGAACCATGATACCATGTTTTTAACTTGAAATGTAGCATAAGAAAAACAAATTGGTGTATGGTATCTAGATTCAGGGTGTAGCAACCACATGTCAGGAACCTAGAAATGTTTTCCAATCTAGATGAAAGTGTGAAATTTGAAGTGACAATAGGGATTGACATCAAAGTCTTTGTCATGGGCAAAGGAAGAGTTAATATCCTAATAAAGAAGGGAGAGAAGAAGTACATCTCAGATGTTTACTTTGTCCCTGGTTTGAAGCATACCCCCATAAGCATTGAACAACTCATGAAAAAGGGATACAATGTCTTTTTCAAAAATGATGAGTTCACAATTTTGGATAGGCCTCCAAGCAGACAACTGATTGCAAAGTTTCAGATGACAAACAATAGAATGTTTCCCCTAAAAATAAGATTAGATTCAAATGAAGAAGGTTCACAAGCACAACTATTAATGAACTCACAAGAGGATGGAAGAAAAGTTGCAACTGTTACACAAGTGAACTATCAAGCAGAGGTCAAAGATGAAAATTACTTATGCCATTTGAGATTTGGTCATCTCAAATTTGGAGGTTTGAATTTGCTGCATAGGAAAGAT
This sequence comes from Pinus tabuliformis, assembly GCA_031772625.1. NCBI lineage: Eukaryota > Viridiplantae > Streptophyta > Pinopsida > Pinales > Pinaceae > Pinus > Pinus tabuliformis. The sequence goes on along the minus strand of CM062817.1, from coordinate 1,530,365,243 downwards.
ATGGTGAAGGGGTTTCCGCTCACAGAAAAGTTAGACAACCTATGTTAAGGATGTATCTTGGGAAAGCAACATAGAGATACATTTCCAGCAGGAAAGTCAATAAGGGCAAAGGAACCTTTGGATATTTTCCAATTGGATTTATGTGGTCCAATCCAAACACCATCAATTGGTGGAAATCATTATTTATTGACCTTCATAGATGACTACACAAGGAAGACATAGGTCTATCTCCTAAAACATAAAAGTGAAGTGTTTGACCGCTTTTGCCAATACAAAGCTCTTGTTGAGAAGAAAAGTGGACACTACATCAAAGTCTTGAGGACTGACAGAGGTGGAGAATACATCTCAAATGAATTCCTTCGATTTTGCAGGGAGGATGAAATTCACAAACAATTTACAAAAAGATATACACCTTAGAAAAATGGTGTCGCGAAAAGGAAGAATAGGACCATTATGAAAATGGCAAGGAGTATGTTGAAGGCAAAGTATTTTCCAAATGATTATTGGGCTGAAGTCATCACTTGTGCAACATATATCATGAATAGATGTCCAACCAAAAGCATCCAGAACGTAGTTCTTGAAGAGGCATGGAGTGGAAGAAAGCATAGTGTCACTCACATGAGAGTCTTTGGTTGTGTGGCATATGCACATGTCCTAGATGAGTAGAGGAAGAAGTTAGATAACAAGGGGGATAAATTCATATTTTTTGGATATAGTGATGAATCCGAAGCATACAAGCTCTAAAATACATTAAACAAGAAAGTCATAATCAACAGAGATGTACAATTCATAGAAGAGGAAGCATGGGATGGAAGTTTATAGAAGACAGTCCATGTGAAAGCATGTATACCATATGAGGACAAAGAGGAATTGATAGCATCAAGCAATTCCTCAACATTAACTCCCTCTACTCTTATTCAAGCGCAACAAATTAGGAAGAAAGAAACACCGTCAACAAATAATAAGACAACGTTGCACAGTCAAGTAAGTGCTTCTCCAAGCACACCACAAAGCACAACACCAAGCGACATGTAAAGCCCATCTTTAGCAAGCACAAGAAGACCAAAATTTAGAAATTTGAATGAGATTTATGAACAAGATGAAGTTGATATTAGCACTAGTATAAATTCCTTATTTGCATTATTTTGTCATTGTTGGACACCTAATCCTCTATGGGTTGGTGTAGAATGTGAATAGCCATGAGAGTCCAAGAGACCTTGGGATGTGGAACTCAACGGTCACACAAATGTACTATAAATGTATATCATGTCAACAATAATGTATTCAATGTTTTACCATCCACCTTTTTTGTTTACATTCCATATGAATTTAACATGGTATGAGAGCTGGCCAATTCTAGCCCTGCTCAAATCTGCGACTTATTTTTTGGTCTTTTCTGTCCATTTCAGTCCTACACTTCTAAGCTATGTTCTAGCTGAATTTCTTGCCCAAATATGAGCCACTATTTTTAGTTATGTCATTTCTTCTCACTGCCCATAAGTTAATTTGTTGTCTATCTGTTCTTCCATTCAGATATGCAATCAGAGGCTAAACTTTCTGCACTTATTACTGAGATGTTAGAACTCTCTCAACTGAACTGTGTCACCTCACAAAACTTTCCCTGACATCCCTATCTATGAAGTGGTCAGAAACATTACTTCCGCCATTCCTATGAGGTCTGTAACGTCTAGTCAAACAATTCTACCCTAATGTTCCATAGGTTCCTTTAATGTTGATTATTTCACTAGTAACATTCCATCAATACCCGACGCTCCTGAGCACTTTGCCATCCTTGCTTGCCCACTCCTACAGTGGACAGACCTATGTGCTACCTATTGTTCCACTGGTGTAGTCTAAATCACGCTCAAAACCTAACGCACATACTTGTTCCCTTGTTGCACCACTCTCATGCGGCTGCATATCTGCCACTTTGAGATGCCGAAATTATGAGACCTATAAGGAAATGTGGGTAGAATCCCTATTATCTGAGGATCCAATCCATTATTCCGCAGCATTTCCACTCCAAAAAATCCAGCAGCCTCTCTCCAAATTCTTCTGGCATAAACCTGAAGCAAACTGATGAACGAAAATGAAAAGAAAAGCATGATTATGGTCATTATCAAGATTCTGACAATTTTGTCAAATCTGGGATCGCCATGAGATTTCTCACCAGGTGCATCAGAACTCTCTGATTATTTTCGCCATTTCTGGAATCCTTTAGGCATTGGGACCGCTACCTGTTTGGAGAAATTGAAGGCTCGAACACCAGGTTCAACTTCATAAAGGAGAATTCATAACATGTTTTGTGCTCGCCCGGGTGATGGTTAAACTCCCTTCTATCTTGGAGGCCTTTGCTCTAGCCATTGATGCCATCAAGCAGGGGCTTGATCAGGTTAAAGAGCTCGACGGACAGAGGAAGAATCTGCATAGGAGTCAGGCATTGTCTGATGAGAGACTCCTTGCGCAATTTAAATTTGATTTCGGAAAGAAGGCTCAAATGGCTGCCCATGCAATCGAAGCACTGTGAAATGAGACACCGCTGAATTCTTGGTTTAGAAGAGGTGAGGAGATAGATGATAAGAAGATAAGGGTAGAGTAGATATTGAAAAAGGCTGAGCTGCAAGAACTTGACATACCTGACAGAACAGGTACAATTTTGGAAGTCAAGAGGGTCTTCGCTAAGAGGAATTTAATGTTAAACTTAGAAGATAAGTGTCAAACCATGCAACTAGTTGTTGACAGGTTCATGGTTAAGTTTGAAATTTTGAAGGAAAAGGGATTACCAAATCCCTTAGTTATAAATGATAAATTAATGACACATGAAGATTACACAAGAAGATTAGGGAGTGGCCAGAGAGCAGGTAAACACTTCATCCATGAGTGGCATACCAATAGGCAGAGTATTATATCAAACTTTTGAAAATTTGTTTTACCTCCAACATGAGGTAAAACACCTTTTTATCAATAAGCCTACTTTTCCCAAATATACAAAGGCAGATGAAATATACAAAAAAATGCTCAATATCCAATTAATAGATGAAGAAACATGGAAAAGACTTTATGGTTTACTGTAGTAAAAAAACAGTAAAACTATGAGTGTACCATAAAAAGTAACACAGCATGGTAAAAGGATATTTACAGGTCAGCAGAGTCAAAGTGTATTAGGTAAAAGAGTATCAGATGAAAGGTGAGAGTAAAACAAAACATCCAACATGAAAGGCCAAACAACCTAGCAGCATAAAGGGCTAAAAAAATCAAAGCCTACAACCAGCAAAACCAAAATAACAGGGACATCATGAAACAATTCAATAGCTATCTCTATCTTCTTGCATGAAGATATTTTCATTTTCCTAGATTAATTCTCAAAATAGTTTGACATATTTCGTAAAAACTTTTTTTATAAATACTTCACCATTAGAAGTATTTTAGGTGGATTTCTATACATTTAAAAAGTTATTTTGATCTTAAACCTAAGGGTGATTGTACCATTTTCAAGTCAACAGACTGGACCAAAGTAATAAAAGCATTGAATTAGAGGATTCATGAGATGAGCTATTTGTAGTGAAGTATCCTCTTTATGTGATTAATTGGAGATATCACTTAGAATTTGTTTAAGTACACTCTATTTTGCACAGTTAGTAATTTACATGTTTTCCTCTGATACCTGGATCGGAGAATCCTTAATTGCTCTCCCATCCCAGTTGACCTCTTTCATTCCTTCCATAATCCAGCCTAGGGAACCCTTAATTGCTCTTTGGATCCGATTAGAAGCCACTTCACCATCCAGCCCTTGAGATCTGCAAAAAACTCACCTATCTTTCCCTGCAGACACTATCTTTTAGAACCTTGATCCAGTCTTGTTTGTCTGACTTTTGACTCCATAAACCAATGGCAAAAGCAAACCTCTTTGCGTCTAAGTAAGTGATCCCACCACCAAAATTCAAAACAAAACCCAAGTGCAACCATAACTAGCCTAAAATTTATTAACTAAAACAACGTTAAATTATAAAGAGAGAGCCCTCTCTGAGCATCAGGAAGGCTAGGTCCTAATCTCCAAAATTCGTTTGTGGTTACCTATATCCTTTCCTTCCTTAAAATTTCAAAGGGAATTTTGGAGTGATAACAGATGGCATAAAATTCACCTTAGTCATTTGTCATGCATCATAAGTGTTACACTTCATTTTGTTACCATGAAAAATAATCATCAAAGTTAGATCTCTCACCATCCATCCAAGTGTCATGAGGCACTCCCTTAAACGTCTAAAACTTATATATCTTGCATAAAGTGGAATTTCTGGATCTCTTGGTACAAAACCCTGCTTTTGAGCATCGGTGCAGTTTTTGTAAACAAAAAATACACGTGCAGTTTCTTCCACTCTAAACTACGCAAAACTGCATTGTGTTTCTGAACAAAAATTTTGCAGGTCAATCAACAAAAAGTAAAAATAAAAATTGAGATCTAGAAGCATTGCTGGGCAAATCATTCCCAACAGAAAGCCTCAAGATCATGTTTATTCGAGCCTATCCTCATTTTTTATGGAACTAATTCCCATTCAACAAGGAGCCCTCATCCCTCTTTTAGTGGATCTCATCCTTGGACTAAGGATCTCAAACTACTTCCTTTTGGCCTATTAATCAAGCCATAGGTTGGGGGATTGAGAGACACTGCTGAGAGTAAGTTTATGTTGAAGTAATCAGGTTGGAAAGTGATCTGGAATTTATCTAGGACAAAAAATTAAAGGTATTACAAACTCATGTGCATGGATGTGCTTATGTTACTTTATGCAATGGATCGATAAGATTGCGAAATACATAGACACTCAGGCAGTTAGAGAAAAAATAATAGACAAACATGCAAACACAACAAGTTTAATAAGGAGTTCACCCAATGCTCCTGGTCTACGTCTCCTGGTCTAGCCTTCAATGGTGGCCTCTCTATTATGTTTTCAAAGCAGAGTTTTTAAAACAGTGAGCTCGATTCAGGTCTCACTAAATAGATATAAATCAGTAGGACTGGACTTGGATCCCCCAAGTCTCTGGAGTACACAGACTCTCCTTACTAAAACTCGACCTCTACTGGTCATAGTAGTATGAGCCCAATCTGAGACTCATACATGACAGGCCTATGACGAGGAGTTCGCTTGAACCTCTCAAGCCTTCTCTAGAGTACACAGACTCTCTGACTCTCTCTGGCTCTGTCTAGCTCGATGCTGCCTTCAAGTCAGCTCGTATTCTTCTCTCTGTACTCTGCTCTTAGCTTTCTGCATCTAACTAACTCTCCTCTCTCTTTTGCTTCTGTCAGTTCATGGCTTTAAAGCTAGTCTATCATTTGACTATTCATTTCTGCTTCTCGGCTTTCTAGTTTCCCTGCCTCTGTCCATTCGAATTCCCTTGTTCTACATCATTATCACTGTGTAATGCCTCACAAGGAGGTGGCCACCTATTTCGTAATGAACTGAGTGTCAGTTCTCTTGGACATCTGTGAAATGACTGTTTTTACCATTAGCTCCAAGAATGCCTATGAACATGATCCCTTTGCCAACTCATTGTTCATGCTAGACTTCAAACTTTATACAACTCAGCCTGTTTACCCCGTTGAATCTAGTCATCCATTGGATCACATTTCTGCCATCAATCTGGAGCTCCCAGATCCTACGGTCTCTGTTCATATTGGGCAAGTAAGTAGCATGACGTTTACCCATCCAATGTGAGTGGTTTTCTCTCTCTTTTGCCAGACACGTGGCACCCAGTGTATAGTATCGAGCGGGACTCAATTGAAACCACTTACCGCTTGAAGCCCTTCCAATATCTTGCCGGTTTTGGTGTGGGACCCGCCTCTGATGGAATCGGCGAATTCTGTATGGTTTTATGAATTTTCAGGTTTGGGTCGCTTGGGGCTTTCTCTTCTTGAAGAGGTTTGCCCGACAATATGCAATTAGCGACTTGTCGCTAATCGCATATCAGAAACCTCCCCTCATCTCTCAAAATACCTCCTGTTTCGTTGCTTTGTGACAGCGCGCATTACCATAGGCCGACAGTCTGCGCGCTTGACCGAGGGTCCTCGTTGCTCCGTGGTGCTCACAATTTACAATTGTTCCGTGGGTTTTCCTGATAAGCTCAACATTTGTAAGTCTTTGAAACTTGGACATGAATTTTACAGAATTATGAAAACTTAGAGAGTGTTTTAGGATCCAATTTGGATCACGGCCTTCCCACTGAAAAAAATCTTTTGGACCACCAAAAGTTGGTTTCTAAGCATCAATCAAGTGAGGGCATAGATTCCTTGCTTGCCCAATTTCTATCCATTTCACACTGCTTGGTTTTGAACCTTTGATTTCAATCCTGAGGTACTCAACATCCCCTCTGTGTGTGGTTTTCACCTTCCGGTCCAGAACTATATCTTCCTGCAACTCATTAAGATATTCAGGCAATAGATCATTAATAGAAGGCAATTGACTCTACTCTTCAGGATCTTTAATTAATGAAGGTTCAAATAGTCTCAAGCTATCTGCATTGACAACTGAGTAGATGTGCATGTAAACTGGTAAAACAAGACGAAAAGCATTCTCACCAATTTTCTCAAGTATCTTGAAAGGTCCATACCTTATTGGCTTCAGCTTCTTACCTTCACCTTGCATTCTGTCTTTGCTGATATACAGCCAGACTTGATCACCAACTTGGAAACTATGCTCCATCCGATGCTTATCATGCCTTGCCTTGTACTTGGCTTGGCTCTTTTCCAGCTGTTCCTGTACTGCCTAGTGAATCTCTTGGATTTGTTCAATGAACTTGGTTCCCTTGTCCACATCATTGTGTCCATCAACTGCTGTGTCTTTACCAAAGACAAAATCCAAGGGAGACCTTGGTGTGAACCCAAAACAGGTTTCAAAAGGAGATCTCTATGTAGAAGAATGTTTAGCTCAGTTGTAAGCATGCGGCACATAACATAAATGTTCATCCCAAAGCTTCGGATGCTTGCTACAATAGCCTTTGAGCAACTGGATCACTGTCTTGTTGACCACTTCTATTTGGCCATCTATTTGCGAATGAAAATTTGTGCTCTTTTTTAGTCTGGTGTCCATCAATTCCCACAAGCTCGACCAAAATTTCCCAACAAATCAAGTATCTCGATCAGATACAATGGAAGTGGGTAATCGAAAATGAACCCATACATGCTGAAAGAACAAATTTGCAATTTGTTCAATAGTAATCTGTTTGTTACAAGGTATTAAAATACACATTTTGCTGAACCTATCCACAACAACATATAAATAGGCATGACCTTTCCTAGATTTAGGTAGTCCCCCAACAAATTCCATGAAAACACTTTCCCAAGGATGAGGAGGAACTGGTAGTGAAGTGTACAAGCCTAGTTTTCTATTGTTGGGCTTGCTTTTAGAACACATGGTACACCCTCTTACATATCTAGAAACTATCTCATTCATTTTTGGCCAATAACAAAATCTTTGCGGTTGTGCAACTGTTTTAATTACCCCAAAGTGATCTGATATTAGAGAAGTGTGTGCATGTCGAATTATCTTTACTCTTTTAGTTTCTGGAATGCATAACTTTCCAAAATGATACAAGCGTTGGTCCTTAACATGATAATCCAATTCTCCTTCTTGCTTGCCTTGACTTAAAGTTGCATATACATCTTTAAAATCTATATCTTGAGCATATTGCTCAATGTAGCTTTCATGCAATACTGAATTATGCTTAAGTATAGTAGATGCATTTATGATTGGTCTGGACAACATGTCTGCAACTTTATTGTGTATGCCATTTTTATATTTGATGACAAGATGAAACTGTTGTAGGAAACCCATCCACCTATAGTGTCTTGATTGCTGCAACTTAGTTTGGGAGTGTAAATATTGAAGTGGTTGAAGATCAGTATGTATAATTGTCTCTTTGCCATTAAGTAATGTTTCCACTTTTTCACACTCTGTACTAATGCATACAATTCTTTATCATATGTGGGATAGTTAACTACTATAGAATTAAATGTCTCAAAATAATAACATATGGGTTTACCGTGCTGCATCATCACTGCTCCCATGGCATAGTCACTGGCATCTGTTTCAATCTCAAATGGTCTTTGAAGAACGGGCAGTGCTAGTACTGGAGCTGTACTAATCTTTTCTTTCAAGGTGTCGAAGGATTTCTGTTGTTTTCCTCCCCACTGAAACACCTTGTTCAATCCTGTTAAAGCATGCAAGGGCACTGCAATTAAGGAAAAGTTAGAAATAAACTTTCTCCAATATTGTGCTGCTCCTAGGAAGCTTCTAACTTCTGTAGCAGATTTGGGTTTAGGCCAGTTTACAATGACTGCAACCTTGGAGGGATCTATCTTTAATTTACCACCCCCTACAATATGACCCAAATAATTCAAAGATATTTTTCCAAATTCACATTTTGAGAGTTTAACATAAATATTTTCTCTTTCCAAAACATTTAGAGTCTCCTTAACATGATTTAAATGTTCTTCCCATGTTTTATTGAATATAATAATGTCATCCAAATATACAATGACAAAATTATCAATAAAAGGTCTGAGTACATCATTCATTACTCTCATGAAAGTAGAAGGAGCATTAGTTAAGCCAAAAGGCATAACCAACCACTCATACAATCCTTGCTTTGTTTTGAAAGCAGTCTTCCATGCATCTTGCTCTGCAACTCTGCCCTGATGATAGCCACTATGCAAGTCCAACTTGGAAAAATAAATAGCTTCTTTCAACTGATCTAATAGATCATCTATGCAAGGAAGGGGATAATGATTTTTTATCGTTATTTTAGTCAGTGCTCGGTAATCAATGCACATTCTCCATGAGCCATATTTCTTTCTCACCAAGATAATTGGATACCCACATAGCGATGTGATAGGTCTTATGAACCCTTTCTCGAGCAGCTCCTGTAACTTCTTCTTGATTTCTGCATTCTCTAAAGCGGACAGCCTGTACATTCCGATGTTAGGCAATGGAGCATCTCACTACAAATTAATATCATGTACTATTTCATTTTTGGGTGGCAGACCTTTAGGCTCTTGAAATAATATATCATATTCTGAAACAATTTTTTCTAAATCAGCTTGCTGTTTAGCATCATAGCCCTCAAATACATTGGTTTTATCAGGTTTCTTTTCCTTTACAACCATTATTAAAAATTGTTTGGATGAATTTACAATTCTTTTTATCTGCCCTGAGTTTATGAGAGTATAATTATTCTTGAGTTTATGGGCTCTTACAATATATTTGATTCCATCTTTAACGAGTTGATACTTGTTCTTAACTCTATAGAAAATAGCTTTTCTATCATACAAGTAAGGACTTCCTAAAACAATTCCACATATATCCAAAGGAACTATATCTAACTCAACCTCATCTACAAATGCTGACCCAAAAGAAAACTTAAGTTTACATTGTTTAGTCACCTGTAGCTTTTCTTTATCACATAACCAACCTAATGGATATGGTTTCTTGTGAGGTGTGGTTAGTAATCCCAACTTGTTTACAATTGCCTCAGAAATTAAATTTAGTTGTGAGCCACTATTAAACAAAGTATCAATCTTTTGATGTTTGGTAATAACTCGAATACGAAAAAGCTCATGTCTTTTCCTTTCATTTTCTTCATTTTCAGTAGATTGTGCAAAATTACTAGTGGATGCTTCAAAATTTTAACCTTTTATACCTGTGGCTGCGATTGTTGTTTCATCCCCTGAGTCTGACCCCAAATCCTTTCGAATAGCTGCAACATTCTTCTTCTTTTTGCCCTCATATTTCTTGGGTTTCAGCTCCAGATGTAGAATCAACAGTGTTCATCATCATGCCCATCCTTCTTACAGTGAATGCATGAAGATTTGATATTTTGTACAGTATTTGTCTTCCTCTCTTTCCATTTTTGTTTTCTTTTCTCCTTATTCTTGCTTGCAGTGGGTTTTGATGATCCCCCAATTTCTGGGTTCACATTCTTGCCTCTAGCCTCTAGATGTGTAGCCTGGACAGATACCTCATCTATGCTAGTAGGGTTAAACATGAGAATGGTGTGCTTTAAATAGTTGTGTAGACCACCTATATACTTCAGCACAATTTTAGGTGAGTCCAAAGAAATTCCTAGAATCAAAGCCCTTTTCCTGAATTCTTGGGTGTAACCTTGTACACTTTGCCCTTTTAATTAGCGAAGAGTTTGCCAACTCATCATGGCTTGCTGCATATAGGCTAGTGGATAGAATTTATTTTTAATTGTAGAAACAAATTCACTCCAACAGAAAGAATTTTACCATGCTTCTTTATGTCAGCTTATGTCTTGCCTTCCCACCATACCAAGGCAGTGCCTCCAAGGCATAGGCTGGCCAGCTGACTCTTACTCTTGTCTGAATCGATGCTCTGCACTCTACAATAAACATCAATTTGTCTAATCCAATTATCCAGCTTCTCTACATTTAACTCTCCATCAAATATCGACAAATCAAATTTAACATCTAATTTAATCAAAGATGTTTTCTTTTTACTTTCAGGGCTATTAGGAGGTGTGAGAAATTTTTCTTCTTTCCCTTTGCCTTTAGAGTGGTCATGGAGGGGAGATTATTCTACTCCTTTGTCTTGTTTGGAGTTTGATGAACCTTCATCTCTACCTTTCTTAAATTCCCTATACATTTCCTCCACCATGGCTTTCATGGTCAAGAAACTGTCCATAAACTAGGAGTCTGATTCCAAGGGGTTTTCCATTGACATTTTCCTCTTAGGGTAGACTCTTCCAATTTTAGGGTTAGCTTCAACTAACTATCCTTCTCCTAATTTAAGCTTTGTTCTAGTTAGCATTCAACAACAAAATCTAGCACAAGCTTGTCCAACCTTAGTAACCTAGACCTCTGATACCACTTGATTTGGAATTTATTCAGGACAAAGAATTAAAGGTATTATAGACTCATGTACATGGATGTGCCTATGTTACTTTATGCAATGGATCGATAAGATTGAAAAATACATAGACACTGAGGTAGTTAGAGAAAACATAACAGACAAACATGTAAACACAACAAGTTTAATAAGGAGTTCACCCAATGCTCCTGGGCTACCTCTCCTGGTCCAGCCTTCAATGGTGGCCTCTCTATTATGTTTTCAAAGTAGATTTTTTACAATAGTGAGCTCAATTCTGGTCTCACTAAACAGATATAAATCAGTAGGACTAGACTTGGATCCCCCAAGTCTCTAGAGTACATAGACTCTACTTACTGAAAATCAACCTCTATTGGCCATAGTAGTATGAGCCCAATCTGAGACTCATACATGATAGGCCTATGCCAAGGAGTTCGATTGAACCTCTCAAGCCTTCTCTGGAGTACACAAACTCTCTGACTCTCTCTGGATATGTCTGGCTCAATGCTGCCTTCAGGTCAGCTCGGCTTCTTCTCTCTGTTATCTGCTCTTAGCTTTCTGCATCTAAATAACTCTCCTCTCTCTTCTTCTTCTGCCAGTTCATGGCTTTAAAGCTAGTCTATTCTTTGACTGTTCATTTCCACTTCCCAGCTTTCTAGTTTCCCTGCCTCTGTCCATTCAAATTCCCCTGTTTTGTGTCATTATCAGTGTGTAACGCCTCACAAGGAGCTGCCCACCTGTTTTGTAATGAACTGAGTGTCAGTTCTCTTAGACGTCTCTGAAACGACCATTTTTACCATTAGCTCCAAGAATGCCTATGAACATGATTCCTTTGCCAACTCATCGTTCATGCCGGACTTCAAACTTTATACAACTCAGCTTGTTTACCCCGTTGAATTTGGTCATTCATCGGATCGCATTTCCGCTGACGATTTGGAGCTCCCAGATCCTACGGTCTTTGTCCATAATAGGCAGGTAAGTAGCACGACGTTTACCCATCCGATGTGAGCGGTTTTCTCTCTCTTCCGCCAGATGTGTGGCACCCATTGTATGGCATCAGGCGGAACTTGGTTGAAATCGCTTGCCGCTCGAAGCCCTTCTGATATCCTGCCAATTTTGGTGTGGGATCCGCCTCTGACGAAATCGGTGAATTCCATACAGTTTTATGACTTTTCATGTCTGGGTCACTCAGGGATTTTTCTTCTCAAAGGGTTTTTCCCGGCAATATGTGATTAGCGACTTGTTGCTAATCGCATGTTAGAAACCTCCCCCCATCTCTCAAAAGACCTCCCATTTTGCTGCTTTGTGACAGTGCGCGTTACCATGGGCCAATGGTCTGCATGCTTGACTGAGAGTCCTCATTGCTCCACGCTGCTCACAATTAACAACTGTTCTGAGGGTTTTCCTAATAAGCTTGACATTTGTAAGTCTTTGAAACTTGGACATGAATTTTACAGAGTTATGAAAACTTAGAGAGTGTTTTAGGATCCAATTCGTATCAAAGAGCTTATCATTCTTGCAGAGGATTGAGAGAAATGGGAGGAGCTTCAGAACATCAAGGCATATGTTTTGTAGCTCCTTTATGTTTCTAAAATTAATACAAACAAAATTTTCTTCTCACTTCATTGTCTAATGGATTAATTGATCACTTTCATTGGTGGTTTATGTTATTTATATTTGTCCATTGGAATGATGTTTGTTACTAGTCTCCTTGATCACTAGCTTGAATTATTGAATCATTTATGCTACATATGCCTTTAATCCTTTGTTGTTTCCATGTGTGCATATCTAGATTCAAGCATAGAGGAGTTGCACTGAAGCACAAAGGGGGATCTTCATCAAGCATGTCATAATAAGGTATGAATTTCCTTTTCCCATCTTATTAGCTTATGTTTCAAGAAAATATAGATTCAGGGAAGGAATTAGCTTGATTGTTTGTTTTTTTCTAGTTTCCTTTTAGGATATAGGGAGACCGCTCTTGTCAGCAAGAGGAATTTGTTCGCCTAACAAATTGGTGACCATACTGGGGAACGCCCTGTTCTCTTCCATCTCCTTGTTTTTTATTCTCGAATCCTTTTTCATAGCTTTACCTGAGTCTTGACAAGTTAATGATCTTTCTAATTTTGTGATTTTTCTGGATGATTTTTTTTCTTTAAGTTTCTCAACCTACATGGTTTCTATTTAGAAACAAAGTGAAAATCTACACAAATTACCTTTAGTAACAGTGCACATGTGCACTGTATTATAATGTCTACCTATGCATACTCTGAGAATTTTTTGAAAAAATAGATTTTCCTCTAACCAAAATATAAATTTTTTGTTTTCTAGGGTTTCATGACATTTGTCTATGACTCGAGTCAATCTCCGTGTGTTTGATTGAGTGTTGTGAAAGATTTTTCTTGAGTTTTGTGCATTTTCAAGGATTGAAAGGTATGGTTTTTCAAGAATCACTGTTTTTATGAGATGTGCTTCTTGTGCTGCATTGAAAAGAGGAGTCATTCTTATTCTAGTACTAAAGTTTAATCAAAATTACACTTTAAGAATTGATTCCATAACATTCATTCAAGAATTTTAATTTTAAGGATTTCATTCGAGTTTGGAGTTTGATTTCCTTTGGTCATTGCTCAAAGCGTTGTCTTAGTTTTTAAACAATTTTGCATGCTATTTGCTTTCATGTTTTTGGCTTAATTGTGCCTGAGTGTTAATCACCTTTGAGTGTCATTATTTTTTATCTTTGGAATTTTCACTTGATTTCCTTTACTTACACTTGATTGGTTCTTAGTTGGATTAATGAAGGGAAATATTCTTGTTGTTCTTTTGTTGATTTAGAATCATCCTGTGTTTATTTTAAAGAATTCTCTTGCATAGATTGCATTTGCATGGTTAGAATTCTCATTTCATGAACGAAAATTGTTCATAGAGTACATTTGCATAGTGTTCACGAAAATTGTGCATAGATTACATTTGCATAGTGTTCACGAAAATTTTGCATAGATTACATTTTCATAGTGTTTATAGAAATTGTGCATAGATTACATTTGCATAGTTTTGAGGCAAATTGTACATAGATTACATTGTGTGGTTTGCAGCTTAGAGCTTTGAAAAATTAGAAGTGGTACATTTTGGAGTTAATATTTTAAAGAAGAAACTCTTTACTTACTCTAGATAGAATTCATCGAAATGAAGAGATTACAAGTTTCATATTTGATGCATTAGATTTTTGAGTCAAGTCATAATACCATCAATTTCACGTTGATCTACCCTTTGCTTAAAAAAAAAACTTGATAATACAACGTTTATAAAATTCATCTAGAATTTTTATTATTTTTAGGGCTCTTTCCACCTATAGTAGATTAGGTTGTAGGGCTTTGGAAAAGGGAAGGAAGTGAACTTTCAAAAGCTATAGACAAACAATATAATCTTGAGTTAGGGAGAGAAAATCCAATTATTTAAATTTTTCTCCGGGAAGCTCTTCTTATACATGAGTTAAGCACAAGATCATGTCAACTCTGGTGAAGTGATCATACCCACTTCATTGGCTAATATATAGTGATTGTCTTGTATTAATGGTACCGGAAGGTACTTTGGGTCACTTGAAAGTAAACCTCCTATTGATCACGCGAAGGAGTCTTCAAGGGGATTGAGCTTGTTACTCTACCCTCGCGTGTACATCCGATCTACGACTGTCCCCCATGTAAAATTATTGTAGTTGGTAAAATTAGTGGCCATAATCCTAGGGCTCTACCTAATGTGATGACAGAGGGAAGGTCCAGTTGTACCTAGAACAAACGTTGACTAGACTCCAACTTTTTGGAGGGTAATCTTTGCTCGAGATGGTTTATAGCAGAGTTACTTGCACTTGACCATTTTGTTAAGGTTTTCAGGGTAACTGGTTCCAAACGCTCATATCTATAAGAAAAATCACTTTGATCTCTGTGACATTGGATTTCATCACGAACTAGTAAATATTGATCTCTGCGAAAGGTGAGTTTGTATGGTTTTAATCCCTAGATTTTTTTGAGCGTGTTATTTTGTTTGTTTTTACTTTTTACATGACCTTAGGTGTGGATTGTGAATATTATTTGATTTTAATAATAAAAACTTATTTGGATTGAATCTAATGGCTACCCATCCAGAAGTTACCAACCAATGAAACCCCATTAATGAGAATCATAGTCCTTTTCCCAATCTTGGAAATGTCTGTCCTCCTTATATGGCTTCATTGAAACTTCTGGGATTCACGATAGGTTTACCTGCATGGGTGTTCTTAATTTATTTAACTCCAAATAATCTAATTATACTAGCTCAGCCAAGTTCTTCACCTCAACTGAGTTATTTATCTCAACATCACCAACCTACTGTTGACCCTTTACCTTCTTCATCCAAGATTTCCTCCTCCCTTTTTTTTTCTTCACTTGGTAAAATCCTTGATGCTACTAACCAAGTGACTAAAAAGAATAAGAAATGGAAGAAGAAGAAGAAGCAAGATAATAAAATAGTCAACCAACCAACCATGCTCATAAGTATTGGTAATATTGAGGGAAATTCTACACTGTATCATAAGACAAAATACCCTTGCAAGAGTTGTAAGGGTGACCACTTCCTTATCAATTGTCTTGGTATTCCTAAGGTCTTGGAAGTTTGGCTCAATAATTAGCATCAACTTACTGTTGATCCATCAGCGAGTGATTCTCAGATTCTAGGGAAAAATATTAAGGTCAGGTTTCCTTATAGGTTATGTAAATGGACTCATCATAGTCACCTTTGCCCTCACATGGATGAAGCCTCAAAATTGTTTGAAAACTTACTATTTCATAGCAACAAATTCCAACTAATTACCATGAACTTTCTCCCCATCTACCATCAATTAACGAAGTGATTGATTTAAATCCAAGTACAGTAAATCCCACTCTTCCATTGGAGGGTGAAACATGTATCACTCAGGTTGATGGGCTATTTGTTGATCAAGTGGTCGAATTGATTCCATCCTTGGTTGATCCCACTCTCCCTTTAGAGTGTGAACTTCATACTACTCAGGTTCTTCATGTTACCTCAGATCTTCTACACATGGGGGAATTTCATCTGCTGCTTTTGAACCCCATCCAAGTAATGAGGCTATTTCTTTTGATTGGAGTAGACTGATAGAACCTTGTCTTCCTTCTTCCACGCCTTTCCAAATCATTATGAAGGCTTATGGTAAGAATGTGTGTCACATGGATGTAGATGAAGGTGCTTCTGTCAGTATTTTATCCTCGACTCCCTGGCAAGCTTTGGGTTCCCCTCAACTTCTACCTGTTACACAAAATATTCTAGCTTTTAACAGAACAGTTGGTTAACCTTTAGGGATTCTTTCTAAGTTACCTATTACTCTAGAAGGCAAACATGTTTGTATCGATATTATGATAGTCCAAGGTCCCTTAGATTTCAATTTTCTCCTCTAGTGAGACTATGTCTATTCCACGAAAGTTGTCATATCGAAACGCTTTTGTGTGATGTCCTCCACTCACAATGAAAACATTATGAGAGTTGATCAGATTTCATACGTTGATCTTACTTTGATTACCAGTCATCCGACACCTTTGAATGTTTCTTAGATGGAAGTGATACCTACCCTGCCACGGGTTAATTATGTGGAAATATATCCCGTGTTTTCAGTTACCGTTGTAAGCGATCCTCTCACTATCTCCTCAACTTCTTTTGACTTAGATCCAGTAGATGACATGGTCAAAACATCAATGGTGGAATTTGAATATGATTTTCTTATCCCTATTGATCCCCTTAACATCTGTTCCTTCTAGAGAATTTTTCTTCCATATGATGAAGACATTTTGGAAGCCATGATCAAGGGGTGTCCCTTATCATGTTTCTTCCATATGGAAGCCATGAATAGGTTCCACGAGGATAGTTCTTTTCCTGCGTCAACATCACTAAAAAATGAAACATATTTCCATGAGGATAGTTCTTTTACTGTGTCAACCTCATCAAAAAATGAAACAACTTACATGAGGATAGTTCTTTTATTGTGTCAACCACTTTAAAAAATTGAAATAGATTCTTACAAGGATACTTCTTTTACTATGTCAACCTCGTTAAAAAATGAAACAACTTTCCATGAGGATAGTTCTTTTACTGTGTCAACCTCGTTAAAACATAAAACATGTTCCATGAGGATAATTCTTTTACTGTGTCAACCTCATTAAAAAATGAAGCAAAGCCTTATGAGAATAGTTCTTCTACTGTGTCAACCTCATTAAAAAATGAAAGAGATACTTATTAGGATAGTTCTTTTACTGTTTCAACCTCGTTAAAAAATGAAATAGATCCTTATGAGGATAGTTCTTTTATTGTGTCTACCTTGTTAAAAATGAAATAGGTTCCACGAGGATGGTTCTTTTACTATGTCAACCTCGTTAAAAAATGAAATAGGTCTCTTGAGGATAGTTCTTTTACTGTCAACCTCATTAGAAAATGAAATAGGTCCATTTGAGTATAGTTCTTTTACTGTGTCAACCTCCTTTAAAAAATGAAACAACCCTTGATGAGCATAGTTCTTTTCTTGTGTCAAGCTTGTTAAAAAATGAAACAAATCCTCCCCTATTTGAGTTGAGTCTTTAGCTATATCTCATAGATGTTAAGTCGAATCTTTATGATCTCGTAAACAAGACTTCATCTCATCCTCCTATTAGTAGCCTGTAGTCTACTCAGGTGGATGAAATGAAGTTTGGGGGAAGGTGCCCTTGCAGTCATTATGGTGGGGGTATGAAAACCAATCTCAAGCATAGTTTTCTTTGTTTCAAGCTTTTGTAAAAATGAAACCACCCTCAAGTGGAGTTTTCTCTATTTCAAGCTTGTGTAAAAATGAAACCACCCTCAAGAAAAAAATTTCTTTGTTTCAAGCTTGTGTAAAAATGAAACCTGTCTTGAGTCCATTTCGATTATTATTTTCAAGACTCGTTAAACTCATCAAAATCCTGAGCTCCCTTTTCTATCTTTTCATGCTCATAAAATGTACATGAAAATGCCGATTTCTTTCCATCATTTCTTGCTCATTAATTAAATTGAATGTCAGTAAGACGAGTATATTTTTATCACTTTTCCAAACTCGTTAAAACTTACGAAAAAGAGAAACCATTGAGTCTCCTTTTAAGCCCTTTTTCAAACTCTTAAAACATGAAAATATCGTCGAGTACTTGATTGTTCAAACTCATAAAAGTAAATGAACAATCATCCAGTCAGTATAAGTTTACCCATTTTACGAACAGAGCCAGGAATATTTATGAGAAAGGTATATGCTGATCAAACATGGTCAATAGAGTTATATCTTGTATTATTTTATCTTTTTTCAAACCTAAGAGACTAACTGTACAAAAAAGAACCTGATGGAGTCTACTTATGTTTTTCTTTTCACTCGATAAAACCGAAAAATGTCAAGCTTTACTTTCTTTAAGCTTGTTAAAATTTTATGGTAAAATAATTGAATGAGTTTCCTTTTTGTGTCCTTTTCAAACTCTTAAATAAAACAACATCAAGGTACCCCTTTACTGGACTCGTAAAAAATAAATTTTATAGGACTCGTTAAGCATAACGAGACTGAACTATTCCTCCTTAGCGTTTGTTAAAAATACTAAGATGGAATCATCTGAAGGATGAGATTACATGAAAAGAATATGTTATCCTCCTCAATCTTGGAAAAGATAAAGAGGTACTTTCCAATAATGGTGTGGGAAAATTGAGAAGAAAAGTTCATTCATCTATTTCAGGTAGTATGTCGCTCTTGAACATGACACTCTGTCACATATCTATTCAGGTTGGGGCATCCATTTTTCTCACAGTTAATCGAACCTTGTTGAAAATCTTGACTTGGTTTTTAATATTATCATTGAGTCAAATGTTGCCAAGTCATTTTCTCATGTCGTTAATATGTTCAAGAGAAGTGCAAACCTTTGTTCAAATTACCTTGTAATTTGTAGCCTTCAATCACGTCACCAATCCCTGAGTCAGTCCTTGCAAACTATTCTTCAAACTTGATATGAGTTTCATGTTGTAGGCTTTCCTACGATGGATCACTTCCTATCAACCTCAGCCCATTATCTAGGAAGTTGATCTAGAAAAGTTCTGTACCTTGAAGCCTTCATGCCTTATTGGAAGGTTTCTCACCTTCGATGATAGGTTCTCATCATTGGCCTTTGATCGAACGATTCTATGATCATTTGACATCGAATCATATATTCACATTTCATAGATTGTACCGGAAGTACCTTAATAACCATTGTCATTATTGTTGGTTTCTCTCACACTTGTTAACAGTTCACATCATTGATCAGTAACCAAGTGGTTTCTACCATGTTCACCTTCAAGACATTTACTAGCATGGCTAGGTTCGTACTATGGATCGAGAGGTGGAGATCAATACCTCGGGTCTAGTTTCATCCATCCAGGTTGTGAGGAGTTTTGTACTCATGATTATACAAAGAGTTTTATGTTCGATGTCGTGTCCATCTTATATCTACTTTGACATTATGTATTTCCATACTGTGCGATAGGAATTTTATGTTTTGAGTATGGGAATGCCTACCTTAGTGATGATTATTATAGTTCATTGTAATCCTTGTTTGATTGTTGCGGGTTTTCAACCATGATCTCTAATTTAATCCTTGATATGATAAAGTACTCCAGTCCTCAAAATTTTCTGACTTCACACTTTAAGGGGCAATCTGTTAGACTTCATTTTGTCACCATGACAAATAATCATTAAAATTGGGTCTCTCACTATCCAAGTGTCTTGAAGCACTCCCTTGCAAGTGAACAACTTATATACCTTTAATAAAGTAGAATTTCTGTATCTCTTGGTATAAAACCTTGCTTTTGAGCATCTGTGCATTTTTTTTGAACAAAAACTGAACATGTGCAGTTTCTTCCACTGTAAACGACGCAAAACTTCACTCTGTTTCTGAAGAAAAACTACGTAGGTCAATCAATCAAATATAAAATTAAAAACTGAGATCTAGAAGCATTTTTGGGTGAATCATTCCCAATAGAAAGCATCAAACTCATTTTTATTTGAGCCTAACCTCATTTTTTATGGAACTAATTCGCATTCTTCAAGGATCCCTCATCCCTCTTTTAGAGGATCTCATCCTTGGACTAAGGATCTCAAACTACTTCCTTTTGGCCTATTAATCAAGCCATAGGTTGGGGGATTGGGAGTGGTTGCTGAGAGTAAGTTTATGCTAGAGTAATCAGGTTAGAGAGCTTATCATCCTTGGAGAGGATTGAGATCAATGGAAGGAGCGTCATAACATCAAGGTATAGGTTTTGTAGCTCCTTTATGTTTATGAAATTAATATAAACAAGAATTTCTTCGCACTTCATTGTATAATGGATTAATTGATCAATTTCATGGATGGTTTATGTTATTTATATTTGTACATTGGAATGTTGTTATTTATGTTTGTCCATTTGAATGATGTTTGTTAATAGGCGTCTTGATCACTAGTTTGAATTATTGAATCATTTATGTTGCATATGCCTTTGATCCTTTGTTGTTTCCATGTGTGCAGATCTAGATTCTATCTTAGAGGAGCTACACTAAAGCAAAAAGGGGGATCTTAGCTTGATTCATGGAAGGAATTAGCTTGATTGTCTGTTTGTTTCTAGTTTCATTTTAGGATCTAGGGAGATCACTCCTGTCATCAAGAGGAATTTATCTGTTTAACAATAAGCTCCATGAATAATCCACAAATTTAACTTCCTTGGATCCGTAGAGCATTCGACCCTCTTGCCACACTTGCCTATTTACTTAATTTAACATCATATTAAGTTTTACCTTTGCTTAGGCTCCCCCACCCTCGTGGAGTCTCAATTCTTGCTAAGTCATAAATTCTTGATTTATCTGTCTTACTTAGTGTTAGAAATACTCTTAGGGCTTTAGTGGCAGCCACTAGGTTTGATCTTGGGTTTCATCCAAAGTACCTAACAAGTTATCAATTCACCATAGTTAAAAAATGATTTTACCTTTACATTCTCAACTTAGAAATTGAAAAAAGCATGGCCTATTTCAAAGCAATCACTCATCTTAATTTTACTAATGATGAAAGATATTGTTATATATATATTTATTTATTTTAGATATTAATTTTAATTATTGAAATATTTTATAATTTTTTCCTTATATTCATAGTATGAAATATATATATATATATATATATATATATATATATATATATATATATGAAATAATATTTAAATTTTTTAATATTATTTATTAAGATATCGTTTATTTCAAAATCAATTTTGAAATGATAATTAGGGATTATTTGTTTAATATTTGGTATTATTTAATTGCGTATATTTTATATATTATTTAAATTCTCTACTATAAATACATTTATGATATTTAGTTTTTCAAATATTTTTATATAAAATTTTCTAAAGTTTTCTATATAAAAATATTAAATTCAGTTTTATAGTAAAGTTTATAATGGTTTAAATCATTCTTGAACATTTCTTTTTCTTTAATGGAATTAAAGAGCTATTAAAATATTACTTTTTTCACATAAAATATGCTCCGCCCTTGCCCTGTGGAAGCCTCTTTCTCATGGGAATATCATAAATGTATTTTGTCAACGATATCATTTTTCTATCCCTTTCTAAAAACAAAAACTCTTTTCCTTTTATCCACCCTAAATTTCAAGCATATAAAGCTCTGAAACTTTACAGTGGCACACTAATTTTAAAACTCCAACACGTATCAGGCTTTAATCTCTGGATTAACTTTTCATTTCTGAAAAATAATTTACCCCAGCAATTGCACATTGTCTAGTCATATCTATCTTTGCTTGATGGCTTCCGTTATCTTTTCGGTGATTTCAATTTTAATTTGCTGCCATCTTGCTTTCCCTTCAAACTTTGCATGTATTTCTTTTACAAAATTAGCTCTTGCATGGTTCTCAATTGTATTGACAACTTTTCTCTCCTAAGCAAAGAAATCATATCAAGATATATTCCCCTTTGTTGTGGCCCTACTATAAGTTAAATCAATAGGTGGATGGGGTAAAAAATATGACTTTTACTCACAGTATTAGTTTTCAACTTCTAGCCTGTGAACATGGTTCTTCCTTTTCGTTTCCCTTTGTGTTTTCTTATTGCTTTTAATATCAGTGGTGAGGGAAAATGATAACCCTGTCAAACTCAGGTTCGTCAATGCTGTAAACCTACCTAGGCTTGAACTTGGATCTTTTTGAGGTTTGAACTTTGGGTAATTTTGGTGGCAAATTCTTGACTCAACCACTGGACCACAACTTTGCGGACACTATCAGCAGCATTTGTAAACGATTATTGGTTATTTACTGAGCTTCTCAATTTGTTCGATGGGATAATTAATATTATCATTGAATTCAATTCAAGTTCTCTAATTCTGTTACTACATGTGTTTAAAAGGAATTGAAATGCATTATAATAAATAAGGAGGGTTGAGAGAATGGGGAAGGCCCTCGTGGGTACAGGAAACATATAAAAGTAATTGAAATGCAATGCATAAAAGGACTCGATTCTAATTGATAGAAGGCTCGAGAGAGTTTGGTAGGTAAGTATAATGATAATATGGTTTTCATTGGTTTGGCAGGTGGGATTATCTATGGGTTTTGAATAGGTGATCTTAACATCAAGTGGGACAATCCATGGTTTTTTAACCAGTGATGTTAACATCAGGTGGGGTCATCTGTGAGTTTTGAACTAGTTATATTAACATCAATTGGGACTATCCATGGGTCTTGAAAAGGTAACTAGTTATATTAACATCAATTGGGACTATCCATGGGTCTTGAAAAGGTTATTTTAACATCAGGTGGGATGATCAATGAGTTTCAAGTGAGACCATCCATGGATTTTGAACCGGTGACCTTAACATCAATTGGGGATGTTCATGGGTTTTAAACTGGTGATCTTAACAATCAGTAGAACCATCCATGGTTTTTGAACATGTTACTTTTATTCAGGCCCTATAAACATAGGAGTCCTGTGTTCTTAATAATTTTTCATCCCACTAGGATTATGTAAAAAAATATTTTTCGTTTCAAGTTTTCTTAACTCAAAATAAATAAATAAAAGAAAAGAAAAAGAAAAGAAAGAAAAACAGAAAAAGAGAAAAGAGAAATAAAATGAAAATGGGAAAAAATAAATATGTGTGAAATAAAAGAATAAAATACGTTAAATAATAATAATAATAATAACCCATATAGCGTGCTAGTTAAAATGTCGCTTTCAAATTTATATTAAAGTTTGATTTATATGTATTTTTCCTAAACTATAGGTTAATATTTAGTATCACATGATATGATGTTTTTGTTGTTTTATAAATAATGTGCACACATGATTTAGTGGTGGAGATTACTCTCGTCCGGATCAATGATGGGACGATGATTTCGGCCACCCCCCTATACTATTGAAGGTTAACAGAGCGGGGGGTATCGAAAAGTTGATTGCGCCCAAACCACTTGAGGTGATGTGTCAGTTCCACAAAATTTTCTGGGGGTGCCCTCTCAAAACCACTTACCGCTCACACCCCCTCGAAAACCACCATCTCCTCCACACTTCAGCTCGTCACCTCCGCACGTCACCTCCACCCATCCCCTCACTCCACTTGTCCTTGCTTATGCCCTCCATTTCACCACCACTTGATCCCCTCTCCATGTCATCACCCTTCCATGTCATCTAACCATTGGGACATTTAAATCACTCGCCAATTGAACATTGTATATTTAATTCATCTCACTAAAATCGACCTGTTTTAAATTAATGACTCCCGCTCCTAAAACGGTAACTGTTCCATTACAATCCCCCACCATTTACACTATAAAATACCCCAAGAGCCTACATTCATTTCCTTCCATGTTATTTCATCTTGTGCAGGTCATTATTGAGTCAATATGAAGCTAGTAAGCGCCTTTTGCCAGTAATTTATCTGCAGAATTCGATCGATTCACCACTTTGGTAACCCTATTTTTTCTGCTCATCTTCAATTCAAAATGTCAACGCACAAGGGTAAAGGAAATATGGTTGAGGAATTCCCCATGGTTCCCCTTATGCCAGAACTTGACAAAACTCCCCTTATTCACACCCAATTCAAGATTGTTGAGATTGATTATGAGTTTGACCTATATGAACTTCACAATTGTGCAAAGCAGAAATACCTTGACCATTTGAGCATTTGGGAATCCCTTCTCTCTGAATTCATCTTCCCTCAAACCCATTTATTCCCTGAATTTTCCACCTAGTGTCACCTCTAATACCTCCCCAATAAGAAAGCAATAATTACCGAGAATGATGAAATTATTTCCTCCATTTCTCCTGAAAGAATTTACCAAGCCTTGCAAATAAATCCCCAAGCCTCCCTACATCCATTTTCCACTGACTCATTAATGGAGTTGTACAAAAGTCTTACATTTCCCTAGAGAGGTCATGTCTTTGAGTGTTTTCTCCTTGAAAATGTTGAATTATCCAAAACGAACCTGCCATACCCTGTTTCCATTTTCCTTGAGATGGAAAAACTGGTAATTTCCATGGTGACTCGATTACTTGTTTATTATAAATATCAGTGGGTTGATGAAGTAGTTTTAAGATTCTTGTCAGTATTATCAGTGGGACAAAAGCCTCCAGTTTTGTTTAATTACAATTAATTCTTGTCTAATGCCATCCATGATCAGTTGATGAAATTAAAAGCTAAAGGAGTGTTTAAATATCATTCAGTGTTAGTATATCTTATGTTATATTATTAGGTAGATAGATTCAAATTTCAGTTGCAGAAGATGGATGAGCAAAGTAACCCTTTATCAATTATCCATTCGACTTCACTCGTCAAGAGGAATTCAGAGGAATACACATATAGATTCTGTAGACCAATTTCTTCACACTTCTTTGTTTCTATTATGTAGTGACATTATACCAAGAATGTCTCAAGAAATCAAGAAGGTCTTACACCTATTCGAATACTCAAAGGTTGGAGACTGGTATTTAGACCATAACTACACATAGATTAGGATTTATGGATGTGAACTCCCTCCATATAGACTACCAGTTTTTGTGCC
Organism: Pinus tabuliformis; assembly: GCA_031772625.1. NCBI lineage: Eukaryota > Viridiplantae > Streptophyta > Pinopsida > Pinales > Pinaceae > Pinus > Pinus tabuliformis. The sequence goes on along the minus strand of CM062817.1, from coordinate 1,530,340,282 downwards.
AGTGATAATATTTTATTTAGAGTATTCCAGAGATGTGTTGAATATGGATGAACTACATTTTGTGTCCAACAAAAAGAAATCGCAGTTCAAGCTAAAAGCACAAGTAGGCCCATACATTTTAAACACCAGAGCAACTACAAAGGAGGTGGGGGAAGTTTTGAAACAGATGAAGTTCAAGCTCAGTTTCATATGGTCCTATGACCCCTTGGGAGTAATATCTAAGTTGAGAATTGAACAAAAAAGTACTCCATAACCTCATACACCAAGGCCAGAGATAGAACAATATAAAATCCAAGAGGAATAAGTAGAAAACACATTGGAGGAGGCCGAAGAGAAGTTGTTTTGTCAGTGCTCATTACAAAATCCCATTCCTAAAGGCAATGAAAGAAAGAGGCCAATAGAAAGCATGTCTCCCAATGACTAAGAAACACAGGCTACAGATTTTGTTGTTTTCATGAGAAGGAAGGAGGATCAACAGTGGTGGGAATGGGTCCCCTAGGGTCAATTTTGGGGTTAAAATCCCAAGTTTTGGGGAAGAAAACTCAAGTTTTTGTATAAGAAGTGTAAAGTCTCTGCATTTTTTGGCCGCGAAGTGCAAAGATGTAAAGTGTCAACAAGGGCTTCTGCCCTTCTTTTATGTAACTTGTGTCGACTTTAAGAGATCCACCCATGGTGCGCAGACCATGGGATTGTATAAAAAGGGAAGTCTTAGAAGAGTCTAAGGCAGTTCGGTCTTAATATGTTTTGGATTAATTGATGTAATGGGCCTGTGAGAGCTAAGAGAGAATGTCTTAGCGTAGGAAGGAGGCTTTGCAACTGTGTGTGTAGAGGCCTAGGGTAGAAGTCCACAGTTGAGTGCATGGACCCCTGCAGCTGTGTGCGCAGGGTGGTTAGAGTCTGTAAAGAAGATCTAAAGCATAAATAAAGAGAATTATTATGGAATTATCTGTGTATGATCTATTTTACTTCTGTTATAAATGCATATGATTATGTTATGATGAATACTGGATTTACGTTTTAATGTTGTATTGATGTGTGAATCCATATGCTTTGCTTTGTTATAAGAACGCAAGTAAGATTATCTGTTTACGTGAAGATCCTCTTAACGCATGTTGAAGTTATCAGATACTTAAGCTAATCTGGGTAAATACAGAAGTAAGAGTAATTATAGAGGCATGTAAGTGTCTGATCCACCTATTTAGAGTAAGCGAGGGATAGTCGTAGACCTTCACGGACATCTAGAGGATGACTAAGAGGAATATATCGATAAGCCCTAAAAGGCTTATCGACCTACACGATGGAAGGTTTAGGGTATAAAATGACATCACTACCATCTATGGGTGTGGAAACTTGGTTCCTGCATCCCCCCATACTGCTTCGTGTGAGACTTTAGTCTGCACTCCGCGAATTGATGCTGAAAGGGCCAGTAATGTAGGGATTTACTTGGCTAATTAATGCTGAACCTAGGTTAGGGCCCATCAAGCCAAGAAATGGTTCCGTTTCCAAGACCGGGATTTGCATAAATAGAGGTGTGATGTCACATCAATGGAATCCAACTACGAAGGAGATCGAAGACTAGTTGGATAGAAAGATCCACAAATTCATGGTGCAAGAAAACAGGAATATGCGATTGATGAAAGAACAGTGGTTGGATAGATATCTGTACATAGAGATACACGAAATCCTCTTCTGTTCCTTCCCGGTTGAATTATATGAGTGGGTTGTGAAATTGGCAGACGACCAAGGAAGGTGGAGGCTTGATGGTCCATGAGTCTGGACCCCAGAGTTAGTGTGGAGATTAGAAGCCTTTGAGGATAAGATCGCACGCGCTATCGATCATTGGCTCGATCGTATCATCAGAGGATTCATGCCAGAGTTCGCGGTCGATACTTCGGTTTGTTACATAGAAGCATAGCGCCCCTTCTTCGAGGGACCCTGAGGTAAGTATTTAAGGTCTTTAAATACTTGGATTAAGATTCTCTTGTGTGAAAAGAAGGTTATCCAGCTACCTTGATGTTTGGAGCTACATGAAGTGGAATGATCTTCAAGGATAGAGGGGAAAAAGGCCCTGAATATACCCCGTTGATTGGACCTCCTCTAAGTGACAACGAGGAAGCAGCACAAGCTTCTCCGTAGATAATTATTCAACTGATAAAACAAGGGATCCTGCGAATACCCCATCCACCCACACCACTTCCATCTTCACCTCCGTCCCATACACCTTCACCCACACCACTGCCACCTCCGCCACCATCCAATATGGAGAATTCAGTAAAATTTCATTTGTTCAAGGGGTCAGGAACTAAGGACCCAGACCAATTTTGGTTCAATGTGAAGGCTATATGGGAAGATTAGGGTATTACAGATGATCAGATGAAGAAAGCAATGTTGGTTACTATTTTAAAGGAATGTGCGCTAACATGGTACATTAAGTACTGCACTGATAATGTGATGGATTCATTTGCAGATATTCAGACCGTGATGAATAAGGAATTCAGTAGGCCCAAATTTCAAGTTTAATTAATTGTTGGATTCAAGGAGATCATGATGAAGCCTGATAGGACACCCTAGGATTTGGATCAGAGGTTTAAGTGCACAATTCGCGAAGCCAACATGAATCTTACAGAAGGGTAGCACTGTGAATGGTTGGTGGCTTCGCTCCTACCTCACCTAAGGGTTGCTTTGTTGCAAAAAAAAATTGGAACCCAGGCATAATACCTAGAGATTGCAATGAGATTGCACAAGACACCGATGCAAGATGCTACTTTAGGGGTTCAGCAAATTCATGTGCAGTTGCAGAACCTATGCCTAGAATTTTAGAGTTTGAAGAAATATAGGACAGTTCGGCGAGAGGTGCACGAAGAAATTTGGTGCCTGAAGTGTAAATGTCAGGGGCATGACAAAGATCATTGTCCAGTCTTCAAGAATTATGTTGTAGTAGGGAGACCAATGCCTATGAGGCCAGAAGCTCAAGCAAGGCGAAGTATAGGGCCTACAGTATGGTGTGCTATCTGTCAAGTAGCTAGAAAACATGCTACATACAATTTCCATTTGCTGCAGAAATTTGTACAGACACAACAACAGCTATTTTGCAACTTCGGTCAATCGGTGGGTCATGATGAGCGTAATTGCCGTAGTTATGAGTTAATGATGGATAGAATTCTGGAATATAGGGTGCAGGAAGAAACGTAGCCTCCGTACCAAGGTACTGGGGGAGCACAAGGAAAATATTAGGGGCGTGAACTTGGCTGAGGTGGAGGAGGACCTGTTAGAGGGTGGGGACAGGTCATTTTTTACAACTGTGTAGGACGGGACACTACGTGCAAGATTGCACGAACCCAACATGTCTGTCATGCTGATATTGTTCTTAGTTTGATAATGAGACAGAGGATTTCCCTATATTATTGGCTAAGATACACAAAAAGGGGGTGTAGGCTTAGCAACCAACTCAGAACCTACAGATGATGAGGGTTGAGCCTTGCAAGGAGGATCCTAAGGTAAATTATATTATGTTGCAGAGTGGAATGACGACTAGTGACGATAAGGGGAAGCAACTTGAAAAAGGTGAATGGGTCTGCAAAGTGCCAAAAAAGGAGATCAGGTTTGATCTAGAGCGTGCAAGGGAAACATTTATGGAAGCAAGGAAAAGTTTCGTTGAGGCTTCTACCTCAGGAAGTCAGGATAAGCCAGTTGAAGAGATGGACCCTTCCACGCTTACTACCTTATTGGAGACTTGTATGAAGTTGCTTCCTGATAGAAAGGCTGTGAAAGGACTGCGGGAGTTGATAAATAAGTGCGCCGGAAAAAGAAAAAAAATAAAAAAAAAAAAAGAAAAAAAAATCTCCTCACGGACCACACGTAGTCAGTAAGATTGGTAAGCATAAGGAAAGAATAGGGTATGAGATGAGGTTCACTATGCAAAAAGAAGAATATGAGATGGATCAAGTTATTCTAGATCTGGGGCCGGACACGAATATTTTTCCTAAACAGACATGGAAGAGGATGGGGAGACATGCGCTGTAGTGGTCTCCGATTAAGTTAAGAATGGAAAATCAGCAGAAAATCATGCCCATGGGAAGATTTTAGGTTGTGAGAGTTGATATTGAGGGTGCAAACACATTGGCTAATCTTGAAGTGATAGAGATTCTGGACAACAACAGTCCCTGACCTACACTCCTTGGGATCGATTGGGATACTGACATGAATGGGTTAATTAATTTGAAGAAGCGAAAGGTCATATTTGAGAAGAAATCTCTCCACATAGTGGTGCCCCTAGACCTTGCAAAAGGACTGTGCTATACTCAGCAGTCTACAATTATGAAAGCGATGATGATTTGGACCATATTTATAAGATAATGACACGAGATCAGGATTGGGTGAATTCGACTACAGATGGACACATTGCCTAGGAACGCGAAAGTTTCTACACATAAGATTCAGAGGAGCAGTTGGAGCACTCACAAAACCAACTGCATGAAGTATCTATGCTACGCTGTAATATGATGACCAAGTCATTGCACTGTGTATCCTCGGAGGTAAGAAATCTGCCTTACTATGATGGTTTAACTCATGTCAATAAATTTTTGGATGCATTTGAAAGAGAAGTGCTAAAGAAGCATCGCTTCTAGGCCTTGGACTGGGTGTTGTGTGCTATGCCTGGGAGATGGTGGGGTATGCACAAAGACAGTTTTGATGATTGTCGCATGTACAGAAACATGATGAGATTGCAGTTTGGTCACCCACAAGTTCGGCTAACAGATAAATATGATGGAAGGAATGAACTGCGCAATCACCTAGCCAAATGGACTAAGGTTTATGTAGCGGGGCCTCAGCCTGAATGGGTGCATCTGTTTTGTCATACTTTGGATGTAATACCGATGAATTGGTACCTGGAAACAGAGCTTTGCCATGGCACTGAAAAATGGGATGTTTTGCGACAAGGATTCTTGATGACATTTAGATTAGAGGATGGGTTTGAAAGTATTGATGAGGCACTGGAGGAAGTCAAGGCAGTGATCTTCAGAGTACCACAGGATCCCTTGGAGTTAATTCAACCAGACTGGACCACCCAACTGTGCCATGCACTAGAGTGCTACAATGTGACAACCGAAGAAGAGGACAAGGTCCCAAGGAACATCAATATCCCAGAAACTAAAGGTCATCGCGAATTTGAAGGACCGCAAATTGAAAATCCAGATATTACTGTGCCGCAAAAAACAAGACAATTGAACATTAGAACAGAGGCAGAGCCGAAATTTGTAAATATTTGGGACTACTAGGATGATGCAAAAGTAGATAAGGTCGATGAATTGCTCCGTGAATACCAGGACTTGTCCCTACAAAGTTCTTAGACCTAAAGGGGATAATAGGGGATCTAGGAGTTATGAAAATTACGTTGAAACCAGATGCAAAGCTGATCAAGCAGAGGCCTTAACGCCTCAATCCGAAGTATAAATAAAGGTCTACTTAGAGTTGGATAAAATTCTTGTGGCAGGTATTATTGAACTAGTGGAGGAGTCTGATTGGGCAATCCCAGTAGTAGTTCAGGAAAAGAAGCAGAAGGATGAAAATATGCATAGATCTTAGGAATTTGAATGATGCCTGCATAAATGATCCCTTTCCAACTCCGTTCACCAACAAAGTGCTGGATAATGTAGGAGGACAAGAAGCATATTTGTTCACGGATAGATTCTTGGGGTACAATCAGATCAAGATCGCTTCAGAGGATAGAAGTAAGACAATCTTCTCCACCGAGTGGGGGTGATTTCAGTATACTGTAATGCCTTTTGGAGTGAAGAACGCACCGATAATGTTTTCGCGCGTAGTCATCGTGACGTTTAAGGACTTCATTCGCAAGTTTCTGGACGTATACTTTGATGATTGGATGGTGTTTGGGCTGGTGAAATGCCATGTAGCCAGCCTACAATTGATGTTGGATACATACTGGAGGTAGCCGATTGTGCTTAATTTGAAGAAATGTTTGTTCTATGTTCCCTTCAGAATCTTTCTAGGCCATGTGGTGTGAAGACAAGGATTAATGTCCGACCCAGCTAAGATAGAAGTTATAATTAATTTAGAGGCACCAAGAAGTGTGAAATAGTTGCGCACAACACTAGGGCATATGGGATACTATAGAAAGTTCATTAAGAGTTATGCCTAGATTATCACCCCAATAGAGAAGTTGCTAAAGAAGGATGCTACATTCTGCTGGAATGAAGAATGTCAGCAAAGCATAGATGTGTTAAAGGAAAAGATGGTCACCATGCCAATCCTAGTCTTCCCAGATTGGAAGAAGGAATTTCATGTGCATGTGAACGCATCATGTATTGCACGTGGGGCAATACTGACATAGGACAATGAGGGAGAGTTGGATCACCCTATAGCATTTGCAAGTAGGAAGTTGACTAAAGATGAGAAGAATTATTCAATGATAGAGTGCGAAGGTTTGGCCATGGTATATGCACTCCAGAAGTTCAAACACTACTTGTTAGGTAGACACTTTAAGATGTATACAGACCATTATACATTGAAGTACTTGGTTAACAAGCCTGTGTTGGGCGACAAGATATGCATATGGTTGTTGCTCTTTTAGGAATATGACTTCGAAGTTATTGTGAAGCTAGGACGATTGAATGATGTACCAAATCATCTGTCGTGCATTGAAATAGGGGAGGAGCCTACTAATTTAGAGGAAGGTCTTCCTGACACGTAGCTCTTTGTAGTGCGTGTCGCGAACAATCACTTTGCAGATATCATACACTTCCTAATGATGGGGATGACTTTGGAGGGGTACACCATTCAACAAAAGAAGGAGTTAGTGGTGCGCACAACAAGATTTTATGTCGTTGCAGGGCACTTAAATAAAATGGGGTAGGATGAAATACTGCGACGTTATGTATCTGTGTTTGAACGAAGCAACATCCTCACTAATGCTCATGGAGGAGCTGCAACAGGACATTATGTAGGAAAAGCAACAACGCAAAAGATTTTACGCGTTAGCTTGTGGTGGCCGACACTGAATAAGGATTCCAAGGTTTATTGTAAGGCATGTGATGCATGTCAGAGGAAGGGTAGGCCATTGCGGAGGGATGATCTACCTCTGAATCCATAGCTGTCATTACAACCAATTGAGAAGTTGGCGATTGATTTTGTAGGACCAATTCAGCCTCCAGGAAAGAAGACAGGTGTACAGTACATCATCACCATGACAGAGGATTTGGCCAAATGGGCGCAGACACAGCCTATGAACGACTATACAGGGGAAAAAACAACAAATTTCATCTTTGAGAATGTACTGACTATGTTTGGTTGGCCGAAGATTTTGATGAGCGATTGTGGTATGCATTTCCTTAATGAAACTATCAACGCATTGATGGAGGAATGCCATGTTTATCACCAAAAGAGTACATTGTATCACCCATAAGCTAATGGGATGGTTGAAGAATTTAATAAGATATTGGAGAATGCACTGACGAAGGTTTGCAATGCATAAAGAAATGACTGGGATGTGCGTACCCGCGGTTCTATTGGTGTACAGGACGACTTGCAAAAAACTGACCAGAAAAACACCTTTCAGGCTAGTTTATGGCGTAGAAGTTGTGATGTCGATGGAGTACATTGTACCTAGTCTGTGCATAGTGTTACTTATAGGAATGGGGGATCACGAGCCCTAGAACAAAGGTTTGTGTAGCTAACAGAGATGGAAGAGGATAGATTTTTGGTTGGATTCCATCAGCAAGTTCAAAAGGAGCGCGAAAAGGCATGGCATGATCGGCACATCAAAATATGCACCTTCAAGGTAAATGATTTAATGTTATTATATGACAACAAGTTTGATAAATTTCCAGGAAAATTTTGGATGCATTGGCTCGAGCCCTATGTCATCAAGGAAATTACCGATGGTGGAGAAGTTCAGCTGGTGAAGTTGAATGGAGAGCCATGTACAGGGAAGGTAAATGGTAGTTGATTGAAGCCATACAATGTGGATCTTACCAGATGACTATGTGGTGGAAGCACAACCTTAGCGCTCCAGGCAGCTGAAAGGAGGTGCGAGACTATAAAATACACTGGCTGGGTTGTATAGCTGCGTGGGGGACTGCGCGGAAAGAAGGAACAACATAGCATCAACAGAAGCATGAAGGGAGATGTGCTATAGGAGGAGAGACCATGCAGTGCAGCCAGAAATCATTGTTATGGTCAATGTTTATGAGTTGACAGTGAGAAAACAACTAAGTGGAGTGGGGGGGGCATTTAAGTCAGAATTTTAGAGCGAGATCTTTGAAAATATGCCGCCAATCTAACATTTATGAGCGGATTTTTCAAGGAACATTTGGATTTGAATTTGAATTTTCCTATAAATTACAGATGGCCACCCAACGAAAAACACTTTGCATTCTAAGAATTGATGTGTTGAGCTATCATGCATGGATGAACCTTGAGAATTTCAAGGCTTTGGTGGTCAGTTCAGTATTTGACAAGTTACCTAAAACAACCCAGGAGCTTCTTACTAGCCTAATGTTGGCGCCCATGGAAATTGTAAGTGCTAAAGGATCGATGGCCTCTCAGGGACTAGCCCTTGAGGTTGCAAGTGTAGAGGTTCCCGTAGAAGTGCCAAAATCGCTGAGCTCACCCAGGTTGAGGCCTACACTGACTAGAGAGGGTCCTAAGACAAATAAGGACAAGCAAAAAGTGACACTGCCGATGTGTGAGTCACCGACAAAGCACTAGAAGAAAGAGAATCCTATCGCATAGGAGAAAGGAAAGGTGGTAGACCTAGAATCCGATGAGTGTGTGGAAGACACTAGTATGGGCACAAAGGATATCGATATTGAGGGGGTAGACCCTATTTCCAAGTTACCAGAATACATCCCTCTGCACCAAGGCAAGGTGAAGGTCCCGAAGGACCCAGATGAAGGAAAATTTTTACTTAACACACCGTTGCTTCCAGACAAGATCACATTGAAGGTCCTTGCTTGGTGTGCGTGCCACATCTGAAGTTAGAGGATTGGGACTTTGTTAGGTCCCTATAATACTAGTGATTACCCCATTACTATTGTAGTTGTATCCCTTATTAATATTGTTGTTTCCCTATTGTCCCCATATTGTTATTACTCTGCCCCATCGAATTCCTCTATTGTTATTTTTGTGCCTTTATATTATTATTGTTAGGTCGGCTTGGTTGTATTGTGATTCCTTAGACACCTCTATATAGAAAGGAGGTTTTGTCATTTGAATCATCCAAGAATTGTTCATTTATGTAATGTAAAGGAGGTTTCCCCCTCGAAGAGGCTAAATTCTAAGGCGTTAATCTATCTTTTCTATCTTTTTTTGAGCTGGTTTCATAACATTTGGTATCAGAGGTTTGAATTCTAGGGTTTTGCTGCTCCAAATAGGTCATCGTGGCATTGCACTATAACTCTTTTTAAGCGATGTTTCAGATTCTACAAAAACAACCCATTTGAGAAGAAATCGCGTTGAACCTCAAGTCCAAATTTTAGAGCTTTTCGCACAATATTTGCGGAGATATGATTTGAGGAAGTCGGTCTTTTCGCAGACTCCTGAATTACATCCCAAACAGGTGACCTGGGGAAAATAGTCATAACTTTTGTTTTGAGCATCAGATTGAAATTTCGTAAGAATTTATAGAAAGGGGGAGGACTATAGTTTCCTGTGTATATTTTTCAGATCCTAAGGTCAAAAACGTGACATGTGGCACTTCATACAATTTTACTCTTCTAAAAAGGTATATAATTAGGTCATCTTGGGAGATTGTGCATAACTCTTTCTTGGAGAATCTAAATTTGACCAAACTGATAGCATTGGAAAGAGGATGCAGACGGTTACTGCAGGTCATAATTTCAGAACTGAAAGATATGAAATTACAGAGATACATCAGAGGCAATATCGAGCTCCTACAAAGTGAAAAAAGGTGTGTAGATTTTTTTAAATTTTTTCTTAAGCTTGGTTTGAAAAATTATTTTGAAGGAATTCAAAGGGCATAGTATAGCATTATTATCGGTAATTGATGCCCTGAGGAAAGGAAATGCAAACACCTAGTAAGCAACTTGAAATCTCTAGCATGACTTATGAAGAAGAGGAAGAAATGCAACATGATATATCAAAATTATGAGAACAAGTGCAACAAATGTCACTCGCACAAAAAGTAACAGAATCTAAGATTGATGGTTTAAAGAAAGATGTAGAAGCTAAGATGAAGGACATGGAAGCTAAGATGGATGATTTGAAGATATATTTGAAGACAGATTTGAAGACAGGCATGGCGGATTTGAAGACACATTTGACAAATTTTCTACAAGAAATACTTACTAATGGTGAAAAGGTAGTAAAGGAAACTCGTGATGAGAAAAAGATATATGTTAATCATGTTTTCATAGACACTAACATTGGATCTAAGAACCACCATATTCCAAAAATCGATATGGGGAAGTTTGATGGCAAGGATCCCGCAACATGGATACTACAGATGGAGCAATTTTTCGATCTCAATGATGTGCAAAACACACAAAAGGTACGTATTGCCACTTTATATTTGGAACCAAATCAGTTTGTATGGTATCAATGGCTTTGATCTCATAAACAAATTGTCACTTGGGAAATTTTTATGGAAGAATTGACATCACATTATGAGGATACAAAAAGAAACACTTTTTTTAGCCAACTGATAAGTCTCAAACAAAAGGGTTCAATGATGGATCACATTGAGGACTTCCAAAAATTGAACATAAGGGTAAAAGATATTCCAAAAGAGGATAGGATTGATGTGTTCATAGGGATTTTAAAGGATAATATCCAACATGATGTTCGCCTTTGGGAACCTGATTCATTGGAGAAGGCATTCAAGTTAGCAAGAAAAATGGAAAGCAAAATTATGGTAACCAGTAAGCCTACCACTCACAACTATAAAGATGGAAGTGTTGTTGCCCCTAGCCTTCCACAACCTATAAGGCTGACATCACAACAATTGGAAAAAAAAGGAGCAAAAGATATTTGTTACAGTTGTGATAGAAAATACCCTAAAGGTCATAAGTGTGCTGAGAAGAAATTATTCTACATAGATTGTGAACAGGAGGAAGAAAAGAAACAAGAAATGTCAAAAGAAGAGGATATACTCCAGGAACAAACCATAGATAAAGAAGTAATGAATCCAACCATATCTTGTAATGCATTGGCTGGAATTACCACTCCTCAAACTATCAAGATAGAAGGACATATCAAGAAGAAAAATGTAATAGTGTTGATTGATTCAGGAAGTACCCACAATTTTATTCATTGTAAGATAGCAAAAGAATTGAATTGCTTCCTATATCCAGCGCCAGAGTGTCAAGTAATGGTTGCAAGTGGAGGAACGATAAATTGCTCTGGAAAGTGCCATAATATCAAGCTATCCATGGGAGAATATGTATTGAGTAGTCCAATGCTTTCCATTCCAATGGGAGATGCTGATGTTGTACTAGGAGCCCAATGGCTACAATCCTTGGGTACAATAGCTTTTAATTTTCAAGAAATTTTCTGCGGAAGGAAAGGAAATTGAATTAAGGGGTATTGTAGGGAAATTGGGAAAGATAATCAGCTCTAACGGTATGACAAAGCTTCTAAAAAAGGAACAAAGAGGTGTAATTGCACAATTATGTTCGCTAGATGTTTCCACATTGAAATCATCTATTTCTCCATATCTCCAATAAGTCCTAGAAAATCATTCCAAGGTATTTGAGACTCCCAAAGGTCTCCCACCTATTCATGATCATGATCATGCTATCCATCTGATTCTAGGAAATGTTCCTCCAAACATCAATCTGTACAGATATCCCTATGCCAAAAAGAGTGAAATTAAACGTATGGTTGTAGAAATGCTAGAGGCTGGTATAATTCAACCTAGTCAAAGTTCTTTCTCTGCTCTAGTAGTATTGGTGCACAACAAGGATGGATCATGGCGCATGTGTCCGGATTATAGGGAGCTCAACAAGCTCACTATTAAAGATAAGTTTCACATTCCTGTCATTGATGAATTGCATGGATCAATTTACTTCACCAAGTTGGATCCTCGTTCAGGATATCATCAAATCAGAATGAAGACTGAAGACATTCTAAAAACAACATTTAAAAGTCATGAGGGTCATTATGAATTTTTGGTCATGCCTTTTGGCCTTACCAAGGCACCTTCTACATTTCAAGGTTTGATGAATTCCATTTTCAAACCCTTCCTTAGAAAATTTGTGTTAGTATTTTTTGATGATATACTAATCTACAGCAAGCTTCGAATGATCATGTTGAACATGTTGACAGGGTGCTACAACTATTGGAGGAGAAACAATTATATGCAAAAAGATCCAAATGTTTCTTTGGAGTACAAGAGGGGGAATATCTGGGTCATATTGTATCTCATGAAGGAGTTAAGGTAGATCCTAGAAAAATTAGAACCTTTATTGTGGAATGTGATTCTTTAGGAAATGGAATTAGGGCTATTTTAATGCAAGATGAAAGACCCATTGCTCTCAAAAGTCATCCAATCAAGGGAAAGTTTTTACACAAAGCTATTTATGAGAAGGAAATTTTGGCAATACTACATGCACTTAAGAAGTGGCGACCCTACCTAATGGGAAGACATTTCAAGGTAAAAACGGATCATGATAGCCTTAAATGATTTTTAGAACAAACATTATCCTCTGAAGAGCAACAAAAGTGGGTCACAAAGATGTTGGGTTATGACTTTGAAATCATCTACAAAAAAGGGAAGCAAAATGTGGTGGCAGATGCACTCTCAAGAAAGGATGAGCATGTGGAAGCATTTTTGTGCGCCATTTCTATTATCCAACCAGATTGGATAAACAAAGCAAGGTAGGAATGGAAGAATGATGAAGAAGTGTGGGAACATATTCGAAAGTTACAACAAGATTCTAGTACATCTGATACATTTAGCTGGCAAAATGATTCGTTATGGTACAAAGATCGCTTATACCTCTGTAAGAATTCCCAACTCAAACAAAACAATATTATGGAATTGCACACTTCTCCCTTAGGAGGGCACTCAGGATCTTTAAAAACTTACCACAGGGTTAAGAAGGAATTTTTTTGGGATGGCCTTAAATCAGATATTCAAAAGTTTGTGGCAGAATGTGTGGTTTGCCAACAAAATAAAGTTGAAACAATTAAGACCTCGGGTCTATTACAACTTTTATCCATTCCAAGCCAACGTTGGGAGGAGGTTTTAATGGATTTTATCACAGGTTTACCCAAGTCTGAGGGAAAGAGTGTCATCATGGTGGTAGTTGACAGACTTACCAAGTATGCACACTTTTGTGCATTATCACATCCATTTAAAGCTAGTACAGTTTCTACTGCATTTATGGAAACAATTCAATATCTACATGGAAACCCAAAGATTTTTGTAAGTGACAAAGATCCCATTTTCACTAGAAATTTTTGGACAGAATTATTTTCTTGTCTTGGTACTCAGTAAGCTCATAGCTCATCTTATCATCCTCAATCTGATGGGAAAACTAAGATAGTAAACAAATGTTTGGAAGGATATCTTCATTGCTTTGTATCTGATAAACAGACACAATAGGTCAAATGGTTGCCTCTGGCTGAATGGTGGTATAACACTTCCTTCCATATAGCAAAAAAAATTACCCCATTTATGGCACTTTATGGATATCAGCCACCATCCATCACATCATATTTAAGAGAAAATTCTAAGGTTCAAGTAGTGGAACATCACATCGAGCATCAACAACAAGTCCTCCAACTCTTAAAGGTTAACCTCGTGCTGGCGTAGAATAGAATGAAAGAACAGGCATATCAACATTGCAATGAAAGCAGTTTTGATGTAGGTGATTGAGTATTCCTATGGCTACAACAATATAAACAAATGTCCTCAAGCAAGCTAAGAAGGATAATAAATTATCACCAAAGTATTATGGTTCGTATAAGGTGTTGCAAAAGATTGGTACTATGGAATACAAATTGGAGCTTCTTGCAGCTTCTCGAGTGTACCCAGTTTTCCATGTTTCATGTTTAAAGAAGGTTATAGGCGACAAGCTCCCAGTTCAAACAATATTGCTAGAACTTGACAAGGAAGGAAAAATTATATTGGAAGTAGAGGCAATCAAAGAATAAAGAACTCAACAGCTACGAAATCGATCAATTTAGATGTATCTCATCAAGTGGAAGAACTTATCCGCTGAATATTCCACATGGGAGGATGAGAATTTTATACAGAAGCATCTAGAACTACTCAAGCATTGAGGACAACACTTTTTTGAAGGAGAGGGGCATGTTAGGTCCCTATAATACTAGTGATTACCCCATTACAGTTGTAGTTGTATTCCTTATTAATATTGTTGTGCCACTATTGTCCCCATATTGTTATTACTGTGCCCCATAGAATCCCTCTATTGTTATTTTTGTGCCTTTATATTATTATTGTTAGGTTGGCTTGGTTGTATTGTGACTCCTTAGACTCCTATATATAGAAAGGAGGTTTTGTCATTTGAATCATCCAAGAATTGTTCATTTATGTAATGTAAAGGAGGTTGCCCCCTCGAAGAGGCTGAATTCTAAGGTGTTAATCTATCTTTTCTATCTTTTTGTGAACTGGTTTCATAAGAGACTTGGTGGATACTGAGCGGTTCCCCCACTTGGTGAGTGATACATTTATGACCCGTGTCTTCTATAAATACTCTAGTGTGACTGCGTTGGAGCTGAGGTAATGGATTAAAATGGTGGACAAGGCAAGACTGTTGAACCTGCTATGGGTGTTGCATTACAACCACATGCCAATAACTTTGATAGTGATCAAACAACTATTATTCTTGGTGCACGATAGGTTCCTATGGTTAGGACAATTGACACTGATCACCGATATGCTGATCCATAGGATCACATTTCTACCACACTCAGGGCTAAATCAGGCCAACGCATTTGGCAGAAAGACAGGCGACCGTGACTTCACCAAGAGAATGAAGGACAAGTTTAAGCTTGCCAAGCTTTCTACCCCAAAACTTGTGCTTTCAACCCCAAAATTGACCCTAGGGGACCCGTTATGAACAAGCAGACCACAACCAAAACTGATAACATAGCTAATCCTCAGGTGATCAACATTCAGGAAGAATATTCAGAATATAGTGATGCACAAGAGCATAATAATTTAGTATTGACAAGCACTCCTACCACCTCTTTCCCTTATGTAGAAGAATCAACTAAGTCTCCTATCTCTTCTACTTCCCAGGCTCCACCACAGCCAAGTATTTTCTCAAGGTACAGGGAAATTAAGTTGAAAAATGAAGCTCTCAAAGTCTCAACATACTTAGAATTCTAGAAAAAATATGCCACCACTCAACATAGGTTATTGTCTACTTTTGATTTAGAGAAGGGGAAATTTCAAGTGGCCTTTTTAGAGCGCAAGGTTGCATCCCCCAGAGGTGTCGAATATTATAAAACCTCCCTTTTTTTAGTGGACACTAAACAAGTTCATGCAATCGATCAAATCGATTTTCATAAGTAGGCAGGTGAGATGATTTATTTAACTCTAACCAACTCTACCATGGTTGCTTCAAAATTACAGACTTCACTAAACAACATGCACTCATATCTCAAGATCGCGAGGATGTCCTCTATGGCCAAAGACACTAGAATTAAAACATTGGAATAATTAGTTATCAAACTAGGATATGATCCTAGTGATGTCAAGGCACCAAAGAAAGTGATCAGAAACAAGAATGTAGAAATTCAGGCTCTTAGAAACATCTCAAACTCCTAACTTGAGAACAACCTCAGACTAAAGAAGTCACTAGTTTGGATATGGAGAAAGAGAAGTTGTTTAGTTTAGTAGTGGAACAAAATTCTCAAATACATAAAATGGAGCAAGACATGGAAGCACTACTAAAAGAAAAAGAGCAATTGGAGGCAGTTGGAACATGAACAGCAGGGGCATCAGCAGGAACATCAATAGTAGGGACTGTAACCCATCTTACAACACAAATATCGGTTTCATATTCCTCTCAAAGGATAACTCAAGATTTGGGGGAATTATCATTGACAAACAAAGAGGTGGAGAAATTGTCAGTAGCCCTCACCAAGATGGAGGAAAGTAAGATAAAGGCAAACAATGCATACTTTGTAGAAGTACAGAAGAACTTCAAACTTATTCAACAAATTTAGAAGTATGAAGACCAATCCAACATAATTCAAATGTTGGCAGAGGCAAAAAGTAGCATTCGACACAACATCAATGTCAATGTTACAGATTTATGGCCTTCCATTCAAATCATCTTTGAATGGGAAGAATTGGTGTAGAGAGGTAAAACAATAGTAGCACAGAAAAAAGATGATATTGAGTATAGGCTAGAAGAAGCCCAAAAGATCATTAGGGTGCTTAACTCTAAAACCTGAGAAGAAATTGAAGAGCTAAACATCTAGGATAGAACATAATCAATGATGGAAGTCAAAATAGTTTTGACAAAAAAGAGTCTGATGGTGGAATTGGAGAGAAATTGTAAACAATTGGAGCTATAGGTAAAGAGATTCAACAAGAATTTTTCTTTATTGCAGGAAAAGGGACTTCTAGATCTCAGCAACTCTAATGGAAAATTGATTCCATTAGAAAATTACCAAGAATAGTTATGCAAAATTGTTGTAGATGTGTCAAACTTCGCAAAGGAAAATGGAGCCATCAGTGGAGAAGCTTTCCTAGAAGGCATGTAGTTTGATTTGAACATACAACACGAAATTCATCATTTATTTTTAAATAAGAAAACTTTTCAAACTTACACTGAAGTGGATGAAAGGTTTAGGAACATGGTGAAATTTTCAATCCCAGATGAAGAAAGGTGGGACCAATTATTGGAATTGGTCGAGCAGGCATAAACAAAAGACCTACATTTTTGGCACAAAAGTAGAAGTGAGGAGCTATAGAAAGGGCGCAATCAGCAATAGATTTCCTGCAAATTTTTAACAGATATCCAAATTTGTCTAAGGCTTCTACTTTTTATTTATATTTCAAAAAAATATGTAATTTTTTTAGAATATCATTTTGTAATGAATTACTTTTTGGAATCCAATCTTAGTTTAGCAGAAAGTATATAAGTACATTGTAATAAGACTTAACAAGGGTTGGAAATTGTATGAAAAAAGGATTTGTACTTTGATGGAAGATGTGCATTGTACTAAAGTCATCAATTTACAATAATATCGAGAGTTTTGTTCCAGGATTCCTGTGTCAAATAATTGGTGATGTACTTCCCTATGTGAAATTGTTTATTTTCTCAATTTTCCATATGTTTTCTCTCTTTATTGTTTCGAGAAGATTAAGTGTTGAATTTTCTTAAGTATAGTCTTCTCTAGCTTGTAAACAATATCAATGTTTTCATTCTGATGTGAAGTATAGAATTCATCTTAGTATTCTCTATATTTAATTGAACTTAAATCATATTCATCCTTTCACCCCATAGATACTTTAAATGATTCAAAAGTTTGCCTATCCTGTATTGTTACAACTACTCTGTCATTTTGTGATTGATTACCCAAATTTTCGTGATGCCATGCCCAATGCAGTCTCTCTATATTTTTCAACCAAACTTTTGAAAAACCCCACCTCAAATTTTCATAACTAGCCTAATATATTAAAAAATAGAAATCTAAATTAGATAGAGAGATCCCTCTCTGAAGTTGGAAGGGCTAGATCCCAGCTTTATAAGTGGTTTTTTGGTTACCTCTGGCTTTCTCTCCTCATCCTAGGGAAATTATAGAGTGATAGCATTCTGGCAACCATGATGGGGACAAACCTTAAATAAACACATATTTCCCTGGTCAATATTCCTTTTAGAGATCTAAAGCTATTTCCTGTGGGTGACAGTGAAGTAGATACTATTAAGGTTTTTTTTTCCACCCAAAGTTTGTATATATACCTATCTATAAATAATCTATTTGGAGATCTAGGTCCCGGGAATATCTAAACCCACCTGAAATTATAAATAATCCTGAGAAGATGATTAGGAAGAAGGGTTTTACTGAGAGCCAAGCAAGCAATAATCCATTGCCAAGAGTTAATTCTCTTATTGAAAGTTTCATATCTACTGAGGATATTGAATTTCACTTACCTTTTCAGCAGATCCTTTTTTCGAAGCAAATTAGATAGCTTTGTACCTGAGATAGTCTTTGATGAAAATATTTTGAAACCTTATATTTCAACACATTAATATATAATTTCATATTCTGATGAGGATGTTATAAAACAGTTTAACAAACTTGAATATTTGGTGACTAAATTGAATCAGGCCACCGAGAAACCATTTACATATCAATCAACTACTTTTTCTTCTTCTGCCTCATTACCAGCCTCTCCTATGATTTCTCTTTTCACCACTGTCTCCATTTCATCTACCATCCAAAATCCTTCTATACCAGCTCAACAAGTCATAATCCCACCTTCTTTACCACCTCTAACATCCAACACAACTATTGTTTCATCCTCTACCCATATTATATTCATGGCAACACGTTATACCCCTCTAGTTTTACTAGCCTAATGCCATGCCCGAGTAATATGCCAAACATATACCCCAATTTTATAGCACCAGTACTATCACAGCACAACAACACATAGACAAGATGAGTGACTTCTTAGGTTTGGAAGAAGTTGATGATGATGATTTGAAAATGAGGCTCTTTGCACAAAGTTTGGTAGGGGATGTTTGAAAATGGTTGAGGGAATTTCTAGCACGCAATATTGTAGATCTAGAACAGTTTCACCCAAGTTTCCTTGCAAGATGGGAAGTCAAAAGAACCCTCTTCAGATCTTGGCAGAATATGAGAGTCTAAGAAGAGTGCTTGAAGAAATAATTTAGGATGATTGTACTAAATTTAACAATGTTTACAATTCTATTCCAACAACAATACAACCTCCACTGGGGTTATCTTTAATCCAATTTCCATATGTATTTAATGTCAATATGGATTATCAATTAAGAGAGATAAATCTTTCTACCCTATAAGAAATCAAAACGAAATGTTGTTATTGTAAAAGCAAAGTTGTTATCCAAGGGAGGAAAGTTAAAGGTTGAAAGAAGAGTGACTATCAAAGAAGAACCTTCTTCTTCTTCATCAGATGCAAAGCTAGGCACCTTAGTTAAAATGATGGAAATAATGATGTAAGGGATGTGTTTGAATGACAGGGATCCACCAAGAGAAACTCAAGGGGGTTCTGAGATTAGAAATCCTAATTTTAGGAGGAATCTGCCCCAAATTAAATAGAGAGAGCAAGGAGCCCCAAGTAGTCTGCAACAAATCAGACCTGCATTCTAGGAGAATTATGAAGATGAATAAAATGAGATAGCATAGGATCCCAAAGAGAATAAAATTAATATGTTTGGGGAAGGAGAAATATACAATATTTTCTTAACCAAGGAGGAACAATATTTGTTCTTGCTATCATAGCCGAAAGTCACCCGTGGTGAACCAGATTATTATAAAAAGGGATACCAAAATTCTATCATGGAGGTACACAAACAACACAATTTGGGAAACAAGAAGACTAGAGTCAACCCTCCTAAGAAGATTCAGAGTGATGCACCTTCCACTAGGAAGATAAAGGATGACTCTCAAAATGAGGTTTCTCAAACACAAGATGTAAGCAGTAGATAAACCTCAAACATCTTTCAGTATTGAAACTGAATTAGCCAAGCTCAAAATTTCTATTCCTTGACAAAATTGATTAACTAGAATTCATATAGATCTCAAGTCACGAAGGCACTAAAAATAGGGGAGGGAACAAACACAATTAACTTAATTTATGACCAACCTAAATTATTATTTGGACCTGAAGTTGAAGGGAAGTCTAAACACAATTATTATTTGTTCTGCCCTTCTATGTAAGTCTAAACATTCATGGCTACATTTTTACGTAATTCTATGGTTGATTCTAGTGCTTCGCACAATCTCATGCTTAGACTCATCATGGGAAAGATATCATTAGATATAACAAGACACTATAAATACCTTTATTATTTTGATTCTAGCAAAGTAAGATGCTTAGGTCTCATCAAGCATTTATGTGTGACTTGAGCTCAAATCCTAGTAAAGATTTCGGTTATGGATATTGTAGTGGCTGATATACCTCCCAAATATGGAATGCTATTATCAAGATCTTGGGGAGCAATGTTACAGGGTACCTTGAAGATGGACATGACATGTGCTACTATTCCTATCTATGGTCAATATAAGAGGTTGAATAGGGAATAATTAATGAAATATATGGTAGTAAACCAAGCCAAACCAAATAACCCCTTTATTCTCTGCATTTAGATATGGATTCCTTCATTCTATACAATGATATATGTGTAGAAGAAGAAGTGTCATATTTGGAAAGTAAATTAAGAAAAACAAAAGATGTGAAATTAGATGTTGGGAAGGAATATGAAGAGGATGAAGCCCTGTGGAATATGGATTTCGATGGGGTAGTCAGCAAGGAAGGAGCAGGGGCAGGTGTTTGGGTCTTAAACTCAAAAACAGGTATAGCAAAGGGATATTCTTACAAGCTTAATTTTCAATGCACCAATAATATAGATGAGTATGAAGAAATAATTTTAGTACTGCAACTTTTGAAGAGGTTAGGAGCTAAGAGAA
This sequence comes from Pinus tabuliformis, assembly GCA_031772625.1. Taxonomy (NCBI): domain Eukaryota; kingdom Viridiplantae; phylum Streptophyta; class Pinopsida; order Pinales; family Pinaceae; genus Pinus; species Pinus tabuliformis. The sequence goes on along the minus strand of CM062817.1, from coordinate 1,530,319,642 downwards.
TTTATGTACGTGGTGATTCAAAAATCATCATCTAAACACCCTAGGTTAAGGGCCTACAAAAATGTTGTCTTGCATTTTCTGCAGTGTTTTCCAAAGTACCTGTTGTCTCTAATTCCTAGGGGTCAAAATATATTAGTTGATGCAATGGCTACCTCAACCAACACTTGTAAGACTCCTTTCCATCCTAAAAGAAAATATGAGATTGAAGTGAAGCATAGACTGACTATCCTTGATAATGTTAGATATTGGTAGGTTTTTGGTAGTGATAAACATGTAGGAAAAAATTTACATTTAAAATAAGAATTTGAGAATGTACATATTGATACAGATGATAGTGTAGATAAGGATATAAATGAAATTGTGTTCAACCAGATCAGTGAGGGACCATAAGAACTTGAGGTTATACAATTTAAAGACAATGTGTTACCAAGGGGTTTATTTCCATTAGAAGAACTTTTTTATTTTAATGATGTGGCTAAAAAACCCAAGATAGAACCTGTAGGAGAAGAAGTTGAAGACTATAATATAGGTACTAAAAGTAATCCAAAGATTGTAATTTTTTTCAAGTATTTACCTCTTAAATAAAAACAGAAGTACATTGATCTATTGAAAGAATATCCTGACTTGTTTGCATGGGGATATGAAGATCTAAAGGCATATGATACCAGTATTATACAATATACCATTCCCATTAAAGAGGACCAAAAACCTTTCAAACATAAATTGAAGAGGGTAAATCCAGTTCTATTACCCTTAATAGAAAAAGAGGCTAGAAACTTTTTGATGCCAAAATCATTGTGCCTTTGATGTTTTCGAAATGACTATCAAATATGGTGCCAACAGGGAAAAAGATAGGGGAAATAAGATTATGTGTGGATTTCAGAAACCTAAATAAATTTTCTCTCAAGGATAACTACCCTTTACCCAAAATGGATCATATTTTATAGAAGGTAGTTGGTTCCAATAATTTTTTTTGCTTGACGGTTTTTTAGGATATAAGCAACTTCTAGTACATCCAAATGGCCAACAGAAAACAACTTTCACAACACCATAGGGGACCTTTATGTATGTCAAAAATCCGTTTGACCCTATGAATGCAAGAGCCACTTTCTAGAGAGAAATGGATATTTCTTTCACAGAAAAGAAGGACAGGTTTATTATAATTTATCTAGATGACACCACTAGATTCTCTAAAATAGATGAAGATCACTTGTTTCACTTAAACATAGTTTTTGAAAAATGCAGGAAATATGGTATTTCCTTGAACCACAAAAAGTCTTTATTTGGTTTAGACTAAGATAAAATACTTGGTCACATAATTTCGAAAGATGATATCCAGATTGATCCAAGTAGAACTAGAGCCATTATGAAGATTGATCCACCTAGGAACAAAAAATAAGTGCAGTATTTTATTGCAAGGATAAATTTTCTAAGATGGTTTATCCAAAATTTAGTTGAGATTTTAGGTGCTATTACGAACATGTTAAAGAAAGACAATGAGGTGAAATAGAATGTTGAAGCCAAAAAATCATTTAGTGATGTGAATATAGCCTTGACCTGTGCTCCTCTTTTGATTAACCCAGATTACACTAAAAATTTAATTTTTTTTCTTTTTTTCCAGAACATACTATTGTATCAGTTGTATTACAGAGGAACAAGGAGGGACATGAACAACCTATAGTATTTTTCAGTAGAGCATTCAAAGATGCCTCCTTGATGTTATGAAACTAACTCACAAAAAGATAGGAAAAATATATCAATGCCTTAGAAATAAGCCTCTTCGAGGGGAAAACCTCCTTTACATTACACGAATGAACAATTCTTAGACGATACAAATGACAAAACCTCCTTTCTATATATAGGAGTCTAAGTGGTCACAATATAACCAAATCCGACCTAACAATAATAATATAAAGGAACAAAAATAATAATAGTGGGATTCTATGGGGCACAATAATAACAATACGGGGACAATAGGGACACAACAATAACAATAAGGGATACAACGAAAATAGTAATGGGGGAATCACTAATATTATAGGGACCTAACATGCCCCTCTTTCAAAAAAGTGTTTTCCTCAACACTTGAGTAGTTCTGGATGCTTCTTTATAAAAATTTTATCCTCCCATGTGGAATCTTGAACGAGTAAGTTTTTCCACTTGATGAGATACTCTGAAATTGATCAATTTCGTAGCTGTCGAGTTCTTGTTTCGTTGATTGCTTCAGGTTAAAATATGATTTTTCCTTCCTCATCAAGTTCTAAAGATATTGTTTGAACTGGAAGCTTTTCACCTATAACCTTCTTTAAGCGTGAAACATGAAAAATTGGGTGCACTCAGGAAGCTCCAGGAAGCTCCAATTTGTATGCGATAGTACCTATCTTTTGCAACACCTTGTACGAACCATAATACTTTGGTGATAATTTATTATCCTTCTTAGCTTACTTGAGGGAAATTTGTTTATATGGTTGTAGATGTAGGAATACCCAATCACCTACATCAAAACTTTGCTCACTACGATGTTGATTTGCCTATTGTTTCATTCTATTTTGCACCAAGGTGAGGTTATTCTTTAGGAGTTGGAGAAATTGTCGCTGATGCTCGATGTGATCTTCCACTGCTTGAACCTTAGAATTTTCTCTTAAATATGATGTGATGGATGGTGGATGATATCCATAAAGTGCCATTGGGGTCATTTTTGTTGCAATATGGAAGGAAGTGTTATACCACCATTCTGCCAGACGCAACCATTTGAACCATTGTGTCTGTTTATCAAATACAAAGTAACGAAGATATCCTTCCAAACAATTGTTTACTATCTTATTTTTCCCATCAAATTAAGGATGATAAGATGAGCTATGAGCTAACTGAGTACCAAGACAAGAAAATAATTTTGTCCAAAAATTTCCAGTGAAAATGGGATCTCTATCACTTACAATAATATTTGGGTTTCCATGTAGCTTTTGAATTATTTCCATAAATGCAATAGAAACTGTACTCACTTTAAATGGATGAGATATTGCACAAAAGTGTGCATACTTGGTAATTCTGTTAACTATCACCATGATAACACTCTTTCCTTTGGACTTGGGTAAACATGTGATAAAATACATTGAGACCTCCTTCCAACGTTTGCTTGGAATGCATAAAGGTTGTAATAGTCTTGGGGTCTTAATTGTTTCAACTTTATTTTGTTGGCAAACCAAAGATTCCGCCAGAAACTTTTGAATATCCGATTTAAGGCCATCCCAAAAAAAATCCTTCTTAACCCTGTGGTAGGGTTTTAGAAATCCTAAGTGCCCTCCTAAGGGAGAGGTGTGCAATTGCCTAAGATTTTTTTGTTTGAGTTGGGAATTATTACATAGGTATAACTGATCCTTGTACCATAACGAATCATTTTTCCAGCTAAATGTATCAGATGTACTGAGATCTTGTTGTATCTTTCGAATGAGTTCCCACAATTCCTCGTCATTCTTCCATTCATCCCTTGCTTCATTTATCTAATCTGGTTGGGTAATAGAAATGGCGTAAAGAAATGCTTCCACATCCTCATCCTTTCTTGAGAGTGTATCTGCCACAACATTTTGCTTCTCTTTTTTGTAGATGATTTCAAAGTCATAACCCAACATCTTTGTGACCCATTTTTGTAGATGATTTCACAGTCATAACCCAACATCTTTGTGACCCATTTTTGCTGCTCTTCTGAAGATAATATTTGTTCTAAAAATTATTTAAGGCTATCATGACTTGTTTTTACCTTGAAGTGTCTTCCCATTAGGTAGGGTTGCCATTTCCTAAGTACATGTAGTATTGCCAACATTTCGTTCTCATAAATAGATATGTAAATACTTTCCTTTTATTAGACGACTTTTGAAAGCAATGGGTCTTTCTTCTTGCATTAAAACAACATCAATTCCATTTCTTGAGGCATCACATTACACAGTAAAGGTTTTTGTGAAGTCCGATGTAGCTAAGACTGGTGCTTGGCACATTGCCTCTTTAAGATGTTCAAAGGCCTTCGTTTCTTCTGGAGTCCATGAAAATGCATCTTTCTTCAATAATGTTGTTAGAGGTGATGCTATTCTCCCATAATTATTAATAAACTTGCGATAATATCCTATCAACCTGGGAAATCCTCGTAGATGCTTTATGGATGTGGGGATTTTCCATTCCTTAATGGTTCTAATTTTGCTACGGTCTACCTTAAAAATTTCATGAGATACAATATGACCCAGATATTCCATCTCTTGTACTCCAAAGAAATATTTGGAGATTTTTTCATATAATTGTTTCTCCTCTAATAGTTTGAGCACCATGTCAACATGTTGGACATGATCCTTCCGAGACTTGCTGTAAATTAGTATATCATCAAAAAATACTAACACAAATTTTCTAAGGGTTTGAAAATGGTATTCATCAAACCTTGAAATGTGGAAGGTGCATTAGTAGGGCTAAAAGGCATGACCAAAAATTCATAATGACTCTCATGAGTTCTAAATGCTCTTTTTAGAATGTCTTCAGTCTTCATTTTGATTTGATGATATCCTGAACGAAGATCCAACTTGGTGAAGTAAATTAATCCATGCAATTCATCCAATAATTCATCAATGACAGGAATCGGAAATTTATCTTTAATAGTGAGCTTGTTGAGATCCCTATAATCTGGACACATACGCCATGATCCTTCCTTCTTGTGAACCAATACTACTGGAGCAGAGAAAGAGCTTTGACTGGGTTGAATTATACCAACCTCTAGCATTTCTGCAACCATACGTTCAATTTCATTCTTTTAGACATAGGGATATTTGTAAGGCTTGATGTTTGGAGGAACACTTCCTGGAATCAAATTAATAGCATGATCATGATCACAAATAGGTGGGAGGTCTTTGGGAGTCTCAAATAGCTTGCAATGATTTTCCAAGACTTTTTGGAGATCTGGAGAAATGGATGATTTCAATGTGGGAACCTCTAGTGAACATAATTGTGCAATTATGTCCCATTGTTATTTCTTTAGAAGCTTTGTCATTCCGTTAAAGCTGATTATCTTTCCCGGTTTCCTTGCAATACCCATTAATTCAACTTCCTTTCCTTCTGAAGAGAATTTTAGGAAACGTTCTTAAAAATTAGAATCTATTTTACCTAGGAATTGTAGCCATTGGACTCCTAGTACAACATCATCACCACCTATTGGAATGGAGATCATTGGGCTATTCAACACATATTCTCCCATGGATAGCTTGATATTATGGCACTTTCTTGAGAAATTTATGGTTCCTCCACTTGAAACCATCACTTGACACTCTAGTGCTAGATATAGTAAGCAATTCAATTCCTTGGCTATCTTACAATGAATAAAATTGTGGGTACTTCCCAAATCAATCATCACTATTACCTTTTTCTTCTTGAAATGCCCTTCTATCTTGATAGTTTGAGGAGTGGTAATTCCAGCCAATGCTTACAAGATAAGGTCAGATTCATTTCTTCTTTTTCTAGGGTTTATTCCTGGTGTATATCCTCTTCTTTTGATGTTTCTTGTTCCTTTTCTTCCTCCTCTTCACCATCTATGTAAAATTATTTCTTCTCGGCACACTTATGAACTTTAGTGTATTTTCTATCACAACTATAACATATCCATTTTTCTCTTTTTTCTTCCAATTGTTGTCGTGTGAACCTTGTAGGTTGTGGATGGCTAGGGGAAACAACACTTCCATCTTTATGATTGTGAATGGTAGGCTTCCTTGTTGCCATAATTTTTCTTTCCATTTTTCCTACCAACTTGAATGCCTTCTCTAATGAATCTAGTTCCCAAAGGCGAACTTCATGTTGGATGTTATCTTTTAAAGTCCCTATGAACACATCAATCCTATGCTCCTATGGAATATCTTTTACCCTTATATTCAACTTTTGGAAGTCCTCAATGTGCTCCATCATTGAACCCTTTTGTTTGAGATTTATCAATTGGCTAAAAAAAGTGTTGCTTTTTGTATCCTCATAATGTGATATCATTTCATCCGTAAAAATATCGCAAGTGACAATTCGTTTATGAGAGCAAAGCCATTGATACCATACAAACTGAGATTGTTCCAAATATAAAGTTTCAATGCCTACCTTTTGTGTGTTTTTCACATTATGGAGATCAACAAATTGCTCCATTTGTAGTATCCATGTTCTAGGATACTTTTCATCAAAATTCCTCATATCAACCTTTGGAACATGGTGATTCTTTGATCCAACGTTAGAGTCTATTAAATCATGATTAACATTTATTTTGTTCTCACCATGAGTTTCCTTTACTACCCTTTCGCTATTAGTAAGCATTTCTTGTAGAAACTTTGTCAAATCTATCTTGAAATCTTCCATGTCTTTCTTTAAATCATCCATCTTAGCTTCCATGCCATCCATCTTAACTTCCACGATGTCCATATTAGCTTCCACGTCATTCATCTTAGCTTCTACACCTTTCTTTAAACTATCCATCTTAGCTTCCACGCCATACATCTTAGCTTCTACGTACTTTTTAAAACCATCCATCTTAGCTTCTGTTACTTCTTGTGCGAGCAAAATTTGTTACACTTAGTCTCATAATTTTGATATATCATGTTGCATTTCTTCCTATTCTTCATGAGTTATGTTAGATATTTCAGGTTTCTTACTAGGTGTTTCCATTTTCTTTCTTTACGGCATCAATTACTGATAATAATGATTCACTATGCCCTTTGAACTCCTTCAAACTAATTTTTCATACCAAGCTTATGCAAAAATTAAAAAAAAACTACACACCTTTTTTCACTTTGTAGGAGCTGGATATTGAATTTGACGTATCTCTATAATTTTGGATCTCCAAGCTCTGTAATTTCTTCTTGTTGTAACCCATCGAGTAATATTTCTAACCCCACAAGTTTGGTCGAGATTGGATTCTCTAATGAAGAGTTATTCCAAATCTCCCACGATGGCCTAAGTATAGACTGGTTTGGTAGAGCGAACTTGTACGACATTCCATGGGTCACTGTTTCAACCTTAGATTCTAAAAGTGGTACCTGTTAACACTCAGGTTGTTTCCCAAAGTTGTAAGATAGGGAATACGACCAATGCAACCATAGACCAATCTTTTAGATATATATTCTAGCCAATCTGCATCCATAGAGGGCTCTCTCTTTCTGATTTAGCTTTGTTTTAAAAGGTATTAGGCTAGTTATGAAGTTCAAGGGTTTTGTTTTGGGTTTGGATGGTGAGATTCAATAGAACAGTGAGGCAAACTGAATAGTTCAGTCCATTGGGCATGATGGAGTCAAAGAAGGATGGCTTTCTGGATTTGCTTTCTTAACAGAGGTTGACATCACAGAGTAAGATAGACAAACATGAAACAAATTAAGGCTGGAATCAGATGGAATGGACTCAAATACGTGAAGGGCAGTTAAGAATCCTTCAACATACTGAAAGAGGGAAAATGGATGATTACTGTTAAGGAGTAGTTAAGAATTCCTTAGCAAATATTCAATATGTGAGAATCAGGAAATAGGAGCAATTAAGAATTCACTGTTAAACAAATTTTGAAGAAAACACAGAGAATAATAAAGACTGAACACAGAGTGCAGTTAAGCAAATTCTGAATTAATCATTTTCTTTACCATTCAGATCATGAAACACAGATGATATAGCTAACAAGAAACTGTAAAACATGAGATATAGGGGACTTATTGATCCGGAGTTTGATTCAAGAATTTTGTGAGAAGTCCTCTGCATCAATTCCTCATCTAGTAGGCTAGACAATAGATGGTTCCAACAGCTTTTTATTCCAAAAGTTTAGTATTGCAGCAAAATCTAGGAATACTCACCAACCCCAAATACTTCGTTTGGGGGGGTATTTATACAAAATATTTGATGGAGATAATATCTAGTGATGACTAATGCTTCTTTTACAAAAGATAGAGACAAATAGTCTCGAAAACAGGAAAAAGATAAATTGATGTCGTGCTCGCTGTTTCATCTTTATCGGATGTACCAGATGTAGGTTTTGAGAGTCGGTTTACAGCTGTATTCCACAGATACTCTGTGCTGGCTACTCCGTCTTTGTCGGATATTATTCAATCCTGTTTCGATACACTTTGACCCGTTTGATCCTCGTTCATATATGTTTATCTTATCAAAGAAAAATAGCCCGAAATCTACGTTTTACCTAAGAGAAATTTACAAAATCCCCAACATGTCTTCCCACCATTGTTGCTCTGGCAATTTATGCTTTTGAAGTTTCCTCAGGGTTTCATCAGTTTCTGTATATCTGAAAAATTAGGCTAGAGCTGAAACAGATGTTTTACCTCATGCTCAATATAAAATAGGTTCTCTAAGTTATCATAGAGAACTTGGCCTGTGGCGAGTGCCTTTACTCCTGAAGCACTTGTCGATGAACTAACTTGATCAACAGCATATTTGTTCAATTTATGTACATAATATATGTGCTTCATTAATCGATCATTATTTCCTAAAAGACTTGGTAGCCGTTTATCCTGCAAAACTGTAAACCTTTCCATGAAAGAATTAATTTCTACTTGCATATCCTGGCATCTTCTTTCCAAATTCTGCATTAAAGTCCTTTTGGTTGGAACTCTTTTGATTTCCAAAATGGTGCCTGTCCTATCTGGGATGCCGAGTTGTTCTAGTTGTTCCCTATTTCTATTATTCAAAAAATGTATGAGTCGGTTGGCTTGATCAGGCATTTGTCCTAATAAAGCTCTTGATTTTTGAATTTCTCCATGTGCTGCATTCACTAAGTCAATCTGCTCATAGATAACTTGGATGAATGGCCAAACATCACTTAGGGATTGATTGATGTTGGTCCAAAGAATTCCTTTGATTTCTGCCAGAGGCTTATCTAGAGTGAGATCCTTCTCTAATGTTCTCACTTTATTCTCTAATTCTTTAACCTCTCTTATTTTCTTTGCAACATTTATCTTGGATTTGTCATAATTCTTTTCTACTTTTGCCAATTTTTCCTTTACTTGTTTCAGCTCTGACACTTGGAGTCTCAATTCTTCCATGGCTTTTATCAATTCTTCTGTGCTCATATTAGTACTACTGCCTGATGTTGTTGATGTTATTGATGTACCTGTAATTGCCTCTGCTGTAGCTGCTGGGACACTTGGAGCTGATGTTGTTCCCAGTGTGGAGGGTACTGCAGTTGAGACTATGGGGATTACCTCAGGTGGTTGGGAGGTCGACTCTCCCTACTTCTCTTTTAATGCTTTTTTGAGTGCCTACTCTGTATCAGTTAATCTTTCATTAAGCTTCATGAGCAGGTCCATCATCTCTTCTTCTGATTTTTGTTGTACAACTTCTGCAATCTATGAATGCATGGAAGGAGGTAGTTTCAGCTGTTTCCTCAGGGTAGCAATGTCTTCTTCTTTCTTCTTCATAAGTTCCTTTATACCTTTAGCATCTTTGGGATCATGTCCCAGTTCAATGATGATTTCTTCTAAAGATTTGATCCTCTTGTCCTTGGCTAGAGAAGAGGCTTTCTCCAAATCTTATTGGGTAGAGGTATTGTCCAAGGAGTTCTATAACTTATGGGCCAACACTGCTTTGTCAGCCAGTGTAGAATAAACCATTTCTCCAGTCTGCTTGTGAAGTTCAATCTGGTCCAATGGATGAATGTCTTTGGCTAGGACCTCCAAGTTTGTTCTGATGTAATCTGCTGCCAACTAGGGTTGTTGTACCTTTGGCTTAAAATAACTCATTAACATTTTACCCTCTTTGATGTCATATGCAGAAATTAATCTTTGCTGGTTTGAAGGGGCCATCTTCAAGTATTGATTGTACATTTGAATCCTCACAGGATCATTTTTGGCCTTAATTTCTATGAAAGTCTTTTTAATGTCAGAGGCCTGTTTTCTTTGTGGCCTGGTGGACGACACCTCTACACTGTGCTGCCTTTCTAGCTACTGGTTATGTGAGTGAGTTGATGTTTCCACCACTGGGGAAGTCTTCTCGCTGACTGCCCTTTCTGTCCTCTGGCTGTTTGTGGTTTCTTCAATAATTTCCTCTTCTAACAGAGGAATCAGTCTTTGTCTCTTTGCTCCTGGTTGTTCAGTAGGTCCACTGATAGGTGTGGGCTCTTATCTATCTCTCTTCTTACTTCTTTCCTCATTTAGTGGAGTTTACAGTGCTGGACTTTCTGGTGCTCTAGTTTGGGCTATGCCCCTGATTCTGTTCTTTTGACATTGCTAGTTGATCTGTCATTATAGGATGCTCCATGGTATCTAACTCTTTACCATTTGAAGTCCCTGTGACTAATGTGCTGGTTTTCTGTGCAGGTTGCTGAGAAGTTCTAGCAGAGGATGTTCCAACTCCTGATCGTTGAGGCATCTTGAAAGATACCTGTCCAAAAGAGTCCAGGTCAAGGATTTTTTCAAGATCTTTCATAGCTTTTTCCATCTTTTCCTGTTCACTAATTTCTTCTATTAAGGTCCTTTCTACCCATTCTTACCCTTCTGTCACTTATGAAACTACATGGGTCATATGGCATCCACAAAAAATTCTTCTTCAATATAAGGTGCTCTTCTAATATCTTCTCAGCATCTTTCCATGCATCCCAAGAATTGATGACATTACGACCTAACTGGTTTTTGATTCTCAGCTGAGCCTTCTTCTTTACATTACAAAAGTGGGTTAAGTCTGCATTGATGATCTGCCTAAAATATTCTAATGCAAATAACCTCATGGGCACATATCTAGGCAACTTAAAAGGGAAAAGTTCACACCCATACATTCTGATTTCTGTGTGATTCCGGTATAGGTACCAGTCACCTATCCTGTACTGTTTAAAAAGTTGCAGAATTTTCTTCATATCACCAGTGATCCTAGGAGGAGGAGCTCCTATCAACAGAGTGGAGGCTAGGTGTACAAATAAGTCAATGAATTCACTATAAGTATAATGGGATTCACAGGTATCATGGAAGACTGAGCTCCAAAAGATCACAGACCTCCGATTTCCTTTTGAGTCTAATTTCCTAATAGAAAATGGAAAGCTGCCTCGCTGATAATATAATAATAGATGGTATATAAAAGATGTGTATTTGAAGACTGCTTCTCTATCCAAATTTATAAATTGATCATGTATTTTGTTGGCAATAAAAGTGGCATAGTCATACTTGACAGCAAGGGGCTGTCCTGGAGTAAATATTGATAATATAATCAGCGTGATATCATCCACATATTCACTGGACCCAAATCTCAAGATCAAGGATATCATGTCAAGAATGAGTTTTCCAGTCTCAGTGAAAAAGGCGCACAGATAAAGAGGAGGGCCTTTAGGTTGGTGCATTGGTATCATGAACATCTGAGCAATGTGGGTTATCTCTGACTTGGGTAATTGAGATGATTGTTCAAGTAAAAAACCCATGGAAAGACGAGCAAGGGGCTCAGTGGAATGGAAATGTATCATCTCATTGATGGATTCAACAGTTATGGAAAAAATTACAGTTTGGGAAGGTGACATAACTGCTCTATGGACAGGGTCATAGTTGGCACAACATTGGTGAATGATGTATGGGAAAACATGGACTGAGGGAAGGAAGTACATAGGAAGGTTTGAGTTCCATAGTCCAAAAATATCAGAGTTGCTTATATAACTATCCCTAATTTGGCAGAAGGCCTAAAGATGATTATAATCAATGGTTAAATCCTTTATTTGAAAATCTTTGTCTGCAAGAGGTAGATAATCTAAGTCTTTGTGGGGAGCATTGATGGATGCGACATTCAGTGCTGCGGGGGCTTCCATGTTTGGTTCTTGTGTATTCAAACTGGAAGTTGGAATTTCTGTGGAAAGGATGGACTTTAAACGGTGGTTTTGATGTCCCTTTATGGCTACTGCGGACTGTTTTTTACTTGAATTTGGTTTTGACAGGCAGAATTTTCAACGAAGAACTGAAATTTACAGGATTACCAGTAAAATGGATAAATACCTGGATTAAGGAGGCAAATTGAGTAACTGCAGGTCAAATGAAGGATTGCAGGGCGCGTTGTCGTGGTCTCTTCGGCCTGGTGACGGGCTAACTACTCGGACAGTTGACTGGACATATTTTGCATGGAGCAAAGTTCGCAGAGAATCGGTGTGAAAGTGACATTTTATTGTTTATTTAACAAAAACTGATTTGGCGGATATTTTTTGACATTTATTGAGCGGATGACATTCAGCATGATGTCAGGGGGGTACGAGACAGATGACATGGCAGTACGGATGGTGACATGGCAGGTGATGTCAGCAAGGGATGATGTGGCAGGATGACGTCAGTGAAGGGTCAGCAGCAGGGTGGTAAGCTGTTTACCCCACACCGCTTATTGGCTTAAGTGGTTTTGGATGGGGGGGCCGCGAGCAACGCGAGAGTGTGATGCGTGTCCATTGTATGGGAGTGAAACCATTAGTTTCTCGAGCGTTAACTTTCAGTGATGGATGTGGGTGCTATATAGATCTCGTCTGTTAGATATGGGGTTGTTGATCTAACGGTTGGCGGTCAATGGAAGTGAAGGGGTTTTAATGCGCAGGGACCCAATATAATATATAATGGTTTTAATGTTTTTGGGCGCAATATCATTGGTTTGGGGTTTGGTTATAATTAACCTGGATGGTTAATTATTCCATGATTTATGCGGCGGAAAGGGTTCATAATAAGCTCCAATTGAACTTATTAATCCCTGACAAAAACAATGCTATGGTTATAGTAAACCCGGGCGGGATATTTAACATTTTGAGGATTATATTATAAATACATAATACGGGAAGGGGTTTATTTACAAGGGATTTAATATAATAAATGTTAATTTGTTAATATGAAACTTTTGAAAGTGAATGCACGCTAAGCATAATGTTACAAAACTTAGGCAAAAGGGGAAAAATAGGGATTTATACAAGAAATGAGGCCATTTCCCTAAGTAAAAATGGGGTTTTACTTAGGCATCTGATGAAAAAAAGGAATGAGTGACTTTAAGGATATTAAGCAGATCTTAATACCTTGGGGGAGATTAGTAAGTGATTTAGGGAAATAGTATGAAGGGAGATTAGTCATGCCTCGCTTGAGCTACTGCAAAAATATCTGCTATGATAACTATGATAGAGGTAAGATTTAACATTTTGAGAGACAAAATCAATCACACGTATGCTTCTGCAACACCAAAACTGCCTACCCAGCCTACTGTACCTAACATTTTTTTTATTTTTCTTTGGGTGCACTTGGACTGGCAAACCCTCATCAATTTTCTTTTCTTTGCATGATAAGCATATCTAAGTCTGCCCTTATTTCTTCCAAGGGCTCAGATTAAATAGTTGAGCTCCTTTGCTTCTCTACCTATCTACTTATCTGCCAAGATTACATAGTTTGGACAAATTTTTATTCTCTATCTCTAAAACAGGAATTCAAACATGAACTGGCCAAGATTAAGCTACTTTTCCATTCATCAATTGTGGTAAAAAGTTCAAGAAGTTGTACATGATGCTTTATTTACAGAAAATGAAATAGTAGTGGCATTTGGACTTGCACACTTTCCTGGTCTTTTTATTTGGGGTTCATTTCTCTCACCTTTTTGACCATTTTATTCTTTTTACCTTTTGATTCTTATTTTATGGCATATCCTCTTTACATTTTTTTATTTTTTTTATTTTTTTACAATAGGGAAAACCTTTGCAACTAGAAAAGGTATGAACATATTGCAGAGCTAATCAAGTCAATCATGAATTATGACACCTACTGGTGTAGGAGAACAACACTGGCTCCACTTGGGGATGGCTTTCCCTGGTGAAAAGTCAAAGACAGCAGGTCAGATGGCCTTCTCCATAGCTTTGACTATGCTTTGAAATCTCCTTCTGCTGGTTGCTTTATTTTATATATGAGAGTTACACTTATGAGGCTCGGGGCCTTCTTTTTAGGCTTCATCTTAATCAAGAGGTTGGATCAAAGTAGTGTTTCAGCATCCGACCATTAACTAGACCTTCTTCTATTTCTGAACCATCTAGGTTCTTCAAAAAGTAAACATTATTCCCTTGTGAGCCCTGGATAATAAAAAGTCCCTTCCATAGGAAGTCAAACTTCCCATGTTTTCCTTTGTCTTCTCTCCTGCGATCCCATTTTAAAACTTTGTCCCCTAGGTAAAAATCTTCTGCCTTGGTCCTCTTATCAAATATTTTCTTAAGTTTTTCTTGTAACACTTGGGATCTTTGGTATACCTCTTCTCTTGTCTGCTACAAATGGATGGTCTGATTTATTCTCCTTTGAATGTCATTGGGTTCCACCTGAGCTTCTTGTAGTAATTTCATTACAGGAACCCTTAACGATGAAGGAAATATAGCCTCGATGCCGTAAACTAATTCATAGGGGCTAGTTCCAATGGATCTCTTAGTAGTTAATCTGTCTGCCCATAGTGCATTGGTAAGTTTCTTGTGCCAGTTTTTCTTGTTTTCTTCCAATACTTTCTTAATAATATTGATCAGGCTTTTATTGGAGGACTCAGCTAGACCATTACCTTGAGGGTAATAGGCTATGGAATGGCCTAAGGTGATGTGGTACTTGTTACAGAAACTTATCATTTTCTTGGATTTGAAAGCAGCAGCATTGTCAGTTATGATATTTTCAAGACAGCCAAATCTAGACAAGATGTTGGTCTCTAAGAATCCTATAATCACTGTATCATTGGCTTGTCTGGAAGGAATGGCTTCTATCCATTTGGTGAAATAATCTATGGCAGTGATGATCCATTTATGTTGGCCAGAAGAGGGAGGATGGATTTCCCCAATGAAGTCCAAACCCCATTGCTGGAAGGGCCTTTCAGTGGAAATTGGTCTAAGGGTTAGAGGTAAAAGTTTCCTCTTGCCTTCAAAAATTTGCCATTATTGGCAAGCATAGACAAACTTCTTGACATCAGCGAACAAAGTTGGCCAGTAAAATCTAACCCTTAGGATTTTGTCTGCAGTTGATTTCCAGTACAGGTGTCCACCACAGTCCCCTGCATGAAATTCTTTGAGGATTTTGTCAGCTTCTTCTTTTATTAAACAATTCAATAGAATACATTCATGATTTTTCCAAAAAATGGCATTATCTAAAATACAAAATTTTAAATCTTTCATTTTAAAAAACCTTTTCTTTATTCTGGATAACCCTGGAGGAGCCTGCAGGTTTAGTAATACATGAGTTATATCAGCATACCAAGGTGATTCTAAGAAGGCCTGGTTGATTTGTGGAGTCACCATCTCCTGTTCGTTATCCAACTCATTGATATCCAGGGCTTGAAAGTTTGTTTCAATCATGAGTTTAGCCAATCCCTGTCCTTTTATAAGCTTTGTGGGTTTTATTTCAATGTCATACTCTAATATAGTAGCAATCCATTTACCTCTCTTGCCTTCAATCCCCTCTTGGGTCAAGATATCTTTGACAACAACATTTGGTACATAGGCTATTATATGGGAGTATAATATGTAGACTCTGAAGTCTTTAATAGCTTTCACAAGTGCATAAGCCCGTTTTTCCATGATTGGGTATTTTGGTAGTGTATCTCTAAGTGCTTTACGAAAAAAGGCTATGGGTTTTTCACATCCTTGATCATCTTTTTGTAGTAAAACAACAGCAATGGTGTGTTCTGATGCAAATGAAAATATTATGAAGTCTCTATCAAACTTTGGACTTGTAAGGACTGGTGTTCTGGTCAAAGCCATTTTAATTTCTTCAAATGCTTGTTTAGTTTCTAATGTCCATTTAACCTTGGAATATTTTTTCAACATATTGTTCAGCAATCTAATTAATTCAACCATATTAGGTATGAATCTTCTTAAAAAGTTAATCTTCCCCAGGAAAGCTTGAAGTTCTTTGATATTTCTGGGGTGGGGTATTTGTAGAATGGCTTCTATTCTTTCAGGATCAATTTTGATGCCATCTTTGGAGATAATATGGCCTAACAGTTTGCCTTCCTCTAGACCGAACAACTTCTTAGGATTTAATGAAATACCATACTTTCTGCATTTTAAAAACACCTGTCTCAAATGATCTAAATGTTGCTGATCTGATTTAGAAAACACAGTAAGATCATCTAGATATATGACCAGAAAATCGTGAATTTCTTCTGCAAAAGCTATGTCCATTGCTCGTTGGAAGGTTGCCCCCGAATTCTTGAGTCCAAATGTCATTTTAACATATTTAAAAGTTCCCCATGGTGTTGTAAAAGCAGTCTTTTCCTAGTCATCAGGATGGACTAGAATCTAGTTAAAGCCTGAGAACCCATCCAAAAGTGAAATCCTAGAGGCACCTACTACCCTTTGTAAAATATAGTCCATCTTAGGTAAGGGGTAGTGGTCTTTCAAAGAAACCTTATTTACATTCCTTAAATTGACACACAATTTGATTTCTCCAGTTTTCTTCCTAGTGGGTACTAAATTAGACATCCACTCTGAAAACCTGATAGGAGCAATTATCCCTGCTTCATACATTCGTTTGATTTCTTTTTCAATTAAGAGGAGTAGTACAGGGTTAATTCTTTTGAGCTTTTGTTTAAATGGTTTTTTATTTTCTTTGAGGGGTATTGTATGTTGAATTACAAAGGTGTCATAGGATTTCAGATTTTCATAGCTCTAAGCAAAAACATCCTGGAATTCTTTGATTATTTCAACATATTTAAGCTTTTGATCAGGAGGCAAAGTTTTGGATAATTTTATCATTTTCAGATTTTCTTCAGTTCCTATGTTACAGTCTTCAATGTCTGCGTTTGGAGGTTGCATTTTGGGTTTTTTTGGGATATCATTAAAATCAAATAAATCTTCCAAAGGAGTTAATTCTGTGGGCAAATAATTGTCTTTTAAATTAATAACTTCAGATTCTCCTCCGATAATCTCATCGATGTCTACTTCTTTAAGATCTTGCAACTTCTTATTGGTAAATTTCGTTGGGTGAAGTATTTGAGTTTCACTTTCAGCTGAAATGTCTATTTCAATTTTATCTATTCGATCAACCTCACTAACAGTGTCCGTATCTATATTAGTGCTAGAAAACTCTTCTTCTAGGGTCAAGAAATTGTTAATCTGAATATCATTGTCAAACACTTGCCAATTCTTTACATTGTCAGGTATGGCTGTCCTATGTCTAACCTCAGCTGTAAACTGATGATTGGGTTCAAATGGTAATTTACAAGTGCTGGAAAATGTTGCCAAACTGTGAGCATGCAAATTATGTTTTCTTGGAATTTTGGCAAGCTGTGTTTCCATAAATGTATTGAGGATCTCAATCGCTGTTCCTCTGTAAGATATTAATCTAGGATCATTTGTGAGAAAGTTCCATTTTATCTGTTGAATGACTAAATCAGAGTCTCCAAAAACTGATACCCTGATTGCCCCTAAACTTTTGATCAATTTAAGTTCTAACAGCAGGGCTTCATATTCAGCCATATTATTGGTGCATCTAAAGTTTAATCTGTAAGCATGCCCTTCAATATGATCATTTTCTAGATTGTGTACCCAAATCCCTGCTCTTGCCCCTAATTTATTAACTGAACCATCAAATTCTAAGTACCAAAGGATCTCATGTTCACAGTTAGTATCAGGAGTCTCAGAAATTTGTTTACTAGGGAGATGCAGTTTTTTAGTTTCATCTGGTTTCTCTTGAGTGTCTGATGTATCATTATTCTCAGAAATTTATTGAAATTGAACACTAGACTTTTGGTTTATAATTTCTTCTTGTTCAAGTGCTAAAACCTTGACATCAGTTGGAGGATTAATTTCAGCATTGTAGAGAATGAAAGAGTCCATATCAAAGTGCATGGAGTAGACGGGAAAATTATGGGGTTTCTCCTGACTACTTACCACATATTTCATTAAAGTTTCTCGGTACAATCTTTTTGGTTGACCAAATACTGAAACAGTAGCATAGGACATGTCCAACTGTAAAGATCCTTGGAGCTTTTCATCCCACGATCTAGACAACAACATGCCATATTTTGGTGGAATATCAGCTACCACTATGTCCATTAAAATGGTCTTGGCGGGGTATTGAACTAATGATACACATAAATCTTTGATCAACGCTAGACATCTGACCTAGCTTGAATCAAAAGAGAATAAGTCTTTGTATGGCCTAGTAATATCTAGGTCCAACTTCTCCATTACAGATTTAGGCATTAAGTTATGAGAAGCGCCAGAATCGAACATGGCATTATCAAGTATTTTATCATGTATGTTTAGACTTACATAGAAAGGAGGGACCCCTCCATCTACTGATTTTCCGTTTACCTCAGGGCCAAAAATTAATTCAGGCTAGTCATCAAAGAGATTTACTGAATCTTTCTTCACCGAAATTTGGAGTGATCTGCTAATTTGACCTCTATAGACATCATTTTTAGCCAATTCTGATAACGGAATGGCTATCTTCAATTTTCCTATTTCAGTCTCAAGATTGAAAGGTTTTACATTTTGAGTTTTTTTATTTCGGACAGTTAGATTGTCTTTTCTTGCTGTATTTTCAGTGTTTTTCTCTTTTTCAAGAGTGGTGTTATGGGCTGAAGTTGCTTCCAAGTCAATTTCTGGAGGTTCTTCCACATTTCCTTTGGGAGGAGTGGAAGTGGAAGGTTGTTTGTTAGGTTGTTGATTGTCTGATACATATTCAACTATTAGATTATTTGGGTTAGGAGCTATTCTAAGAATGGTTTGTACAGGTGTGTTATTGATCTTAGCTTTGTTAGGTTGCTTGGTATCTTTCTGTTTATTTGTCTCTGGGACATCTATTCTTCTGCTCCTCAGATTGTATTGCTTGTGGACTTCATAAATGGCTGTATCATATCCCTCCCTAAAATCAAATGATTCACCTGGTTGAGTTTGGAATTGTTTAAGAGTGTGAGCTTCTTGGTCCTTTTCAGTTAAGAAAAATTTTTGTTCATTATTGAGGCCCATTAAGCTAATTTGAGTGTCTTCTGTTGGTTCATTAGAAGCTAAGGCTTCAGCATAATTTTCCTGGAATGGGGATCTAATGTTTTGGTCAGGCCCAGTATTTCCAGTATTGGGGTTTTGGTTTTTCCTGAAATTTGGATTTCTCCCAGTATTGCTCGGTTGACCATCACAAGGGGATTTCCTCTCAATTGTTTCTACTCTATCACCAAGTCTATCCATTCCTTTAATAGTAGCATCTAATTTCTGTTCAAAGGCAGAAGGTTCTTCTTTGATAGGTATCCTCCTTTCAGCTCTGGCTCGAGCTCGTTTAGAAATCAAGTTGGCTTCAACGCTGACAGCTATACTCTGCATCTCTTTTAAGTCTCGAGGAGCTCTTTCCCTAAGTTGGTATGCCATATCAGAATCAAATGCATCAGGGAATTTGATCAAGGCAAAGTCTGGAGAAGGTCTGAGATTTTGAGGAATAGCATTGTAGACATTATTGAATCTAGTGCAATAATCTTGGACAGTTTCTTGGGTGCCTCTCTTTAAGCCTTCATATTCTGATAAAATGTGAAGAGGATCCTTCTTCTTTTCCCATTTGTTCAAGAATGTCTGATAAAGAGCTTATGGGTCATTTATACTGTTTGCAGGGAGGGCTCTAAACCATGTTCTAACATCTCCAGTTAAACTTTGCACAAATACTTTCATTCTGACATCATCGTCATCAATCTCATAGTTTTCAAAATAATCTGTCATTTTCTTGGTATGTTGTTGAGCTATGTAAGTGCCAGTACCGTTAAAATAAGTGATTTTACTTTGATAATCTTGGGGCATAGCCCCTGGATTTGCAGGTAATTACAGGGGAGCATATCGGTTTGCCATGTTTGCAGGTATAAGTGTGACAACTAGAAGAGCGGGGATAACAGTGGAAATGTATGTTGTAGATGGAGGAGTGGGAAGGATGGTTTGAGGTGCTAATGGGGAACTTGGAGAAGTTGCAGTAATCACAGAAAGGTTTGGTGTTTTTCCAGAGGTAAGCTCAGATTGGATAGGATTCTGCAAATGTTTGTCAAGGTGTGAACTAGCAGAATGTTCTTGGCTCTCTTGTCTTCTAAGGATCTTGGGAATCAGATTAGGATTTTCACACACAGGTGGAGGATTTGGATCAGGATTTGATCTGGTGTAACGAATCTTTTTTGGAGCCAGTTTCTAGGTATATTTTTGGTTTTTTCTTGGAATAATTTAACAATACAACTTTGACAATCTTTTTTAGGAATTTTTAGATATTGGAACTTTGAACTTTCCTAAAAGACTTTTGAAAAAAGGAACTGATCAAGGATTTGAATCAACTGTTCAAAACACAAACTAGACTGGAGATAGATTGAAGCAGTATTTATTTACTTCTGCAAATGCAAAGCAAAAGCAGTTTCAAAGGCTACCTGGCTAACTTCAGGCTCCATCTGTAACTTATGAAGTAGATAGTAATGACAAACAAATTATTCAGTCCCTAGTAGAGTCGCCAATAATGTTAACACTCAGGTTGTTCCCCAAAGTTGTAAGAAAGGGAATACGGCTGAGGTAACCATAGACCAATATTTTAGATACAGATTCTAGCCAATCTGCATCCAGAGAGGGCTCTCTCTTTATGATTTAGCTTTGTTTTGAAAGGTATTAGGCTAGTTATAAAGGTCAAGGGTTTTGTTTTGGGTTTGGATTGTGAGATTCAATAGAACAGTGAGGCAAACTGAATAGTTCAGTCCATTGGGCATGATGGAGTCAAAAAATGATGGCTTTTTAGATTTGGTTTCTTAACAGAAGTTGACATCACAGAGCAAGGTAGACAAACATGGAACAAATTAAGGGTGGAATCAGATGGAATGGACTGAAATGGGTGAAGGAAAGTTAAGAATCCTTCAACATATTGAAAGAGGGAAAATGGATGATTACTGTTAAGGAGAAGTTAAGAATTCCTTAGCAAATATTCAATATGTGAGAATCAGGAAACAGGAGCAATTAAGAATTCATTGTTAAACAAAATCTAAAGAAAACACAGAGAATAATAAAGACTGAACACAGAGTGTAGTTAAGCAAATTTTGAACTAATCCCTTTCTTTACCATTCAGATTATGAAACACAGATGATATAGCTAACAAGAAATTGTAAACATGAGATATAGGGGACTTATTGATCCGGAGTTTGATTCAAGAATTCTGTGAGAAGTCTTATGCATCAATTCCTCATATAATAGGCCAAACAACAGATGGTTGCAACGACTTTTTATTCCAAAGGTTCAGTATTACAGCAAAATCTAGGAATACTAACCAACCCCGAATACTTCGTTTGGGGGGGTATTTATACAAAATATCTTACAAAATATTTGATGGAGATAATATCTAGTGATGACTAATGCCTCTTTTACAAAAGATAGAGACAAACAGTCTCGAAAATAGGGAAAAGATAAATTGATTCCGTGCTGGCTGTTTCAATTTTATCCGATGTACCGGAGGTAGGTTCTGAGAGTCAGTTTACAACTGTCTTCCACTGATACTCTGTGTTGGATGCTCCGTCTTTGTCGGATATTCTTCAATCCTATTTCGATACACTTTGACCTATTTGACCCTCGTTCATCTTTGTTTATCTTATCATTGAAAAATAGCTCGAAATCTATGTTTTACCTAAGAGAAATTTACAAAATCCCCAACATGTCTTTCCACCATTGTTGCTCTGGAAATATATGCTTCTGAAGTTTCCTCAGGGTTTCATTAGTTTCTGTATATCTGAAAAAATTAGGCTGGAGATGAAACAGATGTTTTACCTCATGCTCAATATAAAATAAGTTCTCTAAGTTATCATAGAGAACTTGGCCTGTGGGGAGTGCCTTTACTCCTGAAGCACTTGTCGATGAACTAACTTGATCAGCAGCATATTTGTTCAATTTATGTACATAATCTATGTGCTTCATTAATCGATCATTATTTCCTAAAAGACTTGGTAGCCCTTTATCCTGCAAAACTGTAAACCTTTCCATGAAAGAATTAATTTCTACTTGCATATCCTGGCATCTTCTTTCCAAATTACGCATTAAAGTTCTTTTGGTTACAACTCTTTTGATTTCCAAAATGGTGCTTGTCCTGTCTGGGATGCCGAGTTGTTCTAGTTGTTCCCTATTTCTGTTATTCAAAAAATGTATGAGCCGGTTGGCTTGATCAGGCATTTTTCCTAATAAAGCTCTTGATTTTTGAATTTCTCCATGTGCTGCATTCACTAAGTCAATCTGCTCATAGATAACTTGGATGGATGGCCAAACATCACTTAGGGATTGATTGATGTTGGTCCAAAGAATTCCTTTGATTTCTACCAGAGGCTTATCTAGAGTGAGATCCTTCTCTAATGTTCTCACTTTATTCTCTAATGCTTTAACCTCTCTTATTTTCTCTGCAACATTTATCTTGCATTTGTCATAATTCTTTTCTACTTTTGCCAATTTTTCCTTTACTTGTTTCAGCTCTGATACTTGGAGTCTCAATTCTTCCATGGCTTTTATTAATTCTTCTATGCTCATATTAGTACTACTGCCTGGTGTTGTTGATGTTATTGATGTACCTGTAATTTCCTTTGCTGTAGCTACTGGGACACTTGGAGCTGATGTTGTTCCCAGTGTGGAGGGGACTGCAGTTGAGACTATGGAGATTACCTCAGGTGGCTGGGAGGTCGACTCTCCCTGCTTCTCTTTTAATGCTTTTTCGAGTGCCTACTCTATATTAGTTAATCTTTCATTAAGCTTCATGAGCAGGTCCATCATCTCTTCTTCTGATTTCTGTTATACAACTTTTGCAGTCTGTGGATGCATGGAAGGAGGTAGTTTCAGCTGTTTCCTCAGGGCAACAATGTCTTCTTCTTTCTTCTTCATAAGTGACTTTATACCTTTAGCATCTTCGGGATCATGTCCTAGTTCAATGATAATTTCTTATAAAGATTTGATCTTGTTGTCCTTGGCCAGAGAAGAGGCTTTCTCCAAATGTAATTGGGTAGAGGTATTGTCCAAGGAGTTCTGTAACTGATGGGCCAACATTGCTTTGTCAACCATTGTAGAATAAACCATTTCTCCTGTCTGCTTGTGAAGTTCAATCTAGTCCAATGGATGAATATCTTTGGCTAGGACCTCCAAGTTTGTTTTGATGTAATCTGCTACCAACTGGGGTTGCTGTACCTTTGGCTTAAAATAACTCATTAACATTTTACCCTCTTTGATGTCATATGTAGACATTAATCTTTGCTGGTTTGAAGGGGCCATCTTCAAGTATTGATTGTACATTTGAATCCTAACATGATCATTTTTGGCCTTAATTTCTGTGAAAGTTTTTTTAATGTCAGAGGCCTGTTGGCTTTGTGGCCTGGTGGATGACACCTCTACACTGTGCTGCCTTTCTAGGTCCTGGCTATGTGAGTGAGTTGATGTTTGCACCACTGGGGAAGTCTGCTGGCTGACTGCCCTTTCTGTCCTCTAGCTGTCTGTGGTTTCTTCAATAATTTCCTTGTCTAACAGAGGATTCAATCTTTGTCTCTTTACTCTTGGTTGTTCAGTAGGTCCACTTATAGGTGTGGGCTCTTCTCTGTCTCTCTTCTTGCTTCTTTCCTCATTTAGTGGAGTTTGCAGTACTAGTCTTTCTGGTGCTCTAGTTTGGGCTGGAGGAATTTTCCCCTGATTCCGTTCTTTTGACATTGCTGGCTGATCTGTCATTATAGGATGCTCTGTGGTATCTACCTCTTTACCCTTTGAAGTCCTTGTGAATGATGTGCTGGTTTTTTGTGCAGGCTACTAAGAAGTTCCAGCAGAGGATGTTCCAACTCCTGATTGTTGAGGCAGCTTGAAAGATACCTGTCCAAAAGAGTCCAGGTCAAGGGTTTTTTCAAGATCTTTCATAGCTTTTTCCATCTTTTCCTATTCACTAATTTCTTCTATTAAGGTCCCTTCTACCCATTCTTCCTGATTTGCATACTATTTAATTTCTGGGATCCTATGATGTACATATACTGATAGCCTGTTTCTTACCCTTATGTCACTTATGAAACTACATGGGTCATATGGCATCCACAAAAAACTCTTCTTCAATCTAAGGTGCTCTTCTAATATCTTCTCAGCATCTTTCTATGCATCCCTAGAATTGATGACATAAGGGCCTAACTGGTTTTTTATTCTCAGATGAGCCTTCTTCTTTACATTACAAAAGTAGGTTAAGTCTGCATTGATGATTTGCCTGAAATATTCTAATGTAAATAACCTCATGGGCACATATCTAAGCAACTTAAAAGGGAAAAGTTCACATCCATACATTCTGATTTCTATGTGATTCTGGTATACGTACCAGTCACCTATCCTGTACTATTTAGAAAGTTGCAGAATTTTCTTCATATCACCAGTGATCCTAGGAGGAGGAGCTCCTATCAATAGAGTGGAGGCTAGCTGTACAAATAAGTCAATGAATTCACTATAAGTATAAGGGGATTCACAGGTATCATGGAAGATTGAGCTCCAAAAGATCACAGACCTCCGATTTCCTTTTGAGTCTAATTTCCTGATGGGAAATGGAAAGCTGTCTGGCTGATAATATAACAATAGATGGTATATAAAAGATGTGTATTTGAAGACTCCTTCTCTATCCAAATTTATAAATTGATCATGGATTTTGTTGGCAATAAAAGTGGCATAGTCATACTTGACAGCAGGGGGCTATCTTGGAGTAAAGATTGATAATAGAACCAGGGTGATATCATCCACATATTCATTGGACCTAAATCCCAAGATCAAGGATATCATGTCAAGAATGAGTTTTCCAGTCTCAATGAAAAAGGCACACAGATAAGGAGGAGGGCCTTTAGGTTGGTGCGTTGGTATCATGAACATCT
The DNA here is from genome assembly GCA_031772625.1 of Pinus tabuliformis. Classification (NCBI taxonomy): domain Eukaryota; kingdom Viridiplantae; phylum Streptophyta; class Pinopsida; order Pinales; family Pinaceae; genus Pinus; species Pinus tabuliformis. The sequence goes on along the minus strand of CM062817.1, from coordinate 1,530,294,846 downwards.
GAGCAATGCGGGTTATCTGTGACTTGGGTAATTGAGATGCTTGTTCAAGTAAAAAACCCATGGAAAGACAAGCAAAGGGCTCAGTCGAATGGAAATGTATCATCTCATTGATGGATTCAACAGTGATGGACAAAAAGATTGTTTGGGAAGGTGACATAACTGCTCTATGGATAGGGTCATAGTTGGCACAACATTTGTGAATGATGTCTAGGAAAACATGGACTGAGGGAAGGAAGTACACAGGAAGGTTTGATTCCCATAGCCCAAAAATATCAGATTTGCTTAGATAACTATCCCTAATTTGGTAGAAGGCCTGAAGATGATTATAATCAGTGGTTAAATACTTTATTTAAAAATCTTTGTCTGCAAGAGGCAGATAATCTAAGTCTTTGTGGGGAGCATTGATGGGTGCGACATTCAAAGCTGCGGGGGCTTCCATGTTTAGTTCTTCTGTATCTAAACTGGAATTTGGGCTTTCTGTGGAAAGGATGGACTTTAAACAACAATTTTGATGTCCGTTTATGGCTGTTGTGGACTATTTTTTCCTTGAATTTGGTTTTGACAGCTAGAATTTTCAGCGAAGAACTGAAATTTACAGGGTTACTCGTAAAATGGATAAATACCTGGATTAAGGAGACAAATTGAGTAACTACAGGTCGAATGAATGATTGCAGAGTGTGTTTCCATGGTCTCTTTGGCCGGGTGATGGGCTAACTGCTCAGACAGTCGACTGGACATATTTTGCATGAAGCACAGTTCGTAAAGAATCGAGGTGAAAATGACATTTTATCGTTTATTTAACGAAAATTGATTTGGCAGGTATTTTTTGGCATTTATTGAGCGGATGACATCAGCATGACGTCAGGGGGGTACGGGACAGATGACATGGTAGTACGGATGGTGACATGGCAGGTGACATCAGCGAGGGATGATGTGGCAAGATGACATCAGTGAAGGGTCAGCAAGAGGGCAGTAAGCTGTTTACCCCACACTGCTTATGGGCTTAAGTGGTTTTGGACGGGAAGGCCGCGGGAAGCGCGGAAGTGTGACGCATGTCCATTGTATGGAAGCGAAACCGCTAGTCTCCTGGGCGTTAACTTTCAACAACAGAGGGGGGTGCGATATAGATCTCGGCCGTTAGATATGGGGCTGTTGATCTGATGGTTGGCGGTCAATGGAAGTGAAGTGGGTTTAATGCACGGGGGCCCAATATAATATATAATGGTTTTAATGTTTTTAGGCGCAATATCATTAGTTCGGGGTTTGGTAATAATTAACCCGGATGGTTAATTATTCCATGATTTATGTGGCGGAAAGGGTTCATAATAAGCTCCAATTGAACTTATTAATCCCTGACAAAAGCAGTGTTATGGTTATAGTAAACCCAGGTGTGATATTTAACATTTTGAGGATTATATTATAAATACATAATACAAGAAGGGGTTTATTTACAAGGGATTTAATATAATAAATATTAATTTGTTAATATGAAACTTTTGAAAGTGAATGCGCGCTAAGCATAATGTTACAAAACTTAGGCAAAAGGGGAAAAACAGAGATTTATACAAGAAATGAGGCCATTTCCCTATGTAAAAATGGGGTATTACTTAGACATCTGATGAAAAAAAGGAATGAGTGACTTTAAGGATATTAAGCAGATCTTAATACCTTGGGGGAGATTAGTAAGTGATTTAGGGAAATAGTATGAAGGGATATTAGTCATGCCTCGCTTGATCTGCTGCGAAAATATCTACTATGGTACCTGTGATAGAGGTAAGATTTAACATTCTGAGAGACAAAATCAATCACACATATGCTTCTGCAACACCAAAACTACCTACCCAGCCTACTGTACCTAAAATTTTTTCTTCTTTTTCTTTGGGTGCACTTGGACTGGCAAACCCTCATCAATTTTCTATTCTTTGCATGATAAGCCTATCTAAGTCTACCCTTATTTCTTCCAAGGGCTCAGATTAAATAGTTGAGCTCCTTTGCTTCTCTACCTATCTACTTATCTGCCAAGATTAAACAGTTTGGACTGATTTTTATTCTCTATCTCTAAAATAGGAAATTCAAACATGAACTGGCCAACATTAAGCTATTTGGCCATTCATCAATTGTGATAAAAAGTTTAACACGCTGTACATGATGCTTTATTTACAGAAGATGAAATAGTAGTGGCATTTGGACTTGCACACTTTATTGGTCTTTTTATTTGGGGTTCATTTCTTTCACTTTTTTGACCATTTTATTCTTTTTACCCTTTGATTCTTCTTTTAGGGCATATCCTCTTTACTTTTTTCAAATTTTTTGATTTTTTTACAATAGGGAAAACCTTTGCAACCAGAAAAGGTATGAACATATTGCAGAGCTAATCAAGTCAATCATGAAATATGACACCTATTGGTGTAGGAGCATAACAGTACCCAAAATACTACAGTCCATCCTCTTTCTGTAAATTCTTATGAAAAATCAATCTGATGCACAGAGAGAAAGTTATGATGATTTTCCCAAGGTGACGTTTTTGGAATGTAATTTAGGGGTCTGTAAAAACCCTAACTTCCTCATATTATATCTTCGCAAATATAGCGACACAAGATCTAAGATTTGGGCTCGAGATTTTAACCGATTTCGTGTCAAATGGAGTTTTGTTTTAGCTTCTGAAACTTTGTAGCGAAAACGTTATAGCAAAAATTCCATGATGGCCTATTTGGAGCAGTGAAACCCTACAATCCAAAGCTCTGATACCAAATGTTATGAAACCAATGCATAAAAAGATAGAAAATATAGATCAACACCTTAAAAATAAGACTCTTCGAGGGGACAACCTCCTTTACATTACAAAAATGAACAATTCTTATATGATACAAATGACAAAACCTCATTTCTATATAAAGGAGTCTAAGGGGTCACAATATAACCAAATCCAACCTAACAATAATAATATAAAGGCACAAAAATAACAATAATGGGATTCTATGGGGCATGATAATAACAATATGGGGACAATAGGGAAAAACAATAACAATAAGGGATACAACAATAATAGTAATGGGGGAATCACTAGTATTATAGGGACCTAACACATGATGTATAATATCATGGAAATCAGGCTTTCGCTTTAGTAAAGGCCTTAAAAGATTTCAGAGTATATGTATTACATTCTCACATAATTTATTTTGTTCCAAATGCAGTGGTAATGAATATCCTCACTTAGGATAAACTAGATGTAGAAAGAGGTAACTGAATAACAATGATTTTGGAGTATGACATTGAAATAAAGCCTACAAAACTTATCAAAGGTCAAGGATTAGCCAAATTGATGGCTGAGTCAAACTTTCATGCAGTAGACATAAATTTTGTAGCTTAATAAACAAAGATCTAGCAACTCCATAGGTATCATAAAATCTTCTCACTTTTCCCTAGTATGAAGACATTGTGTGTGTTTTGCAAAATTTACAAGCTCCTCTCGGTTTGACAAAAACCAAAGCTAGATTTCTCAAAGTGAAAGTTCTAAAGTTCTAAGTTTTAAATCAAGCTTTGTATTGTAAGGATGCTAGAGGTATTTTTCTAAATTGTTTATTAGACGATGAAGTAGATAAAATCATGGAAGAATTTCATGAAGATGACTGTGGAGGACATCTTTATTGGGAAGGCACATCAAACAAAATACCAAGCGCTGGTTTTTACTAGCCTACCTTATTTTTAAGCATTCATAAAAAGGTTTCAACTTGTCATCAATCTCAGATTTTTGAAGGACAGAGAAAAATCTTACCTCTACCACTCAAACCTATATCAATGGAGGTGCATTTTCAATAGCAGGGTTTAGATTTTATCAGAGAAATTCATCCAAGTTATTCTGCTCCACACAAATGGATCTTGACAACAACATATCACTTCACCAAATGGATAGAAACAGTCCCAATGAGACAAGCTACAAGTTTTGTATTCATACAACTCATTGAAGGTCATATTCTCTCCAGGTTTGGTTGTCCCCAGAAAATTATTATAGATAATGCTGCTAATTTTAAATAAAAAAGGATGATTGATTTTTGTAACAAGTATCATAGAGGTTAATACATTCTACTTCCTATTATCCTCGGGGAAATGGGTTGGTGGAATTCTCTAACAAGTCATCGGTCAACATCATAAAGAATATACTACAAGAAAACAAGAAATCCTCAGACAGGAAATTGGTAAATGCTCTATGGGCATATATGATACACACAAAGAAGTAAATTGGAATGTCAAATTTCCAATTGGTCTATGGAATAGATGTAGTGTTTCCTATTTCCCTAGGAATTCCAGTACTAAAATTATTGTAGGAAGAGGAAGCAGAACCTAATGATGCCCATAGGAGGATCAATCGATTGATACATTTGTAGTAGACTAGAGAAGAGGTTTACAACACACATGTCATTCAAGATAAAATCAAAATAATTCATGAAAGGAGGGTCAAAGAAGATGATTTTCAACTGAATGACATTATTTTGAAGTGGTATGCCAGAAATGAAGAGAAAGGGAAACATGGGAAATTTGACAGTTTATGGAAAGGCCCTTACAAGATTACAGTTGTTCGTGGAACTCATGCATTTTTGCTGGAGGATATGACTAGAGAAACATTGCCAGGAGGACTTGTTAAAGCCGTGTTGCTTAAGAAGTATTTCACTTAAGGTCAACAGGTAAAAAACACATCATTATATATATCATTTTACTGCTTCAAATATCGCAAGTGTGGGTGGTTGTCATTAGGAATTGAAGCCCAAAGTGAAAGCCCTAAGTTTCATATGAGTTACTGCTATATTTATGAATTTTCAGTTTATAGAGGTAAGTTTGAATTTGAATGATGAAAATATTTTCCCAATGGAGAGGGCTACTAATCTATGGTGTTCTTGACACCTCATAGGGAGGATGTCATCCCCATTGGAGCTAATGTTAGGGTCCTATAAATATAGGATTCTTGTGTTTTGAATAATTTTTCATCCTACTTGGATATTGTAAAAAACAAAAAATTGTTTCAAGTTTGTTTAACTCAAAATAAATAAATAAATAAAAAGAAGAAGAAAAAGGAAAAGAAAGAAAAACAGAAAAATAGAAAAGAGAAAGAAAATAAAAAGGGGAAAAAAGAGAAATGTGTGAAATAAGATGATGATAATAATAATAACCCCTATAGCATGCTAGTTAAAATGTCGCTTTATAATTTATATTAAAGTTTGATATATATGTATTTTTCATAACCTATATGTTAATTTTTATTACCACATGATACAATGCTTTTGTCATTTTATAAATAATGTGCATACATGATTTAGTGGTGGAGATCACTCCCGTGTGCATCAATGGTAGGAGGACGATTTTGGACCACACCCCCCCCCCCTCCTCGCACTTGAGGTGATGTGTCAGTTCCATAGCCCTCTTAGGGGGTCTCCTCCCGAAACCACTTATCACTTACACCTCACACCCCCCCTCCTCCACCCCCCAAAAACCACCATCTCCTCCAAAATTTCACCCGTCACCTTTGCACGTCACCTCCACCCATCCCCTCATGCCATTTGTACTCCCTTCCACCCTGCATGTCACCACCACCTCATCCCCTCTCCACGTCATGACTCTTCCACATCATCCCACCATTGGGGAATTTAAATCACTCGCTAATTGAATGTTATACATGTCATTCCTTGCTAAAATAGACTCGTTTTAAATTAATGACTCCCATTCCTAAAATGGTAACTATTCCATTATAATACCCCACAATTTCTACTATAAAACCACCCCATGAGCCTACATTCATTTCCTTCCATGTTCTTTCAGCTTGTGTAGGTCATTATCGAGTCAACTTGAAGCTATTAAGCACCTTTTGCGAGTAATTTCTCTGCAAAATTCGACCGATTCATCACTCTGGTAACCCTATTTTTCCTGGTCATCTTTAATTCAAAATGTGAACGTAGAAGGCCTTGTTGATTAATGCGCTATTTATAAGTTAATGATTGAATGCTACACGAATTTACTGAATCTGTCTTAATAATGTATGAACTGAATGCCTTGTCGATTAATGATATGTTTATGAGTTAATGATTGAATGCTACGAGAATTACTGAATCTGTCTTAATAATGTATGAACTGAATGCTTAGCAACTTCCACAAAGTTACAACCTATTTCTCTCATGTTTTCTAACGAATTAAGTACATCTATGTGTACTCTGATCTAGGGTTACTTTTTGATGCGTGAAAGTAGGTAAATCGACTGTTTAAGGTCCGAAAAGACTAAGTGGACCTTCACGAAAGTCAGAAGGCAAATTTAACTTAGTTATTCAATCTATTATTAGTGTTTAATATCAATATAATTAATATAATATTTTTTAATGTTTTGAATGCCTTTAAAGTGTAAAATGATAAACTTATGAAATGCTATATATGAATATTATTTTGATACTTTTATATTGGTCTTGTTTATTATTTAAATAATATGTTAACCATATCTGTGTTAAAAAATAATAAATCTAGGGAATAATAATAATAATAATAGAGTAAAATGTTAACATATTTATGTTTAATATGTTAATAATATTTAATTAATAGATCTAGGGATTATTAATATTAGTAATAGTATGGATTTATTATTATTCTTAATATAATAATATTATAAAATTAATTGTTATCTCATAAATTATATTATTATTATAATTATTATAATATTTTAATAATAGTATTATTCTTCTTATTATTATTATTATTAATGGTTTGGGTAACTTATTCATAGAAATTTATTAGTTAAGCTATCTAATGTAAACTTGAACTTTATACTTAAATCTAAATTTTAGATCAATAACCATAGATAATTTTAACCCATTAAGTTAGTTATGTAATGGACCATCTAACAATACAAGGAAAAGAAAATGAGGGAGATTTCTAAAAGGGCCAAAAAATCAAAGAGGAACTAAGAAAACAAGTTAGCTAAAAACATTACTACTTGATAATTAGGAAAAGAGAAAGGATTTTTATGAATAGATAATTAGTTCAAATCATTAATTGAGGTGGGGTGAAAGAAACCAGGTGACCGAAAAAATTAAAGAAATGCAAAAAAGGGAAACAACAACCAACTAGAAGGAGAGGGGGAAGAAACCACTAGGAAGAGAGGGCAGGGATCCAACAACTGCTGATTTTCCAGCGGTCATCTTTGTTGAGATTGCTTGGAATTTTTTCAATCTCAATGGCTTCCCTAAATTTTTGGTGATGAAACTATGCAACCTTAGCAATAACACGGGCCTCCTCAATACAAAATTGATGTTTAGTCTTCTCTGCATGCTCTGCCAGTGTGGAAGACCAAGTCCTCCCATGTTTTAGGTATGTTGAGTGCTCATTAATCCTCTGATTAATAGAGCACCCAGTCTCACCAATGTAGGGTGTCCCATAGGAACAGGGAATAATATAGACACCCTTCAAGTCCTTAGGGTCAACAGGATCCTTTACTGATAGGAGGGAATTACGAATGGTGATAAGGGGTATAAAGGTCGAGGGAAAATTATGCTTCCTAAGAATCCTTGTAATCTTATCAGTGTTCCCTTGGATAAAAGGTAGATGGACCCCTAATAATCGATCTTTATGGTCTTTCTTAACCAACAAATTCTTGTTGGCTTTAAGGAAATCCCTATGAAAAAGGTGTCTACTATAACCGTTATGTTTTTCCTGAAGTCCAGTTTAGCATTATTGATATCTGAGATTAGCAGGGTTAGAAGATCCTTGGATCTTCTTTCTCGAAACCTTCTAGATTTGCATTTGGAACTTTCGGGCTTGATTTTCGCCTTTCTTTGGGCTAGGATTGATGCATGTTTAGCATTGAAATTCCTGTGTATGGAAGATATATGGAGGTAGAAACAAGATCCAACATTTCAGTAATCGGCCCATAATTATTCGGTGTTTGATGGCCCTCTTTCCTTGGAAGGAATCTCCAATAACCGTCTTTTGGCCAATCAGAGATCAATCCTCCAAACTTGGGCTTGCAATCTCTCTGGCTCAGCCTCCCCACCTGTGATTCTGACAGAGTCTTTGAGGTCTATGGTAGAGGCCTACTCCCATGGAAGCCTCAGTCCATTCCCCGCCGTCTTGGATTCAAACTAGTGGACTGATGTTCCTGACTTACATTTAACTGACACCCATGTCCCTAAGGCACTGTCTAGCTCGACTGTGGTCGCAGTTTAGTCCTGTCTCAGCCCTTCGGATGGGATTTCCTCTAACGAGCCCAGCCTCGGGGTTTATATCCATCCATGCCCCTCAGGGAATCTAACATCATCTCCTTGTGGTGAACCTCTCCCTTCTGGTCCGCTTGCCCTCCTCACTGAATCCAGTTGCACCATCATCTCTATGCCAAAACGTAGTCCATCACGCAGCGATGTTATTATTAATCTCGTTGGTTTGCTGCCGTCACCTGATCGTGCCCCCCTCCCTTCTGGTCCGCTTGTCAGCCTCACTGAGTCCAACAACCTGATCTCAGCCTCACCTAAGCCGGATCCGAACTATGATCCATTCACAATTCTGTTGAGCCCTATCAGTGGTTGCGGTGATGATGTTAATTTCTATGGGAATAACCATAATCGTGATAATGATCCTTACATTCATAAACTAGATATAGGTTTAGTATTATGTAATAACAATAATAATAATAATAATATATCAATTAATGATAATAATAATAATAATTTATCAATTAACAATAATAATAGTAATAATAATAATTTATCAATTATTAATAGCATTGATATTTTAAAATATAATAATGATTATAAGGATAACAATATTGATAAAAACAAAGATTATATGATTAATTATGATTCATCCAATAAGAATCATTGTAATTATAAAGATTGTAATGATAATAATAATAACTATAATCTTCCCCCTCCCTCTCGAAATAATAAGGTTATCAATCTTTCTAGTTTCTCCTTCCCCCTTTTGTTTTTAATCTTCTGGGTAAAGGTTTAAATTTTGCCTTGGCCCCTAAGAAGATCCCGGTAGAAGACATTATTTGTGACATCGAATTCGGGATTAAGGGCTTACCCGATAATATTAAGAACATTGTTAGGCAAGATTGTTATGTTGTCCTTAGGAAGTCAAAACCCCCTAGCAACAACATCAGCAAGGAGGAATTTGATGCCCTCATATCCTTAAATCAAAATAAAGATGTCGTGGTTCTAAAAGCTGACAAAGGAGGGGCTATTGTCATCCTCAACAAAGAGGATTATCGCCAGAAGATGTTAGGTCATTTGTATAATAGTGGAAGCTATAAAAAGCTTTCCAAGAACCCCCTAAAAAAGATCTCTAGGACTGTGGGTCTTGCCATTAAGTCCAGTAGCTCTGTGGGGTTCCTTTTGTCATAAACTCATTGAGAGTGGACCCATTATTCCAAGGATCTATGGACTTCCAAAGATTACAAGGATGGGGCTCCCCTAAGGCCCATTGTCAATGCCATTGGTGGTCCTACCTACCTTCTGGCTAAATACCTTGCCTTGAATCTTAAACCCTTAGTTGGCCTTATGGAGTCTTTCGTCAAAGCCTCTGCGTCCTTTGTTAAAGAGCTTAAGGGCATAAATCTTGACCCGGGGGACATTCTTGTGGGTTTCGATGTCGTCTCCCTTTACACTTACATTCCTATAAAGGAGCCCATGGAGGTTATCAAATGACTCACGGACCCTGATACCGCTCGATTAGTTGAGATCTGTCTCACTTCCACTTTTTTCAGCTTCGAAGGTGAGTTCTTTGAGCAGACCTGTGGTGTTGCCATGGGCTCCCCCCTATCCCCTGTTGTTGCTAATATTTTTATGGAAGATTTTGAATCCAAGGCTTTGGCCTCAGCCCATCTCCTACCCAAGCTTTGGAAAATATTTGTAGATGACACAAATGTCATCTGGTCTCATGGCCAAGATGAGTTGGATCTCTTCTTCAAGCATCTCAACAGTCAATCCTCCACCATTAAGTTCACCATGGAACAAGAAGTCGATGGATGCCTTCCTTTCCTTGATATTCTTATTTCGAAGAATAATGATGGTTCCTTCTCCCACCAAGTGTTTCAGAAGAAAACACATACTAAGCAGTATCTTCATGCCATTTCCCATCATTTCCCTGCTCAAAAGTTGGGCATTCTCAACACACTTTCTACTCGTGCACTAAGAATCTCTGATGAAAAGATCTTTGATAAAGAGAAATCCCATCTCCTTAATGACTTTGTTAATAACCGTTATAGTAGACACCTTGGTCAGAGGGCTTTCCTTAAAGCCAACAAGAATTATTTTGTTAAGAAAGACCCTAAAGATCGAGTCTCAAGTTTCCATTACCTTTTATCCAAGGGACCATTGATAAGATTGCAAGGATTCTTAGGAAGCATAATGTTCCCTAGACCTTTAGACCCCTTAAAATCATTCCTAGTTCCCTTTGATTAGTAAAGGATCCTGTCGACCCTAAGGACTTGAAGGGTGTCTATATTATTCCCTATTCCTGTGGGACCCCCTACATTGGCGATACTAGGTGCTCTATTAATCATAGGATTAATTAGCACTCAGCAAACCTAAAACATGGGAGGACCCAGTCTTCCGCACTGGCATAGCATGCGGAGAAGACTAAACATCATGTTTGTATTTAGGAGGCCCGTGTTATTGCTAAGGTTGAGCAATTTCATCATTGGAAATTTAGGAAGCCATTGAGATTGAAAAAAGGCCGAGCAATCTCAATAGAGATGATGGCTGGAAAATCAGTAGTTGATGGATCCCTGCCCTCTCTTCCTAGTCGTTTCTTCCCCCTCGCCTTCTGGTTGGTTGTTGTTTCCATTTTTTTCGTATCTTTAATTTTTTTCAGTCACCTGGTTTCTTTCACCCCGCCTCAATTAATTATTTGAACTAATTATCTATTCATAAAAATCCTTTCTCTTTTCCTAATTATCAAGTAGTAAAGTTTATAGCTAACCTGTTTTCTTAGTTCCTCTTTGATTTTTTGGTCCTTTTAGAAATCTCTCTCGTTTTCTTTTCCTTATATTTTAAATGGTCCATTACATAACTAACTTAATGGGTTAAAATTATCTATGGTTATTGATCTAAAATTTAGATTTAAGTAGAAATTTCAAGTTTACATTAGATAGCTTAACTAATAACTTTCTATTAATAAGTTACCCAAACCATTAATAATAATAATAATAATAATAATATTATTATTATTATTATTATTAAAATATTATAATAATAATATAATTTATGAGATAATAATTAATTTTATAATATTATTATATTAAGAATAATAATAAATCCATACTATTACTAATATTAATAATCCCTAGATCTATTAATAAATTATTATTAACATTATAGACATAAATATGTTAACATTTTACTCAATTATTATTATTAATATTCCCTAGATTTATTATTTTTTAACACAAATATGGTTAACATATTACTTAAATAATAAACAAGACCAACATAAAAGTATTAAAATAATATTCATATAACTTTTCGTAAGTTTATCATTTAGACTTTAAAGGCATTTAGAACATTGAAAAATATTATATTAATTATATTGATATTAAACACTAATAATACATTGAATAACTATTTATCTAATAATATTATTATAATTAAATTATTTTATCAAATATAATTTTAGTCCTTGTCCCCATCCCTTGGTCCAGTCTAGTTAGCTAATCAAATTTAGTCATTTTATGGTCACATATAGCCGTTGGTCTAGTCTAGTCCGATATAGCCATTTTCCAGTCAAACCTAGCCGTTGGAAGATCTTCTCTCCCTATTCAACATGTAGCCATGATATGATTCTTCAAATTGTCCTGACGATGAACCACACTCATTGGTTCGAAACACGTCGACAAATGTATCATTATGTGATTGATGCCGAAATGTTTTTCTCAAACTTGATATGGATCACAGAAGCCTCAATTCAAGACATAGACTTATCATTTAGCATATTATCTATCATCACTACTATTCACCCTCTACATTTTGAGAGCCTCATTTCTTATAACTCTGCAATATTAAAAAAAAAAAAAAAATCTGAACATAAGAAACAATGTTCACATGATTATCTTATTTTACTTCTTTTTGTTGAGACTTTCATATAAGTTGTCTTATTGGGGTTCGTTCTTTTAAATTTAGATTTTTTCTTTGAATTTTCACTTAATTTTTACATTTTTTAAACTCTAATTTCTTTAAATACTTTAGTTTGGAGTTATTTTCCTTTTGCTTTCAGTTATGGTTTGATTTTGGGGACTCTGCCATGATTTATGTGAAATACCTTTTCCTCACCCAACAGTGGTTGGAATACATAGGAAAATATTTTAACTCTATCTATTTTAGTGAATTCCATTTATCATTAAAAGCATATCTTTATGGAACCATAAAACCATCTTGCTTTAAATATTTTTCATGGAGAAACACACATCCTTAATAAGTAATATATATTACCTTTTCAACGAAAAATTATTTGAGTTTAGCACAATGGATCCCTCCCATTCCTCCACATAAAAGCCTTTGATTAGTCACAGGAAAAGAATTTGGAGTCAACATTATGAAAGTATTATATCCATTAACATAAATCTCTCTTAACATCCCACCTCTTTCACTCAAATACATCATAATCTAAAAGCTTGCAAAATGCATTTATCAAAAAGGTGGTTAAAAGAGGAACCATGGGAAATACAAGTAAACCCGTTGGGGCTATGAACACTCGTTAGTAGTGGGGCTAGGCTTGTATGGCTTAAAAGACAACTTCACTGGGTACTATTCAGGCACACTGGCAGCAAAGCGATGTCAGAAACTATTCATAAAAATGGATATATGATTTATTAAAAACTCCCAGTGTACCTTCTTCTATTTCTCATACCGGGTAATAAATTTTTCCCAAATTTGGATTCATGACTTTTACTAAAATCTATTTTGATTACTTATCTTTTCAAACTAATATTGATTAATTTATTTATATGGAACCCATGAAAATGTTTTATTCTTAGACGATTTCGTGAACTCCGTTATTTTTAACCTTTAGGTAAATTAAAATCCATTACCTTTAACCAGAGATAACTGGTTCTTTCAACTGTGTCACCATTGTTGTAGGAAAAACCCAACACCCCCCATTTTCCATTTATTTACTTCAAATAATGGGGACCATTTACATTATTTTTTTTCAAAACACCTTTTATGATCTCATTTGCTTAATTGTCCTATAATTTTTCAATTTTTCATTTTCGTTAGATTTATATTTTGATTGTTTCATTAAACTCACTTTTAAGCAAGATTTCCATCGATACTTGTTTCGCCTCATTTGGTTAACCGGTTTGCAAATGACACTCCTTTGAAGTTTAATCATTTTTGTTGCCTAGGTTAAAAAAATGTATATTATTTCAATTTTTACAATTAAAATAGTCATTCATTGTAAATATTAATCCCTAGTTAATATTTATCAATTTTATCATTTTCCACTAATGATCCTACAAAATGACCCAGCCAAATTGTAGAAAAGTTAAAAAACGTGTTTTCAGGATCTCGGTAATTTATTCCAACTTCTTATTTTAAAACAAATTGCCAAACCCAAAATATCAAAATTGCAAAGTGGCTATAGTTCATTTCACTTGGGCCCCGCTCCACATCACCTCCTTCCTTCCAAAATCTCAATTTGAATCATGTCGAAATAAAAAACTGTGAAAGAAAGAAAAATGCATGTGAAATAAAAATGCGATGCAATATCACATATAGCAAAATCCTTATGCATTCATTTAAAATTTTGTGATGCAAATTTTTATTTTTATCCGAGTGGTTATTTTTATTTAACATAACTTTTTGGTTCAACTCCTTATGTGTCACGTCCCTACCGTGGTAGTAGTCTTCCAACCGCTCGAAGGGAGATGTGGCACCACCACTCGATTTCTTTTCACCAATACTTTCAAGTGTGGACAACGTTTAACATTCCATACTTAGTTTATTTTTCACTTTCTAGGTACAACATTCATAAGCACAGTGGAAAACATATCATCATCATTATTATTTTAACACATATGCACAACGTGTTAGAAAATTATATATTACAGAGCAATGGAACACATAAAATATTGCAAAAATATAAACACAGAAAACACACAAAACAAGAGAGACATAGATATACGTGGTTCACCCAGTTTGGGCTATGTCCACCCCGAACAGCCAGTCCTTCCTTTCTATTATCCAGCAAAATGTAGAGACACAACCTACAGCATATCCGCTGTAATATCCTTTGTTTTCTCTCACAATCTCACCTCTCTGTTTCTCGCTCACAGAATACACATCTATTACACAACCGCCCCCCCCTGGACCCCCCTTGCAGCGAATATTTTACGGGCGGCGTTGCTGCCCCCATTTCGAACTGGGGTCCAATGTGGCGATACCTTTGAATATAGAAGATAATCAGGCTCCACAGTCAACAATCTCCCACTTGGAGACTGATTGTAGCAACTCCACCGCTGCTCCATTTGCCAGAAAATGACTCCTCTTTGGACCTGGCTATTTCTCATCTTCATAGTCATCCTTGAAGACTAATTGAAACTGAGCATATTCTCAGTTTCTCCCTGGTTACAACTTTTGTTAGCATATCTGCAGGATTCTGGCTAGTGTGTATCTTTTCCAACTTCAACTCTCCATCTTCCAACACTGATCGTATGAAATGGTACTTGAGCTGTATGTGTTTAGTCCTGGAATGAAATGCTGAGTTCTTTGCAAGATTAATGGCACTTTGGCTATCACTATATAATGTGCCCTTATCATGCTCCTTACCCAATTCACCCATAAACCTTTGTAACCAAATCATTTCTTTACCAGCCTCTGTAGCAGCAACATACTCTGCTTCTGTTGTTGAAAGTGCAACAACACTTTGGATTTTTGAAACCCAACTGACAGTTGTTCCTCCAATAGTAAATACATATCCTGTAGTGCTCCTCCTGTTATCTCTGTCACCTGCCATATCTACATCAACATATCGCTGTAGGGAAATGTTTGAACCACAAAAGCATAATGCTTGATTTGTGGTACCTTTCAAATATCTGAGAATCCATTTTACTGCCATCCAATGTTCCTTTCCTGGATTGTTCATGTACCTACTTACAACTCCCACTGCATGTGCAATACCAGGCCTTGTGCAGACCATTGCATACATTAAGCTTCCAACTGCTGATTCATATGGAACTTTAGACATATAATCCATGTCTTCTTGGGTCTTTGGGCACATTTCCTTACTAAGTTTGAAATGGCTAGCAAAAGGTGTACTAACTGGTTTTGCATTGTGCATGTTAAATCTTTTCAACACCTTTTGTATGTACTCATTCTGAGACAATGTTAACTTGCGATTTTTCCTGTCTCTAGTGATTCTCATACCAAGGATTTGTTTTGCAGCTCCCAAATCCTTCATTGCAAATGAATTTGCCAATTTTCTTTTGAGCACATTTATTTCCTGCATGTTAGACCCTGCAACAAGCATGTCATCTACATACAATAACAATATAATATAGCTGCCATCATTTTGCTTTTTTAGATAAACATAATGATCAGAGTGACATCTAGTGTAACCTTGTTTAGACATAAACTTGTCAAATTTTAGATACCACTAGCTTGGCGCCTGTTTTAAGCCATACAAGCTCTTCTTCAACCTGCACACTAGTTTCTCCTTCCGTTTCACTTCATATCCTTGTGGCTGCTGCATATATATCTCTTCCTCCAAATCCCCATGGAGAAAGGCTGTCTTTACATCTAACTGCTCAATATGCAAATCTTTAGCTGCTACAAGACTTAAAATAGTTTTAATTGAAGTCATTTTAACAACAGGAGAAAATATTTCATCAAAATCAATACCTTTCTTTTGTGCAAACCCCTTGACCACAAGTCTAGCTTTGTACCTCTATTTTCCTCCATCTTCTTCCTTTAGCCTATAAACCCATTTATTCTGCAATGTAGTTTTTCCTACAGGCAACTTGACTACGTCCCAAGTCTGGTTATGCATTAAAGAGTCCATCTCTTCTTCCATGGCTACCTCCCACTTCTTCCTGCTTTCAATCTACATTGCTTCTTCATAACATTCGGGTTCACCGGAATCAGTCAACAATAAATAATATAATGAAGGAGAGTATCATTCAAGGGGTCTACTTATCCTGGTAGATCTTCTAACACCACTTTCAGGTGTTTGGGGTTCCTGTTGTTGTTGTGGTGGTTGCTGTTGTTGTGGTTGTTGATTATTATTATTTTCAGGCACCTTTACTTTTTCAATGATTTCATCAAGGACTGCATATTCCTTGTTTTCTTTTTCCTGTTTCTTTTCCTGCAACTGATTCTTATACAAGACCTTTTCATTGAATATTACATCTCTGCTCCTAATGATTTTGTGATTTTCATAATCATGTAAGCGATAACCAAAATAATTAGCACCATATCCAATAAAGGTACATTTCTTTGACTTTGCCTCAAGCTTTGTTCTATTTTCTTTATCAATATGAACAAAGGCCTCACAACCAGAAGGCTTTAAAAAAGAATAGTTTACCTTTTTACCTGTCCATGCTTCCTCCGAAACACCACCATTCAAGGAACTTGAAGGCCCTCTGTTTATTAGATAAACAATAGTATCTACAGCATCTGCCCAAAACTGTAAAGGTAATCCTGCATGCAATCTCATGCACCTTGCACGCTCCATGATTGTTCTGTTCATCCTTTCTGAGACACCATTTTCTTGTGGTGTTCTTGGAACTGTCTTCTCTCTACGAATTCCATGCTCTGAACAGTACCTATCAAACTCTTTGCTGCAATATTCACCTCCATTGTCTGATCTAAGACACTTCAATTTCTTTCCTGTCTCAATCTCAACCAAAGCTTTCCATTTCTTGAAAGTATCAAATACATCAGATTTATTCTTAATACAATAAATCCAAGTTTTTCTAGTTGCATCATCAATAAAAGTAACATAATAATGAGAGCCACCAAGAGATGATACCTGAGCAGGTCCCCATACATCTATATGCACAAGCTCGAATTTTTCATTCTTCTTTTCTTTCCCAACTTTGAGAAATCTGACTCTTCTGTTTTTCATAAATGCAATTCTCACAGAAGTCCAAATCAACATTCTTCAAACCCAGCAACAAATTCCTTGAGTGAAGAATCTTCATCCCCTTTTCACTCATGTGTCCGAGCCTATGATGCCATAATGCTGCATCTACTCCTTTGGAAGTTAAAGCATTAACAGAGTTAGAAATACCATTGCATAAATACAATGTACCAACCTTTTCGCCTTTTGCTATTACCAGGGCTCCTTTGGTGACCTTCCAAGCTTTATCTGTGAAAGTTGTCACACAACCTTCACTGCCTAACTGCCCTGTTGAAATCAGATTTTTCTTTAGATCTGGAACATGCCTTACCTCCTTTAGTAGCCATTGGTTTCCATTCTGCTGTTTTACAAGAACCTTACCCATTCCAACAATTTTACAGGGTTTATCATCACCCAAACGAACTTGTCCAAAATCTCCTTGAACATAGTCATGAAAGTATTTCTTATCAGGTGTGGCATGGAATGAGGCCCCTGAATCTACCACCCAGGAATCAGTAATATTTTCGAAAGAAAGAATCAAAGCATCTTGTAACACCTCACCTATCACATTTGCTTCGTGATTGTTTTCTTGCTATGCATCTCCTTCTTTTCCCTTCCGAGATCTACAGTCTTTCTTTAGGTGTCCTTTCTTTCCACATTTCCAGCACACTATCCCTGATCTGGACTTGGATCTGCCTTTCCTTGATTTACTGTGATATCCTAAGCTCTTTCCTCTTTCCATTTTTCTTCCCCTAGACTATGCACTCAAAGCATTACCCGATGTCTCACCGGAGCTTTTCCGTCGCATTTCCTCGCTAAGGATAGCACCGACAACATCATCAAACTTTAAATAACTAGATCCAGACATAGAGTTACTAATGGCCATTACTAAACCATTCCAACTTTTTGGTAATGAGCACAAGAATAACAGAGCTCTAACTTCATCATCAAAGTTTACCCCTACAGAACATAACTGACTTGTAACAGTATTAAAATAATTTAAATGGTCTGCAATAGATCCACCTTCCGACATCTTCATATTAAATAACCGTTTCATGAGAAATACCTTGTTTGAGGCCGAGGGTTATTCATATAGTTTCGACAATGCCTGAATCAAACCCTCTGTCGTTGTTTCCTTTGAAATTTTGAAGGCGACTGATGCATCGGGGCACAACCGTATTGTTCTGAGTGCCTTTCTATCGAGAAGGTTCCATTCTTCATCTGTCATACCCGTCAACATCTTTGTTTTTCCGCCCAATGGTAGGTACATATCTTTCTAATATAGATAATCTTCCATCTACATCTTCCACAGTGAGAAGTTTTGGCCGTTAAATTTCTCGACCCTAAACTTACCATCTTCCGCCATTGCTCCCACTCGAACCAGGAACCGTTCTTTCCTGCGAGTTTATCAGCCAAATAGACCTTCGGCTCTGATACCAGTTGTTAGAAAATTATATATTACAGAGCAATGGAACACATAAAATATTGCAAAAATATAAACACAGAAAATGCACAAAACAAGAGAGACATAGATATACGTGGTTCACCTAGTTTGGGCTACGTCCACCCCGAACAGCCAGTCCTTCCTTTCTATTATCCAGCAAAATGAAGAGACACAACCTACAGCAAATCCGCTGTAATATCCTCTGTTTTCTCTCACAGTCTCACCTCTCTGTTTCTCGCTCACAGAATACACATCTATTACACAGCCTCAAATACAATGCCCTCATGCAAAGAGAGGGGTTGCCTTCTAGGGAAAAAAACCCTAAACTAAACATAAGTTCTACCGTCAGATCATTCGCCTAATGAACGGCCCAGATTGACTAGAAATTACTATACTTTTACAAGGTAATTTTACAGCTGTTTTTAGCTTCAGGGGCGCTGCCCCCGAAACCCCCCGCCAGGGGGGGGCTCCCAAAGGTCGCAGCCCCCCCCTGGACCCCCCCTACAACAAATATTTTACGGGCGGCGTTGCCGCCCCCATTTCAAACTGGGGTCCAATATGGCGACACCTTTGAATATAGAAGATAATTAGGCTCCACACTCAACACAACGGAAATATAATGGGAGGGGAAACACCTTGAAGATGAGTCTGCCCACAATAATAATGACAATATTCATTTTATACAAAATCAAGACTTGGAGAGGAACCCCAACTTCCTGCTCACATAAACAATCAATTTTCACACTTGGCCTGCACCACAGTGTAACCTTCCCAAATTGTCATTCGGTTTCACCCGCCCTTCACCGGGTCGAGTCACCCAACACACCAGGCAGAAGTGCCCATTGGGTCACCCTCCACCATTAACCATTCAACCATTGTTCAATCCGACTCACAGGACTCCCCGCACTCGACTTCGTTCAACACCACTCCACCCGAACCTTACCACTGTGTAACCTCGCCTTTGTCATGTCGCCCATCCGGTGCACATCTGCATTTTGCCTACCGATTCATTTGGCTATGTAACTCATTTGCGTTTGCCGAGCCCCCGTTCACTTCAACCGCTGGCGTGCCTGCCCACCGGGTCATTCCACTCGACCCACGCTTAACTTGTCGTGGGTGCACCTCCCAACCAGGGGTCGCCTAGCCCGACTCGTTGCTGCACCCAATTGTCTTGTCAATCTACCAACTTGTGCTACCCGCTTGTTCGCTCACCCACCTGTGGCTCATCCGTCCACCTGGTTGCTTGCAGTTCATCCGCCTGCCCGCCTGCGGTTTTGTCCACCCGCCGGACCTGTGGCCCGACTCGTCCAACACTTCATTGTGACACTTCCCTCTCAACTCTGTGGTTCGGTCTTAGCCACTCGCCTACACTTCACATTTTTCTTATGCGTCCAACTGCAGTGTGCTATCTCCTCTTACCTCGCCCTTTTAGACTTGAAGATTTTCGATTGACCTTCTCCATCCAAACACTCACAAATATATATGCCACGCCATGGATGTTTCATGGTTCGACCTGCCTAGGCCAACTTATCCATTCGGTCAGCTCATTGACAATGTCATGTCAGCTCACCCACTTTGCTCGTCGGCTCACCCATAGCGTCACCCCATCGGGTCCACAGGCCCAACTTGCATTGTATAAGGCACCCTCTCATGAAGTTTTCCATACTTAGTCGAAATTCCGAATCTCAGTTTTTCGACACCTCCATTGGGTCGTCCAACTCGTCCCAACATCGCACAAGCATCACAACCAATGTGCCCATTCACCAATTCGTCACACCGTTGACTTGTCGGTCACTTGGCTCGTCACATATAACCGGGAGCGCTCACCCAACTCTTCGCACATCGCACATCACAACTCATGGGATTGTCATACTCACCCACTTTAAATGGGTTGTCGTCCTCGACAACTCTTCACCTTAGCAACCATCTGTCGCCAAGATCATCAACCCACACAACTGTGTGTATGGGTAATCTAGATGTGCCCACCTCTCGACCTACTTCACGCCATAGATATGGCACTACTCTGTAAGGAATCATGTGCTGGTACCCCTCCAGTGACTAGTTGGGTAGCTAATCCAACCATGCATCGCCTCCATAAGAACTCATGCCCCTACATCATGATAGCTCTCCACTGCATGTTACCTGTCAATTTGTGTCATCTCACCCCTAGGTATCTGCTCAAAATGTTGGAGACTCACTTCCATAAGCAACTAACAATGAGCCTCATCTCCATGATAGTCTAAGAAGATAAGGAGGGAGTAGAGCCTGAAGGCTCTCCCTCACTAATCAACTCAATCCACCTATTGGGATCCTCCACTTCTAATCTCAGCAAGTATGCTTCCCGATCCTCCATTTGAACATTCGGTTTAACATCCTCCTCGTCATCATCATCCTTCACTGCCTCTAGCCTTCTAGATAGATCCAAGATACTATCTGACAATGTCCTGACAATTTGTCACTGTTCCATAAGTTTTTCCTCAGCAATAGACAACTGCTTATAGACTTCCTCATCTCGCTTTTCATTCTCCATATTCATTGTTGTCAATTTACACTCAACCTTAGTAACTTCTACGGTTGGAATATTGATAGGTACATCCTCTCGTCCATCATAAATGTATAGTTTCTCCATATGGGGAACAACCATAGCTTCAAATTGTTTCATAAAATGCATGCCCAGTAATAGTCATCTATCCACACCACAGTGAAATCGACCTTCCCTGTCCATTCACCAAGTGTTACATCGACTTTCTCAGCTACACCGATCACAAAATTGAAGGAAAATTCACTACCTTCATTTGTGCCTGCACTGGTACAAACTTCAGTCCAATCCTTCTTGCAATATCCTTGCTCATAAAGTTGTGAGTTTCCCCACTATCCACCATAGTGAGTACAGCACCACTCACAACTTTCATCTCGACATACTTTAATTTGTTTCTTTTCGAGTCTCTTCATGAGACTACTTCCATAGCCACTGCAGCTCCTGGAATCTGCATAACCCCTACATAAGTCTCTTCTTTCTTCTTCGCATTGGACTGTGATATGGCAGCCACTTTTGGTCTTGAAGGATAGTTCTTCACCATATGTGGTTCCTCACATATCCAACACTTCAATGGTTTCTTCGTCTTTGCCTTATCATGCGATCTCGAAGGCTCCTCCTTTGTAGAATTTTCTTTCGGTTTGTCATTCTTTTTCTTCTTCTCTTCGGTTCCTTAATAATAGTGTTCTACCAAGAGATCCACAACAACAAATGCTTCTTCAAGTTTTTTTATATTTTTCTTCACTTCATTGCGTGCCCAAGGATTCAATCCTATGATAAAATTGAACACCTTGTCCCTTTCCGCCATGTCTGGAATTTTCAAAACTACACTTGAGAACTCTCGCTGATAAGCTTGTAGACTCCCTATTTACTTTATGTATTTTATCTTCATGCTTGCATCCCATGTTTCATCTTGTGGACTAAAATGAGTTTGCAAAGCCTTCTTCATTTCATCCCACAAAGTGATGTCTACAACATTGCCATTGGAAATTTGGTCCATCCTTCTTCGCCACCACATCTTAGCATCTTTCGTCAAGAATTGAGCAGCTACCTTGACTTTGGTTTCCTCATCGAACATCCTATTACAGATCCATTTGGGCACATCAATCCCATCATCCAGATCAGTGTTTTAGGGCTCATCAAACCCTAATTTTAGTTGCTACATGCCCTAAACAAGTCACCCCTTTGAATGCCTCCTTCCCGGACAGTTTCACGACTTGAAGACATCCAAAAATAGCCTCTAGAGGGACCAACGCAAGTAGGCTCATGTAAGGGTGCGCTACAGAGCAGTTAAGTCCATGCCAGGGTGCTCTGCAAAGCACTTAGGCTTCCTTTCACCTATGATGGGCGAGATTGAGCAAAATTCACATAGGATTTGGGGAATATTCTTATCTTTTGTAGTCATCTAGAAGGTTCCCTCACTTATCAACTCCTATGTGCTCAAAAATGGATGAGGAATGAGTTAAGGTGCATCCTATCCTCTCATCCCTTCCTCCATGGAACTAATTCTAAGTATGGAAGGCCATTCAATGCCACCATTTATGACAAAACCTCCTTCATCTTCCTATAAATTGACCACTCATATAAGTGATCACGGGCTGGATTATGTTGAATTGTAAGGAGATAATGTTGCTATGAGATTTGGCTTTGAAGAAGGTATTGTAATACTACAAGTTTGTCATGCTTTTGATATGATATGAATGGGATCCAAGCTGGAGGAATGGCTTTGAATCAAACACAAATGGTTGTAATTCCTTCTTTTATTCAATAAAGTGTTTGAACCTTTCTCCCATATGTTTGTATTGTTTTATAATGCTTATATATGTGAAATGTATATGATTCCATTCACTTATATTCAATAGACCTTTTGCTTTGATCGATTCTCTATTTTTTGTTGTGTTTACAAGTACTTCTCAAGCGTATTAAGTACGGGAAAGAGCGATAAGATCTATACAAAGGAGACGAGAGAAAAGCGGAACTACAAGTAGGTCTTCTCATCTTCTCATCTTATTTGTTGCTTATAGGAAAAGACTAAAACACTTTAAACTATTGTTCTAGATATAACTACTTATCTAGGGAATTAGTATTTATCTGTAGATTTGCAACCATACTGGGGAACTATCACCTTTCCTAGTAGCTTATCCACCTCCTAGGACATTCTTGTAGACCCTACTTGTGTTCATTGACTATATTTCAGCTCTTTTTCATTGAATTTTGGTAAAAAATTGAGGTTAGATGACTTTTGAGTGGCCTCTCAAGAATCAGCGCATGCTTGGTCAGGGGACAGTGTTGTGCAGAGCACACTTGAGTGAGAGACAGTGCTTTGCAGCACTGTTAGGACCTCTTTGACCTGCCCTGATCCCCGTTAGGGAAAATTTTCACCTTTGGATTGAGTTTTTACCAATCTTCCTCTGTTTTATTGCTTGATGATTGATTAATAAATGTTATGTCTCAAAGAACAAGTTTCTATCTCCTTCTCTAGCCCTACTTTGACTTGATTGATTAATGTTTCTTGAATGTTTTCTTTTTCATTATCGGTCTATAGTCAAAGTTAGAATATAGTTGATTAATCTTTGTTCGAAAGAAAGTGTCGTAAAGTCTTCTTTTCCTTTGAAACAGAATTGTCCTAAAAGTCTTCATTCTTATTAAAGATTGATGGATTGTATTGCATAATTTTCCTTTTTGTTCATCATAACATTAAGGGATTCAAAAAGAAAAACTTGCATCATTCATATTGTAGTTTGTGAATGCTTGAAAGGAATAGCTAGGGAAGTTGCATTAGACTGTGCTCTTTTCTCTTTGATCGAAAGAAATCTGATTGCTCTATCCCTACTAGCTAATGTTTTCATTGTTCAAATTGAATGAGAAGAACACTTATCCTATTAGATGCATTTTAGGAATTGCAAACATACATCACATGGTAAACCTTGAAAGGAAAATTATAAAGAAGATCAACTTAAAATTTATCTGAATTTACCTAATGGAGCATTGTCACCTAACGACAAACATTTAGTGGTTCTAGGCTAGAGACGTGTTTTGACGTCGTAAAACAAAGCAACTATCGCTAACCTGTGTGCAATACATCCCGAGTGTGATACCTCATTCCACGTATGTGAGTATATCGTTGCTCATCCATGTACCTTCAGGTATATAGGGCGGTGTTATAGTACGTAAAGTATATGGTAATGCTCTCACTATACGGTTTTGCATTAGACAACGCTTATACAGATTAGGCCTCCACGTACTTTTGGGTATATATGGGAGGACAACACTGGGTTGCTATCCATCCTTAGGTAATCGAGTCAGCCACCCTGTACACTATGATACACTAAACGTAGTATTCGGCGATATTGCCTACCCATACTTCTTGGTTCACTAGGAGGTATTCCGCAGTTCACAGTTGCTTGGTAAAACTTTTTCCTAGATTATTCATCTTTTGTTTTGTTATGTTACTTTGATTAATATAAAATTAATTGACTACAGATAACATCCTCCACACTCACTCCTTAGTTGATCTTAGGTTGAAACATATGGTGACAAATCAAATCCGGAGTCCACTGATCAAGGAATTTCTTTTGATGGGAATCCTAGTCCTTTTCCTCCTTTCGAAAATATTGGTGCTCCTTATATGGCTACATTATCCCTACCAAGATTTACCATTGGCTTGCCAGTATGGTTGTTTTCAACCTCCTTGGTTCAAAATGTCGTGATTTCTCCACAATTGAGTACACCTCCAACTAGAAAAAATCAACCTCTAGTTGATCCTAACATTGACCCTTTGCCTTCTTCCTCGGTTGTTTCTTCCTCCCCTTCTTCCTCTTTGCCTGGTGAAAGTATTGGTACTAGTAACGAGGTGGCTAAGAAGAAGAACAAAGGGAAGAAGAAGAAGAAGAAGAAAATTCAACAAAGGGCCAACCAAGCAACCATTGCTTTGAATGTAACATCTGATAAGAAATCGTCTTTCAAGCCTCACAAAGTTTGATATCCATGCAAACTTTGTGCAGGAGACCATAATATTCGAAATTGTCCTAATATTCCTCAGATCTTAGAAGAATGGTCTTCCTGTTCACATCATCCTGTGTCATCAACATCTGGAGATCATGTTGGTGACACACCATCAACTAGAGGTAGTAAAGTTCATGGAAAGAAGGGCAAAGTTAAGTTTCCCTGTAGGTTATGTGAAGGGAATCACCCCATTCTCCTTCGTCCTTATTTGGATGAAGCCAAAAAAGATGTTGGGTAAGCGTCATCCTTCACCGCAATGACTTCCATCTGGTTACATGAGACTCTCCCTTAATCCTCCACTAGTTGATGAATTGACTGACTCAAATCAACCGTCAGTCAAACCCACTCTCTCTGAAAGTGAATCCTATGAGTCTATACACAAACCAAATCAACAGGTTGAGGAAACAATTGACCCAATTTCAGCTTCAGTTAATCATACCTTTCTCGAAGAGAGTGAATATGATACCACTCAAGTTCTTTTTGTTTCTTCATATTCCAATGAGCTTGGTGGAAATCCTTCTGTTCCATCAAGACGGGAGGAAAATATTCCCATTCTCGTAACTAAAGGGGATGATTCTCCTGTTCTTACGGTACCCCCTCCAAGTAGTCTAGTCACTTCCTTTGATTGGAATCAAATGGCAGGATTTCGTCTTCCTTCTTATGTGTCTTTCTAGATCATAGTATAGGTTTGTAATATGATTGTATATGGCACTATTATAGATGAAGGTGCATCAGTGAGTATCCTTTCCTCTACTACTTGGCAAGTTCTCGATTCACCATCACTTGCGCCTGTTACCCAGAATCTGTTGGCTTTTAATAGAGGAACCAGTCAACCATTAGGGATCCTTCCTTAGTTTCTTATTACTTTGGGAGGAAAAATCATTTATCTGAATGTGATGGTATTCCTAGGCCCTTTAGATTACAATTTACTTCTTGGGCGCGACTATGTTTATGACATGGGAGCTATTGTTTCAACACTCTTTCAAGTAATGTGTTTCCCACATGAAGGCATAATTGTCACCATTGAATAGTTTCCATTTCTCGGTCCAAATATGGCTTCCAGTCAACCATCTTCCCTAAATGGTCATTTTGTACCAATGGTATCATCCCCGCCATGGGTTAATTATGTCACAATCCATTCCATGCCTACATCAACGGACAATAAATTTCGTGATGTTGTACATTAAGTACTGGGGGCATTGGAACCAGATCTCTCCTTCCAAAGCATTGTTCTCCCATCAGATGAGAACCTCTTGGAAGTCATGACCTCGTATGGGTCATGATCAAGGAATATGAGAATAGTTCTTTTACTGTGTCAACCTCATTAAGAAAATGAAACATCTCCCATGAGGATAGTTCCTTTTCTTGTGTCAACCTTGTTAAAAAATGAAACCAAGGATATGAGGATAGTTCCTTGTCTTGTGTCAACCTCGTTAAAAAATGAAACGAAGGATATGAGGACAGTTCATGGTCTTGTGTCAACCTCATTAAAAAAATGAAACAACTCCCATGAGGATAGTTCCTTGTCTTGTGTCAACCTCGTTAAAAAATGAAACCAAGGAATATGAGGATAGTTCTTTTACTATGGTAACCTTGTTAAAAAATGAAATAGGTCAATGAGGATAGTTCCTTGTTTTGTGTCAACCTCATTAAAAATTGAAACCAAGGGTATGATGATAGTTCCTGGTCTTATGTCAACCTCATTAAAAAATGAAAACAAGGAATATGAGAATAGTTCTTTTACTGTGTCAACCTCATTAAAAAAATGAAATAGGCCCATGAGGACAGTTCCTTGTCTTGTCTCAACCTCGTTAAAAAATGAAACAAGGAGTATGAGCATAGTTCATTGTCTTGTGTCAAGCTCGTTAAAAAATGAAACAAGGAATATGAGCATAGTTCCTTGTCTTGTGTTAAGCTCATTAAAAAATGAAACAAGGAATATGAGGATAGTTCTTTTATTGTGTCAACCTCATTAAAAATGAAACAGGTTCCATGAGCATAGTTCCTTGTCTTGTGTCAAGCTCGTTAAAAAATGAAACAAGGAACCAGAGCACAGTTCCTTGTCTTGTGTCAAGCTCATTAAAAAATGAAACAAGGTCCCCGGGAGTAAAGTTCCAAGTCGAGTATTTGATTAGATCTCATAAAATCCCAGTTGAGTCTTTCACTTGAACTCATAAGTGAACCTTCATTCCATCCACCTGATAGCCACGAGTAGTCTACCTAGCTGAATGTAATGAAGCTTGGGGGGCATGCACCTAGTGGTAAAGTTAAGTCTCCCCTTAGGTTATGTGAAGGTAATCACCCCATTCACCTTTTTCCCTATCTGGACGAAGCCAAAAAGGTGTTGGATAACCGTCTTGCTTCAATACGGTGACTTCCATCTAGTTACAGGAAACTCTCCCTTTCATCATGCTGGGGGCATGTAAACCAATCTCAAGCATAGTTTTTCATTTCAAGCTTGTGTAAAAATGAAACTGAATCCAAGCATAATTTTTCATTTCAAGCTTGTGTAAACGTGAAACTGAATCCCAACGTAGTTTTTCATTTCAAGCTTGTGTAAGCATGAAACTGAATCCAAGCATAATTTCCTATGGTTCAATCTCGTGTAAAAATGAACCCATTTCCATTTTTAACTCTCGTGATTTCCATTCTATCAGCCTTTTCCGTCAGATGAGCCTTGGCTATTTTCATCCCATAGCCACCATCCCTTTGGCCGATCATACGCTTTCACTTGGTTTTTTTACCCTTTTTTGAGGAACAATTGCAATGAGTGGTGTTATTAGCCAGCCTCTTCACATAAATCAATATGTTTTGAGAAGTTCCAACATTACTGGAACTAGTTGCTATCCTAGACACTACTCATTCTTCAAATTGGAGTTCTCTTTAAGCTCTTTTCAGACTCTCTGAACATGAAAATATTGCCAAGCGCTTGTCCTTTCCAGCTCGTTAATGGATTGGAAACGACATCTCTCTTGTATTATTTTACGCTTTTTCAGGCTTGAGAGATTACTTTATGAAAAGGAACTTGCACAGTTTTCTTTTTGTCCCTTTTCAAACTCTCTAAACATGAAAAGGACCGAGTTATCTTTGTCGTTAAACTCATTAAAACATCAAATAGCGACAAACTTGTCCATCTAGACAAGACCGAGTTTCACATTTGCTAGACTTGTTAAAAAATCGCATAGCGATGGATTCGCCCGAAGGGTGGAATTACACAACAATCATATGTTATCCTCCTCAAGCTTGATAAAAAATAAAGAGGTACTGGTCAGCAATGACTGCGGAAAATGGAAAAAAAGGGAAAATAAATTTATGGTAGCAAGTCTCTCTTGAACATAACACTTTCACTTCATCTCTGTGACTATTTGGGTTAGGTTATCTGCTTGATGGTTATCACACCTATGGTCTATCACACCATCCATCACTTTTGGTTTTGGGTCAATGCTTCCAATTCATTCAGACTATTTGTGTTGGGTTATCAGCTTGATGGTTATTAGCTTGATGGTTATCATAACTATGGTCTATCACACCATCCATTACTTTGGTCTTGGGTCATTGCTACCAATTCATTCAGTGCCATTGATATGTTCAAGAGAAGTCATCCTTTACAATACCATAAACCTTCATTTTCATGACTGCCATTCCTAAACTTTGTGTCATCAGTCAAATTCCACCTCCAAAATCACCACACTCGTTTTGTGTCATTGATGTGGGATACATCAAGGCCCTCCTACGACAAGTCACTTCTTGTCGACATCAGCTCATTATCTAGGAAGTTGACTTAGAAACAACCTTCCAGTACCTTGAGGCTTGCATACATCAATGGCAGGTTTCTCACTTTCGATGATAGGTTGACATCAATGACCTTCAACCAAAAGACTTTGTGTGGGGTTTGACATCAAATCATCCATTCACACCATGCATAATGTACTACAGTACCTTGAGGATCATTATAATTATCGGTGATTTCTCTCATATTTGTTAACAGCTTACATCATTGGCTGGTAATCAGATGGTGTCTTCCCATGTTTGACCTCAGATCACATATTCACATGGTTAGACTCGTACTTGAGCAAATGATTGAACGAGATAGAAGACCCCAGATCTAGTTTCATTAATCTGGGCTGCGCTTTCAGGAGTAATAAATCATATGTACAATGACTTTACATTGGTAGTCATTCCAATCATGGGTCTATATCTATAGACGACTATTTATGTACATATAATGAAAGTTTATAAGCAAAGCATGGGTATGCCTTCCCTCAACAATTCATGTAAAATCAAATATCATGATATATGTATTGTAATTGATGTAGGTCACCTTCCATTTCAATACCTCCTCATCACATCATAAAGAATTTCATTCGACATTGGAATTTTTCCAACTTCATGCTTTAGGGGGCAGTTGTTACATATCCATTTGGGCACATCAAACCCATAACCCATTTCAGCGTTTTAGGGCTCATCAAACCCTAATTTCAGTTGCTACATGCCCTAAAAAAGTCACCCCTTTTGAATGCCTCCTTCGCAGACAGTTTCATGACATGAAGACATCCAAAAATAGCCTCTAAAGGGACCAGCACTGGTAGACCCATGTAAGGGTGCACTGCAAAGAAGCTAAGTCCATGCCAGGGTGCTCTGCAAAGAACTTAGGCTTCCTTTCACCTACACTAGGAGAGATTGAGCGAAATTCACATAGGGTTTGGGGAATATTCTTATGTTTTGGAGTCATCTAGAAGGTTCCCGCACTTATCAACTCCTACGAGCTCAAAAATGGATGAGGAATGAGTTAAGGTGCATCTTATCCTCTCATCCCTTCCTCCATGGAACTAATTCTAATTATAGAAGGCCATTCAATGTCACCATTTATGACAAAACCTCCTTCATCTTCCTATAAATTGACCACTCATCTAAGTGATCAGGGGCTGGATTATGTTGAATTGTAAGGAGATAATGTTGCTATGAGATTTGGCTTTTAAACAAGTATTGTAATACTATAGTCATGCTTTTGATGTGATGTGGATGGGATCCAATTTGGAGGAATGGCTTTGAATCAGACACAAATGGTTGTAATTCCTTCTTTTATTCAATAAAGTGTTTGAACCTTTCTCCCATACGTTTGTATTGTTTTATAATGCTTATATGTGTGAAATGTATCTGATTCCATTCACTTATATTCAATAGATCTTTTGCTTTGATCGATTCTTTTTTTTCTATTGTGTTTACAGGTACTTCTCAAGCGTATTAAGTACGGGAAGGAGCAACATGATCGATACAAAGGAGACGAGAGGAAAGCAGAACTACAAGTAGGTCTTCTCATCTTCTCATATTATCTATTGCTTATAGGAAAAGACTAAAACACTTTAAACTGTTGTTCTAGATATAACTACTTATCTAGGGAATTAGTATTTATCTATAGATACCAAATTCCCCAAAAAACATCCCCAAATGCTCCAAGTACTGTTCCATATCCCATATAAAGTTACCAAGATTTTTCGCACTCCTTGTCCCATCATAAGAATCCGGTTCTTTGACATTCACATGAGCCATACCTCCAGCTAAGTTGTGCCCAACAATCCTCTTCAAAACTGCAATCTCATTCCGAGCATCATCAAGATCTTTTTGCAATTTCAAGATTTCTGCCAAACCTTGATCTCTTGCTTCGTCGACCTTTTTGACTTCTTCTTTTGTTTGTGTATACTGCCATTCAGTATAATCGTACGAGACCTTGAGGTCTTCAAGCTCCCCCTTTACGTTCACATAGCCTTCCTAAACATGCATGTTCTCGACTTTCATCGAAGCCATGTCAGAAGCTAGCTCCTCCATTCGATCCAATACCCTTTCAAAGAAAGCATCTCCGACATCCTTACCAGATTCAATCGTCACAACCTGAGGTTCTTCTACCATCTCTGCCATCTGCCTTCTTTGTGATCTAGTATAGACCATAAACCAATATCACTTGCAAATCTGAATCACCAAAGCCTGCAAAAAATGGAGCCTCTGATACCACATGTCACACCCCTACCATGGCGGTAGTCTTTCAACTACCCAAAGGGGGGTGTGGCACCACGACATGATTTCTTTTCACCAATACTTTCAAGTGTGGACTGCGCCTAAAATTCCATACTTAGTTTATTTTTCACTTTCTAAGTATAACATTCATAAGCACAACAGAAAACATACATTTACAGGTCTTTCATCATCATTATTATTTTAACACATATGCGCAACGAAAATATAACGGGAGGGGCAAATCCTTGAAGATGAATCTGCCCACAATAATAATGTCAATATTCAGTTTATACAAAATCAACACTTGGAGTGGAACCCCAACTTCCTACTCACATAAACAATCAATTTTCACACTTGCCATACACCACCATGCAGCCTGCCCGAACTGTCATTTGGGTGATCCCGCCCTTCAGCGGGACACATCGCTCAACACACTGGGCAGAAACGGCCACCAGGTCGCCCTCCACCATTCACTGTTCAATTGTCATTCAGTTTGACTTTCGGGTCTTCCCACACCTACCTTCGTTTAACACTACTCCACCCAAACCTTACCACCATGCAGCCTCACCTTCATCATTTCGCCCACCTGACGCACACCCACGTTCTACCTATCGATTTGTTTGGCTGTGCCACCCATTTACGTTTGCCCGAGCCCCCGTTCACTTCAGCAATGGGTGCGCCTACCCACTGGGTCATTCTACCCGACATGCACTTAATGCGTCACGGGTGCACCTCCCAACTAGGGGTCACACAACCCGACTCGTTGCGATGCCCCACTGTCTTGCCCATCCGCCAACTCATGACGCCTGCCTGTCCGCTCGCCTGCTTGCAGCTCATCCACTCACTTGGTTGCCTATAGTTCATCTGCCCACTCGACTGTGGTTCTGTCCACCCGCCCAACCTGCAGCCCGACTCGCCCAACACTTCACTACGAAACTTTCCTCTCAGCTCTGTGCTTCTATCTTGGCCAGTCACTTGCACTTTGCCTTTCTCTTATGCATCCAACTGTAGCTCACTATATCCTCTTAGCTCACCCTTTTAGACTTAAATGATTTTCGATTTTCCTTCTCCATCCAAATGCTCACCAATATATATGCCATGCCATGGATGTTTCATGGGTCAACCAGGCCAACCTATCCATTTGGTCAACTTGCCCACAATGTCATGTTGGCTCACCCACTTCGCCCGTCGGCTCGCCCACACCGTCGCCCTACCAAGTCGACACGCCCAACTCACATGGCATAAGGCACCCTCTCATGAAGTTCGCCATACTTAGTTGAAGTTTCGAATCTTGGTTTTTCGACACCTTCATTGGCTCATCCAACTCGTCCCAATGTCGCACAAACGCCACAACCAACACACCCATTCACCAACTCGTCACATCGTCGACTCGTCACTCACTCAGATCATCGCACATAACCAAGAGCGCTCACTTAACTCATCGCACATCACGACTTGTGGGCTTGACATTATGACTCCCGTGCCTGCATCACCATGACCTCACCCTCTCCACACCTTATCACTCCACCTAACCCATTCCTCTCCTCCCTCCTCCATAACACTTACACTCATGGCACGTAAATGATTTTAGTTTTATGTTTTGAATTGAAAAGTCTTAGCTATAATATAAAAATTATATTTTTATTATAATTGTATTATATTATAATTTTAATATAATATAATTATAATATTAATATAATATAATCATATTATAGTTAATTTTTAAATAATCTATTTTATTATTTTAATTTTTTATACTAATTAGTTAATTTAAGATTGTAATTATAATTAATTAGTATTAATTAATTAATAATTGTAATTAAATTTAGAATTGGATTTTAATTTAAAAAATACTATTTTTGTACCACGCAACAAATTTTCCAGAATTCTCGCAGTTTTAATTCTTCAACTTTGGAAGATCATAAATTAAGTTTCTCTTGCCAAAATGTGGTCCAGGATGGCTCGTTGGATCGATAAAACCATGGAGAATATTTCTCAAGTGGTTTCAAACCAGATTTGATCATTTAATGGGCATCAAGTTCATCATAATATCAAGCTTTGAATTTTTAAACAAAACTAATTTTTTGAGTTTAGTTTTCTACATTTTCATTTTCCCATAGCTTCTACTGAGTGAATATCCATTCGTTTATGTTCTCCTTAACCAATTAGATCTTCATAGGAATAAATACAAAGCTCATATTTCCTTTTCATTTAATTATTTAATTAAGTTTGATTGGAGATATTTTATTCCAGATTCGGTATTTTTATTTTATTTTGTATTTTAATTTAATTTTGATTGTTTTTTTGCAGGGAAATTATTGAATAAATGAGAAGAAGAATATCTCAATCAATGAGAATACTCCGGAAATACAAGAATAGTATTTTGGGCCAATTAAAATTGATTGAGCAGAACTACTCTTCAACAACCTTCTCATTGATAATTCTTTTTGTAAAATTATAAATAGAAGATTGTAGAATGTACTAGGGGCTTCTCTTCTCTGCAATTCTAGAATTAAAAAAAAAACACTATTTTAATGAGAATTTAGAGTTGTAGAAGGATAGAAAACGGATTCGAGTCCTCGAGGAAGAAGGCTCGATACTGTTGTGCTTTCATATGTTTGTAGAGAAACTCTTTTTTATTATGTACTACTGCTGTAAGGAAGAGGCTATTTTTGCAAGAAGAGATCGATTGCAAGCCCATAACATTGTGCATTACTGTCATACTATGAGGATATGTAATTTGATTTCATTTATTAATAAATTTCTATTTCAATTAATGATGTTTAGCACTATTGTTTACAGAATTTAATTGAAATGAATTCTTATTTCAGTATTTCAATTTATATTTCAAATGTATAAGTTAATAATCAAATTCATGCACTATTGTTGAATCCTGTGCATTAATTCATTCAAAAGTCTACTCAGACTAATCTACAGGCTTAATTTTATATATAATATGAAAACTGAAGTTTGCATAGGAACAAATAGTTATAATTTTAGATCGGCAAAGTGCCTTACGATTTAAGATAATAATTCTTTACTTGCATATATGATGTCATATTTGAACTAATTTAGTAATTCATCATGAATCTTTGTAGTTCTTATGCATATGATAAATAATGAATTGGCTATATTTTCAATAGGATCTTATGTAACTATTTATGAAGTCTTTAATTGTTAGTATTTATGTTAATGAGGAATCATATCTTGTGAGCTATCTCCTTGATCTAATTCCTCCATGTTAATTTGAATTCTTTAAACATTATTTTCTCGTTAAATAAACTGGCTCTCGATTGAGAGAAGTATTTCCCTTTCCTTCAATCGAGATAGGTTAGATTAATCACATTATAGA
Organism: Pinus tabuliformis; assembly: GCA_031772625.1. Classification (NCBI taxonomy): domain Eukaryota; kingdom Viridiplantae; phylum Streptophyta; class Pinopsida; order Pinales; family Pinaceae; genus Pinus; species Pinus tabuliformis. Next base: position 1,530,260,412 of record CM062817.1, on the reverse strand, counting down.
ATTAGTCTTGCATGTATCATCATAGATCTTGCATTCTAGAAGTCCTCTTTTTAAAGAGGTAAAACTTTAGAGTGGTTTGGTTGTGTCGTTAAATAGATTAAGGGTCATTCTCTTGCCTGGCCAACAAGAAAAATTGATCTGATGTCCCTACCTATTGGTAAATAATAAAACATCTTAAATCGATAGCAATATGGAAAAGGTAACTCAACCTGGTTAAACTAGTCGGAACCACCATTTCAACGGAAAAGGAACTATTCTAAGATCCAGATGAGGCGGTCTACCTTATATTGTTGTTGGTAGAAAATTCGAAGCATTCAACAAGTTTATAATATCAATCATGGTCACCCATGGTCCATCATAGTCAGCCATGCTCAACCATGGTGAACCGTGGTCAAATATCGCATTGTGCCAATGATTGTCTCAATATGAAAATTGAACATGGTCAACCATGGTCCAATGTCGCATTGTGACAAAGATTGTTTTAATATGAAAATCAATCATAGTCAAGCATGGTCATGCATGGTCCAACATTGAATTGTGATCAGGATTGTCTCAATATGGAAATCAACCACAGTCAACCATGCTTATTTTAGGGTTTATATATCTTGGGTTTATAATTTTTATCCCTTGGGTTTTTAGTATTAATCCTTAGGGTTTACTATTCCATTCAGTTTATAATATCGATCATGGTCGACCATGGTCCAACGTCAAATTGTAAAAAATATTGTCTCGATATGAAAATTAATCATGGTCAACCATGGTCCAAGGTTGTATTGTGACAAGGATTGTGTTAATATGGAAATCAACCATTGTAAACCTTTGTCAACCATGCTTATTTTAGCGTTTATAATATTTATCCTAAGGTTTATATATCTTGGTTTTATAATTTTTATCCCTTGGATTTATAATATCAATCCCTTACGTTTATTGATCAAAGGGTTCATATTCCTAGGGTTTAATATTATTCCCTTAGGTTTATAATCCTTTGGGTTTTTAGTATTAATCTGTAGGTTTATTATTCCCTTGGGTTTATAATATTGATCATGGTCAACCATGTTTTATAAATTCAATCATGGTAAACCATGGTCAACCATATTTTATAAAATCAATCATGGTCAACCATGATTAATCATGGTCAACCATGGTCCAACGTCACATTCTGATAAAGATTGTCTCAATATGAAAATCAATCATTGTCTCAACCATGGTCCAACATTGCATTATGACAACCGTGTTCAACCATGTTTTATAAAATAAAACATGCTCATCCATGGTTGATCATGGTCAACCATGGTCAACCATTTTTTATAAAATCAATTGTGGTCAATCATGGTTAATCATGGTCGAGTGTCGCATGAGGAATATTATTTCTATATGAAAATAAATTATTATCTCAACCATGGTCCAACATCACATTATGACAAAGATTGTCTCAATATGATAATCATGCTTAACCATGATCAAGCATGGTCAGTCATGGCCAACCTTGGTCAACATTATTCAACCATGTTTTATAAAGTAAAACATGGTCACTCATGGTGAATCATGGTCAACCATGGTCGAATGTCACATTGTGATAAATATTGTCCTGATATGAAAATCAACCATGGTTAAGCATTGTCAACCATTGTCCAATTTCTTATTATATCAAGGATTGTCTCAATATGAAAATAAACCATACTCAAACATGTTTATTTTAGTATTTATAATATTTATCTTAGGGTTTATATACCTTAGGTTTATAATATTAGTCCCGTGGGTTTAATATTATTCCCTTCGGTTCATAATCCCTTGGGGTTTTAGTATTAACCCCTTGGATTTATAATATCAAACCCTTGGGTTTATAATATCAATTATGGTCAATGATGGTCAATCATAGCCAACCATGGTAAACTATGGTCGAATGTCGCATTGTAACAATGATTTTCTCAATATAAAAATCAAACATGGTCAAGCATGGCCCAACGTTGCATTGTGACAAAGATTTTCTCGATATGAAAATCAGTCATGGTCAAGCATGATTAAGCATAAGCATGGTCCAACATTGCATTCTCTCAATATGGAAATCAAGCATGGTTAACCATTGTCAACCATGTTTATTTTAGGGTTTATAATATTTATCTTAATATTTATATACCTTGGGTTTATGATTTTTATCCCTTGGGCTTCTTATTCCCTTGGGTCTATTAATCTAAGGGTTTATTTTCTTAGGTTTAATATTATTCCGTTAGGTTTATAATACCTTGGGTTTTTAGTATTAATCCCTAGGGTTTATTATTCATTTGGGTTTATAATATAAAACATGATCAATCATTTTTTATAAATTCAATCATGGTCAACCATGGTCCAACGTCACATTCTTACAAATATTGTCTCTATATTGTGACAAATATTTATTTTATTTATTATACACCTTTGTCGTATATCAACTACATTTACTAATATGGTTGTACTAGTAAAGTTAATTCTAATAACTTTAATGTCATTATAATATTGTATCATAATATTTAATTGATCAATTTGTATTATAATTACACTTTTTATTATAATTATATAAGATAGTTCTTTATATACCATATTATAGGTATTAAGTGCATTAAAATATAGCTCTATTTATATTAGTAATTAATTAGATAGTGTTAGATTATACACATATATTAGTTACATAGTATATATTCATAAAGTAGCATATATAATATAGTAATAGTACTATATTGTGTTGTATTAATATCAGTAAAAGTAAAGTAACATATTAATGTTTTCATTATAATATTGTATAAATATAAGTAGTATTAATATACTTTATTTAACATCATATGTATTAATACATATATAATATATTTAATATTAATATATTAAATTTAAGTATTAATATCTAATATAATAATATAGTCATATAGATATGTATTACAGATAGTATTAACATAATCATCACATAACATTAATACTAACATGTAGGATGAACATTTAGTATTATCTTGACATAGGATAAGTAGGACTAGCTCAGGCTAGGTCAACCTTAGGATAGTCTTAGGTTACAGGGTAACTAGACCCATAACTAATTAGAAGCACCATTATCAATGTAAAACGGTCTAACTTGGGGCCTTGACCGAGTTGTATCCCTTAATGTTGATGGAGATCACTTTTTCCCATCAACAGGACCTTTAATTCTAATCTCTCCCCACTTCTACTAATATAAGAATACTAATACCACCAACATTGTAGTAACAAGGGAGATAATTGAGCTTTAACAAGATGAAAACACAATGAAAAACAAATAAATTGGATGTAAGATATGTTGTAAAGTTTTTGGAAAAGTGTATAAAAAATCTTCACTTAAGTTATAAGTTACTTATAAACCTAATAACAGAAAATGGTTTCTTCTATTCTCTTTAAACCTATAAAAGACATATTTAAAACCCTACAACAAATAAAATAACAGTAAAAAGAGACATATAAGAACATATATTATATCAAAAACCCAATGGAAATGGAAGTAATTTTGTTTTATTAAATCAGAATGGAAATTTTACACCTAATGAGGAGAATGTGTAGAATTGGGTATACAAATCACGCTCCATGGGATGTGTCTCGTGATACCCTATGCTTCAATTGTATATTTAGTTCTCTCTCTCAGAATGTATGGTATGGGAAAAAGGAAGTGGGGATGGCTTGAACTCAATATGGGAGCTCAAATATCATAAAATGATAATGAGGACGATGAGAATGGTCATGGGGAAAAATGATGAAAATACCTTTCTATTTATAACAAAATATTGAGATAGATTTATATTTAGAAAATAATAAAATATTATAGACTAAATCAAAATCTAGTTGTTATGAATATTTTATTATATTTTTGGGAGGGAAAGAATATTTGAAATGATCAATTACCTTTATTTAGAAAGTCGTTGAAGTAGTTAAGAAATGAAAAATGACTTATTAATTAGTGTATGGTGATTAAGTCATATTTGAATTAACAACAATTATTTAATAATTATTTCATGACATAAATAAGGGAATAATAAATAAATAATGGATTATTTAATTATTATCATGAGGTTTTCGGATTTTTAATGAGAAATGATTTAGAACAATGGCTCACTAAATTATTTTCTCATGTGGAAGTGAGTTTTAATATGGGAAAACCTATCCTACATGGTATATTTCGATCAACCTAATAAGACATGGCTAGGTTATCCTTTTTTTGGTGATAACATATTTCCACCAATGTAAGAGTGTGAGGAGCACATCGTATGATCAAAATAAGTTGTAGGTTCACTTTCACGAGACACCAAAAGGTAGTCAGAGAGAGAGAGAGAGAGAGAGAGAATTAAGGGAAGGATTGAAATTAGAGGGGGTGAGACCTACTTGTTATATATAAGTCTGCTTTTATTGATGAGTACAAGATCTCAATGGGGCAGGCATACCCATTCCCATCAAGATAACTAAGTATAAATGATAATGATGTGCCCAACAATGTGGGTCAGAGCTATAGAGTACATGAGACATTATATGTGAGCATCAATGAGATATAAAGTGATACAATGATATAATGAGTTCTATATACATAATTTTGGGGAATAGAGAGACCAGGACAAATAGAATGAAGTTTGTTGATCTTAGTAGATAGGACATAATTCCCCCCAAGCTGATATGATGGGGAGATCACTACCAAAGAAGCCCTATTGAACAAGAAAGGTCTCTAAAGATCTAAATAGACCATCATAAATAAAGGTACATGTTGGAGGCTCGACGATCAATAGAAAATGATCTAGTCAAATCTACATAACTACGTCTGAGGTTAGATCATAACTTGCTAACATCTAAGCATTTGGCGGGCTACCTAAACCATCAAATGAGTGATTTTGAATCCTGTGATAATGAGCTAGAGTCGAGCACGCAAGAAAAATCCAAGTAAAAGGGAAATGATGATTTCCTTTTCTCAATTTGAGGCACTAAACAATGATGAATGTTGGAACCAAGGTACACCCCCCTCTAGACCACTCTCCTAGAATAGATGTGATGAAGCCAATAGAAGAGGGCCTGCGATAATGGAGGCAATGAAGATTCCTTAACAAAGGCACAAGGATCATAGTATTGTGACTGATATAGATTGAGACTAGAGGTGGTGGAGGAGGAATTAAGGTAATGGTGGACTTATGACTTCCCTTTTTAAAGCAGGATATGTGAGGTTGACCTGGCAACGACTGATGTCGTTCTAGAGGGGATGGTCAATTACTCAAACAAAGGATTTTCATAGATATATTAGAATAGATGGAGGCCATATGTGAGTAAAATAAGATTAATGTGATATATATATGGATAATGTATTGTAACATGACACAATGGGACTCTAAACAAAATCCATGGATGAAGGGGCAACTCATCTCTGATGCTTTGAACAAGGGTGACTCTATGATGTTGCCACATGGGAAATGTCCAAAGGGGACTGTTAAGGACTCTTGACACCACATATCTCCACAATGGTATGATATTGTCCACTTTGGGCCTAAGCCCTCATGGATTTGTTTCTGGGCTTTACCCCAAAAGGCCTCATACCAATGGAAATATTTGTCCATCCTTATATACCCATGATCCTTCCCACTTCTAGTCAATGTGGGACTTTGGTTGTATACCCAACAATCCTCCCCTCGAACAAAGGACCATTGAGCCTCCCCTCGAATGATTATCCATCCGTCCACTCTCTACCAACCAGGATTCTCCGCTCCAATGCATTGGAAGCACACGCCTTACATGGAAGCACCACCTGCCTCAAGAGCTTGCTCTAACTGAGCTCATCCACGGATCCCATTGTGAAATTACTGGGGCTCACCACCTTCGTTCGGTATTCCGAGGATTCATCCACTTGGCTAACTTTGAATCTGGCTCTGATACCACTTGTTAAGGACTCTTGACACCACATATCTCCACAATGGTATGATATTGTCCACTTTGGGCCTAAGCCCTCATGGATTTGTTTCTGGGCTTTACCCCAAAAGGCCTCATACCAATGGAGATATTTGTCCATCCTTATATACCCATGATCCTTCCCACTTCTAGTCAATGTGGGACTTTGGTCGTATACCCAACAGGGACAATAAAAACATGAGTAAATAGTGATTACTCATGGAAAAACTCAACATATAAGCAAATAGGTGCAAAGACAAAGTGGTTCCAGATAATGAGTGACGAATACAAAGAGAGTCGATTTTAATAGGCAACAAAGTGAGACCTAATGGAAAAATTAGCTTCCCAACAAAGTTTCAAATTACCAAAAATGAAGAGAGGCCCATTATGGAGATTGGTGAGAGATTTCCAATGGTGCTAATGATTCTTCAAACAAATTTTTGGTTTTCTCATAATGGCCAAAGGAAAAATTAGGGTTTTTCTATAAAAAAGCTTATTCCACCAAATTCCAATTCATTTTCACATTGGTATATTGGAGAATTTGTAAAGGAGGAGGAGGCCCTAAATCTTGGCAAGCTCGTAGTAGGAAAAATGACCATCGAAATTCAAATCTACAAATTTCATATATGTATCCTTACTTATCTGAAAATGGCCTTAATGCTTCTTGGAAGGATGGTTCCTAGTAAAGTATTAAGTAAACATGAATGCAAGAATGAACTACTTGAAGAGGCCTAGGATCATCCCCACCTACCAAGTCAAACATGGGAACCGAGTGGCAAGTGTGGTACCATTAGGATAGAATATTTAAAGATATGGTATCAATCATGTATGATATGCGATGTGTATATGGCTCGCTAAAGAGACCACTAGGACAAACTATCCAAGGAAGGAAAGTATAATTGACCATGCCTAGATTTTTGGGGTCTAGGTCGAGACTAATGTTAATTAAGTGAGAAGGTGGTCAGGGGCCATCATGCTCCAAAGCATGAGCTACTACCCCCAACATATGTGATGGAGGTGACTGATCGAGTATGCAAAGGTGGGAATGATGCCCCCAGCTAGAGGTGTATGAAACATGGTATGGACATGCTAGAGGTATTTATAGTAATTAGTTTCAAACACTTATATGGATATTTTGATACATAATATGATTATGCATGATTTGATAGTTTTGTCACCATTTGTTTCTTATGGTTATCTTATAATGGGAAGAATAGATAAATAAAGTTGGAGAAAGGCAATGATGGATTTTCAATCTCATTTGGTATTGCATATATGAGATTCAAAGGGACTAATTTTTTTGGTTTACATGCAGGGTGTCACCATACTAAAGAGTGCATTGGAATATAATGAACCAATGCTCACTTAAACAACATTTTGGTTGACCAACAACAATGTCTAAGGGACTAGGTTGTTGATTGAAGATGGAGGAATGATTAAGTGGATCATTCCTACGACGATCTAGAGATATGGGACTCTAGAGTTTCTTCAAGTTGGGGAAGAATAAAGGTACTATATTTGACACTATTAGATGCACTATGAAAGTTGGGAAGAAATTTCTCCTCCTAGACCATCAAACATTGATGCCCCCTTACCCAAAAATATTGTGGAAATGTAATGGCCACAAGGTGGATGTGGTTTGAATTCATGATTTCAAAGTAAGGGGTGATTGAACCAATCATCATCATGGGAGATTTGGTTCACATACACATCATTTGAGATTCAAGACTAATGACAAGTGGATACAAAATTCACAAATGTTGATACCAAAATGTCTTCAGAGGATGGTTCTAAAGAAGCACATTCAGAAACTCCTAGGGAGTCTAAATTAGTTAATCCCATGGATGATGATAAATAGATAATAGATATTGCATTTTCCATCATTTCAACATCAGGAGGGGGAATTGCGATAGTAGGTTGAGAAGCCTCCTATCCTGGTGAAGAATTGGTTCTAGGACTAACAGGTAGAGGAGAAGGACAATCAAGACGAGTGGCATCTAGTTCATGAAGAACATTGAACATATTGAAATGAGGAAAATGATGAGAATAGTGTACATACATATCGCACAAACATAAGGATGATTCTTGTGTAATAATTTATTCTTCTTGGCAGACTTGGGTAAGGTGAGTTGCACCTCAGGAAGATTAGGATTAGGTTGAATACCATATTTTGAGACCATGCTCTTAACATGGGGAAGGTCAGGAAAACATTTTGTGGCATGTCGATGAACATCACATAAATCACATTGAGGAGTAGGCTTCGGTGGTTAAACGAAGGGGTTGTCACTTGGGTTGCCTCGTCTTTACACCCATTTTTCTATGCCTTCCCCCCTCAATAGATGCTTTCACAAAAGGAGTAGATTCATGCTAAAGCTATTGTGGAACTAAAGAAAAGGAAGGGGTGGTAGGAACTTGTTGTACTAGATTAAAAGCCATGCAAGGTTTGAGTTGTTCAAGAGGAGTGTTTGCAAGAGGCTCAATGTACCAAAATAGGATCCCCAAAGTCATGTTAGGAAAACTCGACATAGCCATTATAGGAGTAGAAAATATTCTTGTTGGTGGGAATAAAGAAGGTTTATAACTAAAGGGGTAATGACATAGATGAGTTTGATGAGCCTCGGTATTGCAACAAGAATGCTGCAACTCCCAAGGCTACCAACTTTAATTATCAACCCAGGGTTCATACAAGCTTAAGATGTATCGACACTATATGTTCAACATATAATGTGTCCTTCCTTTACTTTCATGATGTAATGGAGTGCAGGTAATGAAGTCAAATCTTAAACTAATTGCATAAAATTAAATGTTTGAAATGGAACCTTAACATATTACAAGAAACAAAGTACAAGGAAGGAAACCTATTCTAATTGCATAAGGATCATGAACTAAATGTAAAAGAAACCTAGCTTAATCCTATTTATCACATGTTATGGTTTAAGCTAACTGAGAATGAAATCTGATCTAAAAAGTACCAACTACTGTGTGCATGTGTAAATGTCAAAGAACTCATTTTTTAAATCTTTTTGGTTTATAAATGCAAATGCTAATCTTTCGTTGATCTTTGGCAGGGTAGACAAGTGTGGAGCAAGAGGGTTAATATGGTCCTAATGGCATGGAGGTAAATTAGAGGCCTAATACCAGCTTCAATGATGATTTTTCTCAATTCGGGCTCAAAGCAGGGTTTCCTATAGGATACTACAATGATTTCCTACAGGATGCTACAATGATTTCCTACAAGATCCCCTGATTTACTACATGATGTTACATATTTACTATATGAAATTATAATTTATTGAATGACCAAGAAAATCAAATCCAAATTGGATGGGACAAATTTTGTTAGTAACTGGTATGTCTTAGGTCCCCATTTCAAGTGGAATCACTCAAAAAGACCTCTGTTAACCCATGCTAAAAAATAGAAAAACATTACTAGTCGAAAATCTAGAAATTCAGGAACTAGTGAGCTAGTAAATCTAAAAAATGCCTAACCTAATCAAGTGAAAATGCAGTGGGGTAATTTTTGTTATGAACTAGAATGCTTTTTCGATCTAATGCAAGTGGAACCAGCGCAATTGAAACTCGTTAGCATACTCTAAAAAATAGTAGAAATTTATTGTTCTTTGCCACAAAGGAGTTCCAAAAATCTAGATTTGGGAATAAGAAGACTAATCCAAGCAGCTCAATGATTACTATGAACTTACAAATATTTTCAAAGGATGAAATAATGGTTGTGATCCTGCAAAAAAAATTACATCAACCATTTAACTCAATCCTACAACAAGAAATCATTAATACTAAATGCAAAAGTAGAAAGAAATAAAAACAAGAGATGCATGTGAATAGGAAGTGAAAAGAAGGAAAAAAAAATGATACAAAAGGGCTCTGAAGCTCCTGGGATGGCCAAGCCCAAGGAATATTAGATACCTATGGAGGAGAACAAGATTTATAAGCTGAACATGACACCAATCTTCATTATTTCATCAATACAATTGCATCCCTGCAAGAAAATACAATGGAGCTGCAAAAATACGAGTTCTCTCCACAAGAACGCTAATGAAAATCTCTCATAGAGGAAAATTTGACTTGGTACTTATACAAAATGATTAGGAATAATTCCCCATGAATGGAGGAAGATTTCCCCACCAAAATCCCTTGATTAGTGGATCTAGTCCCCAATACTAGGAATCTGCATTAAATGGCACATAACACATTCCTAGATTTTCTCAATCATTGGAGTTCCACAATCTATGCCATAATTCCATAATATCTTGTTGATTTATTATTTATTATTGATCCTCCTATAGTAGGGAGCAGGTCCCTAAATTATCTCCTCCTCCAAATCTTCATAATTTGTCCAATATTCTCATAATATTCTACAAAAATAAATAATATTAGGCACAAATATGAAATTATTCATAAACCTTGATAATGAATATATTAAGTTAAAAATACATTATCTAATGCAATAAGATAGGTTTAATTTGCTGAAGGATGGTCATAGGCCTTAATTTATGTTTAATTTAGAGGCATGGGCCTTAATTTATGCCTAATTTAGAGGCCGTCATACTCCCCAGCTGAAAGTGTTGCTCATACTCTGAGCAACTTAGTGACCTCATTGTGCCTCATTCATGGCCTTGGTGGCCTCTTTCTTCTGCATTAGGAATATTGGTTGTAAGTTCTGCAAGGACAAGCCCAAAAACATAATTGTGCAAAGAAAAATCATTGTTTCTTGAGACCATTAGTTTTCCTTCTTCCCCTCATTCAAGATGGGTTCTTGCATATTTTTCAGTTTAGCAAGGCCTTCCACATCCTTATCAACCTTCTAGTACCTTGTTCCACCATTTGGACACCTTTGAAACCTTCAAAATCTCTTTAGATGAGAACTAGGACATCCAATAGTAATTCCTATCAAAACTATAAGAAACCTACAGGAAACCCTATTAAAACTATAGGAAACCTTTTTTAGCATAAATGATATTTTGAGCCTAGGATGGTCCCTCGAATCCCATGCCTTTTTCCCATTTTTAGGCCTTGGACAAAAGCTAGAAAGAGATTGGAGACCCCTTAGAAAACATCTTTTCATCACTGCAATTTGAGTTTTGTTTTGATGGTGAATGCCTCATTTCCTTTTGTTGCCTTCTTAGTCTCTCCGGTGGCCTAGATGACTGCCTAATGGCCTTGGAGTTATCTATTTTGATTAGGTCTCTCTTAAGCTCTACCATCTTGGATTTTAGCATAATTTTTTGATTTCTTCCTTCTTGTAGCAACATTCTACCTTCCTGTAGTAGTCATTCCTCCTCTTTCAGGGTCTTCTAACTGTATAGGCGTGATGAGAAATGATGAAGAGGGATTCGATGATGATGCTAGGGCTCAAGGGGAGTGGTGTAGGTTTGTGAAAATGGAGAGGATGCTTTGTTTGTTTTTTTCAAGAATGAAATGGGATGGATGAATGATGAATAGATAATGAATATAAAGTGGATGGAGGGCTTGGAGTTTCGTTGTGACTTGGACTTTGCAAAAATTTCTACTTTTAACCACTGTCCTCATTCCTTGAAATCATCACCCTTCATAATTTGACTTTTAAACATTGCATGAGTGAAGGAGTGCACTGAAATTAACTAGTTGAAGATGGCTGAGACTACTAACCCATCTTTAGCTTCTAAAACCTTATCTCCCATGCATTGACAACAAATTTCTAACTATAATATTCTCAATAGAAGAGGTAAAAAATATTGCATACCTGTACCTACCTGATGGCCTTCCTGTAGATGATGTTTGTTGGAGAGTGAAATCCTTGCTTTTATTTGCTAATGTCTTTTCCTCCTTTTTTCTCTGATGTTGTTCCTTGATGTGCAGGTACTGGATAGTGATGCTAATGAATCCTCACTCTGCTAGTGGGTTCCCTCTTGTTAAAACTCCTTGTCATGTTTCTATGATGGATGTGAAGGGTTGTATGTGTCTCCTTATCACTATCTCATGAAGCCAACCTCTGGTTTTTCCCTTTAAAACTTCACTGCTAATCATGTAGGTGTTATTCTGTATCTTGCAGGATCCTATAGGTTTTCAGGGAATCCTATAGGTTTTCAGGACAACCTTTTGTAGTCGACTTGTTTTGTTCATATTTCCCAAAAGGTAGAATGGATTGACCTGAAACATTCTAAGCATGTTTCCATCATCATTATTCACCTCCCTGTTATAGACATTTTTGTGCCTTACAGCATTGAGCATGAAATTTCCATAATCCAAGGGATCCAAAGTCCCTAGAAGAGTTGTTCCTGCCCCTAAAGGAACAAGGTCAACCAATGACAGCTTCTCCCAGAATTTCTCCACCAAAAACCACTCAGAGACAGTCAATTCAGGATCAATTCAGAAGCTCTTCTAGCTACCTGCGTTGCAATGCACCCCAGTACACTAGCTAGGTGCGTTGCAACGCACCTAAATGCACTACCAGGGTGCGCTGAGCGAGAAATGCCAAATGTCAGTGTCATTCCGCGAGGTGTATAGACACTGGAAGCTTCCAGAATCTTCCTCAATGACACTTGCCTCAATGAATTCGACTAGTGATGAGTAAGAGGCTCTTAACCTCCAAGTGGAAGCAAGAACTGACAGAGAGAAGCCACAAGTCAAAACATAAGCTGACTCATCCTCTTTGCTTACATCTATATATGGATCTCTCACCCAGAGGTCCAGGAGGCTGGAATTTTGTACTTTGCAGAGAATTGCTGTTGGTTTGAGATTGAGATTAGTGCATTGGGTGATTTATGCTTTGTTGGAGGAGAGGAAGGGATTCCTTTGCTGGGAGGTAGATGCTGGATCGGGACTCACTTGGTTGTATCTCCTCTTGGACTTTCTTATCATATCAATAAAACTATTTGAGTTTCTCCTATATGCTTGTATATCAATGATGCTTTGTTATATTTACATATTTAGCTTATATCTGATCCTAAACTAGTTATGAATGTAAATCTATGTCTTTTGTGTAGTTTTCCTCTCTTGTGATCTTGCAGGAACTTGGTGAAGCTGGACTAGTGAAGGAGCAAGCAGTGGGAAGCGAACAAAGGAGAGAGCGATTGGATCGACAAACTAGCGGAAGACACCGGTTAGTTACATCCTTCTTCTCCATTTACATTTCATAAAGAAGAATACGAAGATAGTTTTCCTTGTTTGTTGCTAAGGCACTATCACACCTTAGAGTGGGATAGGGGCATTCCGAATTGGATACTTTTCCCAACAACAAATTGGCGACTCCACTGGGGATCGTATCTTGTTAGTTTATTTGTGTTTCTATTGTTGTTCATCTCATAAACTCAGGAGTGCCGAATCGAACTGCATTTGCCATTTTCAAATGCAAAGTAGAGATCTGCTACTCTAGTCCATTTGCTGGGCCTGTTTATGATCTGAACAGCTGATCCACAAGTGCTCTAACAGCCCTTTGTGATAGATCTTAGTTCTCCTTTAAATCATCCCTCTAATTGTACCTAATTGATAGCTTTTATCCAGCCAAAAACCGTAGATTAAACTGCAAACCGTGACCCAGAACCTAGAAACAATTCTCATTTCTGCTTCAGCGCAGACTCTGTGAAGAGGTTCTGCATTTCAACGTAGGTCCCGTGAAGGCTACCTGCGCTGAAGTTCAGTTTCTCTATGCTGGGGGTGTGCTGATCAGCCTTTGCCTTGTGCAGCTGTGGTTCCCTACTTCTTTTCTCAGTTTTATCTCTGTTTTTTGCAGCCTGTTATCAGTGTGTGTACCTATCTAAAACCCCTTTTATTTGCCTCAATTCCGCCTCAGTTGTATAAAGAAACTGTATTTGTTCTTTGTGTATTTGTTACATCATTTGCAGTTTCCCATCACAAAAGTAAACTAGTCATACTGTCGCCCTTAGATCTAGACCTGTCGTAAGTGTCGTTTTGATCTTAGGAGTGAGTTTGTTTGCTGTTCACAGTTGATTACGCTTTTACTTTTGTCTTTTGGTTTGAATTTATGCATTTCTAGTGTCGAAACAAGTAAATCATAAAGTGTCGTAATCGTCTTTTTGATTTCGAAAAGGAAACTTGTTTGTGTTTTTCACTTGAAATCGAATTCAAATTTGTACAACAGCTTTCTTTTTAGGCATCAATATTAAGAAAGTGAAAACAAATACATGCATATGTGCATTTGCATTTTGACAGTTTGCATGTGTTGATTTAGGAAAAGTGCATTTACAGTGTGCTCTATGCTCTTTGAGAAAAGATGGTGTCTTTCTTTTCCCCTTGTAGCTAGGATTTTCATTGTTGAAAAGATATAAAAGCTTGCTTATCATCTTTAGACTGCATTTAGGAATTGTATCATACATCTCGTGGTGATCCAAAAAGGCAAACTTCTAAGAAAGATCAACCTAAAATAAATTGAATGAACTTAACAACGCTTTGTAACTTAACGCACAACATAGAGGTCTAGGCTAGAGACGTGTTCCAGCGTCGTAAAACCTGGTCACTGGTCGCCTCACTGATGGTTGGGTGATTCCTCCTGAGAGACGATAAGTGCCAGTACGGATTGTGCTCCCACGTACCGTCGAGTATATATTGGGAGACCCCTATAGGCATAAAACCTTTATCCATAGGAAGCCGTGTCGGCTGCCCTACTGATTGCAATGCACTGAACACAGCATTCGGGAAGATTGACCGCCGGTACCTTAAAAAGTATTCTGCGGTTTTGTGAAAAGTTTGGCACACCCTCTACCTAGAACTCCAGAGCAGTCCCTTTCGTTCCTTTTCAGACTCCTTAACGGAAAAGGTCCATCTGAGTACTTGTCACTTCAGGCTCATTAACAATCGAAGGAGACTAGAGTCATCTTTTTCTTTTTCTCAACTCTTTAAAATTGAAAAAGCAAGTTGTGTCCAAGCGTCGTTAAAATTTATTTTAAACGGAATAATCACCCCTTTTTCCTGCGTTGATCTTTAGGTTGAGAAAATGGAGCCTACCAACCAAGGAATTCCCCTTGGTGGAAATCCTAGCCCCTTCTCCTCTTTGGGAGATGTTGGTGCACCCCATATGGCCACATTGTCGCTTCCAAGACTGACAATTGGCTTGCCGGTCTGGCTCTTCTCAACCAATGTCGTTCAGAACACCACTATTCCTGAACAGTCGAATCAGCAGTTAGACGAGTCTAGGATTTCCCACCAACCTTCTACTTCATATAATTCTTCCTCTCTTCCTTCCTCTTCGTCTGACGGGACTGGTAAAGCTAAAAACCAAGTTCCTAAGGAGAAGAAGGAAAAGAAAAAGAAAGAGAAAAAGAAGAAGGAGCCAAAGGCAAATAAGGGAAAACAAGTGTCGTCTAATGAAAATCCACACACAGCACTGACTAGGCCTAAATCGCCATGTGTCATTTGCAAGGGAGACCACTTTCACAGAGATTGTCCTTGCATCCATCGGATACTAAGGGACTGGTCTCCCCGTTTGCACAATCCGGTGTCATCAACCTCTGATAGCCATGTTGAATGTACATCGTCAACTAGCGAAAGTGAAGCCCCAGGACAAAAAGGGAGGGCTAGACCTCCCTGTAGACTGTGCGAAGGCAACCATGCCCTCCACCGTTGTCCCTTCTTAGACGAAGCTAGAAGAGTTTTGGAAGATCGTCCGGTTTCACCATTACGACTTCCTCCTGGATATAAAAAACTCTTGCCGAGTCCTTCGTTAGTTGAGAATCCAGCTGGTCAGCTGAAGCGTCGATCATTGAAGATAAACCAACTGAATCCGTACCAGACGAAAGTCAAAAGGTCGAGGCGGCAGTTGACCCGGTATTGCCTTCAGAGGTTTTATCTTCGAATGATACAGTCACTGAAAAGGATAAGGATGACACCATCCAGATTCTTTTCATCAACACAGACTCCGACGAACACGGGAGCAATCCACCCATTCCTTTATCACAGGAAGGAAGTTCGTCAGAGCGATATCTGACCATCTACTCGGTCCCACCACCAAGCAACCTAGTTGTATCCTTCGACTGGAACCAACTAGGCAGACCCCGATTGCCAGCAAGCATACCATTCCGAATTATCGTTCAAATATACAGAATGGTCATGGCTGGCACCATCATTGATGAGGGGGAATCTGTGAGTATCCTTTCCTCTATTGCTTGGAAAGCGCTTGGTTCGCCACCGCTTTTGCCTGAGATGAGAAATCTGACAGGCTTTGATAAAGGAACTAGTCGACCTTTAGGGATCCTCCCCAATGTGCCCATAACATTGAAAGGGAAGACCGTTCAAATGAACGTGATGGTCGTTAAGGACCCTTGGATTATAACCTACTCCTTGGACGAGACTATATTTATTGCATGGGAGCCATCGTCTCCTCGCTCTTTAGAGTAATGTGTTTTCCACACGAAGGAAGAGTGGTCAAGCTCGTGGACCAGCTTTCATTTCCATGATCACGCATCGCAAATAGTCATATACCATCTCTAAATGGTCTCTTCACGCAAGAAATGTCTCAACCCACGGTCCGTCCTCCCGATGAGCGCGAGTAATTCGGAAGGATATGACTGGAACCCAGGGGGCATGCGTCCTGGTCTGCTTTGGCAGGAAAACTTTAGGTATAGGGTAGGTTTCCGCGGGAGAATATGACTAGTCCGTACCCCGTCCGTGATTGGAAGAGGGGTTGTTCTAGAATAAGATTCTCTTGTCAAAGTTATGTGTGTGGCGCTCGTTGTCACTCACCTTTGTCTACTTTGGTAGGCATCGCCGAGGAAGTGTTTTGTTTGCACTGCAAATAGAACGATCTTTGGGTAACTTGTAAGAGGTAGTACCCTTCCTGATAAAACAAATGTTTTGTCAGCTCGAATAAAGGGTGACCCTTCCTGATAAAATGAAAGTTTTGTCAGCTCGAATAGAGGGAGATCTCGAAACTCTGTTTTATGCCTGGGGGCATGCAAACCTTTTGGAGTGCAAACAAGGGGAGGCTATTTATTTTTTTAAATTTTTAGGTCCTCCCTTTAAACCTGTAGGTCTAACCCTTTAAACTCGTAGGATTAGTCGTTTCCGAGCTTGCATAAAGAAAGGATCCCGGGGCAAAGCTTTGTAAGGCGCAAGCCCCATAAAAAATGGAATCTTACCTGAGACATTCTTATCATATGACTGGATTAATCGAGCAGTTTTAGCACATAGTTCATGCTCGTTAAAAAATAAACATAAGACCGAGCAGTGTTTTTCCGCGTTTAAGCTCGTTAAAAAATGAACTACCCTCCGGTAAATAACCACCGTGAATGTAACATTATCAGCCATTAAAGCCTTGGTCGTGTTTGCACCGTCACCTCCACTTTTCCATTGGCCGATCATTCACCTCCATTTGATTGTTTACCCATTTTGAGGAATAGCTGCGAAGAGTGATTTCACTAGCCATCCTTGTGATACTGCCGTGATTGGAAAATTCCAACCCTTACCTGGAATCAGCTGCTACCCGTTTTATCACTCGTTCCTCAAAAGACGAGTCTTTTTTAAGCTCTTTTCATCTGACTCGTAAAATATGAAAAGATTGCCGAGTTTTGGCCTTCCAGCTCGTTAAAGCGACCGGAAGTGCTATCCCTCTCTAGATTTTAATCTTTTTGGACCTGAGGGATTATTGCACAAAAAGATGAAGTGCTTGTTTTGTTCGGCTCGTTAAAACTATCGAAAACTCATCCCTTCTGTATTGTTTTATACTTTTTCGGACTTAAGGGATTAGATGACGAAAAAGGACTTCCGGAGTTATCTTTACGTTCCTTTTCAGACTCTCTAAAAATGAAAAGGACCGAGTTATCTTTGTCGTTAAACTCGTTAAAAACATTAATAGCGACAAACTTGTCTTTAGACGAGAACGAGTTTCACTATCGCTAGGCTCGTTAAAACATAGCGATGGGTTTGCCCGAAGGGAAAATTATAGAACAAGCATATGTTATCCTCCTCAAGCTTGACAAAAATAAAGAGGTACTGGTCAGTAATGACTGGGGAAAAATTGGGAAGAAACTCAAAGAACCTTTATTGGTAGCAAGTCGCTCTTGAACATGACACTTCCACTCCATGCCTGAGTCGGGTTGGGTTGTTTCATTCACCGGTCACATCACCATGGTCTTGCCATACCATCCACCTTTGGGGTAAATGCTACCAATCCATTACACAAGTGTCGCCGACATGTTCAAGAGAAGTCATCCAGAGAAGTCAACCGTGTCCCATCCACTACCATACATTATACTTCATTCTTTCATGACCGCCACCCTGAACCATATATCATCAGATCGTTTTCACCTCCATCAAAATCATTTGCTCCATTCCGTGTCACTGATGTGGGATACATTAAGGCCCTCCTTTGACGGATCGCTTCTTGTCGACATCAGCTCATTATCCAAGAAGTTGATCTAGGAACACCCCCTTCAGTACTTTGAAGCTTGCATGCCTCAATGGCAAGTTTCTCACTTCCGGCGACAGGTATACATCAATGACCTTCGACCGAAAGATTTTGCGTGGTGTTCGACGTCAAGTCCTTTATTCACACCACGTGAATTGTACTGCAGTACCTTGAGGGTCATTATCATTATCGGTGATTCCTCTCGCGCTTGTTAACAGTTTACGTCATTGACTGGTAATCAAGCGATGTCTTTCCATGTTCGACTTCAGAAATTTTCTCACATGGACCGACTTGTACTTAGAGTGAAGATCGGATGAGATTGAAGACCCCGGATCTAGTTTCATCCATCTGGGCTGCGATATATATTCAGGAAAAATAAAGACATTGACATGTACAGCATTGCAGCACAGACAATCATCCTACCAAAAGGATGATGATTTCATCAAAATCATCAGTCTACCATCAGACGATTGTCTGTTCTACGTACAGAAAAATGAATTTATAAAGCTGAGCATGGGAATGCCCGCCTCAGCTAGATCATGAAAACAGTATGAAAAATAATGTATTGTATTGTATTTTATTACAGGTCTCCTCCCAGCATTGGAAAGAACTTCGGATCCTCCTAATAAAGCATTTCACCCAATAAACGGCCTCATACTTTAGGGGGCAACTGTTATAGACATTTTTGTGCCTTACAGCATTGAGCATGAAATGTCCATAATCCAAGGGATCCAAAGTCCCTAGAAGAGTTGTTCCTGCCCCTAAAGGAACAAGGTCAACCAATGACAGCTTCTCCCAAAAGTTCTCCACCAAAAACCACTCAGAGACAGTCAATTCAGGATCAATTCAGAAGCTCTTCTAGCTGCCTGCGTTGCAATGCACCCCAATACACTAGCTAGGTGCGTTTCAACACACCTAAATGCACTACCAGGGTGCGCTGAGCGAGAAATGCCAAATGGCAGTGTCATTCCGCGAGGTGTACAGACACTGGAAGCTTCCAGAATCTTCCTCAATGACACTTGCCTCAATGAATTCGACTAGTGATGAGTAAGAGGCTCTTAACCTCCAAGTGGAAGCAAGAACTGACAGAGAGAAGCCACAAGTCAAAACATAAGCTGACTCATCCTCTCTGCTTACATCTATATATGGATCTCTCACCCAGAGGTCCAGGAGGCTGGAATTTTGTACTTTGCAGAGAATTGCTGTTGGTTTGAGATTGAGATTAGTGCATTGGGTGATTTATGCTTTGTTGGAGGAGAGGAAGGGATTCCTTTGCTGGGAGGTAGATGCTGGATCGGGACTCACTTGGTTGTATCTCCTCTTGGACTTTCTTATCATATCAATAAAACTATTTGAGTTTCTCCTATATGCTTGTATATCAATGATGCTTTGTTATATTTGCATATTTAGTTTATATCTAATCCTAAACTAGTTATGAATGTAAATCTATGTCTTTTGTGTAGTTTTCCTCTCTTGTGATCTTGCAGGAACTTGGTGAAGCTGGACCAGTGAAGGAGCAAGCAGTGGGAAGCGAACAAAGGAGAGAGTGATTGGATCGACAAACTAGCGGAAGACACCGGTTAGTTACATCCTTCTTCTCCATTTACATTTCATAAAGAAGAATACGAAGATAGTTTTCCTTGTTTGTTGCTAAGGCACTATCACACCTTAGAGTGGGATAGGGGCATTCCGAATTGGATACTTTTCCCAACAACACTCCCCATAAAAACATTTTGGTCAATGGATGCATAGATCTCGAGAAAAACTAAAAGTGGCTGAAGGTTATGGAGGTCGATTTCTTGGAAACCGTGCACTAGAATTTGTTGAAATTTCTTGGGAATGTTACCATCATCCATATGCATCTCCCCATGAAAAAACATTTTAAATGGATGCACAGATATCGATAAAATACAAAAATGGTTGTAGGTTATGTATACTAATTTTGTTGACACCTAATCCTTGTGATTGGGTGAATTTATGTAAATAGATAAATAGGAAATATGAACAGTCATTGGGAGATGAACTGAACAGTCTCTCCCTCATGTATATAATGAAGACCTACTTGATGGAATACAACAGTCGAAACATTTTTTCCTTATGGAGTTACTGCCTGGCCTGACATGGTATCAGAGCCAACTCCTTTTTTTAGCTTTTATGTCCCTTGTAACTCCCAGTCTACTCTCCATATAGCTAAGCTGCTCCTCCATATAATTGTCTGCTCCTTTGCTGTCCATATAATTCAGTGCCTGTACGCTTTTCTGCTACACTTCCTATGTTCTTTGGCTCTCTAACGCTTCATAATCGTTGGTGTCAGTGGTAGGAGCCCTTGAATCACTATACGCCTCCCTCATCCCTGTTGACAGAATTAGCGCCAAACCTAACTCGATTCTGCTGGAAAGACTGAACCCCATTTCCATCACCCAATTGCAGCTTGAAACAGTCCACCACAGCCAGGTGGTCTACAATACTCTCTGTGCTGATGCCTTCACGATGTTGCGGCATCATGACTATGCCTGAGGATAATAATGGTCTTGTTGTGGCAGTCTGCGGTCTCCTACTCGGCATTTATTTTCTATCAGTGTTCTCTAATTTATCAGTAATGTAATATTGTTGCACCTTGTTCATTGTTTGTTGGATTCTCGAAGCCCGTTTTTGTCAGTGTGTCAAGAATCGTCTGAAAATATGAGCGCTTATCCCTTAATATCTTGTGTGACTGTTTCATTACCAGTAAAATTGCTTACTCTTCTTGACTAACGACAGTGGACGATATCAAAGTGTTTCTTAAAGCCCGCAAAATATTTTAACATGCAGAGGTAGACCCATTATTGTCACTAGTGGAGAGCAGGCACTTCCCTTCTTATCTGGCCTCTACTCCTTCTAAAGTGGCCACACCGCCAAGCTCAACCTCCTCCCCCACTTCTCAAACTCTAGCATCTAGCCCTTCGCCTCGAGGCCCCGACACAGCTTCGCCACCGAACGCCAGTAGTGACGCTGTTTCTACCACGATTTTGGAGAAGATGGGTATCTTTGGTGCTGCCTGGCTCGGAGCGGCCACCTTGCTTCTTTAAGCTGCCTCCATGCATTATCATCTCCATGTGAAACAGATATGATGTATGGTGATGGGATTCATTCATGTCATTTCGAGCTACAATTGTTGATGGTTATTGTTTGGCTATGATATTCTTTTTTCTGTTTCATATAGAGTGGATAAACCCCATATTCGTTGGGCATTCCTTATTGTATAATTTCTGACATGGTATTTTAAGTTTAACCGCATGGATATGGACAAAGGGATGACTTCATATATTTCTAAGAGGGTTTGTAACTTGTGACATTGAGAGTCCAAATACGTTTGGACTACGTTCTTCGGTCTTTTTTAGTGGCAGTGCTTTATGCTGTTGAGGATATTTTTTTTGGACTTAATATACTGCCATATTCTATACTTTAACGCTGAGTAAATGAATGTGAATTGACATTTGAGTTTGTTGTCCAGTCACATCAGAAGTATATTTTTTTCCATTAGGAGTAAAAGTTTTGCAGCTGAAGTTTTTTTTTGCTACAGTATGCATTCAATCATATCCATGGCGGGAATAGTTCTCACTGGCAAGGAGAACTATCCTGAATGGTCCCAGATGATAAAAAAACACCCTCATTTTCAATGAGTTGTGGAAAGGAGTGTGTGTCGGAGACGGAGACAATGAACCAATATAGCCTACCTCAGACAAAGAGCTCGTCATTTGGGAAAACAAGAACATCAAAGCTTATGCATTAATTGCAGCATCTATAAATGAAGAGGTGAGTCGCCATATTTCATCATATTCAATTGCCTTTAAAGCCTTACAAAAGTTGAAAGAACTCTATGACTCACATTCTGCACTTGAAGTTGTTCAACTCATGATTAAACTCTTCACTCTTGAATTGCAAAATAATGATCCTCTTGCTCTTGCTCTTGCATCTGAAGTAAAGCCTATAATTCATGATATCAAATCCACAAAGGTTGAATTAGATATTCCTCTTATCGCTTTTCTCAAGGCACTTTATCCTACTTACTCCAATTATCTTGAGTCATTGCAAGTAAATGGAAATCTCAAAGATATAACCTTTGACTCTCTTGTGAAAAAGTTTGCTGAAAGAGAGAAAGCTTTTGGAAAGAAGACAACCCTTGAATCTTCTGAAGAGACTGTGTGCCTTGCTCATAAAGAAAATCATCCTGCTCAAGATTCTACAAGAGGAAGAGGTGGACGAAGAGGAAGAGGAAGATATTTCAAAGGAAGGGGGGGCAGACATTCTCAAGGAGAAAAGGCAGATTTGCACTGCATATGCTGCAAAAGAAATGGATCACATGATGCCTCTACATGCAAGCTACCATGGGACAAAATTGAGCAAAAAAGAAACCAATAGAAAGGTAAAACTGTTGATACAGACAAAGGTAAAGCACCCGAATCCACTCACTATGTTTTGGCACAATGTAACATTGGAGTAAATGAAGATTTATTTAATGCTTCACTTGCTTCTTGGAAAAATGATTGGTTGCTTGATTCAGGAGCAACCTGCCAAATGACTCATAGAAAAGATTTTTTTGAAGATTTCACTAACAATGTTGATGGAGCAGTATACTTTGCAGATCAATCAAAAATCAAGCCATTAGGGCTTGGCACAATCAGGCTTAAACCTCCGGGTCTTCCAGACTTTCTTCTGCATCATGTTCTATATCTCCCATAGCTCAAAAGAAACTTGCTGTCCTTGGTTCACATCCGCCAGCAAGGTCACTCCATTCATATGTTTGATGGCAAGCTTGAGGTAGGAAAAGCATCTGCCCACTCACTTGTCATGAGGGGAATAGAAGAAGAAAGGCTTCTCAAACTGCAAGGAACCTCTGCTCATGCACAACATTTCTCATACAATTCTCATCATGAAGAAGGTACACTTCCATCAAGTTTATTATGGCATGCTAGATTTGGACATTTGAACTATGACAGTCTCCACTTGTTGAAGAAAAATGGTGTTGCTGGTTTGCCTACAATTCCTAGGAAACTTAAGCAATGTGATGCTTGCATTCTAGGAAAGCATAACAAACAATCTTTTCATGATTCACATTCAAGAGCACATAGAAAACTTGAACTCATTCATTCAGATTTATGTGGTCCAATGCCTGTTCCTTCTACAAATGGAAATAAATATATCATGACATTTATTGATGACTACACCAGAATGTGTTGGGTTTATTTATTGAAGAACAAATCTGATGCTTTTCAAACATTCAAGAATTTTCATAAATGGATTGAAAATGATGCACAATCTCATATTGGGTCTATTCGCACTGATAATGGAAAAGAATACACATCAAATGAATTTGAAAACTATCTTCACCAACATGGAATCAAACATCAAACAACTGTGCCTTATAATCCCCAACAGAATGGTGTAGCTAAAAGAATGAATAGGACAATTTTAAATATGGTGCGATCCATGCTCTTCTTCAAAAATGTAAAGATAATGTTTTGGGCTGATGTTGTTCTATGTGCTGCATATATAAAGAATAGATGTCCATCTAATGCTATAAGAAACAAGACTCCATATGAAATGTGGTATGGACATGTTCCTTTGGTAAAGCATCTCAGGGTCTTTGGTTCCACCTGTTATGCCTTGATACCAAAGGTACATAGAAACAAACTTGGTGCTAGAAGTCGTAAGTGTATCTTTTTGGGATATTCAAACACCTCCAAATCATACCGTCTCTATGATGAAGTAAATAAAAAGTTTGTTATATCTAGAAATGTAATTTTTCTTGAATCATCCAAAACTGACAATGTTGTTGACTGGCAACTTGATCGCTTGGATAGATTCACAAAAGAAAAATCATTTCAAGAATTTGATAATCAAATTCCACATCTTGAAGGGGGGATTCCTATACTAGATCAACATGTGGAATCTTCTTCTGAAGAACACTCTCCCCCGCATGAAACTCCAACAACGGATAATGCTTTAAGTGATGTAATTGATAGAATTGGGAGACTCAATCTTGATTTAGTCCCAACTCAATCAACGGAGCAGCTTGGACCATCTAAAAAAGTTCCCCGAAAGTGGGTGACAAAGACACTTGAAAGTGCTCATGCTGATGAAGTTAGAAAGACAGGAACCAGAAATTCAAACCGGTAAAATGGAGGTGATGTAGATGACTCCAATTCACCTGTTGATATGGATGTTTCTTATGATTGTGAATTGAACTTGTCTACATATTTTGAACCAACTTCCTTCAAAGAAGATGCTTCTCATGATGAATGGAAAGAAGCAATGCAAAAGGAGTATGATGCCCTCATAAAGAACGACACTTGGAAGCTAGTTGATCCTCCATTAGGAACCAAACCAATTGGCTACAAGTGGGTCTACAAGAACAAGTATAAAGTTGTTGGTTCACTTAACAAGCACAAAGCTAGGCTTGTGGCAAAAGTTTTTGCACAGAAGGAAGGGGTCGATTATGAGGATACTTTTGCCCCCATAGCAAAATGGCCTACCATCCGGACACTCTTTGCACTAGCAACTCAGAATGGTTGGAAAGTCCATCAAATGGACATAAAACCTGCTTTCTTGAATGGAGATCTAAAAGATAATGTTTTTATGTCCCAACTTGAAGGATTTGCTGTGAAAGGACATGAACATAAAGTATGCAAACTTGTGAAGTCCTAGTATGGCCTCAAACAAGCACCGCGAGCCTGGTATGAAAAACTAACTGAGCATCTTCTGAAACTCAATTTCAAACATTTTGATCTTGATGATGCAACTTTATTTGTCAAGAAAGTTGGCAAAATAGTTGTATATATTATGGTATATGTAGATGATATTTTGATGACAGGGAACAATGAAAGCTACATTGCATCCATAAAGAAAGAATTACGGAAAAGTTTTGAAATGACAGATTTGGGATATGTTCATTACTCTCTTGGCATTGAAATAACCCAACATCCAAAGTCCATATTTCTTTCTCAAAAGAAATACATTGGAGATCTGTTGAACAAGTTTGGCATGACAGAGTACAATCCTCTTACTACTCCAAAAGTGAATGGATGGGATGGTGACAAGCCACCAACTTCACCTCCTTCCTCATCCTCATCTTCTTCTACCACAACCCCTTCACAAAAACCTCCACATTCTCCAAAGGGACTTGGTAAAACTTGTTTGTTAAAGCTTAACATAAAGCTTGAATTTCCTATGTACGATGGAGAGGTAAATGCTAACAAATTAGATAATTGGGTTTGTCGGATTGAAGTGTATTGCAAGATACCAAGAATCAAGGATGATGCAACCAAAATTCAGCTTGCTTCTCCTAGGTTGGAAAGTGCAACACTCATTTAGTGGGAGCCAAAACTCAAGAGGACGTGAAGAAAAGTGGTAAGGTTTTATCCTCTTGGAATGATTTTGTTGTTGCAATAAGAATATCATTTTATCCATTAGCATATATGCAAAAAACTATAATGGATTGGCAAAACTTTAGGTAAGCTAATGGTCAAAGTGTGCCAAGCTATACTCAAGAATTTAGGGAAAGAGATTTGATTTTG
This sequence comes from Pinus tabuliformis, assembly GCA_031772625.1. Lineage (NCBI taxonomy): Eukaryota > Viridiplantae > Streptophyta > Pinopsida > Pinales > Pinaceae > Pinus > Pinus tabuliformis. The sequence continues at coordinate 1,530,234,588 of CM062817.1, read as the reverse complement.
GGTATAGATTTATCCTCTCATGACACTCTAATAAAATACATTGGATGTTTACATATTTATTTGAGACACACAATTCTCATGTTTAACCCGACAAATCTAGATGAAGTCTGTGTACAGGAAACTCATTTAGAAGCAAGAGGGAAGAATGTTTTTGAAGAAACTAGTGAGAATCCATTTAAGTCTAGAGCAAGAGGAAAGGGGGAGTTCAAAGGCAAGGATAAAAAGAATTCTTGAGTCAAGAAGGAGGGATAAAAAATCACATGTAAACATTATTCAAAAGAAGTCTTTGATTAAAACCACTGTTGGAAACTTCATCCTGAGATGAGACCCAAAAACTTTAACAACAACAAGAAACAAAAGACTATTGCAACAAGTCAACAAGATCTTGGATATGATTCTAGAGATGAAAAAAAAATCACAGCCATGGGATTCAAAGGTAAGATACTATTTCAAGTACTAGTTCTTCTAGAAATCCCATTGAAACTCAATATGAAAAAGAAAGAATTGAGATTTTCCATATGAGAGTCATCACAAAACATAACAAAGTAAATACTTTTTTTGATAGTGGATCACAAGAAAACTTTATTTCAAAAGACATTGTCAAGAAACTAAATTTTGAAACCATTCCTCATACTAAACCTTATCCTTTGGGTTGGCTATGTGACAATTACAAATTGCAAGTGACAAGAAATTACATACTTAAATTTCCCATCACTACAAATTTTATTGATGAGGTAGAACTGGATGTAGTACCACTTGACATATGCAAGGTTTTTTTGGTAAGCCCATACTTATGTGATAGGAAATCCATATTTCATTGTCATGAGAACAAGTATCATTTGTTTAAAAATGGGATTGAGTACATTGTTATAGCACATCGCAATAAGTTGAATTTGTCACTTCTGAATGTTGGACAAATGAAGAGGTTTGTAAATTCTAGTCAAAAATTTTCATTGTTGATGATTAAACATAAAGATGTTGAGGAATATGAAGCCTTCCCACGATGTGATTTAAAAATCAAACATGATTTAGTTGAATCTGTTAACACATGTGATAATATGTTTCAAGAGTCTGACATGTTGCCTTCTAAAAGAGGAAAACAACATGAAGTTCAATTGTAGCAGGATGCATCACTTTTCAACATTGGTATGAGCAAGATGCTAGTGTTAGAGAATGCATGGATCAAGAAGTATATGCAAGAGCTACTTGACAAAATGGGCATTAGTTCTAGTATATATTCTTGTGGGTCTCCTAATGTTTTGGCTTTTAATAAGGATGTTGCATGGTGATGGAAATCACACTTATTGAAGAGTCAAGCCAAGTACAAGGCTAGACATGATAAGCATCATGTTGACCATAGTTTTTAGGTTGGAGATGAAGTAAGGCTTTGCATCAGTAACTTGAAGAGCTTCAAATTGAAGAGAACTTGAAATTTCATGAGCCTCCTTTGATTGAAGATCAAGGAGATAATGTTAATATTCCTTCAATAGAAATTTTCTCTCCTGAATATCTTGAAGAATTACAAAAATATATTATCCTTGACAAAAAAACAATAACATCAAGAAGAGGGAACGTGAAGTGCCTTTGTATGGGGCTCAAACATATAAATCTAAGAAAAGCCAAATGGATTGAGATTGGGAGGGTCGGGGAACTATACCCTCAGCTATTTTTTGACTAAAAATATTCTTTCAAAGGTCCAAAAGATTCCATTTGGGAGGAGTGATCCATAGGATCAGTGAAGTGATAAAGAATTAAAGTGTTCAAAAGTGCTTGAAACTAGTGCCAAAACGTATATCTTGCATATCTGAATCCAACGCAACTTGAATCACTCAAAACCGAAATCGTATGCTTATGATATCAAGTTCTTATCATTTTCCCAAATAGGTAAATGTTTTGCAGGTTCAGTGCAGGACTGCTGACTGGGAAACCTGTACGAGGAGTCAACGGGCTGACTATGCATTTTACTAGGATTCTCGGACCAAAGGCAGGTAGCCAAGAGGCCTCATTTTATTGGTTCAATTTGGTAATTTTTTATTGGTTATGGTGGATTTTATTGGCCATATAGTGTGTGCCATGTGGCCCAATCACAGGTTTCCATGTGGCACCCTAGGGTTGGGAAAATCTTTGTTAAGGTTGAACTAGCACCGGGGAGGATCGAACACATCACCTTGAGCATGGTAGAACAACAACTTACCACTACATTGTTGGGTGGATGTTGACCTATATAGCAGAGAATTTCTTTAAGTTTTCATTGCTTGTTATATGGCAGATGGGGCCGGGGCTAAGCCCTAGCCCACAGTCACCTTACCGCGCACGATATCGCAGGTAGAGGGCTAGAGGCTTTGGCTAGCCCCAACCCTAAGTAACAGGTTGGACCATATGCCCACAACAACAAAGTGTATCGATGTTAAAACTTGGGGGCCCGAGGAGTAGCCCAGGTTAAGGGCACATGCCACAGCACAAGACCGCAACCTTCAAAATAGGTGCTGATAGTTTTGGGGGCTAAATCTTAGCCCATCACCGAAGTCAAATGGCACATATAAGACCATGGGCATGGGATATATAGATAGGCACACAATTTTAGGGACTAGCCCCACGTTCTGTGGAGCTGATAGGACTAACGACGCAGGGTTATGGGGCCTATGCTGGTGGGGGCAGGGAGTTGGCCTCAACCCCCTGGTGTATGGGCCATGTTTCCCTATTTTTCCACTTGAAAGGGTTAAAGTTCATTTAAATTAAGCGAAAAATTACACCCAAAACAGTGTGAATCTCACTGGTATTGGGAAAAAAGTTTCTTGGTGGTTCCAGAAAAGGCAAAATTCGTAGAACAATTAGCAAGGGAGTCCAGTTTATAGAGCAATTAGTAACAAAAATTCTCCGGAGCATAACTTCTTCATTTTTTCACCAAATTGAGCCCAACAAGTGCCCAACATAGGGTTTTTAAGTGTTATGGAGCCATTGGAGACATTATTTTTGCATTCAAAGCACTGTAAATCCATGTAAACATATATTTGAGCACTTAATGAAAGAGGCCCAACATTACAAGATGGACTAGGAGATGTAACCTAGCAGGGGTGAACTCCTTTATCATTTTATTGTCTTGTGTTACTATATATGGTATATTTATACCTATTTTTATGATATAAACTGATTTTTAAAATAATTATTTTATGTGCTTTTGCAAAGTTATCCATTGCCTAAAAAACAAAATTTTACTCGCAAATTTTCCTATCACCTTCTAGTTTGTATTTCAAATCAAACATGGAATTTTTAATTTACTCCATAGGAAACATAGGTAAAAGGTATGGGTGGTGTTATTTCCCACCATTGATGAAATAATATTTTGAGAAGAAGTCTGAGACCGAAGGTCATATTAAGGTAGTTGATCGATAGTGGCGATATTTCCATTATGAGGAAAGCACATATTGTGCAATACTGAGGATGTGATGGCTAGCATGGCGTACATATAACTATGACCAAGAAATAGGTTATAATTGAAAGGGGCATCGATAATTTTTATATCTGTCATGATCATTTTTCTAGGAACAATGATAGGGAAATTCCAATATAAACTGAGAGGCTACTAGGGGTGACCATCCCATGCACTAAGAGTGATGTTTGATGGTGATATATCGGGGGGACCAAGTTATTTCCAGACACTAGTAGCAATTATACAAGTGGAGGCACCTTCATCGACTATACACCATTGAATAGTAGCATTTTTTATAGAGACAGGTATCTGAAAAGGAATAAAGGAGGGGTGGGGGCAGCTGATCTACTTTATCAACATCAAAAATGGTCAATCGATCATCAGAAGAATTCACAATGTTGAAAGAAGATAATAGAGTTTTCCATTAGGATGGGCATGTCTAGAGAACTTCCAGCATTGACATGACTATAGGAGATTACGCCAAGTCATCTACTATACTATAAGTGTGGTGGCTCTAGAACTGATAGCATTTTGTTGTAATGGGACGTTCGTGATATTAGGGTGAACCTCTAACCTAGGTGGAGAGATATGTAAGGTACCATTTGGTGATCAAAGGGGCTCAATGGAACCTTTGGGTTGAGAATCAGTCACTGACTTGTCAGGAGGATTATCATCCTGGCACAACTAGGTTTGGAGGTTGATCTCAACAGAATTCATCATGAGAATTTGATAATTTCCATTCCCAGGTTGTGAAGGTTGAGGAACTAGAGGATTCTAGATAGCTTGGGTAGCTACATATCCTTGGTGAGGGAATGGATTGGTAAGCATTGGCATTTGTGAGAAAGAGGAGGGGGTTGAGTAGCATGTTGCTTCCATCTAGAGGAAACTTCTTGACCTTCCCATGCCTGATACATCTAATGGAGAAGGGGAAATTCATGAGAGTAATGGCCATAAGTACCACAACAAGTGCAAGGTTCATTTTTCCTAAGAGCCTTGTTCTAATTGGGTTTTCCGCTCTATTACTGGGTTGTGGGATTGGACTGATCACCCTTATTGGAATTAGTTTGTATACCTTGGTTTCCTTGATTACTCTAAGATGTATGATTCTAGTTGTCCTTCCCTTTGTTATATCTCTTAAGGTTAGGGGGAATATGAGCACTCATCTGAGCACATACTAGACTTTCTGTCGGTGGTTGTTGTTTTGGCAGAGGAGGTTGTGGCATGGAAGGTTGAGGTGTTAGTGTCATTGGGGATGGAGAAATAGGCAGTGTGAATGGATAATAAGGGTTTATGGTAACATTTTTGTAACTAGGTTGAACAACCACTGGCCCTAGAATTGGCTAATGCAAATGGGAAAATGTGTATGACATGCTTCTACCTTGGTAAGAGTTGATGCATAAGGGATCAAGAGGAGGATAAGTTTAGGTGAAACTGGCCCCCTCCAGGTAGAGCATAACTCGTAGGAAGTTGAGAATATGGCTATGGGTGAGGGTTGGATATGGATCCAATGATACTACTAGTGGTATGACATTCCCCAATTACAGAAGAAACACAAGGGCTAGGGAGATTGGGAAGGACAATATAAACATAACCGGAGTGGGCATATATTATATCACATTTCAAGGCTATTTGGGGAGCTTCTTCCTTAGTTTGATGAAAATGGGAGGCAACATATATATATGAAGGTCAAGAGAGTTCTAAAAATCTATTCCATATAGACACGATCCTTGACTTTGGAAGCTTTACAAAGGCTCTTACTTATGTGCCATTCTTGTACATTGTTAGACAAGCGATTGGAAAAAGTTTGAAGAAAGGATGTCAAAAGTTCAATACCGATCTCATATCGAAGAGGTAATTGGAAATATTATAAGAAGGCATTGGCAAGGGTCACAAGGGTGGAATGAGAGGAGTGTCGTTGGTTTACATACCACTTTGCAGCAGCTCTATTTAGAGAGCGTTGGAAGAGGTGAAGACAAATGGAGTCCTCGGTGATTGAATTAGATGAAAACCACATATGGAAGGAGAGAACGTGATTGGTATGGTATTCTCCAGGATTACATTCAAACTTGAGAATGTTTGAGGGAAGTTTGGTTGGCACCGGGGGCTGATTTTGGTCATGGAGAAGTGGATCATTGATGAGATCACTTAAATCGGGGAGGCTCAAGCCATCCATATAGGAAGGTAAGGGTTGATTAGCATCCATACCTAAAGAGGTTTTGATATTTCCTCCTTGTGAGTTACCCTAGGTAGGATCAGTGTTACCACATTGGTTTCCACCACCCTCATTTGGTTAGGAATTACAACCCATGTTAGTTCCTGACATAGTAGTAGTGTGGAGTTGGGATAATGCATAATCTAGGTAAGAACTAGAAGAATAAGAAGAACTAGAGTTTGTATATGGACTGGGTGAAGGACTATGAGGATGGATCTTAACTCAGTGAGCAGAGTTAAGAGGATGTCAAAAAGGAACATAGGGGAAAAGGCAATGGAGCCTCCTCAATAGAGGTCTAGGGTGAGGAATGGTGTTAGGAAAAGATAAGGCACAAAAGGCTAAATGACGAGGATTGAGAAAAGGAGTAACAAACAACAAGAAAACATGTCCTATCAAATAAAAAATTCACTCTATCCTAATGGTTATCAAATCCTCGAGCAGAGTTAAGAGGATGTCAAAAAGGAACATAGGGGAAAAGGCGATGGAGCCTCCTCGATAGAGGTCTAGGGTGAGGAATGGTGTTAGGAAAAGATAAGGCACAAAAGGCTAAATGACAAGGATTGAAAAAAGGAGTAACAAACAACAAGAAAACATGTCCTATCAAATAAAAAATGCACTCTATCCTAAAGGTTATCAAATCCTCAAACAAGTCCTAATTATAGTATTTTAGATGGCCTTCCAAAAGACTTCTTACTTGACAAGGTATGATATCCACAAGAATAGTCATATAGGGGAAGGTACGGTAGAGATATAGTTGCTTTCCCACAACCACCTCTATAGGGTGTTTTCCTAAGACTGGCTACTAAGTTTAGTTTCGTCCCATGGGCATAGTCGATTCTTCAACTTCTTGGTAGTTAGTCAACAATGTGGAGCCCTTGACGAATGAGTCAGGTAGCCTCATGGGGTGCTACACACACTGACACCCAAGCCTAGCCCCCTCTTAATTGGGCCTCTAGAACATTTTTCTTTTGACCATGGGATTGTGAAGGATTTTAAGCTCCGTACAAGGAAAACTGCATATTTCTCGGTGTAAGTGATCGATGGGGCCTTTTGGAATCCTATCCAACTGATACTAAACATAACTACACAACTGTTTTTCCCTACAACCCAAGTGAAATTAATATATGTTATTTAAGTTATTATTAATGTGGAGTGTTTCAAGTATTTTCTTGGTAGTTATAACCAAGATCATGTTTTCTTAGGGTGTGATTATGTGTAAAATGTCGTAGTGGATGAGTTAATTAAGCATGTTTTATGATACCAATGTCGCTAAAAATTAAATTACATAAAATATAAATAATACTCAAAATTAACAGTAACATAAAAACAAGTATAAGCACACAATTTTATTGGAAACTAGGATAATATTCAGGGGGGATGAATCAATATTGTAGAAATTTCAACAATTTAAAAAGAAACTTTCCTTTACTTGTCTTAGATTGTTAGGACACCATAGAGTATTTTCATGAAATAAATAATCATGATAGGAAATAGCCTCAACAATTCACAATGGAACACAAACAACAAACAATTTCTTTAAGAATTCTCTCTTATTGCTTCACAAGTAAAGCTACAAATTGTTGTTACAATTCTATGCCTACAACCAACAGGAAGCTACAACTCCCTAATTTATAAACTACAACTGAATGGAGCTACAACCTAAAAATATTTACGAACACCCACTAAAAGGAGCACCAACCCCTAATATTGCAAGATACAATTTTCTTGACACTTACTGGTTCATATTTCATCCATTTCCATACTATAAACAATTAATTCCACTTCTTCCATGAGAATAAAACAATTTCCTCAATCACGAATACCTTCAACAGTTCATTGAATACTAAGACACCAACACCGTTGCCCCAATTAGCAATGCATTATATGTGTCTCTAAAACACATTTCAAATAGAAAAATTGGGCTTTTTTTCACCCTTGATGCATACAACCATTTTTTGGTCAATTTAATGTTCTTAAATTGCAAGCATAAATTATCGACCGTAGTTGGTAAACTTATGATGTGCAGGTGCATTATATATGCTAGAAGCCTTTCCTTTAGCTTGTAAGATGATGATTATGTTTGTTTTGGGATTTTGATTTTTATCTAGATTCCTATTAGATTAGAGTTATATTTCTACAAATTAATAAGTGGAAGTTAAGCTACTATTAGATTAATCTATCGGGTCATATCTATGTTGAGTATCATCCTAAAATATCTTATGTTAATCATCCTAAAATTATGAACCTATCTAAACCCCTTGCTCCTATAAAACAAAGTATTGAAATTCAAATTATTCTAAGAGAAAGAAAATGATCCTTCAAAAAATGTCTACAAAATATATAGAAATTCTGATTCTAAAGAGCATGAAAATAACCTTCTAATTGCTGACTACAGAGTAGATACAAGTTCTAATTCTAAAAGCATAAAAATATTGACTGTAATTAAGCGAAAAACATTGAAGAACTAAACCATTAAACGACTGTGAAGAAATGTAAGTGAAAACGAAATAACAAAATGATAAATGAAATAACTGAGTTATAACAAAATGATGAAAACAACGAAGTAAGGAAACTAAACTAGAATGCAGTGATAATGCGATAACAGAAAGCGATTAAATCAAAATAACAACAAGTGATGAAATGAAATAAATTAAAACCTTGACTGTTTGTAGGGGCCCTCCACATCTAGTAGGTGTAAATTACACTCACGTAAGCATCGAATCACATAAAGGCAACTTTAATTCAACATGAGAACAAAGGTTTGTTTCACAATTCTTCAGAAATTAACTATTACTTTCCTTCTTATTCTTTACAGAGGATACATACATATATATAAAATGCGTGCTCAACAGTTTAAGACTCCTACGCAGACAAGTCTGTTAATCAATTCTTATTCAAATTTGAAACTAGACATAAAAGCATTGTCTTGTCAATTTTATATTTGGAAAGCAAATCGAAGAAACCTAATGCATTCAGACTTATGTTGATACGTGTTTGACCAGTTCCTGTGACTGTGCCACTATGTGATTCCTTTAGTGAATTGGCTCGAGCAAATAGGAGGAGACCCATGAGAGGATTGATCCTCAACTACCCATGTGCTTCTTTGCTTCATTGGCGCACCAGAACCTTGCAAAACATGGAGGTGGCTGCAGATTTGTAAAATTTTGTAGCTAATTCAATATTTAACATAACAATAAGGAACAGTAACGAATATGAAAAATAAGACATATAATATTTTTTACCTTATGAAATCTATGATTTACTTCTTTTGTTGAGTTGATAGCAATGATGAAAAAGAGGAAAATGCAGGAAAAAGGGTGTCAAAACAAAACAACTATGGAACTCTACATTCCCCCACACTAAATATTTTGTATGTTCTCATACAAAAGACAAAATTGATATATTTATTGAACTACTACATTTTCTTGGACACTTTTTCCAGTACATCTAAATTCATCCTTTTCACTCTATTTCCAGTCATTTCCATCTTAGGTTTCCTCATGAGAATCTTGTATTTCAAGTTTATAACCTGTCTCCATAAAGCCCTATTTTTTCTTCTTCAGTTTATTGTTCTTATTAAACCACAAATTTATATGTAAAAAGAGGTTGTCACTCTTAGATATTTGGATTTCATTCTATGCTTTCAAGGCTTGATTTTCATTTTTAATGTATCTGTTAAATGTCTCCAGTTTGAAGATTTCTTGTTTTAATATATTGATTACTAGAGGTTCTTGTGTTTCATTAAACTTGACTTCTTCTTCCTCTTGAATTGGAATTGATGTTCTTGATGCATCCTTTTTCTCCACCGATTCAATATAATCATAGATCTCTTGCTCCACCAGATCAATTTCAGGTATTCTTCATCTTGGACTCTGAGGAGATGAGGTGACAGTTGGTGATGAAACCCTTAGAGATATTCTTGGAGAAATTCCTGAATCTTCTTCTTCCTTTGAGTTTTCTTCTGTTTCTACATTGATATACTCTATGCTCTTTGAGGGTAATTGCTTTGCTGAGTTGAGTATGGTACTCCCTTTTAGACCTATGACAAGGGTATTTTGAGTTTTCTTCCTTTCCATTTTAGGCTTCTCTGTTTGTGGTGAAATATTTGACTCTTTACTAGCTTTGTTTCTTCTAACATTTATTTTGTTTATTTTCTCTAAAACTTCTATAATAGGGATGTCACCCTCTGATAGTTTATGTGGCTACTATGGTTATTGTTCATGTGTCATATCAATTTTTATTTTCCTTCCCCTATTAGTTCTGTTGTTGTTTGGCTTCCCATGAGTTTCTTCTTGAAAGTGATTTCTTACTAAAAAACTTTTCAAATTATCACCTATGTTTTGGAGATGAAATTAAACAAGTATTTTGACTAGATTATGGTGATACATTGTATTATCTATGAACTGAATTATCCTCTGAACATTCACTCACATCTTTCTAAGATTATTCAACAAGAAATATGGAAGATTTATCTCATTTTCATCAAGAAAATTCATTAGCAGCCGAATATGATAGAAAAAAATACATCCAAACCTTCCTTCGCGGGTAGCAAATTTTTGGATTATTAGAAGCAATAATGTCATGTTTCGAATTCCCTTCTTGAAAATGGTGGTTTCCATGCTTGGTTTCTTCAAAAAAACCTTCGAGTCCTCTGTTTCAATACCTCTATTCTTGAACCATTTTTCTCCAATCCGTGGAAGTCCAGTGGTTTCAGCTATAAATGACTCTGTCACTATGAATTTGATGTCTCCTATCTCCACTTCGACTCCATCAAATGCCATAGTGAAGGATTTGGTCATTTCTTTATGGAAGCCATCAAATTTCGCTAAAAATTCTAGCCACTATGCTTTCTACAACAATTATTTTGTTTGTGGATACTCCTCAAAGCATTTCTTCCCAGTTGGATCTGTTCTAGTATCATTCCCATGGCTGAGAAGTTTCATTTCAAAAACTATTTTGTTTGACAAGGTAGGATGGCTTGGTAAGGTTTTTAGAGTGGAAAGGCTGAGAGTGTGCATGATGGAATAATGAGAGCATAGGTAGTAAGGGTATAAGGGAATGAAGCATAATCTAATCATTAAGATCATTCATGTTTATGATTTGAGTGATTGGTTCAATGGATTAGAATATGAGTTATGATGACTTGGGGTGAATGGCAGATTATACATGATTTTACATGACATGATCAACTCTTCGCAATAATGATTTTGAGTTTTTGTAGTACTATGTCTTATAATTCATATATGTAATATTTTGATCCCTCTTATTAAATTAAAGAAGTTAATACCTTTGAATTATTTTCTTGCTAACATTTGGTTTCATTTTATGTTGTCTTCAGGTACTTTGTAGTGGAGGGAGTCAATCATTCCTTCAATTGTATCATCAGAAGCTTCTGTAAAATTGGCTACAAAAAGTCATTAGAGCTACAAAAAATCAATAATTCTATAGCTATTTGTATTTTTTGAAAAGAAAGGGATAAAAAAAAAATGGGATATAAAGAAAATTTAAGATGCCAAGAAATCTTGGTTTTCATCTTGAATTTTCTACATAAACATGCCGACAATTGTTGGTTTTCATGTTTATACACACACACACACATATATGAAAAATAAAATTTTAAGGTGGAGAAGAAGAAGAATTATTCTTAACCAACTTCGAATCAGAGTTGTCTTGGAAAATCTTTACAAAATCCTCATTTTTCATTGGCTTATGATAGATCCCAGGTCGATGTCCATTCACTAAGAGAGGAACTTTTTCTTCATAAATAATCCTAATTCTGACTGCTTGTTATAGACATTTTTGTGCCTTACAGCATTGAGCATGAAATGTCCATAATCAAGGGATCCAAAGTCCCTAAACATGTTGTTCCTACCCCTAGAGGAACAAGGCTAGCAAACCACAGCAATTCACAGAAGTTCTCCACCTGAAACTGCTAAAAAACAAGCCAATTCTGGATCATGTCAACTGCTCCACTGAGCATCTGCGCTGAATGTCAACTCCAACAAAGTCTACCTGCGCTGAGCGAGTTTGGACAAGTGGAAGGCTCATTCCTCAATGTGTCAATGCCCAGGAAGCTTCCAAAATGACACTTGTATCAGGGAATTCGACTGGTGATGAGTAAGAGGTTCCAAATCTCCAAGTGGAAGCAAGAACCTCCAAGTGGACTCAAGAACTGAGAGAAGGAGAGGACACTAGTCAGATCTCAAGCTGACTCATCCTCTCTCCAAAATAACTATATATAGATCTCTCCTCCATGAGATCTAGAGGTTGGAATTTTGTTATTGCAAAGAATTGCTGTTGGTTTGAGATTGGAATCATTGGGTGCTTAATGCTTTGAAGGGAGGTGAAGATAGGAATTCCATTCTGCTGGGAAGGAGATGCTGGATTGAAGCCCTCTGGGTTGTATCTCTTCCTGAACCTTGTTATTTATCAATAAAGCTATCTTGGTTTTCTCCTATATACTGATGTATCTTTGATGTATCATTGCATTAGTGTATTTGATTTAATTCTAATCCTGAATCATTTATGAATATGAATATCTGCCTTTGTGTTGTGTTCTTCTCTTCTCTCAAGTAGCTGTTCTCTTGTCGCAAGTAGTTGTTCTCTTGTGATCTTGCAGGAAGGCAAGTAGCTGTTCTCTTGTGGTTTTGCGAGGAGGCAAGTAGCTGTGAACATCCAAAGGAGAAGAGGATCTAGATCGAGGGACAAATGGAAGACACTGGTAAGTCCATTGATCTCTCTTCTTTCCCATTTCATAAAGGAAGAAACCAGAATAGCTGTCTCTGTTTGTTGCTAAGGCACTGTCACACCTTAGGTGGATAGGATCGTCCTGCATAGGCATTTTTCCCCACAACAAATTGGTGACTCCGCTGGGGAGATTTGTTTTAGTCATTTTATTTGTGTTTACATCATTTTTGTTTCATAGACTCAACAGCAACGATCGAACTGCTTCTGCAAAGTAGACAGTTGCTGCCTTGATCCTTCACTGGATTTTGTCTATGATCTGAACAATGGACTCACAAATGACTTGATGATCCTTTGTGATAGATCTTAGTACCCTATCAAAGCATCCATTTGATTATACCTTGCTTGTGTTTTGATTTAGCCTGAAACCATTGATTTTTGAGCAATCTGTGACCTAGAACCTGTGAGAAACGAGAGTTTCTCCTTCAGCGCAACTGCTGTGAAGGCATTCTGCATTTCAACGCAGTTCCCGTGAAGGCTACCTGCGTTGAATGTCAAAACCACAGTGTTGAGGTTGCGTTGAACCAGTCTTGCCTTGTGTAGCTGGGGTTCTCTGCTCTCTGTTGCCCTGTTTTGATCTCTGTTTTTTGCAGCCTATAACCAGCATAGGTACCAGTCTGATAACTCCTTTTCTCTGCTTAAATTCCGCCTCCTTTTGTACAAAAAGACTGTGAGTGTTTTTATGTGTTTGTGGCATCATTTACAGTTTTCCTTTGCATGAGTGAAATAATCATCCTGTAGCCCTTGATTCAGATCTGTTGATTGTGATCTTAGGAGAGAGTTCATTGGCTGTTTGCAGATTGATTATACATTTACTCTTGCTTATTGGTTTGAATTTGTCTCTTTTAAAGTGTCGAAACAAAAGTTTATTTCGAAAATCGTTAAGTGTTGTAATCTCTTCTACCCTTGTTGATTTCGAAAAATTAAACTTGTTTGTATCTGTCATTCAAAAGCAAATTCAAAGTTGTACAAAAAGCTTTCTTTGTAGGCATCAATACTAAGAAAGCGGAAAACAAACACCTGTATTGTGCATTTGCATTTTGATAAGTTTACATGATTGATTTAGGAAAGAGTGCATTAGAGTGTGCTGATTGCTCTTTGAGAAAAGATGGTGTCTTTCTTTTCCCTTAGTAGCTAGGATTTTCAAAGTTGAAAAGATATAAAGCTTGCTTATCATCTTTAGACTGCATTTAGGAATTTGTATCATACATCTCGTGGTGAACCTTGAAAGGCAAACTTCTAAAACGATCAACTTAAAATAAACTGAATGAACCTAACAACGCTTTGCAACATAACGCACAACATAGAGGTCTAGGCTAGAGACGTGTTCCGGCGTCGTTAAGCCTAGTGACTGTCGATCTCGTGGAAGGTGGGTGATTCCTCCTGAGGGACGATAGCGCTAGTACGGATTGTGCTCCCACGTACCGTCGCGTATATATTGGGAGACCCCTATAGGCATATATCCTTTATCCTTAGGAAGCCGTGTCGGCCGCCCTACTGATCGCAATGCAGTGAACACAGCATTCACGAAGATCGACCGCCGTACCCTAAAAAGTATTCTGCGGTTTTGCGAAAAGTTTGGCACACCCTCTGCCTAGAACTCCAGAGCAGTTTCTTTTGGCCTTTTTCAGACTCTATAACAGAAAAATTCCATCCGAGCATTTGTCACTTCGGGCTCGTTAAAGCATCGAAGGAGACTAGAGTCATCTTTAGCTTTTTCTCGACTCTTTAAAAGTGAAAAAGCAAGTTGTGTCTAAAGCATCGTTAACAATTTATTTTAAACGGAACAATCACCCTTTATTCCTGCGTTGATCTTTAGGTTGAAAAGATGGAGCATACCAACCAAGGAATTCCCCTTGGTGGAAATCCTAGTCCCTTCTCCTCTTGGGGAGATGTTGGTGCGCCCCACATGGCCACATTGTCGCTTCCAGGACTGACAATTGGCCTACCAGTCTGGCTCTTTTCAACCAACGTCGTTCAGAATACCACCATTCCTGAACAGTCGAGTCAACAGTTAGATCAGACAAGAGTTGCCTCCCAGCCTTCTACTTCATCTTCCTCTCCTCCTTTCTCTTCGCTTGACGGAACTGGTAAATCAAAAAACTGAGTTCCTAAGGAGAAGAAGGAGAAGAAGAAGAAAGAGAAGAAGAAGAAGGAGCCAAAGGCGACTGGGGGCAAACAAGTGTCATCTGACAAAAATCCACACACAGCACTCGCAAGGCCTAAATCGCCATGCGTCATATGCAAGGGAGACCACTTCCATAGAGATTGTCCCTGTATCCCCCGGATACTAAGAGACTGGTCCCCCCGTTTGCACAATTCGGTAGCATCGACCTCTGATAGCCATGTTGACTGCTCACCGTCAACTAGTGGGAGTGAAGCCCCAGGACAGAGCGGGAAAGCTAAATTTCCCTGTAGATTGTGTGAAGGCGATCACGCCATCCACCGTTGTCCCTTCTTAGACGAGGCAAAAAGAGTTCTGGAAGATCGCCCGATTTTACGAGCGCAACTTCCTCCTGGATATCAAAAACTCTTGCCAAGTCCCTCGCTAGTTGAGAACCCGGCTGACCCGCCCAGGTGGTCAGCCGAAGCACCTGTCATTGAAGATGAACCGTCTGAATCCATACCTGACGAAAGTCTAAAGGTTGAAACGACAGTTGACCCGGTTTTGCCTTCAGAGGTTCTATCTTCGAATGACACCATCACAGAGGAGAATAAAGACGACACCGTCCAAATTCTCTTCATCAGCACTGACTCTGATGATCAAGGGGGCAATGCCACCATTCCTTTATCGCAGGAAGGAAGTTCATCAGAGCGATATCCGGCCGTCTATTCGGTCCCACCACCAAGCAACCTGGTTGTGTCCTTTGACTGGAACCAACTAGGCAGACCCCGCTTGCCAGCTAGCATACCATTCAGAATTATTGTCCAAATATACATAATGGTAATGGCTGGCACGGTTATTGATGAAGGGGCATCTGTGAGTATCCTTTCCTCTATTGCTTGGAAAGCACTTGGTTCGCCAGCTCTTTTGCCTGAAATGAGAAATCTATCAGGCTTTGATAAAGGAACCAGTCGACCTTTAGGGATCCTCCCCAATGTGCCCATTACATTGAAAGGGAAGACCGTTCAAATGAACGTGATGGTCGTCCAAGGACCCTTGGATTATAACCTACTCCTTGGACGAGACTACATATATTGCATGGGAGCCATCGTCTCATCACTCTTTAGAGTAATGTGTTTTCCGCATGAAGGAAGAATGGTCAAGCTCGTGGACCAACTTTCATTCCCCGGATCACGCATCGCAAGTAGTCATGAACCATCCCTAAATGGTCTATTCACGCAAGAAGTGTCTCAACCCACGGTCCGTCCTCCTGATGAGCGCGAGTAATCCGGGAGGATATGACTGGAACCCAGGGGGCATGCGTCCTGGTCTGCTTCGGCAGAGAACTTTGGGTATAGGGTAGGTTTCCGCGGGAGAATATGACTAGTCCGTACCCCGTCCGTAGAGGAAGAGGGGTTGTTCTAGAATAAGATTCTTTTGTCAAAGTTATGTGAGTGAAATAAACTATTTTTCACTCACCTTTGTCTATTTCGGTAGATATTGCCGAGGAAGTGTTTTGTTTAAACTACTAACGAGACAATCTTTGGGTAACCTGAAAGAGGTAAGCCTCTCTCGTTAAAACAAATGTTTTGACGGAAAAGAAGTAGAGGTAACCTTGAAACTCTGTTTTATGCCTGGGGGCATGCAAACCTTTTGGAATGCAAGCAAGGGGTGGCTATTTATTTTTTAAATTTTTAGGTCCTCCCTTTAAACCTGTAGGTCTAACCCTTTAAACTCGTAGGATTAGTCATTTCCAAACTTGCATAACGAAAGGATCCGGGGCAAAGCTTACGTGAGGTGAAGCTCCATAAAAAATAGCATCTCCAATGAGACACTCTTATCATATGACTGGTATAAACGAGCAGTTTTAGCGCATAGTTCATGCTCGTTAAAAAATAAACATAAGTTTGAGCAGTGTTTTGGCGCATTCAAGCTCGTTAAAAAATGAACCCATCCCGGTAAATAACCATTGTGTATGTAACCTTATCTGCCATAAAAGCCTTGGTCGTGTTTGCACCATCACCTCCACTTTTCATTTGGCCGATCATTCACCTCCATATGATTGTTTACCCATTTTGAGGAACAACTGCGAAGAGTGATTTCACCTAGCCATCCTTGTGACACTGCCGTGATTGGAGAATTCCAACCTGTACCTGGAATCAGCTGCTAACCCTGTTTATCACTCGTTCCTCAAAAGACGAGTCTTCTTTAAGCTCTTTTCAACTGACTAGTAAAATATGAAAAGATTGCCGAGTTTTGGCCTTCAATCTCGTTAAAGCGACCGGAAGAGCTATCCCTCTAGATTTTAATCTTTTTGGACCTGAGGGACTATTGCACAAAAAGATCGAGCGCTTTTTTTGTTCGGCTCGTTAAAACTATCGAAAACTCATCCCTTTTGTATTGTTTTATACTTTTTCGGACTTAAGGGATTAGATGACGAAAAAGGAATTTTGGAGTTAACTTTACGTACCTTTTCAGACTCTCTAGAAATGAAAAGGGACCGAGTTGTCTTTGTCGTTAGACTCGTTAAAATCACTAAATAGCGACAAACTTGTCTTTAGACGAGAACGAGTTTCACTATCGCTAGGCTCGTTAAAACATAGCGATGGGCTTGCCCGAAGGGCAGGTTATAGAAAAAGCATATGTTATCCTCCTCAAGCTTGACAAAAATAAAGAGGTACTGGTCAGCAATGACTGGGGAAAATTGGGAGAAAACTAAAGAGAACTTTGATGGTAGCAGGTCGCTCTTGAACATGACACTTTTCCTCCGTACCACAATCGGGTTGGGTTGTTTCATTCACCGGTCACATCACCATGGTCTCGCCATACCATCCATATTTGGGGTAATGCTACCGATCCATCGCATCAGTGTCGCCATATGTTCAAGAGAAGTCGTTCAGAAAGAGTCAACCGGGTCCCATCCACTGCCATACATTATCCTTCATCCATTCATGACCGCCACCCTGAATCATATGTCACAGATCGTTTTCACCTCCATTAAAATCATTAGCTTCGTTTCGTGTCACTGATGTGGGATTCATTAAGGCCCTCCTTTGACGGATCGCTTCTTGTCGACATCAGCTCATTATCCAAGAAGTTGATCTAGGAACAACCCCTTCAGTACTTTGAAGCTTGCATGCCTTAATGGCAAGTTTCCCACTTCCAGCGACAGGTATACATCAATGACCTTCGACCAGAAGATTTTGCGTGGTGTTCGACGCCAAGTCCTTTATTCACACCACGTGAATTGTACTGCAGTACCTTGAGGGTCATTATCATTATCGGTGATTCCTCTCGCGCTTGTTAACGGTTTGCATCATTGACCGGTAATCAAGCGATGTCTTTCCATGTTCGACTTCAGCGCAATTCTCACATGGATCGACTTGTAGTTAGAGTAAAGATCGAACGAGTTTGAAGACCCCGGATCTAGTTCCATCCATCCAGGCTGCGATATATATTCAGGAAAAATAAAGACATTTGTCATGTACATGATTGCAGCAGATGATCATCCTACTCAAAGGATGATAATTTCACCAAAATTATCAGTCTACCATCAGACGATTGTCTGTGCTATGTACAAAAAATGAATTTATAAAGCTGAGCATGGGAATGCCCGCCTCAGCTAGATCATGAAAGCAGTATGAATCATAATGTATTGTATTGTATCTTATTACAGGTCTCCTCCCAGCAAATGGATGAACTTCGGACCCTCCTGGATAAAGCATTTCACCCGATAAACGGCCTCATACTTTAGGGGGCAACTGTTATAGACATTTTTGTGCCTTACAGCATTGAGCATGAAATGTCCATAATCAAGGGATCCAAAGTCCCTAAACATGTTGTTCCTACCCCTAGAGGAACAAGGCTAGCAAACCACAGCAATTCACAGAAGTTCTCCACCTGAAACTGCTCAAAAACAAGCCAATTCTGGATCATGTCAACTGCTCCACTGAGCATCTGCGCTGAATGTCAACTACTCCACTGTCTACCTACGTTGAATGTCAACTCCAACAAAGGCTACCTGCGCTGAGCGAGTTTGGACAAGTGGCAGGCTCATTCCTCAATGTGTCAATGCCCAGGAAGCTTCCAAAATGACACTTGTATCAGGGAATTCGACTGGTGATGAGTAAGAGGTTCCAAATCTCCAAGTGGAAGCAAGAACCTCCAAGTGGACTCAAGAACTGAGAGGAGGAGAGGACACTAGTCAGATCTCAAGCTGACTCATCCTCTCTCCAAAATAACTATATATAGATCTCTCCTCCATGAGATCTAGAGGCTGGAATTTTGTTATTGCAAAGAATTGTTGTTGGTTTGAGACTGGAATCATTGGGTGCTTAATGCTTTGAAGGGAGGTGAAGATAGGAATTCCATTCTGCTGGGAAGGAGATGCTGGATTAGAGCCCTCTGGGTTGTATCTCTTCCTGAACCTTATTATTTATCAATAAAGCTATCTTGGTTTTCTCCTATACACTGATGTATCTTTGATGTATGATTGCATTAGTGTATTTGATTTATTTCTAATCCTGAATCATTTATGAATATGAATATTTGCCTTTGTGTTGTGTTCTTATCTTGTCTCAAGTAGCTGTTCTCTTGTGATCTTTCTCTTGTGAAGAAGGCAAGTAGTTGTTCTCTTGTGGTTTTGCGAGGAGGCAAGTAGCTGTGAACATCCAAAGGAGAAGAGGATCTAGATCGAGGGACAAACGGAAGACACCGGTAAGTCCATTGATCTCTCTTCTTTCCCATTTCATAAAGGAAGAAACCAGAATAGCTGTCTCTGTTTGTTGCTAAGGCACTGTCACACCTTAGGTGGATAGGATCGTCCTGCATAGGCATTTTTCCCCACAACACTGCTCCATTATCAAAAACATTTGTCAATCTCGTAAGGCCCAATCCAGTGACTTTGAAACTTTCCTTGGAATTTTTTGAACTTTGAATCAAAGAGTAATGCCCAGTCTCTTAGTTGAAATTCTCTTTCTTTGATGTATTTATCATGCCATCTATATCTTTGTTGTTGGACTAAACTAGTCTTTTGGATTGAATCTTGCCTCGTTTCGTCAAACTCATTGATTTGCCTCATTTTTTTCTTTTGTGCTTCTAATAAGTCAAGTCCCAACTTGACTGTTGTCTTATAGGTCTGAATCTGGAACTCAATTGGAAATAGGACTTGTTTCCCATAAAGCTTTTGGAATCTTTTCTTCCTATTTCCTTATGTGCAAGTGAATTGTCTTAGTGAGGATTTCTTCAATCGCTTTTTTGGAAGACTATACATGTCCATTTGCTTGTGGATGGTATGGAGTAGATTTTCGATGCTTGATTTTATATTCTTCCACTATCTCTTGCACTACTCTAAATGTAAATTGCTTTCCTTGATCTGTTACAATTTCTCTTGGGACACCAAAATGAGTAAAAATATCCTAAAAAAGAAATGAAACTACAACATTTTGAGTAGAAAAAGAAAGTTCTTTAGCTTCTACCCATTTAGTAACATAATCACTGGATATAAGAATATATTTTTTTTTGTTTTGAAGATGGATTAATTGGTCCAACAAAATCCAAAGCCCATTTTTTGAAGGGTTCAATGAGTACCTGAGGTTGTAGTGGCATTTCATCTGAAGGAAAAGGTTTCCCCATTCTTCGAAAGCTATCATACATCTTAACATATTTCTTGGCATCCTTAAAAATGGAAAGCCAATAATATCCTAAGAGGACTTTATAAGAAGTTATTTTTTCATCAAAATGACCCCTACACAGTTAATCATGGCATGCTTTAAGTATCTCAAGTATTTCATCTTCTCTTAAACACCTTTGGATGAGGAGATTTGGTTCTGTCTTCTATAATTCTTCATTTATCCACGAATAAGATTCACTTGTTTGGATTATTCTTCTCTTTTCTTTAGGAAACAAATAGGAGGGTAACTTCGTTGTAACTAAATAACTGGTGATATCTGAAAACCAAGGTGATTTAGTTGATACTGCAAAAATATATTCATCAGGAAATTTATCCTCTACAGGTGTATCATTGTTATCATTTTGAATTCTAGATAAAAAGTCAGCAATTGTGTTTTCTTTTCGAGGTTGATCCAGAATGGTGATATTGAATCCTTGTAGCAATAATAACCATCTTGTTACTCTACCATTAGTAACTGGTTTATTCATTAAATATCTAATGGAATAATGATCTTTATGAATGAAAGTTTTGTAGCCAGTGATGTAATGTCTGAATTTATTAATGGCATGAATGACACAGAAAAACTCCTTTTTAGTTACAATATAGTTTAGGTCTACAGGAGTTAAATTATTGCTGGTATAATAAATGGCATAAGGAGTGAGGTCTTTTTGTCCTAACAAAGCTCCTAGCACTGGGTCTGAAGCATCAGTTGATATATGAAAAGGTAATTTCCAATTAGGTCCTTTTAAGATGGGTGATTCAGAGATCTCCTTTTTCAAAGTTTCAAAATCCTTTTGACAATCAAAGTTCCAACTAAATTCACATTCTTTGGTGAGTAATTGGAAGAGTGGAGATGCAAACTTTGTGAAGTTTTCTATGAATCTTCTATAATATCTAGTAAAAACTAGAAAACTCCCAACATATCATTGACAACTTGGTATTCATAATTTTGAAATAATTTCTACCTTAGATGAGTCTACCTTAATTCCATTTCTTGAAATATGGTGACCTAAAACAATTCTTTCATTAAACATCATAAAAAAAATTTCATGACTTAATGAAAGATTTTCTTCTTTGCATCTTATGAGATTTTTTTCTAAATTTTCAAGTGCTTCTCCAAAAGAATTTCCATAAACTGTAAAATCATCCATATACACTTCCACACAATCACGAATAATCAGAGAAAATTCCTAGTACTACTCTTTGGAATGTTGCTTGGGGATTGAATAATCCAAAAGGAAGTACTCAGTAAGCATAAGTTCCCCATGGACAAGTGAATGTGGTTTTCTCTTGATCTTGAGGTGATACTTGAATTTGATTATACCCACTAAAACCATCCAAGAATGAGAAATATATTTTTCCTACTAATGTATCTAAAACTTGATCTCTGAAAGGAAGTGGAAAGTGATATTTCAAAGTTGCTCTATTCAATTCCCTATAATCAATGCATACTCTCCATTTTCTATTTTTCTTAGTAATGATTACTAGGGGTGAAACCCATTTACTGTCTGATATTGGATAAATGAAATTTACATTTAACAATTTCTGCAATAACTCTTTAAAAATTTCCTTTTTGATTGGATTCATTCTTCTTTGAGGTTGTTGAACTAGTCTAGCATTTTCTTTAATATAAATATGATGCATGCAAGTTTTAGAATAAATTCCCTTCATATCATTGTATTCCCATGCATATGCAGAAGAGTGTTTTTGCAATATATCTACCAGTTTCTTTTTTTGTAATTCTTCCAGGTCTTCATTGATGTTCAATATTTTTCTTGGAAAAATTTCTATTGAAGAGTTTCCCAATTTTTCCATAGAATGTAAAGAGATTTGTCTAGATGATAGATATTCAATATTACATTGTTCTTGAAAATTTTTACTATTGTCACAATATAAAGAGGGTTCATTATTTTCTATTGAATTTAAAATTTGATCCTCTTCATTTTATTTATGCAATAGTGAAAACTGGTTGTATATCATTATCATTATCTATGAATTCTTCATTTTCTACTTCTATCATTGTTTTTGCAGGTGGGTACAATGTAAATTTTTTTTTTCGAGCTTCCATCTGAGGTAAACATGTCTCCTTATCTACAACTAATAAAAGCATCGGTTGTAGCTAAGCATGGCCTTCCTAAAATTAATGGATGTCCTCCTAAATTATTCTTGGGTGTTGCAATCATGAAATCAACAAGATATTCCCAAGAATCTAAGGATACATATATATCTTCTAACAAAATATCAAGTTTAATTAAAGAACTGTCTACTAATTGTAACAATGTCGGTGTATATTGAAGATTAGGAAGCTTCAATTTATCCATAGTTTATTTGATCATTATGTTTATGACCGCTCCTAGATCAATCAGCGTGCTTGGTATTTAATTTACATTAATGTGTTTTTTCACAATGGGGCTTCTTGGATCTAAATATTTTTGAATTGTTGTCTTCCCCATCATGATATTTGTAATTCTACCGATAGTAGAATTTTTTTATTTCTTTTCTTTTTCTTCCCGATCCTTGAGTGCTCAATTCTTAAATTGTTTCTGTAAAACATCAATATTTCTTTTATTGCTTGTAATAAAGGAATTTTTATACATAGGTTTTCCAATTCATCTAACATATCATAATCAGGAAATATGATTTATTTTCCTACTCCTTTATAGATTTTAAACCTTTCAAGAAAGGTGGCCTTGAGATAGATACTGAAGGTTGTTCTATAAATGGGGTATTATTAAAACGTGTAAGATTTTTTTTTGTTTTAATATTTTCTTTCTAAGGAAGGGAAATATTTTCTTCAGATTTATTATTATCTTTTTGAGAATTTTTTCCTATTTCCTGAATAACAACAGATGGTTTCTTCCTTTCTAATACTCTACCAGAACTTAATTGAACATTATTCAGATCTAATGGATTTATCATGTAAGATTGAAGATTCTGTCCTTCTAAGTTGTAAACAAGTTGTGAAGTTTTATTGTTTGGATTTGGGAGTGGTTCAACGGGTAATTGATTTGGTCTTTTTGAAAATGGCAAAGAAATTTGTGGATTTGCATTTTGAGCTTGAGCTTGAGGTAACTGGTTGGTTTGAGGGAAGTATTTTGGTGGAAAATTTGGATAAGGTGGTGAAGATTGTTGATATTGAGAATATCTTCCATAAGGATTTTGCCATCCTTGATTCCAAGATTGTGGTTGAGCCCAAGTATGCCATGACATAGGTGGATTCCAATTATTTTTTGAAGATTGTGCAGATTGTTGAGTATTAAAACCTTGAGGTTGATTTGTTTGAGGATTTTTCCATGGTCTTTTGGCAATAAAGTAAAGAGGGTCTACCTGATTTGGAATTCCTTCTTCACTAAACACAACCTTAAGACCTGGTATAGATGTACATTCTTTTGTATCATGATTTTACGCACATATAACACAAGTTTCTATGATTTTTAAATATAAAGGACAATCTCTCAGAGCATGTTTCTTTCTACACCTAGGACAAAAGATGGATAATGCAACATTTTTGGCTTTCTGCTTGTTTTGTATTTTAAGGGTGTCAATTTGCTCATTGAGACTCCCTAAAAAATTTGTTTTAAAGTTATCAAGAAAACCACCTATTTCTACCCTACTTACTGTCTCGGCTAGAGATTTGTTTACTCTTGATAAAAGAGGTTCCCTTGAACTTTTCCCTGTTCTTTCTTTACCTCTTGAAATACACATAGATCACAAATATCTGCAAATGGTAACTAAGAAATATCTCCTTTTCCCATTAGATTGATAAGATCAATTGAATCATCTTTAATGGATTTGAGTAAGAGAGATTTGAAAGTTTCCTCATCCAGATTATTCATTTTTTCCCATTTGACATTATAAACAAATCTTTCGACAAAATCTTCAAGATTCTCTTCTTCTTTTTGTACCATTTTGAAGACTACATTTTTAATGCTATGATGCATACAATAATCCTTGTATTTCTCCAAGAATTCATCTTTCATTTGTGCCCACATCCTTATAGAATTTGTTCCTAAACTCATAAACCATTTTAATGCTAAATCCTTTAAGGTGGCAGGGAACAATATTAATTTTTGAGCATCATGCAGATAATCATATGATCTACATAATACTTCAAATTTAAAGAGAAATGTCTCTGGGTCTTCACTTATTATTCCATGAAAATTGGGGAGGATAGAAGGCGAGATGCTTTTCATTGTTAATGTTGTATCCTCATCAGGGATAGGGAATCCAAAAGGTTCTGGATCTCCTCTTCCTCTACCTCTACCACCTCCTCTATTTCCTCCTCTTCCTCCTCCAATCCTATGTTGTTCACCATTGACATTGTGTACTTCTCCTTCTCCTTCTTCAACCATGATGGATTCCTTAGAATAGATATCTGGTTCTACAACAGGATTATCTATCTTTTCTTCTAGTTCTTCTTGTTCCTCTATCAATGGTTTGAAGTAAGTTTCTTCCTCTTCTTCTTTAGTAGGAAATTCCAACTCTTAAGCTAGAAGTTGTTCTCTAGTTGAAGATAGAAAAATTATCCAAGTTATTGGAGATGTAGGATCTACTTTGATTACAACTTACGTTAATGAAGTTGGTGAACCTTTAGATTGATATTCGGATCTTAAGACTTTAGGAAGTCTATATTGGCCTACTATGGATGGAATTCGATTTTGTGTGGGTGGTGTGGCACTATGAGGTCATGGTGGAGTGAGTGATGATGTAGGAATTAAACTTCTTCCTTGACCTACAAACATACATCTAGAGTCTCTTTCCCTATGCATATCATGTTTTTATTTGATTTTTTTTAAGGCTTCTATTTACACTTCCTCGGCAATGGTGCCAAAATGTTTGGTCGGTTTAATGTTCTTAAATTGCAAGAATAAATTATCGACCAGAGTTGGTAAACTTATGATGTGCAGGTGAAACTTATATGCTAGAAGCCTTTCCTTTAGCTTGTAAGATGATGGTTATGTTTGTTTTGGAATTTTCGTTGTTATCTAGATTCCTATTAGATCAGAGCTAGATTTCTAAAAATTAATAAGTGGAAGTTAAGCTATTGTTAGATTAATCTACTAGGTCATATCTATATTGAGTATCATCCTAAAATATCTTATGTTAACCATCTTGAAATTATGAACCTATCTAAACACATTGCTGCTATAAAACAGTGTATTGAAATTTAAATTATTCTAAGAGAAAGAAAATGATCCTTCAAAACTTGTGTACAAAATATATACAAATTCTGATTCTAAAGAGCATGAAAGTAATCTTCTAATTGCTGACTATAGAGTAGATACAAGTTATAATTCTAAAATCATAAAAATATTCGATGTAATTAAGTGAAAAATGTTGAAGAACTAAACCATTAAATGACTGTGAAGAAATGTAAGTGTAAACAAAATAACGAAATGATAATGAAATAACTCAATTATAACGAAATGATGAAAAAAACGAAGTAAGGAAACTAAACTAGAATGCAGTGATAATACGATCACAGAGAGCAATTAAATGAAAACAACAACAAGCGATGAAATGAAATAAACTAAAACCTCAATTCTCTGTAGGGGCCATCCGCATCGAGTAGGTGTAAATTACTCTCACATATGCATCGAATCACAGAAAGGCATCTTTAATTCAATATGAGAACAAGGGTCTGTTTCACAATTCTTCAGAAATTAACTATTACTTTCCTTCTTATCCTTTACAGAGGATACATACTTATATAAAATGCATGCTCAATAGTTTTAAACTTTTACGGCTACAAATTTGTTAATCAATCCTTATTAAAATTTGAAACTAAATAGAAAAAGTGTTATCTCGTTGATTTGCTATTTGGAAAGGAAATTGAAGAAACGTGATGCAATCAGACTTCTGTTGCTACATGTTTGACCCATGCCTTTGACTGCACCATTGTTTGATTCCTTCAGTGAATTGGCTCGAGCGATTAGGAGGAGATCCATGAGGTGATCAATCCTCATCTACCCATGTGCTTCTTTTCTTCATTAGCGCACCAGAGCCCCGCAAGCGATGGAGGTAGCTGCAAATTTGTAAAATAGCTGCAAAATCATGTTAATTCTGTAATTAATGCAATCTTTAACATAACAATAAGGCACATTAATGAATATGAAAAATAATAAATATAAAAATTTTTACCTTATCAAAATATATGATTTACTGCTTTTATTGAGTTGATAGCAATGATGAAAAAGAGAAAAATGGAGGAAAAAGGGCATCATAAAAAAACAGTTATGGAACTCTACAACCATCACACATTATGTTGTAGCAACAACTCTCACACGCTCTGTGACACAAATTCTTGCACCCCATCACTTCAACTCTGCTACTCGAATTCTACTTTTAAGGAATTCTAAACTGATAATTTGGCTTCAATCTTTGGTTAATTTGTTCATTGATATGTTACATGGATTTTCTTACTTTTCCATTTGTTCAGCTCAAAAATTTTCCTCTGAACCTATTCGTTAAGTCTTATTTTTATCTTCACCTATTGCTTCAATAATTTCTAATTTAAAGTGATATTTTCCTCAATTTTGGTGAGTTAAAGGTTTTCACGAGGATTTTCCAAATTTGGTGAAGCTCTAGTTTTACCAGAATTTCCAAATTGACCTTCCAACTTCTATTATGTTTGGCTTACTTTCCAAACTTCATGTTTTGTTGAACTAAAGCCTCCAACTTAATTATCCATGCGTGTGTTGCATCACCACTTATTCCAAAAATAGTTGTCTAATTTTTCATACCAAAGCCCAAAGGCTTCGATAACAATCACTATTGCCAAAATAGCTACCAACTCATGCATCATGCCTAGGAACTTTTCTATGTGCCCAAATGCCTTCATGACCCTTTTTAATTTCTAAAAGAAATTGCTGCCAAAATTGACAAATTTGGCCTTTAGCCCCTTTTTCTCTAGAACCTGTTGATTTTCATGGTAGGAATGATACATGTGAGCATCAACTAATCCATTAGGTTCTAAGCCTATTTAAAGGCCTATGAAGGGCCTATTTCCCCTTATAATTACTACATTCCCATGGTCTTATTTCTTAGCGAAATGATCAACCACTTAAGTCCCTCTTCACAACGCTTTTGGAAATTCTAATTCCAAAGAGGTTACAATCTCACAGGCTTCTGGGCATGGCCCACCTTGCTTTCCTTGCATGTTTTTCATATATATGCTCTCTCATGAGAGTAGAACTGGGGTTCCCTGGTGCCCAACACTTTTTGGAAATTCGAATTCTTAAAATGTTATGAGATTCCAGGCTTCCAAGTCTTTTGGGCCTACGAGCTTCCAATGCTATTGCGCCACTCCAATATTCTTTACGAGGTTCTGGGGTTTCAGGACTCCGGGGTTTCGGGCCTACTTCTGCTACCCTAGCTCAACATTTTTGGGGGATTCCAGGGTCCCAGGGTTTAGGGGTTCTTCAATTCTTTTCATCGTTTACTTTTGTAGGCCTAACTTTGACTGCCTCTATCTTTTGATCTGGAATGCACTTTACAAAATTCTTTATTCCATTGGAAATATCTTTTAGAGAACTTTCTATTTAACTAGGTATATTATAGTCTTTGATATTATATTCTACCTGAAAATGGCTTCAACCACCCTGATATTCTTTTCTCCTTGACCCTTCTTCTTATATTTGGAACATGTTCTTCTAAGACACCAGTTTGACACCCGTGCCACATCCTCCCACTTGTTGAAAAAATATTTCCATGCTTAATGGAAACCATGTTTCCATCATTGACTATCCTGTTGACATCAATGGAAACATATTTCCAACTTCCCTCCCCTTTGCCATTGATGGAAACACCAAGATGAAACAAAACATTAGTGAGGAGATATGATTGTCTCTTTTGAGTGTTGCTCCCCTTAAGATGTACTACTCTTATCATTTGCCACTTCTTCTACTACTTCTCATGATTCTCCTTAAGTTGTAGTTAGATTACTAACACCTTGAACCTTGACCCTTAATTATCTAAACATTATTATATCTCCCCTTATTTTCTTGTTTGATCACCATTATCACTCCCCCTTTGAAATGAATGGAAAAGACACCAACATCCTCCCCCTGTCACCATGCTCTTATTGGAAACAATAATTATCTATCATGTTCATCATGTGGACCTGGAAGCTTCACCTTTATATGATGAAAGTAAAATAATTGCCTTTCTTCCTCTTGAAGGAAGAGCTAGTGCGGGGAGGTGAGAGGAAAAATGCCTAATATTTTCCTCAAATACTCAAATTGTTCTCTATGGAGTGGCTTTGTAAATATATACGTGACTTATTCTCTTGTAGGAAAATACTCCAACTTCACAACCTGTTTTGCAACTTTCTCTCTCAAGAAGTGATACTTTCTGGAATACACTTTTTCTTGGAGTGAAAAACTAGATTCCTTGACATACTGATTGCACTTGTGTTGTCACGGATGACAAGTATATATTGATCATAGAATACTTGTACATATTGCAAGTTTTGCTTCATCCACAATAGTTGAGCACAACAGGAAGGTGTACCAATATATTCTTCTTTAACTATATATAAGGAAATGGGAGCCTGCTTCTTCCTCAACCATGAGACTAGACATTCTCCAAGAAAGAAAGCACCACCACTTATGTTTTTCCAATCATCTACATCGCCTGCCCAATCAACATCAGTATAAACAATGAATAATTTTTTTTTACCTTTATGGTACCATAGACAATAATCCTCTATTGCTCTGAGATAAATAAGAATCCTCTTGATTGCTCATAGATGGCATTGCCTAGGAGTTTCTTGAAATCTTCCAACCATATAAACGACTTGCATGATGTCTTGTCTTGACATTGTCAAATATAAGAGACTGCCAACAATGGATTTATATAAATTCTTGTTCACTGCTATAGATTCATCCATGTTGCTAAGTTTACAATTTGTCACCATTAGAGTGCTCACTAAAGATCATTATTCCATGCCAAGTTTCTTCAACACTTTTTTGAGATACTTGATTTGAAAGATAAAATTTCCTTTGGGTTTTTTCACATTATTCAATCCAAGGAAATAGGAAAGCTCTCCAAACATTGGCATCTCCAAATCGGCCTTCATATCAACTACAAATTCACTGGTCAACAAATTTGAATTACTTATAAATATGATATCATGAAGATATAAAACCACCAAAATGAGTTTTATAATCGGCCTTCATATCAACTACAAATTCATTGGTCAACAAATTTTAATTACTTATAAATATGATATCATGAAGATATAAAACCACCAAAATGAGTTTTCTATCTTTTGCTTTGACATATAAGTTGTTTTTAGTTGTACCTCTTTCGACTCCACACATGAGAAGGTAGCTATATAGCTTGGAATACTAAGGGGCTTGTTTGAGACCATAGAAAGCCTTCTAAAGTCTGCAAACATAATCTCGTTTCCCAACCCGCTAAATTTTTTATGATGGCTCTATGTAGACTTCCTCCTGTAGCTCTCCATTAAGAAAGTATATTTGACATCCACTTGAAATATTTTGAATTTATTAAAGAAATAAAATGCCAAAAGCATTCTTATTGCTTCTAATCTAGCAACAAGAGGAAATTTTTCGTCAAAATAAAAACTTATATTTGAGCATAGTCTTTGCATACCAACCTTGCCTCATTTCTTACCACTTCTCCATGATCATTTAATTTATTCCTAGAAGCCCACTTTGTGCCAATGGAATTCTTGTTAGTAGGCCTTGGAACAAGTTCCCAAATCTGATTTTTCTCTTTTTGATCCAATTATTCAGTCATATCATTTTACCAATATCGATATTGACTAGCTTGAACAACATATTTTGGTTCCTCCATGTATAGGAGTGCAACATGTCCCTGCGTGAGGGAATATCATAGTTTCCTTCTTATTTTAATTCTAGAATTAAATTCACAAACGATTTGATCAACTGAGTGGTGTTTTTGTACATATCTTGGAGGATATTTATCTTGAGGACTACGGAGTTCTTAATTGTTTTCTTCTACAGTTACCTCATGATGCTCCTCACTAAATGCTCACTAGTTCATCAACACTAGTTTTTGCGGGTTGTTTCTCTTTTTGATCAACATGCTCATCCACCTTTACATTGATACAGTCAATGATCCTGTTGGTGATTTTATTTTATCATATGTATCATTTTATATTGTTTGAGTATCCCAGAAAAATGCCTTCATCTACTCTAGCATCAACGTTGCCATTTTTTTTGTCATTTCTCTTAATGTAGCATATACTACTAAAAACTCTAAAGTGTTTGACTATTGTAAGTCTACCATACCACAACTCATAGGGATTTTTGTCACTATCTATTCTAATTTTATTTTTTTAGGATAACTACTCTTGTATGAATATCTTATGCCCAAAACCTTTGTTGAACATTCCTTTCAGTCATCATTGCTCTAGCTAATTGTACTACTTATCTGTTTTCCCTTTATGCCACACCATTTTGCTAGGGAGTGTCAACTATTGTAAATTTCCTTTTGATGCCATTATTTTTATAGAATTCATAAAATTATTTTTAAGTGAACTCACCTCAATTGTCATATCTTATGCCATTGATTTTTCTATCAGTTTCGTTCTCAGCCAAGGCTTTGAACTCTTACAATTTATCAAAAGCTTAATATTTCTCTCTGAGTAAAGAAACCCACATCATCCTAATGAAATCATCAGTTATTAACACAAAGTATAATTTACCTATGGGTTATTGTGTTTTGGATGGTATGCACAAATTCATTTGTACCAACTGCAATGGTTTTGATGATAATTTATCCTTTTCCTTGAATGGAACTCTAGCTTGCTTTCGTAGTTGGCAAGATTTATAGATTGTATTATTTGGTTTTGAAAGCCCAGGAAAATACTTGACAACATTCTTCTTGCTTAGCTTGACTATTTTATCAAAATTCAAATGTCCAAGCCTTTTGTGCCATACCCAACTCTCATCTATCTTTGATAAGGAACACCTTTCCGTCTTCTCTTTGGGCACAGAGACATTATTGTTTGTTCTCACAACCTCAACAACTATCTCACTTGTACCTGTGGACTTAATTTTACATTTTTTGGCTCTAAAAATCACATCATAACCTTTATCATACATCTAAGATACACTTAGCGGGTTATGCTTCAGCCCATCAACATATCAAAAAAATTGGCTTTGCCTTTCACATTTGAGAGACTAACCACTCCTTTTGTAATTATTTTTCTAGGAGCATTGTTGCCAAAAGTCACATTACATTTTTCAATAGTTGCCTTTCCAAAAACTTTCTCCTTTCTCCTAACATATTCCTAGAACATCCATTATCCACATACCAATGTATCCCACCATTTGGGGAATACAAAGCAATATCACTTTTCTCTAATTTCCTCTTTTCTTTCTACACCTTGGGCTTTTGTTCATTTTTCTTAACTACATGCTTTTTCATTTTTTATTTAAGTCTACAATTGACTACTATATGCCCCAAATTTTGACATTTAAGAAGTTGCACCTGATATTTCAGGGGAGAATAATAATTATTACAACTAGGTTTGCTTCTCCTTTGTTGAAGTCTTCTCTTGGATTTGAGCCACCTGTATGATAGATTGACTCTACAATTTTCTGCTCTGTGGCCATAGTTGGTGCATGCGAAACAATATCCTCAGAAAATATCATTTTACCTAGAAATTTGTCTTCTACGCTAAACTAAATTCTGGGTAGTTCAATTTTCTTAGCCAACGTTATTCCTTTGTTTTTGCTGATTTTTATGGATTTAATATTTGAGTTGCATGTCTCCCTTTTTCTGATGTGCAGGTCATTCTTTATCTTCTGGAGCAAAGACAATTTCCTTTCTACTTTTTAATTTATCTATTGTGTTGAACTCAACCTCAAAGCCAAGACCACTATGGTCTAACGAGACTCATTGTGCTTCCAATATCTGTAACAACCTTGGGTTAAGCTCCCATGTAAGAAAATATAATACCAAGGTCATGGGACACTTATTCTAAGCTGAATATTGGGAAAACGCTATAGTAGGCATCACTTTCGGTTTATTAATGGCTATGGAAATTGGCAAAGGAAAAGAGGCAATAATTGGCATTTAATTATGGAAATAAAAGAAAATAGGAGAAAACAAAAATGAAGAGTCACAAATTTTCCTGCAAGAGAAATTAGAGGAAAAATGAAGAAATTAGAAGTCTCAATGATAAAAAGGCTTTTGAGAATTAGTTCATAGCCTTTGCTGGTTAGCGTTTTATTATTACAGTTTTGGAACTCTCTTCTATTCACTCATTCTCTCATACTCTTGCACACTGAGAGCATTCATAGAGCATTCTAGTTTCACTTGTGTTGGAGAAAGGAGGAACAAGAAAGTAGAAAATTGTAAGGGATTAGATTAATCAACAACTACAGTTGGATTGTTTCGCAGGTATTAAGGTGCATACATGGCTTCCTTCCTAGTTTTGGCATGCATGGTACTTGCATGTGGTTTCTTGGTTATGTGATGTCATTGGCATCAAGATATGTCTGGACTGATAATGTTTTTAGCCTTGCCTTTACATTTCCTAGATAGCCATGGCATTGTGGGTTTTTTTGACCTATTGTTTCATGATTGGTGCTCATGTTCCCTATGGTTGTCAGTTGAGTTACTAGTTCCTGGATTTGTTGGTTAGGAAAAATGTTCTGGAAGCCCTGGAACAACTTGGGTTGAGTTACTAGTCCTATAGCCTAGGTTAGGAAAAAAACTCTAGAGCCCTTGATGGTTTGAGTTATTAGTCCTTGGAGATAGGTTAGACAAACAATCTGGAGCACTGGAAGGTTTTGGGTTGAATTATTAGTTCTTAGAGCCACGTTTGGAACAAACGCTCTAGAGCATTGGACAACTTGGGTAGAGACCAATATAGATATGGTTAGTGATCTCTGAGCATGAAGGTGGACTCACTGTAGTAGAAGGTTGAGGTGGTTTGTCCTATGGAAGCCTTGGTTCGTTTTGTGTTGGTTTATTGCATGTGATCTCACGTTCATGTTTGGAATATGGCGTGGGGGCGATTGGCTAAAATAAATATTTGGTTTCACCCCAATCTATGGTTAGGTGGAATGTGGAAGTACCCGAATTGGTTGGTATTTTCATATGTTAATAAGAGTTATTTTCTTATTGTGATTGATGTATATTTGTATGGATTATGTTGGTGATATTATGGCTGAGTTGCCATGGTCTATATGATACTTATTTTATGGTTATATGTTGTTCATATTATGTGTTATACCTATGGATCTTAACATGTTTTGATAACATATTGAATGGTTGATTAATGGGTGCAATAACAAGTTTTATTTCAACTATTTGGAGAGGGAATAAAACCTTCTTAATGATTCTTAGATAAGTTCCAGACTCCTATGTTCATATATGCATTCATGACATGTAGATTACTTGTTCATCATATGTTTGACGAAATGACTATCATGGTTAGGCCTGATTAGGTCAAGTCCTTGATCAAGTTGTGAATGAATGAATTTTTCCTTATGTTATTTATAATTTTGTAAAGTCTCAGAGATCTCGGTAATGATTTAGAGGCTAGCATGATATGGTGACTCAAAATTTAAGACCACATCATCTGAACTAGAAATTAAAAGCTATAGCCACACCCTTATAGGCTTATGTATGTCATTGCAGGCCTATAACTACATGGAGTCCTTGTCATGCATGTGGTTGTGGGTCTCGATCACTAAAAAATAATTTTAGCTTAGGTTTTGGTGACCTGGGATGGTTCTTTGGCCCTTGAGTGTCCTGTAAGCCATGTAGGATGTTAGTTTATGGGTGGTAAGTTCTAGTGGTTCACCCCACCTACTTCATTGAATCTAGGAGGTTGGGCCATGCCATAGTAGATCTCTATCTCATGTTTACCCTAACAGTCCGGTGAAATTGAGTAAATGTGGGAGGGGTGGTTACAAATTGGTATCAAAGCATGGTTCAAACACTTGGACTGAATAGGCTAGATGGATGTTGTTATGCATGCATTGTCATGGTTAAGGTTGTTGTTCATGAGGTCATTGTATGTATTTTGTGTCATAATGATGTTGGTATGTTGGCTGAGATAGAGTAGGAGAAGAAGACTATTAGAGTGAGCTCGCAACATTGGACCTTGGGGTAAGAGAAGATTGTCGTATAGGTTTTACATTTTACAAATATCTATGATGGTTAATGATTGTTATGTGCATTGTGGTTATGTGCATTCCTGTGATATTATTTTCATCATGGTTACATGCATGATAGATCCTGGTCAATCAATACAATCATATGTATATAACAATATTTGTATAAAATACAAAAAAATACAAAAACATCCATGTTCTTGATAAGATAAAAAAATAAAAATAAAAAAACATCATGCAGGAGAGAAAGGAATGATGATTTAATGAAAAGGACTAAGAATTAATGATAATACACAAAATAGGAAAGGAATTTCCATCTGTGTATGGGACAGTGAGAAAAAAGGTTTTGACGAAGGCGATGGGGAAAGGAATACAAAAGAAAAAAGGAAAAATTACCTACACCATAACCACTAGAGGTGCAAGAGGATTTGGATGGGAGAAGCTACAAAAACTCATCTGGATGGGAGGAGAATTCTAGTTACATAACATTTTCCAAGTATCACTAGTGCACAAATATGTTATTATATAATTTGCGTATAACATGTGAGAAATGTGGTTTATATGTTTTTGTAAAGTGCATGTACTATGTGGGAAGAATACTTAGTAATGAGAATTAAGTCCAGTAGGTTCCTTATGTTATTGTGTTGTAGAAAAAAAATATTGGGTGAACAAGGACAAAACGTGAGGTTGTATATGCACACGTACTAAGGAATACAAAAAGGATTCAAGTAATATTCTTTAGTATGTATGAATAACCTAGTAAAATTCCTTACACATTTTTCAAATGATGTTGATGCTTGAAGAAAAGAAAGGTAGATAATTGTGTGCTATTTCATTTCTATTTGAAAGAAAATGCTTGCACATTTTAATTTATTTTGGAAACATGCATGGTAGTACGTTTAATATTTATGCATCTATACTTATGAAAGTTATACATAAAATTAGTTGATGAACAAGATGAAGTAGTACAACATTTAGAATAGAATGTATATAATGCATCGCAATAGAGAATTCTATTAATTCCTATGTGTTTCATATAAAAGTATTTATGAGAGAGAAAATGCCCATTTTATACTAATCCACAGAGCAACAACTAATTTATAATTTACAAAAATATACATAAACAATGTAATATTTCTTGAAGACATATTATTTAGTAACAAGGTATTACTCTCAACTTAAAACCCTAGGCAAGAGTACATATGAGAGCTACAAAGTTATATGGAACCCTGTAGTCATAAATGCATATAATATTTACATGAAAAAATTGCTTAGGTAGATTTGGCTTTGGACTTGTTAAAGGACAAAGGGTCTTGGGTCTAAAGAGGTAGGGACTATCTTTATAGTGGTAGAAGATCATGCAAATAGTCTCAGAAAAAGAATAAATAAATAAATAAATAATTGTGACAAGGAATAATAAAGTACAAACACATGAGTAGTTGTTTCTATAATGATATAAACTAGGTGATAAACATTAATTATTACAAACATTAGTTTGCTTCTCAAAGACCAAATCATTGTAACGAACTAAAATTCAAATTCCTGTCTAAATAACCATAATGGAAAAATTTGTACAAAGTACAATTTAGACATCTAAACAAAATTTGTTCCTAGTAGAGCTAGTGATAGCAGACTCATAGATCAATTGAGCACATAAAAAAGCCACAAACTCTATAACAACTTATCATCTGAGAAGAAAATGTTATAAACATGAATTCTTACAAACATTATTTTGTTTCTCAAATACCAAAGAATTGTAATCAATTCAAATTCAAATTATTGTCTAAATAAACCTAATGGGAAAATTTGTACAAAGTACAATTTAGGCATCTAAACAAAATATGTTCATGGTAGAGCCAATGAGAGCACACTCATAGATCAATTCACCACATAGAAAGAGCCAAAAACTCTAAATAAACAACTTATTGTCTCAGTAGAAAATGATATCTAGTGGTTTTAGCAATGTGTTATTATAAAACTTTATCAAAACTCAGAAGAAATTAGAAATGATTCATAGTTGGAGTTGTATGCAAGAAAATTACTTTGATATTTTCTGAAAGACTTGTTATTGGAAATAGTTAGAGTAGGGTTCAAGTTGTACCTGCAACAAGTCAATTGAACCCTTATTTGTAAATGAAATAGTTAAAAGAATTGTAAAATGTTGAACATTACAAATGTAAATCTTGAAGGCTTGTCAAAGAGGTTAATTGGGAGAGAAAAAGTCTTCCATCAAATACCATTAAATCCCACATGATAGAGTTACAAAATCTTAGTAACTCATCATCAAATTATTGACTATGGATAATGAACCCATAAATTCTTAAGCTGGATTAGGAAATCGTAAAACATTCTTTCAATTTTATATAATCTAGGCATATTTTGTGGGAATATGATACTACAAACTTTTGAAAGTAGAACGAAAAGCATAAATAAACTAAGACACAAGTATAAAATTGTAAGGAAAGGAAGGAAAAGAAAAACTATAGAAATTCTTCCCAAATAATGGTCATAGATTTACATATTCAAGAAAATATGTAACAAGGTTTCAAATAGACAAATAAGGAATTAAAGACCTAATCTGAAACCCTAGTATACATAGAAGCTTTAGAGCACGAAGAGAAGTTGTTTTTTTTTTTTTTTTTTTACCTATTTGAGGATTTCCACATCCACAGTTGTTTGATACGTCAAACCAAGTAAGTGACTTGAGGTTGACCACATTCACAATTGTCTGATATGGTCCAACGAATCCCCAAGCACATCCTGTATATCCACCTTATGTCTATCACATGGAGAAATGTGAGGTTATATGCATGGAGGAAACATGGATTGGACACAAGATTAAGCATAAAGGGGAGGAAACTATTTGAGGTAGTGGTTTAACAAATTATCCCAAGTCACATTATGAGAACAATTGGTAGCATGTGAAAATCATGAATAGTAGTGAACCACAAGGTCGAGTGGTTGAGTACCTTTGACACCCATCATGTTTTGTTTTAAGTAAAGAAAGTTCCATGTAATGCATCTACTTATTCCTTCCAAGTTATTTCTTTGGCCATACTTGAATGATAATGACACTTGAAGTTGAAATATATACCATATAGTAGTTAAAAAAATAAAATTGTGTTAATTAGCCTAAATTTTTTATAAACTAATGTTTTAATTCTTGATTTAAATGAATAAGGGATTACATAATTATTACTAAAAAGGATCT
Source organism: Pinus tabuliformis (assembly GCA_031772625.1). Lineage (NCBI taxonomy): Eukaryota > Viridiplantae > Streptophyta > Pinopsida > Pinales > Pinaceae > Pinus > Pinus tabuliformis. The sequence continues at coordinate 1,530,197,093 of CM062817.1, read as the reverse complement.
AAAGGCTTATTTTAATCTTTTGAGAGTGTGATATTTCAATATATCTATTTAGTAGAGACAATTTCTATTATGTTCTAACCAAACACATAACAATTCATCTATAAATTCTTTCACTTTTTGTATTACAAATAGGGGTTACTCTAACATTTTCTAGTTCATGATTTTATAAGACCCTACATCTATAATAGTTGGATTCACTCTATACTATGTCCAATTATAGAACTAGAAATAAATTCTTAAGGTGTAGTTAGATAGTGATCTCTAAATGTTAACATATCTCCTCTTTTAACACAAATAATATATAAGTATTTATCTACTTACCTCCCTATTTCCCTATTTCTTTGCATAAAATTTTAATTTCTCATGATTTAACAAAAGAAATATTTAACTTTACAATATGCTTATTGTTGTAACATGTGGAAGAGAGATCTCATTTCTAGAATCCATATAACCCAGCTAACAATAACTCGATAAGAATGAAATAACTTACCGACTAATCTTGAAACAAAGCTTCGAAAGCTTAGGATGGTGCAACACCTTCCCATTTTCTTATTCCATTCAACAATGTTAATAATGTTGTCCCTAGCTCCTTCCAGAAATGACATCCAACAAATAAGCATGCAATAACACACAAATACTTGACACTTTCTTTCTTGGACCTTGTTTGCTTCGCGATTCAATAAAAATAAAATAATAAAATAAATTTTGATGATATGTTCTTATAGTAATACCAAGTATCTATTTTTCTTAATAACATATTAACATTGATTACAATTATGTTTATCTATATTAATATCCTTCTTGCTTTGACATGCAAAATGATAGAGGTAGAAGTTTCAAAGAAACATATTTACTATTTCCTAACCATTTTGATATAGAATGAAATACTTTTTTCTCGTTAAAAGCCTCCTTCTTGTGATTCAATTCACCGTCATAGAAGGGATCTTTGTTTTCATCCTCATGAGGTACCCCATCCTCATTGAGCATCTCCATAGGAGATTCATCATACTATAGAAATCCGAGTAGAACAATTTGGGTCGTAGTCTATCCTTTCGACAGTCAACCATTTATGCTCCTCTCCCATTGCTTGAGTGTCCAAAGGCCTTGAGGGCTATACCTGTTTATCTAGCAACAAAGTCACTTGCAATTTATTAAACAGAAGCAAAGGGAATTTAAGGAGTTTAAGCACCTATAAAACATATAACCAATTGAAGAGGAAACCTCATGGGGATCTATATATGGATCTGGCCCACCTTGGAACCTGAACTTATAACCAGAGTTAGAGATTTGTAACGCAACCAACAAACTGTAAAATATGGTGGCCTATTGAAGGGGAATTTACTAGTAGTTCAGTGAACGAGCAAGAGGACACTTGGAAAAACCCATGTCAGCTTCAAAATGCATTATGTCTTTGTTTCCATGCAGCTTGTGGACACCACACTAAACCACCCTTTATAATCACTTGGCCCTCCCTAGTACTAGGATGAACACAAAAGGTTTATTTATGCCGCTTTCTTTATGCATATAGCAATCTATTGTATGAGGTTCATCCTAGATGAGGGGAAGACACTTTGGGGGCAAAAGTACAGTCGATAAACCATCCAGAAGCTTTGGAAAAAAGGCATGGAAAGGGTTTACACATTCAGTGTAGATGTTGACAAAAACCATCCATGTAGACACCCACCCCGACCATGGCTGGAAGTAGAAGTGCTACACCATGAAAGTGCATGCGTCTCAAGAAATGAACTTCTCTACGCAACAAACAGACATGAGGGGAAGACACTTTGGGGGAAAAGTACAGTTGATAAACCATCCAGAAGCTTTGGAAAAAAGGCATGGAAAGGGTTTACACATTCAGTGTAGATGTTGACAAAAACCATCCATGTAGACACCCACCCCGACCATGGCTGGAAGTAGAAGTGCTATACCATGAAAGTCTATGCATCTCAAGAAATGAACTTCTCTACGCAACAAACAGACCTTGTATTTCTTCACGCTTTGGTGCTCAACATTTTTTCTGCAATGGTCAGAACATGGAGGTGGTTGTTGGAATATTAAAACACCTTAAAATACTCATGCATTCCAATTATGCGTACTCTAAACTATTAATGTCATGGTAGTCGCAAACTTGCTTCTCTCAGGTAGGCAATGGTGAGGAACCCATTTTCAATAACAATAAATTAACATTGAAAAACCCAAAAAACTTGGGCCTGGGCATGCTGCAGCATGCTCTCTACCTCTTTGATAACCATTATAATTAGCAAAACCACATTTACAATATGGTTGATATATACAGATATACATATATCCACTTTTCAATACATTAATAATTGTTAGATATATTTTGTTAAAGGTAACTATTTCTCATTATTAATAACTATATAAACAATAATAGCCATTTTTTTATTTATATATTTATACTTATTATATTAACATTATTTTGTACATTAACATAATAGTAATTTTTACATAAAATTTTGCTAATTATATTGAAGACTATAATATAATTCACATATACTATAATAATAACATTTGGTTATTATTAATAATATGTATTTATCTCTACCATTATGTTATTGTTAATAATTATTATATATTTATTAATATAATTATAAATTTATTTTATATATTTACTTGGATTATATTAATAATATTAGTTATATATATACTATATATTAAACTATAATATATATATATATATATATATATATATATATATATATATATATATATATATATATTAAATCTTATGGTTTATTAATCCATTATGTTTTAAATATTAATTCCAAGATATTAATGATTTCTAGGAATTAATATTTTAAACTCAAAGGATCAACAAACCCAAGGGATTATTAATATTATAAACCCAAGGGATCAATATTAAACACACAAAGGATTTAAATATTATAAACCTAAGTGATCAATATTTAAAACACAAGGGATTTATAAACCCAAGAATTAATATTTTAAACCCAAGATATTGATAAACCCACATGATTATTAATTATTATTATTAATATTATCTATTTTTTTAGGTCACGACCAAGCCAGACACTAAATTGGTGTATGATCCCCCCTTATTTGTGGGGCAAGGGACCCACCCTCATGCAACGATTTCATTGGTAAGTCTACGAAGGCATACCTACTCTTCCCCCTCTCGTTTTGAACTTCTGACCTCTTAAGAGGTAACACATGCTCTTAACCATTAGGACCACTCACGTTGTATAAACCCAAGAAAACTCAATATTATAAGCCCAAGAAATTAATAAACCCTAGGGATTGTTAATATTATAAACCCAACCCCATAAGTAAATTATTATTATTATTATCCAATATTAACGTCACAGCCAAGCCGGACACCAAATTGGTGTATGAGACCACCTTGTTTGTGGGACAAGGGTTTGAGGCCTCTGAAGTTAAGACCAATAACCACCTCTCAGTTAGCAAATTGTATTAGAAAATGGTGCCAAATTTATGCAATTTAGGTGGGTTATGCCAGTGCAAAAGAAAAATCTACTTCTTTAGAATGTATACCTGTAATACAGAATTTTTCAGATGTATTTCCTAAAGAGATTTTGGGACTTCCCCTGAAAAGAGATATAGACTTCACCATTGAATTGATACCGGGAGCAGCTCCGGTATCTCGAGCCCCTTATCACATGAGTATACTCGAGTTAACAGAGTTAAAGATGTAGTTACAAGAACTGTTGGATAAAAATTACATCCACCCAAGCATATCACCGTGGGGAGCCCAAATACTTTTTGTTAAAAAGAAGTATGGAACCCTGTGTATGTATATGGATTGCCCCCAGCTAAATAAACTGAATATTAAAAACAAATACCCTTTACCTTGCATAGACGAGATGTTCGATCAGGGAAAGGGTGTGACAGTGTTGTCAAAGATTGATCTACGTTTGGGATACCATCAGATCATAATCGAGGAAGAAAACATAGCTAAAAAAACTTTTAGAACTCGTTATGGACATTACGAGTTCATGGTTCTACCATTCAGGCTCACCAATGCACCTGCAACCTTCACGTGTCTCATGGACAGTATATTCCACCAATGTTTGGATAAATTTGTGTTAATTTTGTAGATGATATACTGATTTATTCTCGAAATATAGAGGAGCATAAAGAACATCTCAGAATAGTGTTGCAGACTCTCAGAAAACATTAACTGTATGTTAAATATAGAAAGTACGATTTATTTAAAGAGTAGATTTAGTATCTAGACCACATTATTACTAAAGATGGAATCGATGTGGACCCAGAAAACATAAAGACTATAATGGAGTGGCCAATGCCAAAGGATGTGGCAAATATAAGGTCATTCATGGGGCTGGCCGGGTAATACTGGCGATTTGTTGAAGGATTTTCCAGAGTGGCATACCCCATTACCTCCCTGCCGATGAAAGGAAAAGCCTTTAAGTGGACAGAAAAATGCAAAAAGAGCTTTGACCAGCATACGCATTTAATAACCATCACGCCTATCTTAAGCATCGTAGACCCAAATAAGGACTATGTAGTTTGTACGACACTAGCAAGGAAGGGGTTGGTGGAGTTTTAATTCAAGAAGGCAGAGTGATTGCCTATGAATCTAGGAAACTTAAGGAGCACGAACAGAAATATTCAGCCGATGACTTACAATTGACAGTTGTCATTCATGCACTAAAAATGTGTCGGCATTATTTGATGGGTAAGAAATTTATTTTAATGACTGATCATCATAGCTTAACTAATTATTTTAAGAAGCCCACTTTGAATGCCAGGCAAGCCAAATGGGTCGAATTTTTAAGTAGTTTTGACTTCGAAATCAAGCACTTGAAAAATAAGAAGAATCACATCGTAGATGCTTTGAGTCAAAAGGTACACTGTATTTATGAAATATCTTACAACAAGGTGCAGACTACCTTCCATGAGTTGATTAAAGAGGTAGCAGACGAGATCCATAATATCATTTTTTATGGCAGCAAGATAAAGTTTCGGATAGCCATGAATAACAGCTAAGATACGAGATAAACCATGAAGATATCCTGATTTATAAAGGAAGAATGTATGTGCCTAACCAAAAAAGTATTAAAGACTTAATTTTGGATAAATATCATAAGAGTCCATATGCAGTCCACCCTAGTTATCAGAGGTTGATTACCACACTTAGAAAAGAATACTATTGGCCTCGTATGAAAAAGAATGTAGCCGAGTATTTGACTTGCTGTCTGGAATGTCAGCAAGTGAAAATGGAGCATCAACATCCCGCTGGATTACTGCATCCACTACCAATTCTAGAATGGAGGTGGGAGACCATTTCCATCAACTTCATTACAGGACTACCTAAGTCCAAAAAGAAGAATGATTTGATAATGGTGGTGGTGGATAAGTTGAGCAAATCTGCTCATTTTATACCAATGCAATCAACCTACAAGGATGTACATATTGATAACATATTCATGCAAAATATTTTCAGATTATATGGACTGCAAAAAGTTATAAGTTCTGATCATGATGTAAAATTTACATCAGCGTTCTAGAAAACTGTGTTTGAGGGATTGGGCACACAACTGCATTTCAGTACTGTTTACACCCTCAAATGGATGGACAAACCAAGTGGGTGAATCAGGTAGTGGAGGACATGTTGCAAACTTATGTAATGCAACAACCCTCCAAATGGGAGGATTACCTCATTTGGTAGAATTTTCCAATAAAAATGGCTATCATATATCATTACAAATGAGCCTATTTGAAGTTTTGCATGGGCGCAAGTGCCGAACACCTTGAAGTTTGGGAGGGTCGAAGGATAAATTGATGCTAGGACCTAAGATGTTATAAGAAATAGAGGAAATGGTCAAGAAATTTCATTCCAATTTAAAAGTTGCTCAAGATCGACAAAATAAATTTGTTGACCAAGAAAGGAAATTCTGGGAATTTCAAATTAGAGATCATGTCTACACACAGATATGATCTAAGAAAAGTACATTACAATGGAGAGGATGTGCTAAATTGGCACCTCGATTTTGTGGCCCTTTCCAAATCTTGGCACGAGTTGGGCCAATAGCCTACCAGCTTGCGTTAACCAACCACATTCATGTGCATAATGTTTTCCATGTTTCTGTGTTCAAAAAATATGTTTATGATTCTAAACAGAGTGCAATGATCGTTTCTCTATTCCATGATAGTTATGGGATTACTAATACCACTATAGCCGTTATTGCTCTATTGTGTTATGTATTTCACTGATGAGATTGAGATCCAAGCTGATTACGGTCGAATAAGGGGAAATAGACATTTTCAATCTGACCTGATTGAAAATAGATCGATATGCTTTGCTTCTTCTCTTGCAACTAGCTTGACTCCTGCTACTTTATACTAGAAGAGCTGGAAGAGATGGCTACATTTAGTGGATCCATAAGTTGCTATGTTGCTATATGGTTGAACCTTCACTTGCGGAGCTTAGATCGTTTATCACCTCATTTTGACCCTTATCACCCTAGCGGAGCTTAGATCATTTCTTTCTCGGAGGAGCCTAGGCCTAGTTAGAACCCTTTTCCCTGGCTTAGTGCTTGGGTCTTGCTTCTTGCTTGAGCTTATGGGATTGATTGAGGAAGAAGGGGATCTGAATGCTGAATGCTGGGTCGGTATGCTTGCTTGGATGCTTGGGATGCTTGCTGGGTCTGCTTGCCGGGTTCTGGCTTAGGGCTTGAGCTTCTGGGGTTTGGTTGGGGAGCTTCATACGGGCTTTGAAAGGAAAGGGGTTTGAGAGCTTCATGGTCATGCTGGGCTCATCTTGTTGGGTCAGGCTTAGTCTTTTATTACTTAAAGCTCACCAGACTTGCCCCTCCTTCCTCTCCCTAAGAGTGAGCCATCCTCCTATTTAAGGAAAGATCTCTCTAGGCTAGGCGCTTCTAAGCTGAATGAGTCCGGGTATATATAGCTTCATCTTCCTTACAACCTTTCTATGTGAGTCTGAATTAGAGGGAAAGGCTTCCTCCTTCTCCTTCCTTTCCCCTTCCCTTGTCTACAAACTCACCCACCTGAATACCTAGACCTGTTAACCCTAGACCACTTGCTTCATGAATTGCTTAATGGGTACTGCTATTTACTTATTATCAGGACGGCATGCATGATACAACCTTACCTTACCCTTTCCTTACGTGCATATACCTGTGGTTTTTCATACTTTACCGCTTCACCCAACCTTTGTGAATGGAGTGATCCCTAATTTACTTATTGGGTGGGGGGGCTGGTCGAGAGTTCGCTTACTCACCCTTAACAACCAATTAAGTCAGCCAGGAATCTTAGTGGGAAAACACTATTGCTATTAACTACCCTACCGAACCTTTACTTAGGAATTCTTATGGGTAACAAACACTATGAACTACTGTTCCCACCGAACCTTGCCCATACGATTCAGTTATTAGAAACTACTGCTAGGAAGGAATAGACCTACCCGCCTTGAGTTTACTTATACTGCCTGCTACCCACTTTCTCTTTTACCACCTGAAAGAAATAGACCTGCCTTATACCTAGCCTAGTACCACTTGAATTAATCGCTTAGTGGCTACTGCACTATACCTTTCCTTTACCTGGAAGCTAATGACTTGAATAGTCTCATTCCCATTCATCATAGTGATAAATAGTACAATGGTGAACTAAAGCTGGATTTACTATGCTCTTAGCTATGGGATTCAAGCTTAGATATGTATAGCGTTTGATTCTTAATAAACCACATCATTAACTATGGTGAGTATAGAGCTTTGTTTATACTAATGGAAACAGTGAATCCCATAGATGTTTGACTTATTACATATGCTAGCTTAGATACTAGTCAATGGTTCCAAGTATGGACACACTGTGATTAGAGTAAGCTTAGATAAGGTATAAGCTAGGAAACAACCCTTACATATAAGCAAGTAACTATAAGCTAAGATAAGGTTATGTCATGTAATTGAATATGGTTAAGCCTGATTACATGTAAAGCTTTGTCAAAAAGGTAACTAGCTATTACAGTGTAATGGTTATGAGTACTATGAAGATCGAGCTTACACTACCTAATCTGTGTTCTTTATCCATACTACCCTTCCAGTATGTACAAGATAGAATCTCCCTTATATATAAGTAATCAATCTAAGCTGAATAAGCTGTAAGAGCAATTCCCTTATACCTCTTGTTCAGGATCACCAGTTCACATTTGGTTATGTTTATAGTTAATATGTAGAATAAGGGTGTTGACCTTATAAGTGACATGGAAGCTGATTCCATCAACAATGGGTACAGAGATGGTACTATGTATGAATACGGTGTGATAAGGCTCGATATTCAATGACAGTTAGATCAGTGTTTGAATCATACATATACAATATCCATACTAGTGAAGCAGTGATAAGAACCAATAGGGAATGGTTAGTACACAATGGTATAGGTAAATAAGTAATCAACCTTTATTATGTGATCTTATTGTTTACGTAATGACTTTTAGTTAACCTATTCTGTACAGTTAATATGATGGCAATAAGAAGATTTTATGAGATAGAATATGGAGAATAGAGTATGACCTGCTTATTCCGGGTAAAGCATGTAGTGATTGAGCTTATTCCCCTAATTCACCTTATAGCTAAGAGTACAAGCTAATCGTAATAGCTATACTTATACGTATCTATATTAGTATGATTCCCATTGAAACCTATGTAAGCTTAAGTAGCTGTAACGTAACCTTTCTATTAGGATAGCAATATTAGCCTAATTAATAAGGTTGATGTAATAGCCTTGTATAATGGTGGAAATGACTGTTCTAGTATATGAAATGAATATGGATTACTCTTATATAATGACCTTATCACTAGACACGTAATCTATCAGTGTACCATAAGGGTAAGGAGTACTACTACCATCGAATCTACACTATAACAAGGTCCGGAGGTCTTGCGCTTCTGAGGGCAAGGATAAGGCAAGGTTTGATATGAGCCCAGTGTTACAAGGTATATTAGTAGTAATAAGCTTATAGTGAGGGGTATAGTTCATTCCATGTAGAAGCTAAGCTCTTGTTCAACCATTACAAGTAAGCATGATCTCGATTAGGAGATACACACAGGTATAAGTAGTAGTGATATGCCATTAGTCTAGTACCAGGACTTGGTTTCCCGTTGAGATGCAATCGATACAAGGTTAGGGAAAACATGGACATGGATACTACATAATGGTATATTCAAGATATGTGATGTAATTCCATTGGTTCACTCTTATATGATGTGTAAATCATACTATGTTATCAATAAAGGTGGTGTATTTGCCTAATATTCATATTAGTATTAGTAATAGATACGAGTAATAGTAATGGGATACGTGATTGGAATAGCTCTATACGATTCATCATAAAGACTAGTTCATAGTGGTGCTATGTTCCCTATATAACATAAGCAAGAGACTAGTCACCCCTTCCTTCCTTTCAGTGCCAGGAGAATAGTGGGGTGAATGATTGAATGGGACTGACTCAACCCACTCATAAGACCAGTTCATTAGGCCAGCGCCTCACTCATTAGGTCAGTAGAAGAGACCCATCCAGTATAACCCGTATTTCCATCCGTTAGAAGAGGATATATCGGTCAGTCAGTCTTTATAACGACTCCTTCGCAGTAATTAAGGTTATCTCCCATGGTGGTTCCCTTTGATAGTTGCTCTAGAGTTGCACCAAAACTCAATTTTGGCTTTAAGGAACTCGATGATTTCATGCAGTGAAGGTGATTCCTTTCGATAAGGTGACAGCAGAAGGAAGCTTATACAGGTGAGGTGAGCCTCTATTCTAAGTTCATGAGGTATCTTTCTCTTCTGTTATATTATAACTCTACAACACATTATAGGGCCTTTCGAGATCCATCCGGGTCGATAACTCGCATTTTTCATTATCCAAATCGATGATTTACAGCTACTTCGTTCCTGAAGCAATATATAAAAATGCCGATTGGTCTGGTCCGTCAATTTGAAACACCTTCTTTATAAGCAGTTGTTTGCCAAGTTCAACGGTCAATTAAGCATTATCGCAAGGCCCCTCTATCGCTGCGCCCCTCAAATCGCTAGCTAGAAGGTAGGGTTCTCCTATATTTGTTCCCCTCAAAGAGCGTTTATCTAATGATCGAATTACGTAAATTGAGAACCCGATTAATAGTACTTTTCATTATTATATGATGCATACGTTTCTCAAGCGATGAAATTAATGAAAAGGATAGCTCGTCCCGCTGAGGGTGAGGGTGAGATACGAACCGCTTACTCGACCTTGGTTTGACCTGGTAATTTCAATACTTCAGGGTGGCCTATGTTAAGGAGGTGGGGGTATAAAGCATTAGGTGGTTTTGAGATTGAAAAGCATATGCTGGCCTCGCTCTTGGTTAATCAACCAGCAAACAGCAAGCAAGCGATACCCGCCAGCCTAACCAGCAAGCTCCCCAGCTCCCCAGCTAACAAGCTAACCAGCCAGCAATTGCAGCAAGCAAGCCTGGCTCTTATCCCAGCCCGTTTCTTTTATTAAGAGCCCATGGTGGAAAGGGTGTCCCTCCCATTGATTCGACCAGCTCGGTTCTTAAGCCAGCCAGGTAGTAACGAAAAGCAAGTAACAGCTGTACCATCCAGCAATATCCATTGGAGTCCCACTTTTGGCATTTGAAAAGCTTCCTTCCCTGATTACAGGAAAGCGCCCTCCGGGTCCTTTTTTCGCTCCCCAAGGCTCCGAGAGATATTGAGGCAGGGTCGATAGCTTGTAGGGAAAAAGACTATAGTGAGGTAGTGCTCTTGGCTAGAAGAGCCAAGAGGAAGGACCCCATTTGGGCACCAAAAGGACCCATTGGAGGCACAAAAAAACCATAACCAATCTCTCATTATGCGGGCAAGCATTACCTACCTACCTACCTTCCCATACTGGCACTACCAGAGACTATATTCCCTGTGTACCTTCCCGGTACCGTACTTCTTCCCGCCCTGTGCTGCCGTCCTGTGGAGGCTATGCTCATTCTGCAATGGCTGATAGTAGGTGATAAGGAGCTATGCTCATTCAGTGTGGCTATGTTGGCAGAACTACCAGGGGGTTAGTCTGGGAACCGGGAGTGAAGTGGAAACATCTATTAATGAAGTTTAGGCATTGCCTTATTCATACTATTCATATGAGCTATTCGGGCTAGTGACTTACCCCTGAATTCCAACTGCTACCCATGTTGAATGAAGCAATTCCCTAGAACTCGCCTTATCCTATTGTGTCATAATATAGAGGTACCGCCTGCTTATCAACTATAGATATAGGAAGAAATTCGTAATAAAGATTGGGAGACTTGTTGATTCATTGCAATAAGTATAGGGTCAAGTAAGTGGGTTGCTTGCGTTTTTCGGTGAGTGGGATTGAAAGACTTATTCATTCGTTGGGTCGGATCTATCTCCGGACAGAACCTACTATCGATAACGGGTAGGTTAGGAGCTTACTATCTAGGAATTGACTATTGGGAACAGATGGACTAACCACTAGACTAGCAGAGAGGAGGAGTAGAATACTGCGATTAACCCCAATCCTCTCCCGGTGGTCGAGCAACTAAAGTTTCAATTTACTTATTGGGTGGGGGGGCGGTGGTCGAGCCTTCTTACGCATCCTCATCTTTTTTTATTCTGCTGCACCTGATACCAATTCCACCGTGTTGAGGCAACATAGTCTATTTGTCGTGAGGGACGAGAATACCCCTATTCTCCGAGGACACATTTAGACCATTATGATGGATGATTAGTACCATATTCCATTGCTACTGTTATTGCTGGCATTGAAGCCCCTAAGCATCGAAGCACCTAATATTGATAGTGATGCATCTACTAATCTTACTATCGACAAAGAAGAAGTGGGTTAAACAACTGAACCCCTTCCAACGTTGGGAATAATCAAAAGAAATGCATTCCAGACTTGCGAGCTATCCCTATCCTCTTCCTCTTGGATGTTTGACCCAGACCCAGGTAAAGAAAGTATGACTTCACTAAGCTTTTCTCCTTCGTAACTCCACTAGGCTCAAGCGAAGTATGGTCTACCCATAAAAAATAGGCTAAGCAGGAAGTGTTCTCCTTCTCCATCAAGTGACAGTATAAAAAATCCATTCTATTGAATGACCGTTTTCATAACCCTCTCTTTTCAATGAACGACTGGTCGAGCTGAAAGCATATAGATTAGCTGCCCCTAACCCTTTATTTGCTTCTTCCGGATCTGGTCCGCTCCTCACGTACCTAGTTGGGTCTTTCTTTATATGAAGAGAAGGATTGCAAGCTCATTCAGGAAAGAATGCCTCGTTCAGGAAAGCTCATTTATTTGACCTAATTTAGTAGTAGTGTCCATGCTCCCCAACTACTATTTACTACTCCCCAACTATTGATGCGGCAATCATTCTCAAATCCAATTATACCTCCCGTCTATGTCTTTGGCTGATCAACACCAATTACAATTCAACTTAGACTAGTACCAGCTTTCTATTATCCATAGTTCCCTGTCCATAATTGGTAAGACATACAAGTATAATAGTCTTAACAAATCTGTCAAAGGTAAAGTACTAATAGTAAAAGGTACTAACTAAAATTTTCTTTTGTAGGTCAAACCGGAAGACGAGTTCTCAGTCAAACCTCTAGTTATACTCGATCGGAGAGAAGTAATATTGCGGAAATGAGTTATCACCCAGGGTAAAGTGCAATGGCAACACTTTGGATCGCATGAGGCCACCTAGAAATATGAATAGGTTATGAGGGAAACTTATTTGGGTCTATTTGCAGTAGAAAAACATCGAGACAATGTTTGATTTTAGGGGGGAAGATGTGATGTCCCTAGAAAATTATAATTATTTTATTTTTACTGCAGTAAAACAAAAACTAGATCTTATTATTATCAATTATGTATTTAACTTTTCATAATTTTGAATGAAACAAATATGGAGTGTCAACAAATCTTGTAACTCTTTCATATCAAGAAGTTGGGATAGGTAGTTACCTAACCCTAACTACTTCCTTGATTATGAATTTTCCAAAAAGGGATCAAGAGGGGAATCTTTTTGGGTACCTGAGAGAACATAAGGAGAATAGAGGGGAATCTCTACCCTGCTGCAAGGTCAGACGGTTCAAACACTAAGTCTAGTGGTGACCAAATAGCTATGGATGCTGTGACTTTTAAGTCTTGGAAGAAAAAATGTCTTGTGAGCAAAAGCTCAGGGGAGGAGTAGGGCGCCGTAGGGCAGGGTGGCGTAAGGGGAGGCGATGGGAGGCTTGGACTTGAAGGCAAGTCTCATGGTTGAGAGGTTAAATTTGATAATCATAGTTGTGACTCACTGTCGTGAAGACTGAAATGAGGTCAGTTTTTAAATTACCATGTTTATTTTGGCTGTGGAACAGTATAGATAGAAATTAAAGGTTGAGGAATATTAAACACTTGAACCAGATAATTATGTGGCCGATGGGCACTAGTAAGGACTGTGTTTTTTCATATTTATAACAGAAAGAAACAAAACAAGATTTTGTAGACAGTAAAGAAAGAAAACAGTACAGTTTTCAGCATTTAAAAAAAACAGTAAGCCAGAGATTAAGAGAGGAAGTCTTTACTTAAAAAAAAAAAACAGAACATTTATATAGTTACAAAACAAAAGAAAACAGACTGCTAAATAGAAGCTCTTTGCATAACGAAATGGATAGTTAAATGTAATCGTGCAACTAGAATAAACTTACTCCCAAACTGGAGAACATTTTATCAAACAGGATAATCATTTAGTGGCTGGGCACAGTAGCCTCAAACACTGTATTTACAAACGAAAATAAAGAAATAAACCAGAACTATATTGCTTACACTATAGGTGCACGATGGGTCGCCAGAATTAGAATACACAAAAAAACATAAGAGTCTTATGTACCTTGGCAGACCAAGAGGTTGAAACCCTCAGGGCATAATACCCATGTCAATAAGGACAACAACGCTAAAGTATGAGTCGAAATTGCTCTCGCCACAGCCAATAGTCGCATGCACGATGGAGCTAGGGCCCAGCACAGACCCCGGGCCAACTTTGCAAAGAAATAAAACTGATATTTGCCAAAGAAATTCGACAAGGGAAAAATACAAGAATCAAAAAGACGAGTTAATTAACTGTGATTATTTTTCATTTCAGAACAGAGTAAGCTAGTGGACATCAAGACTCATATACTTCGAACGAGTTCTTTCAGAGCTCGAATTGAACTCAATACCTCCACGGGGGAATCTAAAGAAAAATTAGAAGGGGGAAATTCATTGTTCTCACAAGCAAAATTGCAAAGAAGAATCCAAAGCTAACATTATTAACTGTACATGCGAAATTATAGAGCAGTTTAGTTCTAGTAAAACATAGATGGAAAGAGATAAATAACCAGTTTAACTAGGGTTTGGAACCCCATCAAGTAACCTCAAGAGGTTTAATAGAAAATTAAATTCACCCTGAAACTAAAGGAAAACCCTCATTTCTATTACACTAAATATAGTTAAACATCAATGGAGGTATGCCATAACTAACTCCATTTACATTTTATTGCTTATAGGCTACCCGAAGAACAGCCTTGACCAGAACACAAGCTATGACAGAGCTCCAGAAGAGGCGCCATGTAAGACCAGCTTGAGCGCCACGGGGGCCTTCGAAGGGATCCAAAACGAAACAAATAAGAAACAACAGAAAAAGTTACCCTCATAGCCAAATCGCGAAATAACTGTTCATAAGAGTAAAGCATGTCTGAAAGAAGGTAATACCTGTCAGGCCGCGCGATGGGAGAAAGCTGCAGAAGAGACAGTCATCAAAACATTCTTTAGCACAGGGCAGCCTGCAACGAATCCATGGAGTCAGCCAGTCATCGAAGGGTCAAACCACACACACGAATGTTAACGGAACAATAAACCCTCACCAGAGAGCAATCGGAGTTATGAGAACATGATACTGTCGTTCGATGAAATTGAACGCATATAGCCGTCGATGGAGCGGAGTAGCCGAGTAGGGGAGGACAATTGGTGAGGAGTCGGAGAGAATCCCGAGATCTGCTCCCGCCAAAACTTGGGAGGACAGAGGAGTTGTATCAATTAAATGAAATAACGGTAGCTTAACAATAAAAATCTAAACTATGTACATAACCATTCAATGCTAGCGTTAATGAATTCGTAGTGGAGTAGTGATTCGTATGTAGAAATGTAATACATTTAAATGTGATATACAGAAGTGCATGTATACAAACGATGTTTTATATAGTTTATCGCCGTAGGTCTGACATATAATTTTTATTTTTATTTTTGATATTATGTGGAGACATGACATAATTTTTATTTTTATTTTTGATATTATGTGGAGACATAACATCGGTGTTACAGAATCGATACTCGAAAAGGGAAAATTCACTGAAACAACATTCGTTCATTAGTCGCTTCCAGGTTTCGATTTTCTTATGGGTTGGTATTACAAAATTGATCTTGAGGAAGAGAAAATTCACTGAAGCCATATTCGTTCATTATTTCCTTGAAGCTTTCGAATTTTTTATGTCGTTTGTTCAGCCTTCCATAAAAGGGAAAAAATGGGTTATCATATTGTTTAAATTGCACAAGTGGATGACAATTCCAATAGGAGGGTTATGTGTTTCGGCACTCGAGGCCAACTACAAGACGAGGAGAATGAATGAGAACAGTCGTTTTCTATTTCTCATTAATCGTGAATAGTGATAAGTGTTTGTTAAAAAAAATTACCTAATTATATATGTATCGGACACAATGCAGGGATGAATAAAATAAATAATTTTTTTTCAATGAAGGAAAATAAGAACGGACATTTTCTATTTCTCATGAATTGTTAATCACAATAATTGTTAAAGAAATTGCCAAATGCCATGGCGCAGTTTAGGATGGCCGAACATTACCTAGATAAATAAGAAATGCCAAATGCCATTGGGACAGTTGGTCTCCACACATAGCAATGGTGTAGCTCATGGGGATTGCACCATTCTAATTGCAAATCACAAGTTTTCTAATGTATTCAACATCTTTTCTAATGTAACCACACAAAATTCAACCTACACAACCACGTTTCAATGCAATTTTTATTTTTAATTCCAAGTTTTTCGTAATTTCGTAATTGGTTCTATTTTTATTTATTATGGTGATAAATCAGAAGTAAAACTAATTTGTGATTATTATTTGCAAAAAATTAATCCGTAAAATAATTAAAATGGTCAATTCCAATATAGAGAAATAACATAATAAAATAATATTTTCATTATAAAGTTATTTAATAGAGTAGTCTTTGGAAACCAATATAAAGTAATTATAAACACGAAGTTATTTAATAGAGTAGTCTCTGAAAACCAATATAAAGTAATTAAAGTAATTATAAACACGACCATCTTTAAATATTAAAATGGAAAAAAAAAAAAATATTCATATCATTATTGTCACGGGTTACCATGCAAAATCCCAATAACCTGTGTATATATATGAAGGGTTTTAAATATTCTTTAGTTATATATATATATATATATATTTTAATTTGTCTATAATTTAATATAAATTTATTGAAATCATGTAAATTTTATATATATAGATATATATATATATATATAAAATTAATGATACAATTTAATTAAAACAAAACCACAATTTATTTAAGTAACAATGTGAAAGTTATTTTTTAGCAATAAAAAAACTTCAAAACATACGATAATTAATTAGATTACCTTAATTCAAAATAGTATATATAAAAAATAAAAATAAAAATAAAAATACAATTTGCTTAAAAAACCACAATTTATTTGAATAACAATGTGAAAATTATTTTTTCAGCAATAAAAAAAACTTCAAAACATACCATAATTAATTAGATAACACCGTTTGAAAGATGCAAATAAATTTGCATGTGCCCTCAATGCCATCCATCGTCGACATAGACTATAGACGGTAATTAAAATACAGAAGACATTCCCATTACAAAGCACATAGTAAGTAAACAGATTCCATAGTTTTTGTTACTGGTGGTTGGCCCAGTCTCCCCTTGAAGAACTTTAATCTGCCCCTCCGAGGGAGCCGGGGCGTGGAGCTGACCAGGAAATTCTTGCCATCCATAGTGTTCCTTCTCTTGTGATGATAACAATGATTCAACATATTTGAATTTTAGATTCATTAGCAATGAGTTAGATCGACATGGAAGTGACTCATGCTCGACCTCGATCGTTTGCCTTATGTGACTGGTAGGATAGCAATAATTTAACATATATGAATTTTATATTGATTAGCAATGAACACAAATAAAATTAAGATTTGAGATGCTTTATGCTGGGATATGCAATATGGTATACGCTTTCATGTGCAATAGGGTAAAAGAAAAGTGGCGACGTATTTGGGTAAAAGAAACTTCTATTGTAAATATGGTCATATTAATGAACAATTTTGATATATAGGTCATCAAGGGGTAAAAGTAAGTGAATCCAAAACTTTAATTTTTTGGACACATCTAGATGGTTTAGAACACATCCAAATGTTTGGTATATGTGACGGTTAATTTTCAATGTTTGGTATATGTGATGGTTAATTTTCATATATTTTCTAATGGGTTTATATTTTAGTTAGAGATATTTTGAAAATATAATTTTTAGTAGTGTTAGTTATGATTTTTTTTTACTTAAAAAATTTGTTTTTATTTTTTAAGAGTTGTTTAGATTTAGATGTTTCCTAGATTGATGTGTGGTTGAGATATTCTACTAACTAAATAATTGTATATCTAAGATAGTCTACTTATCTTAAGATAATACTACATGCATTTATATGTAATTAAATTGATATCAAAAATTGATTTAGATGTTTCATAGATTAGTGTGTGGTGTGTGGTTGAGATATTCCCCTAACCAAATGATTGTATATCCAAAATAATCTACTTATCTTGACACAACAATACATGTATTTATATGTAACTAAATTGCTATAAAAAATTGTTTATTTACGTTCATTTTTTGGTTTGTCCATTCATTCCGGCCAAGCTTGTCGTGTAGAGAGCCGTCTGTGCATTTTCTGCGCCATGTAAAGAGTCGTGTGTCGATTTTCTGCTGCTCTTGAAGAGGACTGAGAGGATCAGTGTTTGGGCATTCAATTTTCAAAGTTGTGTATTTGTTTCACAGTCAGGTTGTCTACTGTGTAGATCGAAGTGGCACACGACGTTGTGTACAGATTATACTTGTCTGACTTCCGCTTCGTACATCAGAGGGTGATCATAGACATGAATCTGAGCTTTGAGTTGATTGAACGTCCACCAACCTTACTTTGCCGAGGAGATATGGCTACCCAATTGGCTAGATATTCTGGTTCCTATAAATACCTGTTTTTTTTACTTTGACTTTGTTGCTCGCAGTGCTTCGTTTGATGCAATGCAGGGTTGTAGACAATATATCAGCACCTGAAGTGGGTCATGTCAGACTCCTCACAGATGCCCTTGTTAGAAATTTCATTGCGTAAGCACTCAGAGGTGAAGAGCTGACAGTGCGAGCTCCTCGAACTCAGACCCGCAACTTCTACTACGTTTCTAACATGGTTGATGGCTTAATTAGACTTATGGAAGGGGGGGATTAATTCCTCCCTCAGATCTGATATATAATAACTCTGAAGGCCTCGCAATATCGCTGGATTACACTTGTGGATCGGAGGATTAGTGCTATATTGTTGCAGCTAGAAGACGAGAGTGGTTGACGAAGGTTGCCACTGATTCATCAAATGGAGCTACTACCAATACTAGTCCTCAAACCGTTCCCAAGACCCCTCCAACTCCCTCACCCCTACGTTACGCGAAATCCTCACAGGCAAAGCTACGAATTCTAGCGATAAGGGGAGTTGGGTTCACTGGATCTAATTTGGTAGATCGGTTGATAGAATCTGACAACAATGAGGTGATTGTTGCTGACAACTTCTTCACCGGATCAAAAGATGACCTTGGGAAATGGATTGGGTATCCAAATTTTGAACTCATTCGGCATGATGTGACTGAGACCCTGTTGGATTCAGAGTCAATCTTGTGCACAAAGATTCAACTCTCTCTCCATTATATCCAGGTAATATTACATCCACGTAACATCGAGGTGGTGACAAAAGCGTTTTTGGAGGTAGATCCTGCATTAAAGAAATTTAGTTTGCAAGCGTTTTTGGAGGTGGATCCTGCTTTAAAGAAATTGAGTTTGCACGATATAGTATTCGGCGGATGTAGCAAAGCTTGAGAAAGGCCTACGGTGCATTGAAGGAGACCACCAAAGTTGGTCTCGCCAAGGTCAATAGCGATTACAAGGAGTTAGACGTAGTTGTCGTCAAAGCCACGAATTATGTCGAATATCCTCCAAAGTAAAGGCATCTCAGAAAACATTTTATGGTGACCTCATTAGCTCGGCCTCGGGCGGATGCAGCTATACATGCTCTTGCGAGGTGACTGGCCAAAACTCATAACTGGCTGCATTAAAGACATTGATCACATTGATAGTTATGCATAGACCATTAAGGGAGGGAGATCGCACATTTAGGGAACATTTAGAGGGCATATTGTTCGTTTATCCAATTTCAAGGATGACTAAGTAAAGCATGATTGTTTTGTATGTTTGGGTAAGTGAATTTTTTTTATGGTGAAAATATTTTGGAATTAAAATTAGTATACATATTGAAATTAGCACTTTAATATGAGTTTATTTTGTCAGAATTATTTATTCTAACAAATAACAGGTTAATTATGGAGTTCCAAGACTTAATTGATAAAGACAAAGATGCCCGATATATGAACAATTTCAAAAGACGACGTAAACGAGAAATAACAATTAGGTAAACGAGAAACAACAATTATTAAAGGATGATGGAAAACCAATTGAAAGTTTGTGTGGGCTTGTAGAATATACTCATGATCATGTAGTATGTGCCACATACATGTATTAGTAAGCAAGTCTATTTAATGTTTTGTAGTGGTATTTGTAAAGTATGTACCTGGTAACTCCAAGAGTTGGTATGTGTGACGTAGGCAGCCTGATGAGGCATGTGAACCCCTATGAAGTTGATGGTAATCTTAAAACCACTTTGTAATTGCAGGTTTGTGGTCAACTAGAAACCATTTTGGAAGTGCACATTTGTAGTAAGCTATGAACGACTTGTGAGAGTATATGTAAGTGCAAGTTTGTGGTACGTCAGAAACCACTTTACATTGTAGGTTTGTGGTAAGCCAGAAACCACATGTGAGAGTGAAGTGGACACGGATTCTTGTGGGCATTGTTTAGGGTTAGCGGATAAAACCCTGGGCATGATTTACGGTAACCCGACAAAACCTAGAAAATGGTTATGGGTAATCTGAGAAAATCCATGATGACAATGATAGAGGGGGATTTGCAAGTACAAGTACATGTATGGAGATATTGGTTGGCTGAAGCATGTACACGAAGGACATCTTAGTTGACTTTATATTGATGTGGACATATACTTTTTTATCATGTTTGTAAACATTAGGACCACAACTAGACTTTACAAATTGAAATCGAGACAAGTAGTCATTAAGGGGGAGGACCACAACTAGACTTTACAGATTGAAATCGAGACAAGTAGTCATTAAGAGGGCAACTTGGAAAATATAATTCCTAAGGGGGAGGACCACAACTAGACTTTACAGATTGAAATCGAGACAAGTAATCATTAAAGAGGTGACTTGGAAAATATAATTCCTACTTGTTTGAGTTGTGATTCTTTGTATGTAAATGAGTATATTCTTATTTCTTAGGAGTTGTTTAGATCTAGATGTTTCCCAAATTGGTGTGTGGTTCAGATATTCTCCCAACCAAGTCATTGTGTGTCGTTCTTATTTCTTAGAAGTTGTTGAGATCTATATGTTTCTAAATTGGTGTGTGGTTGAGATATTCTCTCAATCAAGTGAGTGTGTGTTTAAAATGACAACACTACATGTATTTATATGTAAGATTATTTTATTAACTAAAAGCATGATTAGTTTTCTAAATTAAACTATAATAAAATTGCTATACTTCGTTTAGAAAACTATAATAAGACTACCAGTCACGGTAATAATTTAGGTGACTTTTGTATACAAAACTATTTTTTGTGATAGATTAATATGATATACATTGCAACTAAACAGGGCATTGTCTTATGCAAGTTATCGTATGCCAAGTTATGGAGTTGTTTACTTACTAGTATGGTGGAAAGCAATATGTCTATTGTGCCGAAGCAGAATTTGTTTTTGTCTAAAACGTGCGGGAAAAATTGTCGCAAAACAATCTAGAAAACAAGAAAGTTATATCGCATTGTGTTGTGTGGCAAAGCACTTCTCAATGGGGTATTTAGAGGTAAGATAAGTAGAACATCCTCAATTTGTCCAGTTTCATAATGTGGAGTTTCATATTGTTTAAAGGGAAAAAATATTAAAAAAAGTCAACTCAATAAGTATAAATGGCATGACTCATTAGCATTTGAAGATTAAAAAAATATTTCTCTCATTCTTGGTTCTACAATATCCACATTTTTCTTTGTTTGATGCTGCACTCAAATATTCTAATAATCGTAATGGTTTAGTCCCCTCCTTGACTTGTAGTTTTTATATCATGGTTTTTATCTTTCTTTGATCCAATACACCACTATACTCAATATGCGAAGTGACTTGCTTGCTAGGGGAAGGGATTCCTTCATGAGGTGGAGGATGCAATGGGCTCATCTATTGCATCGGTGCAGTGTGCAGGTGAATCATTTTCGCATACGCAGGGGTGTACTAATTTTAGGGTTGTAACGAATCTGGATAGGCCCCTTACATAACAAATGATCTCACCTTGTCGTGGCAATTTTAGGGTTTTCTCCTCTAATAACTTTTTTAGAAGATAGGCCCCTAAACATCATCTTAGATTCTTTGATATACTTGTTGTCAAAACCTTCGGAGGATTTTCTTATGGAAATGTTCGTACATTAATCAATTTTGTACCATATTCATGGCTTCTTGCCATTGCAGGCGAGTCTTCTCTCAGTAATTCTCTTGATAGTAATGGCAAAAATTATCCATATCAAATCGCCGAAATCTATGTTTAGATTAGTAGGAGGCCGTTAAATAGTTCAACGAGGTGAGTTTTGTCTCCTCATGAAAGGTCTGTATTGTTTGGGATTCGATGAAATTTCCCGTGTTCATCATTCAACTTCCTAATCATTCGTTGAATATATCTTAGTTTTGGGAGATCCTCATTTGACTCATGTTGAATGTATCTAAGTTTTGGAATTCTACTCATGTTGCCCCTCTTTCTTGGTAGGTCTTTCTTAGAATGGTTTTCTTTACAACCCATCATCTCCAACATGATCTTGTTAGATTAAGCAATTATTTCTCACAAAGTTTCCTTGTAAAACCTATTTAAGTCATACGGACATGGGTAGGGTAATATGTGGGAAAAGATATAGCTCTCTAAATCGAGTGAGGAGTATGTGCCTTTTGTGAACCTATTCAGGATTGAAATGAATCTTTGAACAAAGATTTTAACCTCCTTAATAGGTTCCATGGTTAAGGAAACAAATACTACCATGATGGGAATTGTCATTATGGGCTTTCCAAACTTCTCTAAAAATAGAGATTGGAAAATGTTAAAGGAGACGTCGGAGAGGTGACTAAATCTCATTTTGGTTATTAAATATATATTCATACTCAGTTTTATCTGCACTAACTCCACCACTCTAAGTACAACTTGCTCAGTTTTTCTTGTACATATTTAATTCTAACATTTAGCTGAAAGAAAAATAATTCACATAAATCATACTAATTTTTGTTGACAAAATATAGGCAAGTATATGGGTTTATTAGTAACTATTTATCTGATTCACAATATTCCAAGAATTCAATAGGGTTGAGCTTATCCACCCAACCTTGAGAAAGGCAATTACGTCCACTTCTTCCCCTCAAGCGTCCACTTTAGAGCACTATGCACACTTTTATTAGAGTCAAGTAATAGACATGAGGACCATGAACACTATCCAAACTCTCTGGTTGTTCAAGGTTCTTTGATGTTTGTTTGAGGTTCTCCACTTGCTCAAGTCCAGCTCAGGGTTTGCCCCTGGGCAGCCTCCTGCCAATTCCGCCAACTATTTCTTTTTCTTTTGTCTCCCAAGACAACATGAAAGAAAAACCCTTCTTTCCTCATAAATTTTTCTCTTATCCCATAAAGAATGGCAACTGTCATAATTTTCTAATAGTTGGAATTGGTTACAGGTCAGGAATTCCAAAATTTATATTCAACATAACATTCATATGCAATTAAATAATTAACAAAGTTCCACTAGGCTTCCCGAGCGCCCATTTACTCATGATTTCGTGTAATTTAAAAAAAAAACTAACAGTAATTTAATGTCAACTGTAACACACTTTCTCTCTCATTATTATTTTTATTAATAATCTTTTAAAATGTTACATGTTAAACATTGAAAGAATTACAAATCTCTCTTTCTTAAAATTTATATTATATATATAGTTGATATTAAATTGTTTTATTCAACGTATATATTAATTATTTTATATTTTATTTGAACCAAACTATTATGATCCAACTATACTTGTTACACTTATTTTTAAACATAAAACTAAAATGCTAAAAACTACTATTTAATTACTTGCGCATCATGTAATAAATTATATATTATTTTTTATATACTTATATTTTACAATTAACTATGCAGGTGTGAAACAAGATGCATTATACATCTAGATTTCATAACCATATATTCATTATTGAACATTATATATTATTTTTTATATACTTATATTTTACAATTAACTATGCATGTGTGAAACAAGATACATTATACATCTAGATTTCATAACCATATATTCGTTATTGAATAAGAAGGTTATCAAGACTATAGATGCATTATATATCTAGATTTCATAACCATATATTCATTATTGAACATTATATATTATTTTTTATATACTTATATTTTACAATTAACTATGCCTGTGTGAAACAAGATGCATTATACATCTAGATTTCATAACCATATATTCGTTATTGAATAAGAAGGTTATCAAGACTAGTCCTAGAATAGAAGGTTATAAAGAGTATCCCAAGTTAGATATGAAACAAAGGTTGTTCGGTGACAGGGCACGGAGTGGGGATAAAGAATCAACTCCTAAAGGTAAGTGATAGAATTAAACCATCCTTGTGTGGCAATGTCATGGTCTTACATATTGTGTGTGGTGGATTTCATAACCATATATTCATTATTGAATTAGTTGTGTTTGGTTTATTTATTTCTCCATTCAAATGTATGAAGGGGAAGTTGGATCGATTTTGGAGGGGAAGTTGGATTGTTTTTGGAGGGGCAATTTTTTCTATATTTTAGATTTTGGGAATATTTTTGAATTTTATCAATATCTAGGTCAAATAATTGACCTCCTTTAAATTTGGTGAATATATAATGAGTATAAGTTCAATATGTTTTGAGTTCTCTATTATGAACCTCTTGTGTCATACAACTGAAGCTTATATTTTACAATGGGGTCACTCTGTTGAAAGTATTTTCCACTCCGAAATTATTACTTGTGTATATGAGAGAGAAATTATTTAGTAGTGAGTATAGATCCATCTTAACCACTGATCTACCATGCTGAGACATGGATCAAATCTATTGATATGCAAAGAGTGCAAAACTTGGAAAAAACTTTTCACCTCTATGCATATACACATTGTAAATTTTAATTATTTAAATTACATTTTTGAATGAATAAATTAATACAATACCTTGAAAGTCTCCTTGGACACTTAGATTATATAGACTACACAACATAAATTTTCAGTTTTAATAAACTTTTCCTAGATTTTAGACTAAATTAACTTTTAAATATACTTGAAAAATTACTAAAATATAGAATAATAAGAAATGTTTTTACTAACACAGTTTTAAATATATGTCAATATTATTTAACTTTATATAGTGAAATACTCTATTTATCACCCACATCAAATATTATTATTAATATTTTTAAATGTCTCATATCAATTTTATATTAAAAATTAAATGAATTACACAATTTCATTTTATTAGGAATTCATGAAGTATTTTACTTTTCCGGACCTTGAAATATTTTACTATGATAAACATATATCTATTTATCTATTTATATAAAGATCATATTAAAATATATTATGCAATATATATTTAAACAATTTATTTATGGAATATATATATATATATATAAACTTTTGATGTAGAAATATTTTATTTGTGGCTCTGATAGTGAAGTGAAATATTTTTCCTATGTTAACGATAGTGTTTTTTCAATTGCTATATATATATAATTAATTAATTAATTAAATAATTTTCAATTTCTTTGTATAATATATATACATATAGACATGAAAGCTTGTAACGTCTTGTCTTAAAATTTCAAAGAAGAAAACAAAAATATGTGCCCGAAAGAAGGTGCGTTTATGATTCAAATTTCAAGTGACGATGGTACCGGAAAATCTATACACATTGCATTCGATCATGGAATGGGATTGGCAATGCGTATATCATATCACAGCATAGGGCTTGGTATATTCTGGGCAGCTGATACTATTGGCCGTGACGGACCCACTCTGATATTTACATCATAGACGGTGAAGTTTCTCACACTTTACGTATAGGTTACCACTATTGACTTGCTCAAGAGGTACGGTGTGGTAGGTTAGTTTTTTGACTCAGAGCTCTCCGGTCATATTTCAGTTTACCAAATTTATATATACGTCAATGCAATACATTATTTCAATATCCCTAACACCTAATTTTTTTTCCTCGGATCTGTACGGTCATTCATATATATACGCAAGTCGCACAAAGTCATATATGCTATTTCTATTATACTTCAATTTGTCAATATCCCAACATAATTCATATGAAAACGGACTTCATATACCAAAGCCATAAAAAACAAATTTGCTACTTGTCATGATATATATACATACATCACCATCATCATGCTCGTGGTAATGTGAACCTGATGTTCATGTTCATGTTAGGTAATTATATTCTAGAATATTTTGTGGAGGTTAAATATCTACCATAGGCCTAATAATTATTGATAATTAAATTAAAATTTTGGAATTCTTTTTTTAAAATAGACACACCTATTATCATAATGAATATAGGCTAGTTCATCATTCCTATTTAAGGAAAACCACCTCACTTGTAATAATTATAGAATGCTCAACTAAAGGAATATACTTCAACTGAATGAAAATAATTTAAAATCATGTTCTAATACCAAAAGAAATGTGTGTGTGTGTGTGTGTGTGTATGTGTTAAAATAAAATTACTACACTAACATTATAAATATCACTTTTAAACTATATATATACCACAGATGGATTTTCGAGTGTGCGAGATAGTGGGGTCTGGGTCGTCATCCTCCTATTTGTCCATTTGAACAAGGTATGTGGTAGCTTGTCTCTCTAGTTGTCATAAATCCTAATATGAAACCAAATACATTCAAATCCTTATGCCATGTTCTATCACACACATTTTTTTCAACCCCAAATTTGTTTAATTCGACTCTTTTTGCCTGACAACACTTGGGGAATTAGCTCACTCATCACTCATAAGAGAACTCATTTAGATCGTGATAAAATGATGGCATTTAAAGCCCCTACAACAACAATTCAATTTACAATTCAGCCTACCACCTCAATCTCTAGTCTACTATATCTCCTTAGGAGCTTATAAAAAACCACTGAGAGGTTTGATGGGCACCATTCCTTTCCACAAGAAATTGTAGGTCAGAAGTGAATTTATCCATCCCCACTCGGGTGCCTTATTCATGGTGAAATTGAACATGGAATCTACTTTCAAAATGTTTGTCGTCAAAGATAGAAAGGACAACTGCTCAATTAGTGATTCATCTTCATAGTGAAAACTTTTTCTAGTTTTACTATGAGTTAACATCTTGACACAATGCAAAAATAAGCTCTTGTTCAATTGGATCTCATTTAATGTAGTTGGCATTTCATAATTGTTGTGTAGCTTCACTATGAATGATGAAAATATCCATCGAACCGGTCTGAATCTCCCTCCTCTAGAATTATTACAGCTCACTCCCCTCAACATTTTATGGTTGGGTTTAACTCTCTTCCTTGACCTTAATCTTTACTTCCTCACTTGTTTTTTCTTCTCTCACCTCCCCTCTAGGACTCTTGTTTGCTTTCTTGGTTTCCAATTCTTTGTGATATCACCCCCCACTAACACTCTCTCTTGTTGACTTCCTTCTCACCTCTCTAGGAAGCAATCAAACTTCATTCCTACTTCATCTATGTGATGTGGCCTTATCTAGGCACTCACAACCTCTCCTTTTCCCTCACCTATTTTGTTCTTGAAATCCTTCCTTTTATCCTTTGTCTTGGTCTCCTCCCCCAAAATTCCACCAAGCCTCATCAACAAGCTAGATTCAGACATGGAACTGCTTATTATTAGGTGTGATCAAGTCGAGGAAGCACTAGAACCCAGTGAATATTGGCTAAAATTGCAACATGCTTTCAAGATTTGACATTGAGCCCCATCCAGGTAGTACTTACAAGAGATGAGAGGAAACGAACCCCTAACGGGGCCTTCTCTCAAACATGGAAATTGTTGTTGAGTTGGCAGATTAGGTGCCTAACACAATCCACATGTGTCGACACATTAATCAATACATTCATATTGTGGTCCAATACTGACACATGAAATATTTTAAGGGAAAGGTTTTATTGGATCATCATAAGAAATGAGAGGATCTCCTCCTTTCCATGGAGCATCTACAATATCATATGAAAGATCTATATTAGTGCTTCGAGTGAATCGAGAACCACCTCAGCATTGCCCCCACCACTAGTTTCTCTTCGCGCAGAAATTAGGAGCCAATCTAGGTCGTATCTATAGACTCGAACCCTACCTCCTAGATTTCCTTTATGTTATTTGTTTTTCTTTCGAGTCTTCTAGTAGATTTATTTGGTTTTGTGACCATGACACACCAAACATTAATGCATGTATGTCCTATTTTGAACTTTTTGAATTTTTTTTATCTTCGGCCTCTTTAAGAAGAGTGCACTTTAGAATATGGAGTAGTCTTCCTCGTGACAAACAAGTCTAAAAAAAGATACGTCACTAAGTAATCTTTTGAAGGAAATACAAATTGAATTCTATATATATATATATATATATATATATATATATATATATATATATTAAACAAATAAAACATAGATATATTAATTTTTAAATAATAATAATAATAATAATAATAATAATTTAGAAGTTATATATTAAATTGATATATAAATTGATATGTGCTTCATTTTTAAAGTATTTTTATATGGCCTAGGGTGTGATCCTTGGATGATTTTGACAAATTAAATGCCTTTAGATCATAGCTACTCAACTCATAAGTTTTCAAGTCATCAATTAAGCATGTGAATCATCTCAAAACTCATATAACTAAGTAAATAAAAAAAACTATATATAATTTTGTTTATATTAAATAAATCAAGTATAAATATTATAATAATAATTATTTAATTTTACAAATATATATAGATAATAATTATTTTTTACACCTTATATATTAAATTGATATTTATAAAAAAAAAAATTATTCCTATTCCATTTATATTTAACAAATTCAAAATTAAAATAAATTACAATGATTAAACTAGGTTATAACTATTTATAGAGTGAAAATGTTCCATTGAAGAAAATACATATTACACCTCCATGTGTGAAGGGACATCTATCTTCTCATCAGCCGCATGTGTGAAGGGACATCTATCATCTCGATCTTCGGCTGTTGTTGCTATACCACCTATCATTTGATTTAGGACTCTTCTGCACTAGAAAGTAAATATATAATATTCGACCAGAGGAGTTATGAAAGGGATAAATCAAGAGTAAGAGTTCTTGGTATATAATAAATTTAAAATGATAAAAAATATTTTTAATCTACATGATAAGAAGATGAATATTTATATTATTGATTTTAAATTTATAAAATAATATGTTTTAATGTGAAAATTAGAAAATGTCGAGAGATAATAAATTTATTCCATTATATTTTTGTGAATATGTATATTTATTTTAAAATAAGATTATAATTTAATTATTATTAATTATTAAGTGGATGGTAGAGATTTAATTTCTACATAATGTTTTAGAATATTTTTATTAGTATACACACACCAAAAGTTATGATTTATTTTCAACTTAGTTTTTCCTTTATTTCCTTTTTAATTAAAATGATTAATTAACAAAATGTGATAAGAACAAGTGTTATTAGAAGTGAGTTATGGTCTTTTGGGCATATAATATTGATAAATCATAGTATTAGCCTATGGTATTATAAAAATTCCTATTTGATGAAACGGAGTCTGGGGTGTCTCCATTTTCAGTATTTTTACACGCTCGATCTTGGGACCTGTGGGTTATGGGCCCACGAAGCCTCCCAGAAACTTCTCACAGCCTCAATTTCCCTTATGGGCCAACGAGTCATTCATATTCTTCAGCTGCTGATCGGCTGCGGATTCTTGCTGCCGCTCTTCCTTCAACATCTTGCCCCCAGCGCAATTACTCCAACCGTAAGAAAGTTTACCTGCACCCAATCCTACAACAGCTTTGCTGCGTGTGGATTTTATAAGTTTGAGGGTTTCAGAAGATGCATCGAACACATCTATTCCCAAGCCAACTTGTCGCAGAATTATTCTATCACCGCCACAGAGAGCAATGAACGACTACGGGGTTTGATTTCAATGGAATTTGGTCCTCTGCCGCCGCTCAGCTCTCCTCCACCTTCGAACTGCTTCACGGCTTTGACTCCAAACCGGACGCCTCTCTGAACAACGAAAATAACTCAGTTATCTGTCTCGCCACGCCAACAAACAACAGTGATGTTTTCTGCAAACAATCCACAGTTAAAAATCACAACCGCTTGTAATAGACTCAAGTAAGGAACCCTCCAAAATACGATTCCATATATTATAACTCGGGCGTCGCCATTTTTCCGTCTCTCTCAGGATTCACAACGCTCTACCAAAAACCCTGCGTACTACATGCCTGTTCTGTGGCATTTACATTTTCGTTTTCAAGAGAAAAGAAAAACCAAAAAAAACACACAAAGACACAATTTCACAAAGGCGTTTCCATTAATTACAATCTCAAATTACAATTTAAGGCGTTTCAGCCTTAATCCAGATATCTCTGGCAATCACATTTTGTCCTCTCTCTCACGCACAGGGTTTTTCCTCTTTTTTTCCTTTTTTCCTCAAGAATCCTATAGTTCTTATTACACATACATTCAGTTTTAACTGATTTTTTTAACTAAAATTAGTTCATTAACCGAATCTTGGCTTGGCTGTCCATGTGGTTGTCCACCTGTCCTCTTTCTCTATTTTGCTTTCATTGAGGTGTCCGGATGCTCCTGCATCAGACTCCCGAGGTACAAAAATTATGACCTCCTGGTCATATGCTCCCGAGGTACAAAATTTATGACCTCCTGGTCATATGCTTTTCCTTCGCAATTCGCAATTCTATCCACTGTTTCACTTCGTCAGTGAAACTGCCTTCTGTGAGTTGCAACCAAACCTCTGCAATAGCAAGTCCTCCCTGCTACCAGATGCCCTACCAAGCTTCTCTGCTGAGCTTAGTCCTCTCGGCATCTCCGCGGTTCTCTCCTCTCGAACCCATTGAGCACTCCTGCTCCAGGTTTGCTGCAATCTTCTCACCTTCACAAGCTTACAAATCTTCAACAAAATGTACCTCATCATTCTTCGTACCTCTTTTCTTCACATCCATAAACCCCTTTCCGCAGGAAATCTTTCCCGCTCTGATACCACTTGATGAAAACGGAGTCTGGGGTGTCTCCATTTTTAGTATTTTTACACGCTCGATCTTGGGACCTGTGGGTTATGGACCCACGAAGCCTCCCAGAAACTTCTCACAGCCTCAATTTCCCTTATGGGCCAACGAGTCATTCATTTTCTTCAGCTGCTCATCGGCTGCGGATTCTTGCTGCCGCTCTTCCTTCAACATCTTGCCCCCAGCGCAATTACTCCAACCGTAAGAAAGTTTACCTGCACCCAATCCTACAACAGCTTTGCTGCTTGTGGATTTTATAAGTTGAGGGTTTCAGAAGATGCGTCGCACATCTATTCCCAAGCCAACTTGTCGCAGAATTATTCTATCACCGCCACAGAGAGCAATGAACGACTACGGGGTTTGATTTCAATGGAATTTGGTCCTCTGCTGCCGCTCAGCTCTCCTCCACCTTCGAACTGCTTCACGGCTTTGACTCCAAACCGGATGCCTCTCTGAACAACGAAAATAACTCAGTTATCTGTCTCGCCACGCCAACAAACAACAGTGATGTTTTCTGCAAACAATCCACAGTTAAAAATCACAACCGCTTGTAATAGACTCAAATAAGGAACCCTCCAAAATACGATTCCATATATTATAACTCGGGCATCGCCATTTTTCCGTCTCTCTCAGGATTCACAACGCTCTACCAAAAGCCCTGCGTACTACATGCCTGTTCTGTGGCATTTACATTTTCGTTTTCAAGAGAAAAGAAAAACCAAAAAAAACACACAAAGACACAATTTCACAAAGGCGTTTCCATTAATTACAATCTCAAATTACAATTTAAGGCGTTTCAGCCTTAATCCAGATTTCTCTGGCAATCACATTTTGTCCTCTCTCTCACGCACAGGGTTTTTCCTCTTTTTTTCCTTTTTTCCTCAAGAATCCTACAGTTCTTATTACACATACATTCAGTTTTAACTGATTTTTTTAACTAAAATTAGTTCATTAACCGAATCTTGGCTTGGCTGTCCATGTGGTTGTCCACCTGTCTTCTTTCTCTATTTTGCTTTCATTGAGGTGTCCGGATGCTCCTGCATCACTATTTAAATATTAGGAATCTTCCTTGTAAAGTGGAGATAAATCTCTATGTCTAAGAATCTAGTTCCATGTTTTTCAAAATGTATATATGTTTAATTATGCATTAATTCTTGTCCACCGGGTCTTGGATAGACGGTGCTCAAGAGCTCTGTTAAGACACTCCTTGTTGTGAAGCTACTGGTTCAATAACAATAATTTAGATAGTTTTATGATTTTCTAAATTTTCACAATGGTACCATGGGACAAGTTTTTGAATGGTTTATTTTTTTTTTTGTAAGTTATTAGTTATATTGATATAAATTGTCTCCAATTACGACCATAAATTATTTTCTTTTAGTTGTTCTCTGCCACTCAGGAAAATAGACCATCAGTGATAAACAAATATTTTAGTCAGAAAAAAGACAATTTTATGCTATTCTATCTATGCCATAGTTTCCAATTACAACAATAGATTTTTTTCCTTTTAGTTGTTCTCTGCCACTCAGAAAAGTAGACCATCAGTGCTGGACAAACATTTTTGTAAAAAAAAGACAACTTTGTACTATTCTATTCATGCCATAAGCAAAAAAATATGACGATTGTACTATGACTAAAATGATATCTAAAATAAAAAATGTAATTGTTCATAGAATAGAAGTACGCACAACTACACACGGGAAATACAAATCAAAATCATTGAAAAGATAGTTAGAAGGGGCTTAGGATGTCCATGTCGCTACAGAAATATCAAGTAGATGTGCTGAAATCTATTATGGTTGCCAAAATGCCTATGGAGAAAGGCCCCTTACCCTTGAGAAGAATGTTTTTTACGCGTTCGAGATGCAAAGCTAAGTCCCCGTGCCACGTGGATTGATCTCGATGATCAGAAATAATATCATTTAATAATGTCATTAACTTGCAGTAAAATCTTTCAGCGAAATTCCCGTGCTTTTGTTGGAAACGTAGAGAAGATAAAGCACAAAATTCACCCAAAATATACAAGTTCCAGTTTTTGTATTGATAACACACAACTTAATTTTTACAATGAACTTGGTGAAAGGTATTTAACCTTTTCCAACTAGCGACTCGCCTAAAATCTGTTAACATGCACATACTTTTAACTTAATTAACTCACACTCTAAATACGAACTATACTTAACGCTTCATCTATTACTGAACTTGACTCAACGCTTAACACTCAACACTCAACACTGAATTAACTGACTCTCTAAGTTTAGACAACTCCTCGTGAAGGAGTAATTAAAATTTCTAACCGCTGTTGCTAGGACCATACCCAGTAAATATTTTATTTGCTAGTAGAGCTCGATCGTGTAGAGACATTGATTTTGTCGACGTGAATATGGCATAGATCTTTGCATCAGTGAACTCATTTCGCTCCTCCATGGTCGTTGTACAAGTTATATTTAAATGTATCCAAAAAAAAAGTCTTAAGTGAGGGCATGGAAGCCTTTTTCAAATGTCAAGGCTTTGTGTTGAACGCAAACATTACCAGGTCCCCCAATCCATGCAGTTGTGTTGCTCTGCATGCACTCGCGGGCCATTATTGAACGGGCTGACTAATAGAGGTAGAATTATAAGACGACTAATAGAGGTAGAATTATAAGACAGAGTTCCCCAGAAAATAATAAGGAAGCATTGAGAGAGGATACTAAAGTCTTAGATCCAAGACTCTATGGATTCAGTGGGAACTGGGTTGGATTCCACTAAGAGATAAATGCATGGCTGGGTGGGGCTCACAAAGGAAGCACAAGGGAATAGATGAGCATGGAACCAACACTTATTCAAGAATTTGAGTGTAGAAAACTAAATCCAACGATGCTCTGTTGGAGTTCAGAAATGTTGGACGCTAGTGGAAGGTTGTGAGCTCAGCACTCGTTCTAACAAGCAGAAGTAGTGGAGGCTCTATAGGAACTTGAGGGTGGGAGAAGGGTGTCCATAGTCAAGAGGACCAGGGACAACCCCTATGGCCACAAGGGAAACAATACAATGCCAGTGAGGGTGAGGGACATAGAGGAAAATCATAGTTGCATGGGATTCCAAGAATGAGAGTATGAAAAATAGAGCGATGTCAAGAGGCTAGTTAACCATGGGAGATGTCATAAAAATTACAGGAAGAGGAGTTGAGCGGAATAACATTTAGGTTATCAAATTGAATGAGGGGATGGGATGGTGATAGTTCCATCTCATTGTCACCTTCCTCACGCAGGTGCACCGAATAGGAAAGTTTTAATGTTTATTATGAATTAATAAGTATTATAAAAATATTAACATAAATTGAAATTCATTTTAAAGTATTTATATTATATTTTATTATTTTATTTTAATTACATATTCTTTATATTAATACTTTTTATCCTTCTAATTATTTATATTTTTTATCCTACTCTTAAACTAGCAGCTTCATTATGTATAGCAGCTTCATTATGTATGGTATTTGTCTATTTTAAATTAAAGATTAATACAATTGCAAAATAAACATTTAAGAATAGTTTTTTGGTGTTATAAACGATTATTGAAGTCGATTCATATAATGGTTTACATTATATCACTATTAAGTCAACCTAATAGATATTTTTACATGTAACATTGTCGAAATTGGTGTATTATATCATTTTGCACTCTAAAACATGGTCGAAACTCATTTATAAAATACTGTCTTATCAATAATTTATATCATGAAAATAATTGATAAAAATAATTTATATCAGTTTCTTCAAATATATATATATATATATATGATTACATCCTTGAATGATCCATTTTGATATTTTATACATCCACACTATAACGGGGATATATTCCATCTTATTATAATGTGCACTACTTTGTATTGTAATTCGTAGGATGCTTTACATTATATTGTATCTTTGATGTAGCATTCCTTAAATTAATGCACATAACTATGGTTAAAACGGGTATGTCGAATTATTTTCTTATAAATTATTTTTCAAATCAACAAAATTGAATGTATATGGAAATATATAATAATGTTCAATATTGATAATGAAGGTAGATGGAAACAATTATAAGAAAAGTAGACAACAAAAGTGTCTTCATTAATTCATCCAATGCCATTTTCTTTCTAATGCACAATGATCATCACCATCTTATTGTATCCTTTGTTAGAAGATCATTTTTTAAAATATAAAAGTAAATACAGGTTCAAATCATTAAATATAAATTAGTGTTTTAATGTTCTTGAAAATCATAAAGAATTTGGATTTAAAAGTTAGAAACATGTTTAAAAGTTATATGTTATTATTATTGTAAATTTATATCTCGTTATTATTATTAGATAATTTATATTTATTAATATAATTAATTTAATAAAATTATATATAATTGATATTCCTAATTATTTATTAAATTATTACCACAATTATATAATTAAAAATGATTAATAAATTTTACATATTTATTAAAAAATATATCAAATATATTAATCACACTTAATTAGTTAAATATATTAATTTAATATAATACAACATATGATACAGTGTTCCGTAAGTGGTTTACTATAGACATATCATCAAAGAT
This sequence comes from Pinus tabuliformis, assembly GCA_031772625.1. NCBI lineage: Eukaryota > Viridiplantae > Streptophyta > Pinopsida > Pinales > Pinaceae > Pinus > Pinus tabuliformis. Next base: position 1,530,161,626 of record CM062817.1, on the reverse strand, counting down.
AAAAAGTGATGCAGGAGCATCCGGACACCTCAATGAAAGCAAATTGGAGGAAGAGGACAAGTGGACAACCACATGGACAGCCAAGCCAAGATTCGGTTAATGAACTAATTTTAGTTAAAAATCAGTTAAAAACTGAATGTAGGGATAATAAGAACGGAGAGAAAGAGAGAAAAAGGAGAGGAAAAACCTGTGCCTACCAGAGAGGGGAAAAATGTAGTCGCCTGAGAAATTCTGGATTAAGGCTGAGATGCCTTAAATTGTAACCTGACTTTGTAAATTATAAAAAATGTGTTTGTGTGAATTTATATGGAACTGTTTCATTGTGAACTTATGTCTGTATTTCTTGTTTTGAATGGTTGGCCATCGGTTTTCTGAAGCCATGGCGTGTTTTTTTCAAGTCAGCCGGTGATGTGGAGAACCGGTTTTGCAAAATGCTGTCCCGTTCATTTAGGCGTTTAGAGTGTTTTTAAGGTATTTTTGTTTGCAGTATCACGATGTTGAGCAAGTTCTCGCTTCAAGGACGACAGTGGAAGCAGTTCGAAGGTGGAGAGCCGGAGAGGCGATCGTGATCAGCAAACCGAGCGAAGGCAGGGACGTGGTGGACGGATGCAAAGCTGTGGGCATTCACTCTGATAAATCTTGATGTCTGTATGTATTCGTTTTCATTTGCATGCTTGCTGCACGTTCAGAGGTTCAGGGATCGATCCTGTGCGAGGGACTCTCAATGTCTTCAAGGGCGAAGAGTAACGATGATAACATGACGAGGTTCGAGGGCGCTGCTGCAGATAGCGGCGGCGGCTCTTCTTGAAGTAATGCTGCCAAGAACGAGGGTTCCAGACGAACGAGAAATAGGGTCAAGAAGGAGCGACCCAGGGAAGCCCCGGTCAGTAAGTTTGAGGGTTTAATAATACACGGCGTTAAACCCTGGGATCTTGATGCCGACGATTTCTATGATTCCCTTCTAGAGGCTCGCAGAGAGCTCGACCAATGGCTCGATAAGAGTTTCCAGTCCTTCCCCCGAAAAAGAGTCACTGAATAAGTTTCAAGATTCTTCAAATAGAGAAGGCAAGAACAAGAACAAGAAATGCCTCCAGAGATTCAACTTCAATACCACCATCACCAGCAGCAGCAGCCGCCGCCTGTAAATGTCAATGTGAACGGCGTGCCGAGGAAACAGCAGACGTTTGAAGATTATGATGAAGGGTTTGACGAGGGGGACAGGAGCAGCAGCGGAGGCGTTTTGGGCCCATAACCCACAGGTCCCAAGATCGAGCGAGTAAAAATTTTGAAAATGGAGACACCCCAGTCTTCGTTTTCATCAAAAAGAAAGATTACATATATTTGTTTTTTTTATTAATATAATTAAAATTAACTAATTATATAGATAAATTCTATATAATTATTGATATAATTCTGATTTATTTATTCACTTATTGGATTATTAATTTAATTATTTAGACTAGTTATATATATTAGATTGGTTATATAAATTAAATTACAAGTAAATATTTATACACATTAATCTATAAAAAAAAATTAAAATATTTATTTTAGAATATAATGATATAATTAGTGTTTAGAGAAGTCATATAAATTAAATAGAAGATACATATTTATACACATTAATCTAGAAAAAAATCAAAATACTTACTTCAGAATATATTTTACATAGCTAGTTATATATATAACTATATTTGTTAGGCCCCTAAATTATCATGTTTAATTCACATTCTCACCCTATGCTTACTCATAGTTTTCGTTGTTATTACTATTATTTTGTACAATTGTTAGGCTAGTAGCTTAAACTAGAGCATGGTCACATAAGTGTTCATTATTTAACCTATTTCCTTTATTTCAATGATATTTGCATCAAAATGATTATTGATGATGATGCTTGTGTTGTTTTAGGAATGCATATGAAATGACGATCAAAGATACACATGCATCAACAATTAATTGCACTCAGTCATGTTCCTGCATCAGCACTCCTACACTAGCATTGTTACACTATAGAGTAACCAATTTGGGGCTTGACATTTCAGCACGCTTCTGGGGAAAACCGAGGAAGGTTATTGTCCAAAATGATGTTTTAACACCTTCCCATGAGTTTTATTGCACCGAGATCACACATGTGAGTCTCTAGAAGACAATAAACAAATATGCTCAAAATTCGCACAATTTTCTAACTTCCACGTTTGGTCTCGATAGGCATGCAATTGGAGGTGAATCTGGAAAATATGAACAAATGGGTTTTTTACCAATATAACAAACTATGTATAACAAAAACCATTTATCAAGATTCATTTTTTTTCAAAAGTTACACGTGGGTCTTTAAGGAAGTTTCATAAAAAAACATTGTTTTTCCAGAATTCTAGAATCTTGTAAAAAGAGCCAAACAACCAACTTCGGGCACGCTTTCCAAGGAGATGGAGTTGAATGAGACAAATATAAGAGATTTTTTTGTTGAAAATATGACAAATTAGGTTCCCTCCAATTTTTTTTCCAAAATTTGCCATGGTTAGGAAGATATGCCAATATCTTTGAGGCCAATTTGTTAAAAATATGCAATTTTCTAGAATTAAGGAAAATAACTGTTAGAGTCAAAATTCACCTTGTAAATTTTATAAATGGCTTAGCCATGGTTTGTGTTAGGGGACGAGATGTTAGTATAGCTTCATATTGTTGGTTTGGAGTTGGAGCATATGGCTTGGGATATAAAGAACTCTTTCAATTTTAATAAAAGACTTCTAATGCTAGGTTTTCTCTACAAATCTATTATTTTTTAATGATCATTTTGATTTTGTAATTTGATTTAATTTTAAGAGAGTGGCTTAGCCATGGTTTGTGTTAGGGGACGAGATATTAGTATAGCTTCATATTGTTGGTTTGGAGTTGGAGCATATGGCTTGGGATATAAAGAACTCTTTCAATTTTAATAAAAGACTTCTAATGCTAGGTTTTCTCTACAAATCTATTATTTTTTAATGATCATTTTGATTTTGTAATTTGATTTAATTTTAAGAGAGTGAGATCTGGATGGGTTGGGCCCAACCAACCAAGCTCAACATTCCTCACTTTAGATTATTTTTCAATCATTAGAAATTAGCAAAAGTTGTGTTAAATGATGATTTTCTGTGTATGAATAGTTTCTTTGATATACTTGCATGATTTAGAACATTCAAAGATTGTTTCCTTTTATATTGGAGTAATGATCTCATTTTGAATCGTTAAGGATTGTGTTAATGAAGCATGAAGGATGCTTGAATGCCAATTCTGAAACCAATTCTATTTAAATTGTATAATCTTGCATTTCGTACTTATACAGAGTTATTTTGTACTTAGACAGGTTTTGTAATATCATGTTTTATATGAATGTCCAACGATAATAAGACAAGATGTTAATGGTTGTAGCTTAGTTAGAGTTGAAGTATGGTTGGATTGAGAGTTGTAGGTTAATTTTTTTCATGGAATAACATTTCTAAGTTTATTTGTTGTAGTTTTAAATTAGAATAAATTTTGACTTTTAAGTGTGTGAGAACATTAATTTGAAGTTTTTAGTTTCATTGAGTGTTTGAGAGTTGAATGTTAGTAAAGATAAAAGACTAGTTTGAATTCTTGTTGGTTTGCATCCCAGGACTTAGACTTAGTGATTAGATTTGGTTTTGTTGGATTCTTTATTTTCATTAAGTTTAGAATCACTTGAATTAGAATTAGTTTTGTTTAAGATTGAAATTAGAATAATCTTGATATTGAATGATAATTATTTTTTTTGATTTCATATTTCCAAAGTTTATTGTTTGAATTGTAGTTAAGTTTTACTTGCATTGAGATTAAGTTTGATTAATTTACTTTACTTAGTTTGAGATTAAAATTATTTATTTTCATTATGTACTTAATTCAGAAATAGGAATTTGATGTTAATTTAGGTTAGATGCTCTAATCCTATGTTACCTGCATTTATGCCTCTATGTCTTACAACCCCAAACTGATAATTTAATGTTGGAACTATAACACATATAATTTCCCCAACAATATTATAAAATTATTTCAAATTATTATTAGGACCATTATGATTAGCCACATCCTAACCAAGATTTTTGGGCTAATTCTAGAAAAAAAGCTTAGCCTTTGGCTTGAGAATAAGGGTAAAAGAGCTAAAGGGCAAGCTGGTTTTAGGAGACATCACTCAACCATCGACCACCTTGTCACCCTTAGGATCATCGCAAAGGAATGTTGCAATAGTAAATTTGATCTCTTCTGTTGTTCTTTGGACTTTAGAAAATTTTTCGACACTATCCCCTAAGATAAGCTCTGGGACAGGCTTGAAGAGATCATGGTTCCTTCTGTCGTTTCCAAGCTTAAGACCAATGAAGGGTGGTCTAAAGATATTAAATGTAATATCTAGGTTAAGCAAGGTTGTCCCCTTTTCCCTACCCTTTTTGGTATTTACATTAATAAACTAGAGGAGTGTCTGGAAACTGCGGCCTGCGAAAGCACCAAGCTTGTTGGTATTATCATTGCTCTTCTCCTTTATGCTGATGATATCGTTCTTCTTGCAAGCAGCTTAAGACTCCTCATGTCTACTCCTCCAAAATGGGTATGTCAGTTAATATTGACAAGACTAAAGTCATGATCATTAAATCCAAAAATATCACCCATGGTAGTTTTTTCTATGAAAACCATTGTCTTGAGTAGGTTTCTTCTCATAGATATTTGGGTATCGACTTTCCTCATCATGTCTACTGGAATTATAGCATCGAGAAAAGAATTATTGGAGGTTGGAAAGCTTATTATGAGCTTGAAAATAATTGTAAGTCAGTTGATCTTTACATTGAGAGTAAAAAAGGTTAATCTTTAAGCCTCTCGTCACCCTTTCTATCTTATAGGGTTGTGAAGTTTGGTTGTGTAGTATATCTAGGGAGTCATGGAGAAAGGTTGAGATGATCCAAAAGCAATCCATAACCTATAACCTCAAGATCAAGTGAAGTACTCCCTATCCTATCCTCTTGATCGAAGATGACATGTCCCCCATTGAAATTGTGACTATGTTTAGATATCAGATGTATAAGAAGAAGCTTCACAATATGGAATCCAAGAGGTTCCTAGAAATTTCTTCTAACTTTAGTTGAAACCCCTACTTGTGCCTCAAGCACGGGTGGCATCAGGATGCTCAGTCTTGGCTCAACCATTGGGGTATTAAGGAGGAGATCATCATGGTAAGCAAGGACAATATCGAAGATACTATTACCTCCAGTTTTTATTAGAAATGAGAGAGATCAAAGAGAATGATTACACACAACACCAAAACACACTTTGATATTTTTCATTGATCACAAGAGATATAAATATAACGGACATAACACACAAACTTTTAAAAATCTAGTGATGATTTTGACACATAACATAGGAATCAACAGCTTCTATATTGATGCCTAGGGACTCACAATGATAACTACACATAAGATGGAAGCATTACTTCGAACACCCTCCCTTAATGCTTATATGGATAATGTTAAAAATACATATTACAACAATAAACAAATCTTTGTCTGACTGGTCTTCATCAACACCCACATCCACTCTGGAATCTCGCAAACACCTCTGTTTCACCACCACATCTTCGAGTTGTCACTTGAAATCCATTTAAAATGTAACTGCCTCTGGTCAACGTTGATGAACTTTGTAAGATCAACAATATTGACACCTCAACTCATCGGGGCTTTCGCGATAAGAGTTATCAAGTAATGAACCATCCTATGGATTAACCACCATCTGCAATATATTTCGCTTTTGGTTATCCACTAGTTTCTAGGATGGAGGTCTAGATATTGAATGTGTTCAAACATTGATAAAAAAACCTTAACCTTACAAGAATCGATGTTTTGTACATGGGGGCTTCCAATTTGAGAACCTCCAACCCTTTTATAACTAATAAGAATAGACAAGAATTAATGTTTCGGACACCCGGGATTCATTTTAAGAACCACCAACCCTTTTAACTACTAATAAAAACACAAACACCAAAACCATCTCTCACAATTTTTTTTTTTTAATTAATAATAACCCTGCATTATTTATATAGAAATATATCCTCTTACTACAATATTTCACACACAAACTAACAAAACCCAAAAGAAAACCTACAACGCTCTTGACAGCACAACCAATTAACCATTATTCACTAAACTTAAACTCTTCCCACAATTGTTGGAATTTTTCAAGAACCCAAAAAATTCACAATCAAATAACGCATTAAGTGGCATCCATCCTCCTTTCTCGACTGCTGTAATGATGGCTTCCATCCAATAGTGATCAAAGTTATTGATGCAATATGCATCACCTTGTGTACTTCTAATGAGATCGAGATAATAAGAAGCGTTGCTACTTAAATGTAGAAAAATGTGGTTGTAATAAGTGCCATAGAATGAAGAAGTTTTCAAAACATCCGAGGGGAAGAGGTTGGTAGAGACATTGTGGGAGATTTAATCGTTGTTGGCTTGGGCGTTGCAGCAATAGAAGATTATGCCCATGAGTGAGACTCTGCCCTTGAGTATGAGCACGTCGATTTGACCATGGTACTGCAAAACAACTTGACTCTTATTGTAATTTAGCTTGCAACCTACGAATTCCTTCAGTCGACCTGATGTGATGAATTTGAGCTCTTACACCCATGGAGCTTCCCCTTGCATCAGGGTGATCAACAACATTCAACTGCATTGTCCCACATCGCAGCTTGATTCTCAAAGTCTGACCGTGATGGCAAGCTATATCTTAGGCTGTCTCTTATGCCTTCACGATGTCTCTAATCCATTGCTCCTTAAACAACGATTGCATGCTAAAAATCCTCATGTGGTGCAAATCACGGTGAGGAGACCCAAAAAAAATGTGCCACAACGAGGATCTGTGACATTTTTGGTGGTGGAACCCTTCGATCATGAATCCCATGCATATCTTGATCCTTTTTATGTTAGGGTGACGACTTTTAAGCAAATCTGTGACTTTTAACAAGAACAACTTTGCACCATTGCGTTGGATCCCCACAACGCTAAGATTTAGCATTCAACCAATGAATGATTGTACCAAAAATCGTTCCAAAAAACAGATCTGAGAAGAATGAACCATGCACACGTTATTTAATTGATCACTCCACACAAATCCAAGATCTCGATCCTTATTAGCTTTGATACCATATTAGAAATGAGAGAGATCAGAGAGAGTGATTACACAAAACACCAAAAAGCACTCTGATATTTTTCATTGAACACAAGAGATACAAATATAAAGGACATGACACACTGAATTCGACACATCTAGATCATGATTCTTACTCATAACATAGGAATCAATAGTTTCTAGACTGATGCCTAAAGACTCACAATGACAACTACATATGATGTGGAAGCATTACTTCCAATAATTTTAGGACAAGATGTGGGATGCTAAGGAGATGGAGTGTAAAAGGAAGCTAAACTACTATAAGTAGGTGATCAACCCCACCTTTCATAACCATAATTATCTCTCTATGTTAACTAGCACTAAGAAGAAAATGAACATCGCTAGGATTAAAACTAACTCTCATGAGATTCGAAGTGAGATCGGGTGGTGGTCTACCCCCAATACTCCATGGGACGATAGAATTTGTCACATTTGTGATATACTAAGAAGGTGGAAGATGAAAAGCACTTCTTTTTAGACTGCCCGACTCTTGCCCACATCCGCTCACAACTCCCTATCATCAGCCACACCTCCAATCTTCTTGACTTATTAAGTGAACCCAACTATAGTGATCTTAGAATGCTTCTTTCCTTGCTCCTGGATCACAAAAACAAGATTTTGAAGAATGGAAATTAGACTCTCTTTTCTTGAGGTCCGATATACCACATTGGTCTTAGTGGATGTTAATCATCATCATCATCGTCATCATTATTATCATTAATTAAAAAAATTAATATAAGTTAAAGATATATACATTAAAAAAAATGTAACAAGGAATTTCATTTTCATTTTTTCATAGAGATTCTTAATATGTAAATATGGTTTGTTACAATACCATAGGCCAATATCAAGGTTGATCAATACAAGATATCCAAAAATCTACATTTCACATGACTCTTCTTCACATGGTATATGTTTTAATTAATTAATATAGTTAGAAAGAAAGAAAGAGTATAATTAATTTTGAAATATATTTCAACCTTTAATTCCTGATTGCAAAAATATTCTAGAATATCCCGTGGAAAGAAACTCCTTACCATCCACTTAATAATTATTGATAATTAAATTATATTAATTGTTAATAATTAAATTAAATGGATGATAAACACCAATCTATTGTAAGCACCTTATATCTCACATTACCAACATTAAAAAACTTATAAAAAGTAGCCAAATTATAAGTTTATTTTAAATTATTAATTATGAAAAGAATATATATGAGTTAAACACATACAATTTGTAGGAAAAACACATCTATATTTAAAAAATGTGTAAAATAATGGAGTTTCATTTTAACATTATCATGAAGAGATTTTATTACAATACCATGGGTCAATATCATAACTTACCAATACCATATGCCCAAAATATAATAACACTTTTCATATCAAACTTATTCATATAACATTTTTTAAGTCAAAGTCCACAAGGTCTTGGATAGACAGTGATAGGGTGCTCTCCTAAGGCACTCAGTGATGATGATCGGATGCTCTGTTAAGGCACTCTTGCTCTCTTAAGAAACTCAATCATGGCGATCAGATGCTCTGTTAAGGTACTCCTTGATGTGAAGTTGATCAGATACTCTGTTAAGGTACTCCTTGGAGTGAAATCACAATCCCGCTCCGATTGGAGCGATATATAGTCCTACCAACTTTACAAAAAAATAAATTTTAAATTAATTAATTTAATTAAAAAACAAATACTTTTAAATTTGTAACTATCTCTTATTAAATTATAATATATTTTTTAGAATTTAAATCTTTAGCATCCAAAATTAAATGTTTTCGAGTGTTAGGAGTTCACTCATGAGTAGTATTCTAGTCCTTAAATAAGATCTACATTATTTTTTTAAACAATCCCTCTTTCAAGAGGTATAGTTATAAAAAGAGACTCTTTTTTCTTGAACAAAAGATATTATGCATTCCTTCAGAAGAGGAGCCATAATAGTTTTACTAGTATAAAAAGATTAAAGTATTCCATATTTAAAAAAAAATTAAAGTATTCAATATTTAATAATGATGGATAACTAAAATAAATTTAGAAAATTCCTATTTCAACGCAAACTGACTTATAAACATAATTAAAAATAACATATATATATATATTTTATTAAACATAGCTGATATATATATTTTTATCTAACGAAAAAAATCCTTTTAATATATTAAATTTTTTGCGGTCTAATTACTAAATTATTAGTACAACTCTGTATAAATAAAGATGATTAAAATAGGTTCAATCATTACTTTATTTATATATACACACACATCCATCAGGGTAGATGGATCATCGGCGGTAGATAGTTTATCATCAATTTGGATTAACGTTTTGAGAAACTTATGCAAAATGCAAACTGCAAGCTCTCCTTTCTACAAATTCAACCATTTTTGTAGTTAGTAATCGTCTACTGATCCCTCCATTCCTTTTTCGTCGTGGGTACTCCGTTGGTCGCCTTCCAAACTTGAGCCCTCTTCGTCATTATTAGCCGTTTAGACGGCACAGCCACTCTGTTTTACCTTCGACATCTCTATCAGAGTATAAGGCCCGAATATATCGCATCATTTCTCGACGGGGCAGGGTAGCCTTACTTTAGGGTATATGGAGTCGTGCCCCAGATGACCATTCCTCCCTCTGCCGACCTTCTAGAAATCACTGCGCCGTCCATCTTGATACTTTGCAGGGTTAAAATTTGATGGGTAAATTGTTCGTAAGATTACTGTACTTCTGGTTGGTTGCAAATCTCCTACGTCGTTGGTTTTTAGTTACCTACCTGGTGCCTTTTCTTTCAATAATCATTAATGGTTTGTTAGCTTGTCTAGTTCAAGATTGTACTACCTGGTCTGTGAAACTAAACATCTCACTTAAAAATTAAACCCTACCCTATCTTTTCCACCTAACTCTCACTCTAATTCCATTTATAATCTTATAAATAGGTGTTACATTATGCAATCTCAGCAGCTATCCTTCATATACTGTATTTCTCTTGCTTTTTCTTCCAATCGAAATTGTGACTTCTAAACGTACCATGGCGTCTCAAACTTTCAGGTAACGCGTCTGAAATGCGGAGGGTTCATATTCGCCATGACTTTTAATCACAACATAACCGACGCACTTGGCCTCGTTCAGTTCATGAACGCTCTCGCCGAAATGGTGAAGGGGGCTACGAGGCCTTCGGTTCTCCCTGTTTGGAAAAGAGAAAACCTCCGACGCCAGGCGAATCCCGTTGTCAAACTTCCTCACTATGAATACGATCAAATAGAAGACAGAGATCGGAAAATGGTGCCACCTAACGAGTTGATCCACAATTCGTTCTTCTTCGGACACAAGGTGATCGAGTCGCTCAAACGGCAAGCAGTAGGGCAATGCAAGTACTCAACGTTTGAAGTTCTATCGGCGTTTTTGTGGCGTTTGAGAACGAAGGCTTTCCAACTGCACGCGGAGCAGGAAGTTAGGTTCATATTCCCCGTGAATGTCCGCACGAAACCGCACCCGCCCCTTCCTGGAGGGTTCTACGGGAATGCGATAAGTCTTGCATGCGCGAGGACGACCGCAAAAGAGCTGACAAACAAGCCGCTGTCTTTCGCTGTGAAATTGATAAACGAAGCGAAAACGGCTGTAAACGACGAGTACATCCGATCGGCGATAGATTTGATGGAACTGAAGGGGCGCCCTCACTGCACAGTGGTGGGCTCCTTTTTTGTTTCAGACAATACCAAAATCGGCTTCAGAAATGTGGATTTCGGGTGGGGAAGAGCAGCCTACGGAGGTCCTGCAAGAGGCGGGGTAGGAGCAGTGCCAGGTCTGGTCAACTTCTTAATCTCCCATCGCAATAAAAGTGGCGTGGAGGGAATAGTGGTTCCCATTTGCTTGCCCTCTGCTACCATGCGAAGATTTGAAGCAGAAATCAGTCATGCTATCGAAAACACTCCTCCTTTTGCGCGCTCTTATATCTGAAAAGTTATCGGGTGTTATACAAAATCTCACACCAGGTTGGCTTTAGATGGGTTTGGATTTGAATGGTTTGCGTAAGACTTCGTTATCTTGTGTAATTCTGTTGATATTTAGGAATAGGCAGGTTGTGTCTGCATTAGTATGTAATGTTTATCGCCTATGAAATCAATTGCTCGTTTTAATCTCATATATAATATATGTAAGGTGTTCAGACGTTATCGGTAAAACATGTTTATATGGAAACATCTAAAGTAGAAATCTTATAACATTATTTTGCACGATACAACGCATATTACATTACATTTAATATTTCTAAATTTCCATTAATCATAGTAATTAATGGGAAAGTTGGTATTATATTGTGTGAAATTAACATAAATTTATTTTAAATATTGATTTAATATGAGCCAGGTTTAACATGGGCAGATTAATTTCTTCATTGGCATATTTTTGATGAATAGACATTATTTAAATATTTTTTTATAATTTTTATTTTTTTAATGGCCGATTGAATCAATAATAAAAATTGTATAAGTTAAATTGTAATTTAGAATTGTTAAAATAAAATTTAAAAATATATAGAAGAAAATTATTATTCTCAAATTAATTTAAAATAAAATGAAATTAATTTATGTTAAATTACAAATGGTTATAATGTTCTTTAAAATTAAATACTTATAATTATTTTTTAAAATTATAAATATGAAATAAATATATTATAGTATTTTAATACATTATTTTTAAAATCCCCTTTATTTACTGCATCTAATCATAGCTATAGTTACTATAATATTTATAAAATTAGAAAATATTTTAATATTTTATTTTTACTTAATAATAAATACAATTTTCCTTTATTGTATTTCATGTCATTTATTTATTTTTCCTATTATTTTTTTAATTGAATTAAATTTATTTTTCACTTAATTATGAATATAACTATCATATCATTTAACCTATTCCAAAAAAATAAGAATGTTATTATCATCTTAATAAAAAAAAAAATATATATATATATATATATATATATATATATATATATATATATTACTGCTATTTACATTAAAGTATTATATTGTATTATAAGGAATATAAGTGTGAATCATTAAAAATTCACATAATCATATATATATATATATATAATTTTTAACCATTTAAATAAAATTATAAATAAATATTATTAATCATTAGTTTTGATATTTCCATAACTATAAAATTATTAACAAAATATTAAATATAAGTTTTTCTTTTAATGAAATTTTATTAATGTATATCATTCATAATATATAATTTTTTTTTGGAATTTCATTAATTTATAGTTCACATGAATCTATGCTAGTTATATATACACATTATGAAAGAGTTTATTAATGGAATACTAAGTTTATCTCTATATATAGAGACTCTGACTAGATTGTTAGACAATGATAGTTATTTTGGATTGATATTGCTTTTCAATCTCCTCATCTTCTACATCTATTTCATAGAAAAGTGTAATTTCCTCATAAAACTGCAAATATTTTATTTTATCGCAGTGAAAACAAAATTGGATATTATGATTATTATTTGAATTAAGTATTAATGTGTGTTAATTATTAAAGAGAGAAAATTGTTTGGGTATTAAAAATTCTTGTAACTTCTCATAACACGGAAGTTATGGAAGGAAATTGCCAAGAAAACCCTAACTACCTCCTTGATTACGAATGCTCCAAAGAAAGCCATGGGGGGGGCATGGAGAGAAGGAGGAGGAACTGTAGGCAATTGCCAAGAAAACCCTAACTACCTCCCTGATTATGAATACTCCAAAGAAAACCTTGGGGGGAGGCATGGAGAGAGGGAGGAGGAACTGTGCTGACAGTAAGAGTAGCTAAGTCTGGTGGTGACCATATAGCGAAAGCACTGTGTGCAAAACTTGCAGAAAGACATTGGTCTTGTGAGCAAGCTCGGGGGGAGACTTGGACCTGACGGCAAGTCTCATGGTTGGGAGGATTGAAATCTGCAAATAACAGAGGTGACTTCAACAGTTGAAATTTCTTCTTTTATAGCAGTTCAGGTAGGTAAAAAATCCTAGAATAATCTATTGTTATAAGTTGTTTATTGAATGTTCAGATTTGGTAGCAGTTAATACTTGGAATGAGTGTTGTACAGGAATATCTGAAACTTAGAGGCAAATATTCCTACATAAATAGAGTTTGGGCACTTAGGTACAGACTCAGGAAGATAATCTTTATTTTGTTCTTCTGCTAGGGAGGAAAAATAGAACTAAACATGCACATCATATAAACAATAGAACTAAACATGTATAGCATAAACGTAAATAGAAGTGAACATGCACAACTTAATGATTAATTGATTGATGTCTAGCTAGTTATGAGAAGGAAGAGTGAGTAAACAATTCTTTGCAAACAAAAAGAATGGAAACAGTGAAAACTGAACGATGGTAATTGTAGAAACAATAGGAAAAGTCTGTTTTACTTCCAAATTAAAAGGATCACTGTAATTTCTTTCTTTTTTATCATTTCCTGAGATTGGCAATTAAAACCCAAGAAGCAGAATAATGATGTGCATCAAATAGTCGAAACTTGAATTCTTAGAAAGAAGCTACCGTGCAAGCAATAAGCATAATGTATACATATAACAAGTGCAGCCGCGGAAAAACATACAGAGACTTATATCGCAAGTCGATAAACTCCTTGATACGAGAAGGTTGCATATAAGAAATGGAGTGCCTCCAACATTGTATATATAGAACAATGACAGAACTTAAAAACAAGAACCCAGTACTTCAAATGCTACGCATTTGGGGATTTAACGGAACTTACACATAGCCTAGAGTCTCAAATATTACATATTGATATATCAAAACTTAGAATTAACCCAGCTCTTTGAATGCACCACTACCCAGAACCCGGGAAGGTGCAGAATCAAGAATACCCAATTTAAATTGCAGTTTTAAAAAACAACAAAAAAGAAGTACTTCCAATGCTATGCATTTGCGGATTTAACGGAACTTACACATAGCCTAGAGTCTCAAATATTACATATTGATATATCAGAACTTAGAATTAACCCAGCTCTTCGAATGCACCACTACCCAGAACTCGGGAAGGTGTAGAATCGAGAATACCCAATTTAAATTGCAGTTTTAAACAACAACAAAAAAGAAGTACTGGGATAGTCGTAGCTACAAGCCTCACATGCCAGACAACAGTACACCTGGAAGTGCCGTAGAGAAGGGACTTTGGCCTTCTATCAAATTTCCAGAAAGTGGCAGCATAAAACCCTGAAACATTTTAAAAGGAGACTGAACGAATAAACCACAAGACAAACAAGGCTTCCATCAAAAAGACTACGATAGAACAAGTTCTGTGTAAACTTCTCAAACAAAGGCATTTATCCTGTTAACATATTGATTCTCTACGATAGGCTTAATCTCAAACCAAAACCCTAGTCCAGAATTTAACAGGCCATTTACACCATTATGAATATGGAAACCCTCGACAGCATACTCCAACTGTCTGAGAACAACAAGCACTGAATCAACCATTTGAATCTCTTACTCTATTAATAATATACAAGTGCGGCTAGGCAGGACATACCTGTAATCCATTAGGCGACTGAAGCAGGAGGATGGAAGCAAGGTCTGCGAAACCCTCCATGGTGAACTCTGAGCACCTCATGTCCACTTCCGCAACACCTGCAACTAGAAAATGACAATATGTCAATGAAAGCCAGCAGTCAATGAACTAAATGTAATACCAAAAGGATATAAACCTTATAACTTTCCTGGATCTTGCTGCACCTAGGAAGCGAAGCCATCTACACCAGCCATGGTAACCTCGGCACTAGACAAACCCTCATGAAGCGAAACCCTAGTCGCAGAGCCGAACTTACCTGAAGCGAAACCCTGGTAGCGGAGCCGAGCACCAAGAACAGAGGTGAATAATGAATCTCATCACTAGCAAACAAAGCGTTGAAGATTTCCAGGATGAAGCACAACCATCGGATCGGAGCCTGAGCTTCCACACCGTTGATGAAGCGAGGGGAACGAGGTAAGGAGTACAACTGGTGGGAAGCTGGGTGAACGGACGAAGCCTGCTCTTGCCACGTCTCCGTGGCAGAGCATACCATTAATACAAAATCAAATTGCAAACCAAAACCGCGTGCAACTAAAGCCTAGAACGATTTGATTACATAAAAAAAATCACTTGTGTAATTATATCCTTGTCAGAGCTCAATTAATCGAAGGATTATTGCATACAGAAATCAGACTAAGTCTCTTACCTATGTACAATTCATTATATGCCAATACAGATGTAAATAATTTATAACCATGCCTTAATCGAAATTACAAATAGTGGAATTTTTTTTTTTTTTTTTGATATTTTTGTGATTATGGAGGTGTGACAAGAAGTTAGTAAAGTGGGGTTTCTGGTTTAGTAAAAGAACCCTTGTTCAGTGCCTTTTGGAAAGTTAGAAATCTAGAGTGTTATCTTCCAAAACTAATGCAAGATCCAAAATATAAGGTTAAATCTAGCAACATCGAAGAATATATCAAGTATATACAAGATCACACTCTAATATGCAAAGTCACTGGTTTATGAAGCTATATAAAGTATTTGATTTGGTGGATTCTCACATCTCCAGGTCAAATATAATTGGATTTGGGGGCACAAGGATCCTTCACGGTCATTTTCTCTTAGCTTGGAAGAGATATCCAAGGCTTTTGAAGGAGGGCTTTATTTTTCTACTAATGTAGGGCTCTTCATGCAGTTTTGAAGGGGCTGTATAATCTAGAGAGGGAGGACTTGCTATTTGGTGTGGGTATGACTTTTTTCTCTCCCCAAGGAACATTGAGAGTAGGAAACCCTTGAAGGCATTGATGATGCCATCTGCCATTTTTTCAAAATATCAAAGGCTACAAAGAGAGGGAGATGCACCTCATATGCTTGGATTTATGTTACATGAATATCCTCCAACCTCTTCTAGCCTCCATAGAAATAGGGTTTGGAAGAATCAACATGTCCTCATTAGATGCAGAAGCTACCATGAATACAAGAATCTTATTAGGGATTGTCTAATGAATTGCAAGGAATAGACACCCTTCCCAAAAGGAGCTTGATGATTTGGGAAAAGTCCCTCAAAGAAGAAGAAATATAAGTGTATAAAATACCTCAAATTATTGCCAAATCTCTAGATTTGGAAATAGATTCTTTCTCCTATGTGAAGGGGTCTCTAGAGAAAAACAACATTCAATAAAGCATGTAATCAGTAAGAGGAAAATCCCATAAGCCTGTATTGACTCCCACATAAATTATGGAAAAATCAAGAACGTGAAAAAATCTCTTGATGATCATCAACAAAATCCATAACCACACAAAATGATTAGCCCCTTTTTTAAAGAAGTTCAAACAAAAACCACAACACAAAATATAAATATAGATCTCTCACAACTCACAAGAAAAGAAACCAACTAGACTCGGGAACTTAGTCTAGTTTTGGGATTCAAATCAGGGATTGCAAAATAGTAAACTAAAAAACAAAAGAGGAAGAGGAGAGAATAGTTGCACAATAAGCCATATAAAAAATGTTGTATTGCAAAGTAGTGAACTAAAAAAACAAAAGAGGAAGAGTAGGGAGGAGTTGCAAAATAAGTCAAATTAAAAAGGTTGTCAGAGCAATTCATCGTAAATGTCCTCAAGAAATCCCATCCGCCACTCTCTGAAGGGTTCTACAAGAATGCAATATGTATTGCATGTTAGAGGGCAACCGCAGAAGAGATAGCAAGCTACTGTGTTTGGGGGTGAAATTGATAAAAAAAGAACAACTATGAATGATGAGTACGTCAGATCTGTGATAGATTTGATGGAACTGAAGGGGTCCCCTCACTACATAGTTGTGGGTTCATTTTTCTTATTTCGGAAATTACCAAAATCGGATTCAGATATTTGAATTTTCGGTGGGGAAAAGTAGCCTACGGGGGTCTAGCAAGAGGCGGGGTAGGAGCAGTGTGAGCTCTGGTCATCTTCTTAATGTCACATCTTGAGAAAAGTGGTGTGTGGGGAATAGTTGTTCCCATTTGCCTGCCTTATGCTACCCTACAAATATTTTAAGCATAAATTAGTCATGCTATTTGAACTTAGATGGAGAAGGTAATAGTTATTGGAAAACCATTCGAAATAAAACCAATTAACAATATATAAAATTATTTGAACATAGTCATTGAAGTATGTTATAATTTGTTAAATATCACATGTAAACAAAATGAATTACACTTTTTAATGTTAATATTGAACTATACTATCAATATTAATTTAAAATATCACATTTCAATTATTGAGTATTAAGGGAACTACCTATCTCACATATACTAAAATATGGAAAACCATTATAAATAAAATTAGAATTGTTTTACTTTTAATTATTTTATCTTTTTGGATAAAACTAATTTGAAATTAAAGTGAAAATTAAAATATTTTATTTATCACATATTTTTTCATGTTAATACATTTTAATTTGTAATTTATGTATGTTTTATTATTTTTTAATGTAATATTTTAACATCTCCCTTATACTAAAGTAACTCATAACATGATAAAATATTTCTCAGTAACTCATAATTTATATTTATTTAAATAGTCTTCACATTTAATGTTTAATTACTTATAAATATTACTCCATAAAAACATAAGCCTTTACATTTATTTAAATCTTGATTTTTTTTAGTAAAATAAATATAATATTTGAGGTTTTTCTCTCTACAAATTTTATAGTTTTCTCTACATAGTCGTCCATGCTTAGCTCCATTGGAGGGGACTCAACCCCCTCTTTTAGCTAGATTATCTGAAAATATCATAACAATTATGGATCTAGTTATATTCCCCTTCAATCTCTTCATATTTGACATCATTTTCATAGAGTAGTTGGGGAAGTGATGTTTCTGGTTTTGCAGCACAACCCCCACTTGGTGCCTCTTGGTAAGCTAGAAATCCAGAGCATTTCCTACCATAAGTGGTGGACATGGTACGCGTGATTATTGGCTAGTTTGATGGTTCTTTTTTTGTACCACTTGATAATCGTTGGAATTTTATGTACTCCTCACACATTTTCATGAACTCACCTGAACTAGAATGTTTTATAGGAAACACTTCACAAAAATTTGTACTCATCTTTAGTTAATGAAAAAGAAACACTTGGTTGTTTCTTACTACTCCATGCCACAATCCTAGATCTAAGTCTAAATGCATATCCTAAATTATGTTTTCTGTTATCAGGATTTCTGGCCCAATTTGAATCAAAATAGCTTGTCAAATAAACATTTAAATCATCGTTGTATTTAATACCAAAGTTATCAATTCCTTTTAGATACTAAAAGAAATGTTTCACTACTTTCCAATGGATTTCAATAGGTTTGGCCATGAGCTGACTTAGGATGCTAACTGCGTATGCTATGTCTATCTTAGGTGTGGTGACATAGTTTAGACTTCCCACTAGCTAAAGATACAATGTTCCATCCACCTCTCTTGTCACATCATTACCGTAGAGTTTGGCATTATGTTCTAAAGATATCGATACTTCCATACATTGGTCCATTTTGAATCTTTCGAGTAGTTGCCTAGTATATTTATTTTGTGTAACCAACTCATGACCAACTTCTCTTCATATTTCAAGAGTTAAGTAGTAATGCAATTCAATATGGTCTTTCATTTCAAACACCTATGAAATTTTTTCCTTATATTCGTTAATTAACCTCGAAGCATTGTCTATTATAATCATATCCTAAACCTATAGGGAAATCATAATAACATTCCCCTTTTGATCTGATCTAATATATAGATTATGGTCACTTTTGCTTCTCATAAATCCATTTTGAAGAAAGAAAGAATCAATGTTCACATACCAAGATCTTAGTGCCTATTTTAGTCATTGGGGCTTCACTAAGGGAGCAATACCATACCACATGGGTTCATATTGGGGGATATATATTGAGGAGAAAATGACATAATATATTGAGCATATATTAGGGGGTAAAGGGTTTTTATATTGGCAGGTATAAAAAATGGAGCTCAAAGTTAATGAAAAAATATAAAGGGGTATAAAAAATGTTAATGAAAAAATGGATACCTACAATATCTAGTGAAAGTAGGGGTTTTTCAAATTGGGAAGGTGTATTGAGTTATATTGGTAGGGAGTTAAATAATGTGATTTTTATAGGTATTTTCCAATATGTAGTCAAATTAGGGGTATTGTTTAGTATGCCACGAACACACGTGATATGGCAGAGGTTCATTGAGTGAAGCTCCCGTGATTTTAATCCACATAACACTTTCTTTAATTTGCAAAGAAATCACTCTTGACCCTTTTTAACAAACCCTTATGAACAAACAAGATATACTTCTTCTATTAGTTCCAAATTCAAAAAAATAGACTTAACATCTAGCTGATGTAATTTTCATTTATGTTTTGTAGCTAAAGAAATCATAAATCTAATTGTATTTAACTTAGCTACATGTGCAAAAGATTATTCATAATCAATTCTTTGTGAGTATCCTTTTGAAACTATCATAACCTTATATTTATCTACACTCAATCATCTTTAAATTTTGGTTTGAATAACCATTTGGATCCCATGGGTACAATTTTTCAGGAAATTATGTTAATTCCCAAGTATCATTTTTCATTATCGATTCATATTCTTCCTTCATTGAATCTCTCCATTTTTTATGCTCATTAGCTTCTTTAAAGTTCAAAGGTTTTATGACATAATTGGTTTCATCATTAATGTAGAATCTTTAAATGTTACCGGTGGTTGAGTTTGACTAATTTCCCTTCTTAGTGCTTCACTTATTTCATCTCTCCTCCCACTTCACATTGAATATTTTCTTCCTCTCAGTGTGTTGTGGATGTTAGTGGTGTCCATGTCACTAGATTGTTCCTCCTCTTTCTATTCATGTTTGTTACGTCAAATTATAGCCTTATAATTTGATTAACATAAATCATCAACTGAGGGCAGGTAAGCTTATGAGATGTTGCGCAAAATATACGTAGGCTTAACACTATGAGTGTTGATTAATCTAGCAAGTCAATCATACAAAACTAATGACTCTTTCTTGCATCAATTTCCTAGCAGCAAAGGCTATAGAGTGGATCAAAAATCCCTCTACAGCTCTTAAGATTGTTGATGATGATGAGGAAAAGATATAGAAATCAACTTACAGGAAACTCAGAAATTCACTCAACATTATGAATCAAATCTTCACTAAATGAATTCCACACATTAACATGAAACTAGTTGATTTAATCAATTGCTACTGATATATTAGAAAGAGTGCATTAGCTGTAGGAACAAATTATTATTACATAATAGGAATAAAATGCATAAACACTAAACTACGGGAGTTGTGAGCAAAGGGGGCCCTCCCTTACTCACAACCCCTTCAAATTAGAAGAGCTTTCTCCCTAAAATAGTCAGAACATATTATATTGTATTAATATGGAAAAGGTACAATCAAGTACAATATGATATACAATCTTAGCCGAAACCAATGCAACAACCCCCTAACATATAAACTAGAACATAAATTATACATTTACAAAAGCCCATATATGGCTCGAAGCAAGGAAGACTACTAATCTAAGCCATCGGCTACCAGTCTTGTTACAAAATATCAAATTTAGCCATATTGGGTCTAATCCATGACAGAAAGGATGGATTAGACGAAATTCGTTACATGGTTGTAGATTTCCTCCAAACGACCATTAAGAGAAGGTTTATGAATTTTGGTGGTATCGTTGGTAGATATGAAACAGCCAATAGAACACCATCCATATGTGATAAGTTCCCCACAAAACCCATGTTCCCGTTTGACTTAAGTATTTGTGGAACATAGCTAACCATCGATGTTGCTGTAGGAAATCAGGGTGGTTACAGGAAATCTGTGGCTATAGGAATTTCGGAGTGTTTGCAGGAAATAGGATCGCACAACTATCTATAGGAAATGTGGGCCTGTTTCTGAATCAAAACAAATCTGCACAAGAACTCTAGATTAGTTGGCATGGTAATTAAATAAAGAACAACTAGCTGTAAGGAATACTTAAAGTTAAGGTAAAAGACGCTTTTTCATGTTAATTTGCATACCTTCAGCATATGGCACCCTTTTGGCAAAAACCTAAGTATTATAACCGAAATAGGCATAATAGGGGTTAAAGATAGTTCAAAATGGGAGAGGTAAAGTATGGAAAAAGGTGTCAAAATTGGGCAAAACCAAGCCCCAACATCTCCCCCACACCTAGCCTCTTGCATGCCCCTTATGAAAGAAAAAATGTTGCGTCTTCCTAAAGAAAGAAAAAGAAAAGGAAATCATTCCTTATCCCAAGCTACAACTACTACAGCCAACTCATATGCTACCTCTGCCAATTGGTCCAACTCGTTACCACTAGATTCTGCAGGAATTTGATCCTTGTATAATTCATTCTAATTTTTCAAATGATTGTTCCTAGCCTACTTATTTTTCATAATTCGAGGCACTTTTTGGACCCACTCCTCATGTTCTTTTTGTATATGCAGGTTATTCTCTTTCAGGGTCTCGTTTTCCTTTCTCAAGGATCTTTCTGAAATGGTGAGCTTGATGATGATTTATTCCAATTCCTGTAGAGACCGTCTCTTCTTGGGGGGTTAATTCCCCTTCCTAATGTTCTTGAAGGGATTGAGGGGACCCGATGTCCTCCTCTGCTTGTTTTTCTCCTACTGTGTTATTCTTGCTTCCATGCAGCGGGGATTCCTAAAAGGACATTACTTCTTTGCCGATGAACTCAACTACTCGATCTTCTCTTTACCTTTGGGTGGGACGTGGTGTTTATCCTTATTATTATTGGTGTCTCGGGAAACAATTCTGCATCCGTAGTATCCTTTATAGCCAGCTGAACAACCTGAATTTTGGTAAATATTTTCGTAGAGGTGGAAGTGCCATTCTTTGACTTAGGTTGTTTCCCCACAGTCTCCCCTGTCACCACCACTTCTTCATCCCTATCTTCTTCCTTCGTCTGGAGCCCAAGGGTCTACGACTTCTTCTTCTTTGGTTTTTCTATAGGCTTCTTCTCGATGGGCTTTGGAGAGTCAAGGTTGTCCCTTCCTTCCTTCTTTACCAGTGGCCCACGAGTCTGTGGCTTTTTCTTTCATTTTTCCATTGGTTTTTCCTCTTTAGACTTTGATGGGTCAGATTTTTTATCTTCCTCTTTTTCCCTTATTTTTAGCCCACACGTCCGCGACTTTTTCTTCGTTTTTTATACCAGTGCTTCCTCCATGGAATCGGTGGAATAAGAATCCTCATTTTTTTGCAAAGTAATTTTCTGCCAGGAACTAATCCCATGTCTGCTTCTTGTCTTTCAAAACCTCTACAGGATGATTTTCACCAGTCCATAGTGATAGAAATTTTCCTCTAAATTGGCCCCTCTCTCCTTGGCAGTCGTCAACATATTCATCAGAGACATTCTCAAGTAATATGGAAAATTTAACAACTTGTCATGAAAATGGGCAAGGAGGCGAATGTGAAACAAGAATGAAAGCGTAAAGCGACCTTCACACGTTATGTATTTCTGCAGGAAAAACAATAAGTTTCGGTACTTACTTTTCAAGAAATCCTGCGAAATTCCCTTACTCTAGTCGGGGTCCGAATGTTCTTTACGAAGGAAAGATGTGCACAAGCCCTTGTTGAAACGCTGGTTTTTAAACCAACGTTCTCCCAGCTATGGAATTCTGCATGATCATGCTACCAAACCCTTGGTTAAACTTTATTGGACATCCCCAACTTGATCCTTATCACCATTCAGACTCAGGGTGAAAGATTTTGTGACTTCCCTGTTGTGGCGGCTGAATTGTTGGAAAAATGGCAGCCACCCTACCTTTTCCAATCTCGCCTTACTGCGAGGGCTGGCCTCCAGCAACTCGGGCCCTTACAGCTCGAAGCGGATGGGGCATGCAATGTCGACATGGTGAAAAACTGGAAGACAAGGCGTATGCTCTTCTTTGAAAATATCAGGTTTAAGCTTTCCAATGGACTTGCACAACAAGGGAGGGATTATTATAGAAAGTTATAAAAAAGCACGGGATTTTTGAGAGATAGGTCGTGATCATGATTGTCATCATGATCCGACCTGTAGGAAGATTTGGGGAGTACGTCTACTGGTCTTGTCAGAATCATGGCAATCAAGAGTGGAGCTGGAGTCATAATGCACCAGATTACGATCGTTTTTTTCCACAATGTTGACCATAGCCAAAAAATCATACAAATGTTAAAAATTAAAGCATTAATTACCCTTTACCCAAAGTGTCCTTTTGCCGGCTATACTTTACCTTTCTTACCTTCCAATGGTCTAGTCCTTCGGATGATGCATGCTTGTCCTTGAGATGATAACCCACTTAATAGTTAAATCAGATATATGACTTCATAATTCATGACCTCGACTAGTAATTAAAATTTGTCAGTACTTTAAATAATTTAAGTTAATTCTCTGTCTGTGGCATTTTTTTTCTTCAGAAAATTAGGGTGGCGTTGCAAGAAATGTAACCGAGACTATTGATCCTTCTGTCAGAAATGGAACTGTGACTGCTGATCCTTCTATAGAAAATCGAACCACAACTTTCAGAACTTCTGTAAGAAATCAAACCATGACTTGCGGAGCTTCTGCAGGAAATTGGACCATGACTTGCGGAGCTTCTGCAGGAAATTGAACCATTAATCAACACTTCTCCCTCGTTTGTGTACAGTTCACTGCACATGAATAAAGGTGTTGATGTCGAATGTGCAATGAGCTCATTGGATTACCAGCCATTGAGGTCAGCTGTTAACCAATGCAAGGCCCATCACCTTTAATGAGAGCGAGGACCAAGGTACCCTGATGCATCCTATCGGGTGTGAATTAATGAGCTGTTGTCGAACCCCCCTGTAGGATCCAACATTCAAGGAGCCATAGTGATTCCCCATTACTACTAGTGAGGTAGCTTTTCATTAGGGCATACAAGCTTCAATGCATCATAAGACTCTGATATTGCACCCAAATAACTTGCTGATGTCGATGGGCCAACATTGTTGGAAGGAGGGCCTTAAGAAATCCCACATCAGTCCACCACAACCAATCCAAATTGAACTGAAAATAAAATTTATTGAGAGAATCCTAAAGAACCTACTGACCTATAATTTCAACGAGCCCAGTGCAGTCCATGCTCGCCAGATTTCATTTTTAGAGAGTCTGAAATACTTGGAAAATAAGACTCCAAGGGGGCTCCTTTTCTGTAACTAGTTCATTGGGCCTGGAAAAAGGAATAAAAGTATACCCAATATACATTTCTCTCATGTTTTACCCAGCACAAGGAGGATTATAGTGAGATCATTGTGTCAGCAGGAAATCAGGAAGAGATAGTGGAAGGAATGATCCCTTCTCTCACTATCTTGAGCTCTCTTCTCTTCACAATTTCTTCCACAAATTCCTCCTTGGATTGGGGTTTTTGATATAACTTGAGTCTTCGCCCATTCACCAAGAAGGTAACATTCCCATCATTAATGTTTTTAACCTGAATAGATCCATTATAAAAAAATTTCTCAATTTCATAGGGGCTCGACCAATGTGTGTTAAATTTCCCTTTAAAGTTGTTAAATTTTGAATCATACAACAATGCCCAGTCCCCCTCTTTGAACTGCTTCTTTTTAATGTATCTGTCATGCCATTTAGCCCTTTGTTGCTGAATCAAGTCAGTGTGTTGAAAATCATCCTACCTAATCTCATCCAACTCATTGAGTTGTAGGATCCTTTGCTGCTGAGCTTTGTCAAGGTCTATACCCAAACCTATTTCCATTTTAAAAGTTTTGATATGAAATTCAATGGGAAATAAAACTTTCTTTCCATACACCAATTCATATGGAGAAATGCCAGTGGTATTTATCCATGTGATCCTGTAGGCCCACAATGCTTCAGGAAGTTGGTCAAGCCAATCCTTCTTATGTAATTGCACTGTCTTGGTAAGAATTGTCTCCAACACCTTATTTGTTGATTCCACCTACCCATTGGCCTATGGATGATAAGGGGTGGACATCTGATGAGTAATTTGATATTTCTGCACAATTCTCTGCATAAGCTTTGACAGAAACTAGGTACCTTGATCAGTGAATATTTCCCTAGGTACCCGAAATCTTACAAAAATATCAGGAAAGAAAAGAAAATCTACCACTATTTTCTCTGTTGCTTTCGGTAGTGCTCTTTCCTCCACTCACTTCGTAACATAATCAATACAAACTAAAATATACTTCTTACCTTTGGACATAGGGTTGATTGGACATACAAAATCAAGAGCCCACCTCTCAAAAGGTTCTATGAGAACCTGTGGCTGCAAAGGCATCTCATCTAATTGTACATGCCGCCCCATTCTATGGTAGTTGTCACACTTCCGGACATATTCTCTTGCATCTTTGAAAAGACTTGGCCAATAGTAACCCGAGCGAAGGATCTTGTAAGTTGTCTGCTTCTCTGCAAAATGTCCTCCACATGGTTCATCGTGACAAGATCTCAAAATGTCATAGATATCATCTTCCCTAACACACCTGCAGATAATCAAATTAGGTCCAATGAAAGAAATATCTCCCCTAATCCAAGAGTAATCAACACTTTTCCTAATAATTCTCTTTTTCTAATTAGATAAAAAGTAAGGAGACAACTTTCCTATAGTAAGGTAATTGGCCATGTCTACAAACCAAGGTGTTTTAAAAGAAATAACAAACAAATTTTCATCAAGAAAGCTATCATTAACACGAACATCGTCACCTGCATGGTTGAGTCTAGATAAGAAATCAACTACCTGATTTTCCTTTCCAGGACTATCTAATACCGTGATGTTAAATTATTGCAACAACAAAAGCCACCTAGTAATCCTACCATTAGTAACTGGTTTATTCATGAGATATTGAATGGCAGAGTGATCGGTGTGTACAAAAAATTCATAGCCTGTGATGTAATGTCTAAACTTATTAATAGCATAAACCACAACAAGGAATTCTTTTTCAGTTACCGTATACTTCAGTTCTGCAGGAGTTAAATTTTTACTACATTAATAAATAGCATGGGTTACAGGATCCTCCTTTTGTCCTAGTACTTCTCCTAGGGCTGAATTAGAGGCATTAGTGGAAATGTGAAAAGGCAATTTCCAATTTTGGCCTCTCAAGACCGATGCTGAAGAAAGATTTTCCTTCAGTGTATCAAATGCAACTTGACACTCATCATCCCAATGAAAAATTCAACTTCTTTAGTCAATAATTTAAATAATGGAGAGGTTACCTTTGTAAAATTTTCAGCAAACCTTCTATAGTAGCATGCATGTCCAAGGAAACTTTTGACTCCCTTATGATTGGTTGGTGGGGGCATCTTTGCAATGACTTCAATTTTGGCCAGATCAACTTTAATTCCTACAACAGAAACATGATGACCCAAAATAGTACCTTCATTCGTAATCATAAAACATTTTTCATTACTTAATGAGAGATTAGTTTCTCTACATCTCTGCAAAACTTTCTCAATATTTTGTAAAGCTTCTTCAAAAGTGTCACCCATGACTGCAAAGTCATCCATATAAACCTCTATGGAATCATGCAAAAGATCAAAGAAAATACCAAGGACCACCCGCTGGAATGTGGCTGGTGTGTTGCATAGACCAAATGGTAATACCCTATATGCATGGGTGCCCGAGAGACATGTGAATGTAGTATTTTCCTAGTCCTTTGGAGCTATCATAATATGATTGTACCCGATGAACCCATCTAGGAAGGAAAAATATTTTGTTCTTGCTAAATTGTCCAACACTTTGTCTATAAAATTCAAGGGATAGTGATATTTCAAGGTTGCCTTGTTTAGTTCCCTATAATCCACACACACTCCCCATTTACCATTCTTCTTGGGTATAATAACTAACAGAGATACCCACTGACTATCCGAGATAGGATAGATGAACCCTACAATTAACAATTTCTGCAATTCATCTTTGATAATTTCCCTTAAAGTGGGGTTCATCCTCCTTTGTGGCTGTCTCATAGGCCTGGCTTTCTCTTCTATATATATATGATGAATGCACGTTTCTGGGTGAATTCCTCTCATATCTGTGTATTCCCAAGCAAAAGCGTCTGAAAAGTTTTTCAATGCTTGAATTAACTATTTTTCCTATTCAGGGGTTAAGGCAGAATTAATAGTCAAAGGTTTTTCAAGAAAAATTTCAACCACCTTACTCCCCCATTCAGTCATGGAATATGTAGGAAATGCAGATAATAAGGCTTAATGTAGTTCGGATGCTATACTATGCTAATGAAAATCTTGCAGATTAGTAATGAAATCTAAATTATAACTAGACTTCCCTTCTTCTTGCTGTAAAAAATCAGGATTAGAAATACAACAATTTGTCAAATTTTCTTCTGAATTTTCTTTAACGCTCATGACTTGGGCGATTATAAAAATTGGTCAGGTACATTCTGAATCATGCTCTTCTTCTTCAACCCAAAGTGTATTTTATGATATTAAGAGAGGTTGAGCAGGGGGATACAAATTAATATGTTTTATTTCAGTCCCATGAGTGATGGTCTTGTTTCCGGACCTACACCGTATGTAAGAATTTGCTGTGGCTAACCACAGTCTCCCCAAGATCAAAGGATTCCCTCCTAAGTTAGTTTTGGGTTGAAGAATGTAAAAATCTACAGGATACTTCCAGGAATCCAATGAGATGACAATTTATTCTAATACCCCCTCTAGCTTTACCTTAGACTTGTCTTCTAGCTCTAACATGGTAGGAGAAGGCAATAAGTCAAAGGTTCCTATTCTAGATAAGGTGTCCATAGTCATCACATTAATGGCCGATCCAAATGAATTAAAGTGTTTTTTATAGGATGTCCTTTGATAAAGGTCATAACCACAGGGATTCCAGGGTCTGTATATGTTTCAGTAACAAACTCGGTAGACATTAAACTTGCAAGCTTTCCACCTACTTGAATGGTAGAGAGTTCTCTCTTTTGTCTTCCTCGTCTCCTGTTACATACCTCCCTTATTATTTTGGCATAGGTCGAGATATCTTTATTTGCTTGCAGCAATGTGATCTTAATGCATACATTTCTCAGTTCAGAGACAAGATCAAACTTGGGTTGTTTTAGTTTCATTTCCAACCTCTCTGGAAAAGGAGGCTGGACCGTATGGGATGAGGAAGGTTCTTGTGGCCTTGAAGTAGGTTGTTTTGTTGGTTCACGTGTGGTTTCAACTTCAAGCATTTCTAGAGTATCTTCCTCTACAATCCCTTCAATTCTTCCGGGCTGAGTCACCACTTTTCTAGACCTAAGCTAGATTTACAGTAGTGACACAGGAAATTCCTGTAACACAGGAACAAAAATTTCCTGCAGCCACTGTGGTGCAATACAGTAGGTAGGAAGAGTGGCATAAGTGACCAATCCAATGCTGTGAGTGGATTGGATGGTTTTATTATTAGGGTTAGACACTGGATGGGTAGGAACTTGCGTAGGACGAGGTTGATTTGGTGGGGTAGGCAACTAAAGTTGTTGTTGTTAAGGTTGAATCATTTG
Source organism: Pinus tabuliformis (assembly GCA_031772625.1). Taxonomy (NCBI): domain Eukaryota; kingdom Viridiplantae; phylum Streptophyta; class Pinopsida; order Pinales; family Pinaceae; genus Pinus; species Pinus tabuliformis. The sequence goes on along the minus strand of CM062817.1, from coordinate 1,530,132,860 downwards.
TTTTTGTGTGGGTTGCGGTGAATACAAGTTTTGAGAAGGAAAATTTTGAGTGGTAGGGTAAGAAAAGTTCCCCTGCCAAGGCTTTTGTGGAGGCCAAGGCTTTCAGGGCATTGGAATATTCCACATCCGATTTTGAGTATAAGGAACTTGATAATGTGACTGAGCGATACCTGCAACACGTGGTTTCCATGGTCTTTGAGGTACCATTACATAAATTGCATTGACAGCTCCTTGATTTGCTAGATATGCTGCTTTAATTTCATGAAGTGAAGGACACTGATCAGTGGAATGCTCTGCTTCATAGATTCGGTATACCTCTATACTATCTGCAGGACATTCCCTCAAGGCATGGTTCTTCCTGCATTTCTAATAGAACACGGCCAGGTATTTCTCCAGTTCCTCCTATTTTTCCTGTTTCTTCTTAACTTGCAAAACACCCAATTGAGAGGATAATGTTCTAAGAATATCAGTTTTAAAATTTTCAAATAAATTACCCATTTCAGCTATGGTTACTCCAGCTTCAGCAACTGACTTGACAAGCCTGCAATATGTATCTCTTGTTCCTCCTCCAAAATTAGAATTTCCTCTTGAATATCACCGACATATTTCACATACCTCATCATAGCCCAACTTTGATATGTCACCTCTTCCCATTAAGTTCAAAATCTCAAGAGATTCTAGTCTGATTGCTCTGAGAAAAATTGTTCTTTTAGTATCCTTGCTCAGTTGATTCATTTTCAATCTCTGTAGGTTATACTGAAATCTCTCCACCAAGTCCTCAAGGCTCTCCTCCTCCTTCTGAGTCATGTCAAAAATCTCTTCTCTGAGGTCCCTAGTCTTGCAATAATCTTGATATTTCCTTAAGAATACCTTTTTCATTTCCTCCCAAGTTGTAATGGAGTTTGAAGCCAACCCCATAAACCACCTGAGAGTTGCATCCTTCAATGTTGCAGGAAACAACTTCAGCTTCTGAGCATTGGAAGAATAGTCATAGCTCTTGCATAACACATCGAACTTGAATAGAAAGGCATCAGGATCTTCACTGGGAACCCCATGAAAGTTAGGCAAGGCTGAAGGAGGAATATTCTTCATCTGAGTAGCTCCACCAGCCTCCCTGATAGGGAATTCGAATGTGACCAGTTCTTCTTCCTTCTCATCGTATCCATCTGTGTGACTAGTCCCCTCTTCATGAGCCATTCTGGACCAAAAGGAAGTGGGGCCTTTGTAAACTACAGATTCTATAGAATCAATGGTTTGAAATTCTGGTTCTTGAATAGGATTGCCAAGGAATTCCTTTTCAGGCTGACCACTGAGAAAAGATGTTGTTTTCCTTGTGACAGGAGATTCAAAATGGGCAGCAACAGAATATTTTCTTGCAGAAGCTGCTACTGTAGAAGCAGGAATATGTTCTGGGCTCTTTTTAGGACCACAAACCTCCTGTCTGGACTATTCTTGTCTTGTTGCCTTATATCTTGCAGACTTCTTTTTCCTTTCTAGTGTATTATTAAATGAAGTGGTGCTCACACCACCACAAAAGGCATTTGTAGATGTTGGACCCAATCATCTACTATGCAAACAAATTAAAAATCAATTACTTACCAAACAATCAGGACACGGCTTTGGAGAATTTCTGACCTTCTCCGGTGCATAGGCTTTTCCCTTCTTCTTACCACTTCAACTCCCCCAATCCTGAAAATTCCAAACAATTCATATAATACAAAAAAACAACACTTCAGTATTATCCCTTTACCACCTCCCCGACAACTGTGCCAAAATGTTGTGTCAAATTATCGCCTTATAATTTGATTAACATAAATCATCAACCCAGGGCAGGAAATCTTGTGATATGTTGTGCAAAATATATGGAGGCTTAACACTGTGAGTGCTGATTAATCTAGTGAGTCAATCATACAAAACTAATGACTCTTTCCTACATCAATCACTTAGCAGCAAAGGCTATAGAGTGGATCAAACATCCCTATACGACTCTTAATATTGTTGATGATGATTTAGGAAAGGATATAGAAATCAACTTATAATAAACTCAGAAATTCACTCAACATTATGAATCAAATCTTCACTAAATGAATTCCACAAATTAACAGGAAACTAGTTCATTTAATCAATCGCTGCTGATATATCAGAAAGAGTTCATTAGCTATAGGAACAAATTATTATTACATAGCAAAAATAAAATAAATAAACACTAAACTACGAGAGTTGTGAGTAAAGGGTGCCCTCCCTTACTCATAACCCCTTCAAATTAGAAGATCTTGCTCATTGAAATAGATAGAACATATAATATTGTATTAATCTAAGAAGGATACAGTCGAGTACAATCTGATATACAGTCTTAGCTGAAACCAACCCAGCAACCCCCTATCATATAAACTAGAACATAATTTATACATTTACAAAAGCCCATATATGGCTCGAAGCAAGTGAGACTACTAATATAAGCCATTGGCTAACAGTCCTGTTACAAAATATCAAATTTAGCCATCCTGGGTCTAATCCATGACTGAAAGGATGGATTAGATGAAATTCGTTACATGGTTATAGATTTCCTCCAAATAGCCAACGAGTGAAGGTTTATGATTATGGACAGTATCGTTGGCAGATCTAAAACAGCCAATAGGAAAACATTCATATGTAATAAATTCCCCCCACAACCCATGTTCCCGTTTGACTTAGATATTCATGGAACATAGCTAATCGCCGATGTTACGACAAGAAATCCATGGTTGCAGGAATTCCGGAGTGTTTTAAGGAAATAGGATCGCACAGTTGTCTGCAAGAAATGTGGGCCTGTTTTCAAATCAAAAAAAGAATCTGCACAAGAACTCTAGATTAGTTGGCATGCTAATTAAATAGAGAATAACTAGCTATAAGGAATACTTAAAATTAAGGTAAAAGACACTTTTTCATGTTAATTTTCATACCTTCAGCATACGACACCCTTTTGGCAAAAACCTAAGTGTTATAACCAAAATAGGCATAATAGGGGTTAAAGATAGTTCAAAATGGGAGAGGCAAAGTATGAAAAAGGGTATCAAAATTGGGCAAAACAAATCCCCAACAATGTTTATCATTTTCTTCCTCTTTAACATCATCATACTCGTGACAAATATACCATGCATCATACCTATTATCCTTATGGCCTTTATCTTCTTCAGGTTCACAAAATAACACATCTCTACTTGCAAAATTAATTTATGTGCAAGGATCAAATAACGTATATGCTTTATTCTTGGAATAGTAACCAAATAAAATACACTCTATATCTTTTGTATCAATTTTCCTCCTATCTTCTTTCAGAACATGAAATAATTCTTTACTTCCAAATATTCTTAGATGACTTACTATTGGTTTATAACAATAAAGTTCTTCAAAATAAGCCTAATTATCTAAACTTTTTGTTGCACTTCGATTTTTCAAGTAAACAACAATGTTAACAAATTCACCCTAAAAATAATTGGTAAGTTGTGTTACCTTTTAACATGCTATATGCACATTATGCCAAGGTTTTGTTCTTCCTTTACGCTACTCCATTCTATTGTTTAGTATATGGTACTATGTATTATTGTAAAATTCCATGGAACTTCTAGTACTTGATGAATTCATTTGAAATATATTCTTCCCCTTGATCTGATCAAATGATCTTGATATATTTTCATGTTTTATTTTCAACCAAAAGTTTTAATTCCTTAAAATATTTAAATATGTTACTCTTCCTCCTCGTGAAGTAAACCCATGTATATTTTGTACAATCATCAATAAATATAAAAAAGATATGCTCCACTTAATGATCTAGTCTAGATAAGACCACATACATATGTATGCACAAGTTCTAGAACATACCTTTCATTTTATCTATATGAGTAGGGAACTCTTCCCTATGCATCTTCCCTAATGCACACCCTTTATATGAAGAATATTTGTTTCTAATTATTGGAAGCCCTTCTACCATTCCTCATTTTTGGAGTAGTAATAGATGATGATAATTAATGTGGTCATACCATTAATGCCAAATAGCTTTTGTTTCCATGGTCGTGGATGCCAATGCTTGATGGATTTTGGTTGTGACATTCAGTTTATATAAATTACAATTATGACTCCTATTTCAACAATCTTGAAGTGACCTTGCATATATCTCATGATACAATGTCAATTTACAAATTCTACTTTCAAACCCCAAACTGTTATAGTGGAAACTAAGATTATATTTTTCTTAGTACGAGGCACATACATCACATTGTGAATTAGTTTCAACACAACAATTAGGTAATTCCACTAATACATCCCCACACCCTTTAATTTTGTATGGAATATAACAACCCCGGGTTAAAAGTTCATGTAATAAAGTTAATAAAAGAAAAATAAGACCAAGGTCATGGGACACGTATTCCAAGTTGGATGTTGGGCAAAGTATCCTAGTGGGCATCACTTGTTGTTTATTATGTCTAAGGGGAAATTGGCAAAGGAATTAAAAAAGAATTTAAAAAGGCATTATTGACATTTTATTTATGAAATAAAGGAAATTAGGAGAAAAGGAAGGTGAAAGGTGATGGGTTTCATGTGAGGAGGAAATTGAAGGAAAATAGAGGGGAAAATGAAGAAATTAGAGGAAACCGTAACAAAAAGGCATCAAAGCATGAGTTTGGGGTATATTGTCAGCTGAGTTTTGGAATTGGCTTTAGAGAGGAGAACAACATGAAGAGGAGAAAGAAAGAAAACAATAAAAAGAAGGACACAGAAAGAAAAGGAAGACAAAGAAAAGGAAGGATCAAGGAAGGAAGAGTTGGATCAAGTAGCTTTGGCATAAACGCTTGCAGGCAACAGGTTGCATGTATGATTTCCTAGCCGATTTTGGCATGCATGGTACATGCATCTATGTATTTGGTTCATTTGTTTTCATTAGCATGGGTTTTTTCAGGTTTGAAAGTGGTTTTAGCATTGCCTTGCCATTTAAATATAACCATGGTGTGATAGGATTCACTCTTGTTAAGCTTTGGATTGTCGGAAGGTTTCAGATTCAGGTGAGATGGTGTCATGAAACTCCTAAGGGTTTGGGGTGCATATGGTCTTCTTTGAGAAGCCCTCAATAGGTGAGTGGAGATAGGAAAATTCCTCAAGGGATGGTGAAGGAATTCTGGGGCATCCAAGCTTTGTTTGGTTTTGTGATCTCGAGACAGGTTGAGTGAGATCATGGTAGTGTGAAGGTGGAGGTGGTTTAACCTCTGTTTTACCTTAGTTTCTCATGGATTGATTTATCCCATGAGATCCCACATTCATGCTTGGAATATGGCACAGGGGTGATTAGCTAGAAGAAATATTTGGTTTAGACCAATCTATGGTCAGGTGGTACGTGGAAGTCCCTGAATTGGTTTTTTTTTCATATGTTAATAATAGCTAAGTTCCTATTGTTTTTAGTTAGTAAATATACTTATTATGATGTGGATTTTATGGTTGTTATATCATTGTTATTCATATCGTTATATGTTGGTTATAAGAATGATTTTATGACAGACTCAAGTTATGGCTCTTATCATATTTTGATTAGTAAAGGAATGATTATTAAATGAATGAACTAATAGATGTTATTGTAGCTATTTTAAGAGGGCATTAGATCTTATTGATGATTCTCATATAACTTTCATATCTATGTGTTCAGATAGGCATTCATGACCTCTAGATTTCATGTTGACCATGTGTTTGACAGAATGATTGTCATGGTTAGACCTGGTTAGGTTAAGTCCTTGTATAATTTTCTTGCTAAAGGATTTTTTCTTGTGTCATTTATCATTTTTGAAAGTTATATCAAGTTCTGTGCAGAGGTCTGGATCCTAGCCTTGAAAAAGTGTCGTAGATCTCGAGGTCACATACAGAGAACTGGGTAATTTAGACTGCAGTCGCTGGGATCCAAGGTCATCCATGCGACTGGAGAATTAGAGTCATTGGATTACCTTGTTATGTACGTGATTGGGATTCAAGATCCTAAAATGGTCAATTTGGCTCTAGGTTTGTGCACCTGAGTGGTGGATTAGCTCTTGGGGGTCCTATAGTTCCTGGGGAAGGTTAGTAAAGTTTTGGTTGGTCGATTCCACTTCCTTAATTTTACTTAGGGAGTAAATTCATGTCATAATATCCATCCACCAATTTTTACCCCTACAGGCCAGTGAAAGTGGGTAAATGTGGGAGGTGGAATTATAGATTAGTATCAAAGCATGGTTCAATACTTGGAATGGATGGGTTAGATGCATGTTGTTATGTATGCAGTTTCACGGTTATGGTTGTCATGCATGATGTCATGGTATGCAGTTGGTATTTTCATGCATGATATTGGAATATTGATATGATTATTATTATACATGTGTTGTGATAATGAGGATTTATTTTGTAGATGAGATATGTTAGGATATTCCGACACATAGGATATAGTTAAGTTCAACTTGGTCTAGTATAGAGTTAGGTATAGAGTTAGGTAAAGTGTCTTTCTTTACCGTTGTACATTTTGTAACTTACAATCCGACGGTCACGATATGTAGTGATCCGACGGTTCACTCTCACCTCGGTATTACCGACACTTGATTCGTGGCTTGACACCCGATTGGTCCATGAGTTCTATTTAAAGCGCATGGAGGGTCATTGTTCGGGTAATCCGTGCATGAGAGAAGCTTATGTAAATTTTCATTCTTTGATTAATAAATTGCCTGTAGTACCCACGTTGGGACAGGCCGTGGACTGTTTCCCTCCTTGCACTTTGAGGATTTTAACCACGTCAAAAATACTGGTGTATTGATTTGAGATCTGGTTGTGAGCGGTGTCCTTTTGGTGTTCTTTCTGAGGAACTTACCCTGTAAATTCCTACATGGTATCAAAGCTATTTGAGGGCCGCGTCCGTTGGTGATCCAAATCTGAAGCCGGTAGAACTGCATGCGGCTGTCGTTTCCTAGATCTGCTGTTTCTGACTGCTTTCGGGCCGAGAGGACTGCTCTGTTGCGTTTGGAGCATCTGTTCCAGTGAGGAACCCCTTTCGTTTCACGCGAAAAGGTTTCCGGTAGCCCTAGCTGCGTCATTTTTCAGATCGGGAGGTATACAGTGTTTTTTGCAGTTTACTGTTATTTTCTCTCTGCTTATTTCGGTTTCGGTTTTTTTAGCCTTTTTTTTTTAACCGGATCTATACCTTTCATTTCTGCGTATGCTCTTTGCCCTGCGACTCTGTGCGATCTGGGCAAATCAGAAACAGAAAGGAAGGATTTTTCTCATGCGTATGCTCTTTTCCCTGCACCTTAGTGTGATCTCGGAAAATCAGAAACATTGAGAAAAATATTTAGTTTTTCGGCTAAAGCTAACTTTGAGATTTTTTAAAAAATTTCTAGTTTTTTGGCTAAAGCTAACTTCGAGCCGCAAGGTTCGTTTTTCTTTGCATATTCGTGTTGGGTTTTGTGTTTTGTGTTTTGTAGGGAAAAAGAGCTTTCTCAAGGCAAGCACGCAAACCAAGGCCCCCCCCCCCCCTCTCTCTCTCTCTCTCTCTCAAATTTTTTGTATAGATCAATTGGTTCAAAGCTATTTTTAGAGAGTAGAGGTCTTGGGTTCAAGTCTCCATTTTGTGGGGGCGGATTTTTTCATTCCCGCACATTCGCGCACTTTGCCGGCAACATCAACAATTTTTTTTCAAAAAGCCATAACTTCTTCATCCGGAAGCCTTTTTCAGAGCCGTTTTTTTTAAAAACCGCCTATTTTTTCGAGATCTATCCATTGGAACACTTACTTTCAGCATCTTCAGCTTCAGTTTAAAAAAAAAAAATGGAAAGTCCATGCCAAGTCATTCTTGACAGCACTAACTACTTCCAATGGGTAGCCTACATGGAAGATTTACTTAGAAGTAAAGGTCTCTTCAGAATAGCCACAGACCAAGAGAAGAAACCAAAAGATGAAGACAAGGCTGCAAAATGGGAAAATAGACAAGATCAAGCACGTGGTTTGATAGGGATGTCTATTTCTCCTGATCTTAGATTCCACATTGCAGAACTTGAGACTCCTCATGAAGCATTAGAAAAACTCGCTAAAGTTTTTGGGATTAAAAATGAAATTAGAGCCCATCAACTTGAAAATGAGTTGCTTACTTTGGATCCTAATAATTTTTCTTGCATTGAAGATTTCTTGTCCAAATTCAAGACCCTTAGATATCTCTTGGAAGGTGTTAAAGTTAAGAAAGAAGATGGTAACCTTATTTATTCCATCCTTACTAAGTTGGGACCAGCCTACTCTGTATTTGTTTCCACTTTCCATTCTACAAGGGAAGCTTTCATTTGTCAAGGAAAAGACTACAAGGCCCCTTCCTTTGACTCCTTTTGTGATTCCTTAATAAGAGAACAAGAAAAACTCTTACACCTTGGTCTTCTTAATCTTGGAAACTCTTCCACGAAAGCGTTAGCCGCCCAGCAGCAACCAAATTCAAAGAATCCTAAGAAGTCATATCCTCAAAAGAATGGTCCTAAACCAACTCAGCCTCAAAATGAAAGATCATTTCAGCAAAATGATAAGACCAATAAAAACAAATGGAAGAAGACTGATAGACATTGTAACTTTTGTAATCGAGATGGCCACTTAGAATCTAAATGCTTTAAGAAGATGGAAGCCTTGGAAGCCGCAATGAAGAAACATAACATCCATGTGGAGCCTACTTCAACTTCAACTTCCGGAATGGCACTTTCTGCATGTCGTTGTCAATCATCTCAGTCTGGTTATGCATTAAATGTATCTTCTTCTTCTTCTCATTCTCATGAGTGGCTCATTGATTCTGGAGCCTCTTATCACATGGCCAAAAACCAAGCCATGTTTTCTTCTTTAAATGATTGTAACACCAAAAATATATATGTTGGTGATGATAGATCTCTTAATGTTGTAGGGACTGGAACTGTTCATCTAGACAATGGTCAGTTTAATGATGTATTATGTGTTCCAACCTTATCCTGCAACCTTCTATCTGTCTATCAGATAACTCATTCAGGTGAAGGTAAAATTGTTGAATTTTCACCTCATGATGTTGTAATCAAGGATCTAAAAGATCCTAAACAGATTCTAGCTACTGGTCTTGCTGATGATTCCACAAGGTTGTATAAGTTTCACAACTTTGGGTCATCAAATCTTCCCTCAGTATTTGTTGCTCATAATGATGAAGTGAGCAAACTTTGGCATGAGCGATTTGGTCACTTAAACTATCGCTCCCTTCAGCATCTATGTAAAGAAAATATGGTGACAGGTCTTCCTATGGTATCTTGCAGAGATGGTGTTTGTTCCGGATGTGTACTCGGAAAACATCATCGGGACAGTTTTGACAAACGTGCCTCTTGGCACGCCTCAGCCCCTTTACAGCTTGTGCACAGTGATTTATGTGGTCCTCTTCCTGTTGCTTCATTCTCTGGCTGCAAGTACTTCTTAACTTTCATTGATGATTTCTCCAGACGCACTTGGGTATACTTCTTAAAACTCAAGAGCGAAGTATTTAACACATTTTTGGCCTTCAAAGCCTTTGTTGAAAAACAATCTGGACATCAAATTCTTAAGCTAAGAACTGATAATGGTGGAGAATATGTTAAAAACACATTCATCAACTTTTGCACCGAAAATGGAATTCAAATGCAACATACTGTTCCATACACTCCACAACAAAATGGTGTAGCTGAAAGGAAAAATCGCACCTTAAAGGAAATGGCTAATTGTATGCTGCAATCTAAAGGACTCAGTCTTAGTTTTTGGGCCGAAGCAATTAATTGTGCAAATTATATAATCAATCGCACTCCTACTAAGGTTCTAGAGAATATCACTCCAGAAGAAGCTTGGAGTTCCATTAAACCAGATGTAAGTCACTTTCGTGTGTTTGGAAGTGAAGCATGGGCCCATATTCCAGATGAAAAGCATAAAGCTTTAGAACCTAAGAGTGAGAAATGTACTTTTGTTGGATATTCTGAAGATGTAAAAGGTTATAGACTTATTCCATTTAAGTCCAAAAATGTTATCATTAGAAGAGATGTAAAATTTGATGAAAATAAATCGGCCTGCGAGCCTAGTCCGGCGGATGTGCCACCTCTTCCTATCTCTTCTACTTTTGAAAACATTTCTTCTTCAGATGATGAAAGTGAGGATGATAATCCTCCCCCACCTTCTCAGGATCCTCAACTTCCAAGATGGGTCCGTGCTACTCGGGATGCAGCAGGTGATCTTGCCGGTGATCCTACAGATCAGCGACGTACACGTTCTCAGTTTGAAAGAGCCTCTTCTTTACTGGCTCAAGCTCCAGTAAATCATGATCCTGACACTTTTGCAGAAGCTTCAGGCCATCCACATTGGGAAGCAGCTATGAATGAAGAATATCATTCATTGTTGACAAATGATACATGGGATCTTGTTCCTCTACCAAAGGGACGCAAACTTGTTAGATGTAAATGGGTTTACAGAACCAAGTATGGACCAGATGGGAAAGTTGATAAACATAAAGCTCGTCTTGTTGCTAAGGGCTTTTCACAGGTTGAAGGCATTGACTACACTGAAACCTTCTCCCCTGTTGCCAAAATGAACTCTATCCGCCTTGTTCTTTCCCTTGCTGCCTCTTTAAAATGGGAAGTCCATCAGATGGATGTTAAATCTGCCTTCTTGCATGGGGACTTGCAGGAAGAAATCTATATGGAACAACCCATTGGCTTCATACAAACAGACTCCAGCCTTGTTTGTCGACTTAAGAAATCCCTTTATGGTCTCAAGCAAGCTCCTCGGGCTTGGTATGCCAAAATGGATAGCTTTCTTTTAGAATCTGGCTTTTCTAGGTGTCATTCTGACAATACTGTCTACACCAAGAAAGTGGGCAACTCTCTTATCATCCTTGTTCTTTATGTTGATGATCTTATTCTTACTGGTAGTGATCCCAACCTTATAAACCATGTGAAGTCCAGCCTTAAAAAGAAATTTGAAATGACAGACTTAGGACACTTACACTATTTTCTCGGTCTTCAAGTCTTGCAATCCAAGGAGGGTATTTCCCTTTCCCAGTCCAAGTATGCTTGTGATATTCTTCGTCATTTTCACATGGAAGACTGTAAGCCAGCCCCTTCTCCCTTTCAGTCTGGAGTCAAACTTTCAGTCTCTTGTACTTCTCCTGAAGTTGATGCTACCTTATACCGTCAACTTGTAGGAAAACTCTTGTATTTAACCCATACTCGTCCTGATCTTTCCTTTGCTGTTGGCCTTGTTGCTCGTTTTATGCAAAACCCCCGTGAAAGTCATTGGAAAGCAGCTAAAAGAATACTTCGTTATGTTCGAGGTACAGTACAGTTTGGGATTCATTACAGTGCCAAAGCAGCTCCTCTATTAGTTGGTTTCACTGATTCTGATTGGGCTGGTGACCCTGATGATCGGAAGTCTACTGCCGGTTATGTCTTCACTCTTGGTTCAGGACCTATTACATGGGCTTGTAAGAAACAGGCTGCCATTTCTCTTTCGTCAGCAGAAGCAGAGTATCGTGGTGCCGTGGAAGCTAGTAAGGAAGCCTTGTGGCTTCGTCAGATCCTATCAGAGTTTGGCTTTGAGCAGCAGCATCCAACCACACTTTGGTGTGATAATCAAAGTGCCATTCAGCTATGCAAAGATCCAGTCCAGCATCAGCGCAGCAAACACATTGAACTACACATGCACTTCATCAGAAAGCTCATTCATGACCATGTTCTTGAAGTGCAATATTGTTCAACAGATGATCAGGTTGCAGACATCTTCACAAAGGCTCTCACAGAGGCGAAGTTCACTAAACTTCGATATATGCTTGGAGTTCAGGAAGTTGTCACTAAGGGGGGATAGGCTCTAGTGCCTCCTTCCTTCTCCTATTGTGTCATATTTGTAAATCCTTCAATCCTATCCCAAGTTGTTCTTAAGGGGGGATGTTAGGATATTCCGACACATAGGATATAGTTAAGTTCAACTTGGTCTAGTATAGAGTTAGGTAAAGTGTGTTTCTTTACCGTTGTACATTTTGTAACTTACAATCCGACGGTCACGATATGTAGTGATCCGACGGTTCACTCTCACCTCGGTATTACCGACACTTGATCCGTGGCTTGACACCCGATTGGTCCATGAGTTCTATTTAAAGCGCATGGAGGGTCATTGTTCGGGTAATCCGTGCATGAGAGAAGCTTATGTAAATTTTCATTCTTTGATTAATAAATTGCCTGTAGTACCCACGTTGGGACAGGCCGTGGACTGTTTCCCTCCTTGCACTTTGAGGGTTTTAACCACGTCAAAAATACTGGTGTATTGATTTGAGATCTGGTTGTGAGCGGTGTCCTTTTGGTGTTCTTTCTGAGGAACTTACCCTGTAAATTCCTACAAGATAAGCCTCCCTTGAACATCATTAAGGTATGATTTTGATTATGGTATCTATTTGGTTTATCTAACATGGCATGCTTATAGGAAGAAGAGAATAAAATATGATGAGAAAATGGTGGACTACAGTTCACATGACCCTCCCTACATATTTGTTGGGTAGCAAGGAGATGAGTACTCTCATGATATAGTAGACAAATTGAGGAGTTTGGGCAGATATTAGAAGTTTCAAGGAAGACAATGACAGGTTGGTTAAGGCTCATCAAAGACTTTCAAGGGCTTAGGAAAAGCAGGTAGAGGTCAATGTAGTCATCCTTCAAATTTTCATACTTGGAGAGACATGGACAACTGAGGATTAGCCAAGAACATGAAGAGAAGACTAATGGGTAATATGGTAGTAGTTCTCGGTCAAAATACAAGTTGGATATAGGGGACATAGTTAGAGGTGGAAGATCATTGGGTATACCTGATAGGAGGACTGGTATGTATGGGTTTCATTCTAGTTCCTCTTCTAAGAGACATCATCATCATCACTGCCATCATCCTTATATAAGGAGTGAGTAATTTCTATAAGAGTTCAATAAATTCAAGCCTCCTACATTTCTTGGAGAGATAAGGAATTAAGAATATGTGGAGGCATGTTTTTTGGGATGAATAAATTATTCAGATTGCATAATTGTTCAAAGAACATGGAAACCAAAGATAACTACCTTTAGTCTTAAAGGGAAAGCAAATATATGGTGGGAGGATGTGAATAATGTTAAAGGAATTCCAGAAGAAGTGTTGATTTGGGATGAGTTCAAGAGACTCTTCAAGAAGAAGTATCTATATAAAAGGTATTATGATGATAGATCTAAGGCATTTTATGAGCTACAAATGGGTTCCATGACAAATGATGTGTACACTAGCAGGTTTCTGGAGCTGTTGAGGTGTGTGACTTACCACAAGGATGAGAAAGCTAATATTCAAAGGTTCATCAGTGGGTTGCTAGTAGCATATAGAGAACGGATTGAGTTTGATGAGCCTCGATCTATAGAGCAATACATTAGGAAACTAAAGCATTGTTATGATCAATAAAAGTGTAATGTTGAACCTAAGCATGAATTGAAGGGGAATGAGAAAGTTAAAGGGAAGTTTCCATTGAAGCAGGGAATACCTCAGGATGCAGGTGAGAAAGAAAATATTGCTCCTTACAAGAAGTTTAATGTAGTTGATAAGGGACATGGGTCATAGCCTGGATAGTAGCGGCATAGAGGTGATGGTAAGGGACCATTGAAGTGTTGTATTTGTGGCAAACATCATCGCAAGAAGGATTTTCAATTGAACTAGGGTGGAATGCCTCATATATACAATGCTCAGGAGGCGCAGACAGTTGGGGATGTTGACCATAACATTCCTCAGATTTATGCAGTGGTGGATAACAAGTACGAAAATCAACATGCATCCATTATTGAGATGGAAGGTAATCTTTGTGATCGAGATGTTTATATTTTTATTTAACCTAAATCCAATTATATTTATGTTAATCATGACTTGGTGGATAAGTGTGGTTTTCGAAAAGAAGTGCATGTAGAGTTTTTCTTGGGGTCGTTTACTATAGGTACTAAGAAGAGAGTTCATCCTTGGGTAAGAGGTTGTGCATTTGAGCTGAATGGTCTGCCTAAATCGACACATATAAATTTGATTCCATTGGGATCATATAGTATTCTCTTGGTTATGGATTGGATGTAAAGTAGATTGTTATGACAAGGTTATTGAGTGCCTAGATGATAATAGGGAAAATACAATATTGCAGGGAAAGAAGAATCCTACAACAGTGAGGATGGTTACAACTATGCAGGCTAAGTGCAGTCATAAGAAAGGGAGTGTATATTTTATAGTTCATATTTATGGTGACAAGGGTAAGGATGTTGAGGATGTGGAAATCCTCAAGAGGTACCCTGTATTGCAAAAATTTTAGGATGTGTTTCCAACAAAGATTTCAGAGTTTCCTCCCCACAGGGAAGTGGACTATTCTATTGAGTTTTTACAAGGGGTAGCGCCAACATCGAAGGCACCTTATAGGATAATCACTCCATATTTAGTGGAATTTAAGTTCCATTTGAAGGAAATGCTTGATAAGGGACACATTAGGCCAAGTGCATCACCTTGGGGTGCACCGGTATTGTTCGTGAAGAAGAATGATGGTACTCTCAGGTTATGTATTGATTACAGGTAAGTGAACAAGATGAAGATCAAGAAAAAGTACCATTGCTGAGGATTTATGACTTGTTTGATCACCTGAAGGGAGAATTAGTGCTCTCAAATATTGATTTGAGATCAAGATATCATCAGCTACGCATCAAAGAAGAGGACATCTAGAAGACTAATTTTTGGACTAGATATGGACATTATGAGTTTGTTGTGGTTCCTTTTGGTTTGTCTAATGCTCCAGATACTTTCATGTGTTTGACAAATATTGTGTTTCATCCTTATTTGGACAAGTGTGTGATAGTATTAATTGATGTGATATTGATATATTCAAAGAATTAAGAAGAGCATGAAGAACACTTAGCAACAATATCGAGATTGCTAAGAGAGCATCAATTGTATGCCAAGCTTATTAAATGTAATTTATTTTAGACAAAGGTAATTACTTGGGACATGTTGTCTCCAAGGAAGGCATAACAGTGGATTCAGAAAAGATAAGAGGCCTCATGGAATGGGTAGCTCCTAGAAATGTGGATGAGATCATATCATTCATGGGGCTAGTAGGTTACTACAGGCAGTTCATTAGGAACTTCTCACAAATTGCATATCATATTAGATCATTGGAGAGGAAAGGAAAGAAATTTGAATGGATAGAGGAATGTGCAACAAGTGTTCATAAGTTGAAGCAGTTGCTTACAAACACTCTAGTTCTAAATATTATAGATCCAGTTAAAGAATTTGTGGTGTGCACAGATGCTTGAAACAGATGAGATGAAAAAGGATAGGTAGTGTGCCATAAGTCAAGGAAATTGAATGAGCATAAGGATAAATATATGATTCATCATCTAAAGTTGGTAGCCATTATTCATGCATTGAAGATGCAGAGCCACTATCTTGTTTGCAGGAGGTTTGTGTTGATGAGTGATCATAGTGTACTAAGTTATATATTTGACCCACCTAATCTGAATGCCATGAAAACTAGATGGTTAGCTACACTTAGTGAGTTTTACATTGAGATCAGATACATTAAAGGAAAGGAGAACATAGTTGCAAATGCTCTCAATAGGAGAGTGCAGGTAAACCATGTTGTTGTTGTGAGCTCTTATGGGACATATTTATAGGAATAGATCTTATAAGTAGGATAGTAGGATGACAAGTATAGGGAACTTAAGCATAGGTTACAGTAGGGTTCAAGTGAATAGGATGTGGATTATCATATCACGACAGATGGTTTGGTGAGATTTAGGGACAAGATCTATGTTTTAGATGACAGTGAGCTCAAGAAGCTTATCTTGACGGAATTTCATGTCAAGTCGTATTCACGAAAACTGAGATATCAAAATATATTGAAAATTGTGAAGACGTTATACTATTGACTGAAATTGAAGAAGGAAGTGGTGAAGTTTGTTGCTATATGCTTCGATTGTCATCAGATGAAAGCTGAGTGTAAGTAACTAGATGGTTTGTTACATTCTATTCTGATTCCAGAGTGGAAATGGGAGATCATATCCATGGATTTCATTACAATTTTGTCAAGGACATTGAAGCAACACTATTCCATCATGCTTGTGGTTCACAGGTTGAGCAGAGTAGCTCACTTCATTCTAGTGAAGACTACTTATTTAGCTAGTGAGGTAGCATAGGTCTTCATCCTGGAGATAACGAGATTGCATGGTGTTCCGAAGAAGAATGTGTTAGATAGAGATGCAAAGTTCACTCGTAGGTTTTGGGAGGATTTATTTGTAGGTTGGGTATAGAGTTGATTGATCAAAGGGATCACTAAAGTGCTAAAAATTGAAAGTGTTCAAAAGTTCTTGAAACTAGAGGAAAAACGTATATCTTGTCGACCTGAATCCAATGCAACTTGAATCGCTCAAAACTGATATAGTATGCTCCAGATATCGCGTTTTGATCGTTTTCCTAAACATGTAAAAATTTTGCAAGTTGAAGTGCAAGACTATTGACCCAGAAATTTGTACGATGACTCAACAGGCTGACTGGGTAGGTTGATTGTGTATTTCGGGCCAATGGTAGGCTTCCAAGTGTCCTCACTAGATTTGTTTGTGGTGTCATTTTTTATTGGTTTATGGTTTGATTTGTTGGACCAATGATTGGGTGCCACGTGGCCCAATCACAGGTTGCCACGTGGCACCCCAGGATTGTCCAAATTTTTTTAATGGCCTGAACTGGCCTCCACAGGTTCAAACTTGTGAAATCGGAGCATATAAGGAAGCATCTTACTAATGTGCTATTGGTGGTTCTTAATAAACTATGCAGGGAATACACTTATAAAGTTTCGTTGAAATCTGATTGAGGACGGGGCTAGGGCTAAGTCCCTAGCCCCCGGCCACCTTGTAACCACAAGACCATAGGAAAAATGGAGTTGAGGGCTCAGGTCTTAGCCTTAGCCGAAGGTTCTGGAACTCACCATATAACTGGAGGAATGGAGGGAAAGAGTTAACAAATAAGGGTTAACCCTTACCCCAAGCCCAAGTCATGTGGTGGTTGGTAGAACCATGGGCACAAAAGGAGGTGCCAAGAGACATTTGGCACAGGAATTTTTGGCCTACCCCAGGTTCTATGGAACCATGGAACAATGGCCCAACAATTTAGGACCTATGTCGACAGGGGCAGGTGCTTAGCCCTAGCCCTCAGGCGTATGATCCATATGGCCCAAATTTTCTGCCCATAGGGGTCATTAGGAATTTAATCGGATCAGCAATTTACAACTGAAATGACATGAATCTTGCAGGGGCTAGGTGAAAATGTCACTTGGCGGTTCGTGGAAAGGTTGAATTCATAGAACAGTTAGTAGGGGAGTCCAGTTTGTATAGCACTTAGTGGCAAAACTCCTCTAGAGCATAACTTTCTCAGTTTTTGGCCAAATTGAGCCCAACAAGAGTGCATCTTGGGTTTTTTTACTATTCTGGAGCCATTAGAGACATTATTTTTACATTATGAGCATTTAAAATCTATGAAATCACATATTTGAGCACTTAACCAAAGATGCCCAACATTGTAAACTAGACCAAGAGATGTAGCCCAGGGGGGTTGAAGTCCTTTATCATTTTGTTGTCTTATGTTGTTATGTATGGTATATTTGTCTTTGTTTTTATGCTACAAAATGAGTTTAAAAACCATTAATTTATGTACTTTTTCAAATATATCCATTGCATAAAAGACATAAAAATTTACTTGCAAATTTTCCATAAACATTCAAATTGGTAATACATATGAGTTTGGTATCAAAGCTCAAGTTTATTTTGTAGGTTTGATTTTTGTTTGCAAGTGTTTTTTGATGCTTACAAGGTTGAAGCTGAAAATAGGAGAAGGGGTGCTTGTAGAGCCAACTCCTCAAGTGGGTTCAATGAAGCCACACATATCTCAAGCTTCACTAGTCATGGCACATGAAGAAGGTCATGAAGGCATCTCTTAGGATGAGAGAAGTTTCAGAAAATCTTTCTTTGAAATGTCTGAAATGGTGAAAGTTCTATTTGAAGAGAAACACAAGGTTTCAAGGAGAGAGATCAAAAAATCCAAAAGGTAATGGAGGAAATGGTGACAAACCTCCACCTCCACCTTTTTCTTCACTTCCATCTTCACCCTCATCTTCTTATACCTCAACCCCTTCACATACTCCTCCAAGAACTGCAAAGGGACATGGTAAAACTCCTTTGTTAAAGCTTGATGTAAAATTTGAATTTCCTATGTACAATGGGGAAGTAGATGTTGATAAATTGGATAATTCAGTTCATCAACTTGAAGTCTATTGCAGGATTCAATAAATGGATGATGATTCCATTAAAATATAGCTTGCATCTTTAAGTTTAGAAAGTGAAGCACTCATTTAGTGGGAGGCCAAAACTCAAGAGGATATCAAGAAAAGTGGTAAGATTATTTCCCCTTGGAATGATTTTGTAGTTGCATTACGAAGATAATTTTTCCTATTAGCATACATATAGAAAGAAATAATGGACTGGAAAAATTTTAGACAAGGAAAAGGTATGAGTGTTCAAAGTTATACCCAAGAGTTTAGAAGAAGAGCTCTCATTTTGGGTGTATATTTATCCTCTCAATACACTCTACTTCAATACATGGGTGGTTTACATAGTTACTTGAGCCATACAATTCTTATGTTTAACCCTACAAAGCTAGATGAAGTATGTGTATAGGCTACTAATTTAGAAGCAAGAGGAAACAATGTTTCTGAAGAGAGAAGCGAGAATCCATTTAATTCTCGAGACAAATGAAAGGGGAAGTTCAAAGGGAAGGATAAAAATAATGCTTCAATCAAGAAAGAGGGAGAAAAACTCACATGTAAACACTATTCAAAAGAAGTCCATGATGAATATCATTGTTGGAAACTTCATCCTGAGTTGATACCTAAAATATTTAACAACAAGGAGAAAGAAAAGGTTGTTTCAACTACTCAACAAGATCTAGGATCTAATTTTGGAGATGAGACCAAAAACAAAACAATGGGATTGAAAGGTAAATATTCTATTGCAAGTACTAGTTCTTCTAGCAAGCCCATTGAAACTCAAAATGAAAAATAAATAATTGAGATTTTCCATATTAGGGTCATAAAAAAACATAACATAGTAGATACTCTCTTTGATAGTGGATCCCAACCCAACCATATTTCAGAGGCCATTATCAAGAAACTAAATTTGGAAACCATTCCTCATCCTAAACCTTATACTTTGGGTTGGGTATGCGACAATGCCAAATTGAAAGTGACAAGAAAATGCATACTTAAGTTCGCCATCAATGCAAATTTTATTGATGAGGTAGAACATAATGCATTACAACCTAACATATGTGGGATCAGACATATGCAAGATTGTTTTTGGGAGCCCATACTTATATGATAGGAAAGCCATATTTCATCGCGATAAGAACACACATCATTTGTTTAAAAATGGGATTGAGTATATCGTTAGAGCACATCACAAGAAGTTGAATGTGTCTCTTGTGAATGCTAGACAAATGAATAGGGTTGTAAATGTTAGTCAGAATTTTTCATTGTTAATGATTAAAAAAAATATTTTGACGAATATGAAGCTTTCCAAGGATGTGATGTAAAACTCAAATATGATTTAGTTGAGGTTGTTAACACATGTGATAATATGTTTCAATAGTTTTACATGTTTCCTCCTAAAAGAGGAAAAGAACATGAAGTTCAATTGTAGGAGGATGCATCACTTTTGAACATTGGTATGAACAAGATGTCAGTGCTAGAGAATGCAGGGATCAAGAAGTAGATGCAAGAGCTACCTAACAAAGGGGAAATTAGCTCTAGTACATCTCCTTGTGGGTCTCCTAATGTTTTGGCTTTGAAGAGGGATGGTACATGGTGATGGCGATCACGGTGTGTGGATTTTGGAGCTTTGAACAAAATCATGGTAAAGAATTGTTATCCTCTTCCTTGCATTAATGTTTTGTTAAATCAATTGAGGGATGTTGTTTATTTCACTAAGTTGAACTTGTGAAGTGGTTACCATCAAATAAGACTTGGTGAAGGTGATACATGGAAAACTGCTTTCAAGACAAAGCTAGCTTCATTGAATTCTTTGACAGGGGTGAAACATGTCTCTCAATGGGGGGCAAGTAGCAGAAAGCCTTCAAAGCAGTGCGAGGTGAAATCAATATAGCATCAATTTTTTTACCAAATATTAATCATCCATTACAGATTCAGTTGGTGAATCAGATGGTACAAGAACATTTGGTGAAGAGTCAAGCCAAGTACAAGGCTAGACATGATAAGCATGATGTTAACCATAGTTTTCAGGTTTCAGATGAAGTAAGGATTTTCATAAGAAAATAAAAGCTTTAAGGTGAAGAGAACTTGAGATTATATGAGTCTACTTTGATTGAATATCAAGGAGAGAATGTTCATATTCTTTCAATAGAAGATTTATCTCTTGAATATCGTGAATAATTGCAGCAAGATACTATCCTTGACAGAAAAATAAGAACTTCAAGAAGAGGGAAAGTCAAGTACCTTCGTGTGGGGCTCAAAGGTACAAATCCAAGCAAATCCAAATGGATTGAGATTGGAAGGGTGAGGGGACTATACCCTCATATGTTTGTTGACTAAACATAGTCTCCAAGGAAAGCCAAATGGATTGATATATGAAGGTTGAAGGAACTATACCCTCATCTATTTGTTGACTGAAAATAGTCTTTTGGAGTTCCAAAAGATTCAAGTGGGGAGGAGTGATCCAGGGGATCAGTAAAGTACTAAAAAACGAAAGTGTTTAAAAGTGCTCAAAACTGATGCTAGAATGTTGATCTCACCAACCTGAATCCAACGCAACTTGAATTCCTCAAAACTGAAATTGTATGCTCGAGATATCTCATTCTGATCATTTTCCTAAATAGGTAAAAATTTTACAGGTTGAAGTGTAGGAATGCTGACTAGGCAGTTTGTATGATGACTCAATAGGTTGACTGTGTATTTTAGGTTAATGCAACACTGCCAAGTGTCCTCATCAGGTTCGTTGATGGTATCATTTTCTGATTAGTTGATGGTTCAATTTGTTGGACCAATGATTAGGTGCCATGTGGCCCAATTAAAGGCTACCACGTGCAACCCCAGGATTGTCTAAAAGAACTTATGGCCCAAACTGGCATCCACGGGTTCGAACTCATGACCTTGGAGCAAACAGGGCAATGTCTTACAAATGTGTTGCGAGTGGTTCTTAATAACCTATGCAATGAATACCCTTATAAAGTTTCGTTGAAACTTGATTTGGGGATGGGGCCAGGGCTAAGCTCTTGGCTTCCGATCACCTTGTACCCACAAGACCACAGGAGAAAGGGAGCCAAGGTTTTGGGGCTTAGCCTTGGCCCATGGTTTTGGAACTTACCATATAAATGGAGTCACAGAGGGAAGGATTTAATAGAAGGGGGCTCACCCTTATCCCAAGCCCAGGTCATGTGGCGGTTGATAGACCCATGGATGCAGAAGGAGGAGCGAAGACATTGTTGGCACAGGAATTATGAGCCAACCCTGGGTTCTATGGAACCATGGAACAGTGGCCTGACAATTTAGGGCCTATTCCAACTGGGGTGGGCAGTTAGGCCGAATCCCCTAGTATATGGCCTGTGTGGCCCAAATTTTCCACCCAATGGGGTCATTGGGAATTTAATCGGATTGAAAATTTGCACTAGAAATGGCGCAAATCTCATCGGTGCTGGGTGAAAATGTCACTCGATGTTTCCTGGAAAGGTGAAATTTGTAGAAGAGTTGGTAGGGGAGTCTAGTTTGTAGAGTAGTTAGCAACACAACTTCTCTAGAGTATAACTTTCTCAGTTTTTGGCGAAATTGTTCCTGGAAAGAGCCCAACTTGGGTTTTTTTACTATTCCAGAGCCATTGGAGACATTATGTTTACATTGTGAGCATTTTAAATCCGTGAAATCACATATTCGAGCAATTAATGAAAGATTCCCAACATTGGGAACTCGACCAGGTGATGTAGCCTAGGAGGGGTTTTGTTGGATTGTTTATTTTCCTTAAGTTTAGAATTGTTTGAGTTAGAATTAGTTTTGTTTAAGATTGAAATTAGAATAATCTTGATATTGAATGATAATTAGTTTTTTTTTTATTTCATATTTCTAAAGTTTATTGTTTGAATTGTAGTTAAGTTTTACTTGCATTGAGATTAAGTTTGATTAATTTACTTTACTTAGATTGAGATTAAAATTGTTTATTTTCATTCTGTACTTAATTCAAAAATAGGAATTTGATGTTATTCTAGGTTAGATGCTCTAATCCTGCGTTACATGTGCTTGTGCTTCTAAGTCTTACGACCCTGGATTGATAATTTAATGTTGGAATTATGAGACTTATAATTTCCCCAACAATATTATAAGGTTATTTCAAGTTATTATTAGGACCATTATGACTAGCCACATCCTAGCCAAGCTTTATGGGCTCATTCTGGAAAAAAAACTTAACCTTTGGCTTGAGAATCAGGGTAAAAGATCTAAACAACAAGCTGGTTTTAGGATACATCACTCAACCTTTGACCACCTTGTCACCCTTAGGATCATCGTAGAGGAATGTCACAATAGTAAAACTAATCTCTTCTATTGTTTTGTGGACTTTAGAAAATATTTCAACATTGTCCCCTGAGATAAGCTCTGGGACAGGCTTGAAGAGATCATGGTTCCTCCTTAACTGAGGATTGTTGTGATCCACCTCTACAAGACTGTCATTTCCAAGCTTAAGGAACATGAAGGGTGGTCTAAAGATATTAAATGTAATATCTAGGTTAAGAAAGGTTGTTCCATTTCCCCTACCCTTTTTGTTATTTACATCAATAAACTAAAGGAGTTTCTAGAAACTATGGGTTGCAAAGGCACCGAGCTCGCTGGTATTATCATTAATCTTCTCCTTTATGCTGATGATATCGTTCTTCTTGTGAGGAGCCATGATGACCTAGACGAGTAGCTTAAGACTCTTCATGTGTACTACTCCAAGATGGGTATGTCAGTTAATACTGACAAGACTAAAGTCATGACCAGTAAATCCAAAAATATCACCCATGGTAGTTTCGTCTATGATAACCATTTCCTTGAGCAGGTTTCTTCTTATAAATATTTGGGTATCGACTTTCCTCATCAGCTCAACTAGAATTATAGCATCGATAAAAGAATTATTGGAGGTTGGAAAGTTTATTATGAGCTTCAAAACAATTGTAAGTCAGTCGATCTTCACATTTGGAGTAAAAAAATGTTCTTCTTTAAGACTCTCATCACCCTTGCTATCTTATATAGATGTGAAGTTTGGGTGTGAAGTATATCTATGGAGTCATGGAGAAAGATTGAGATGATCCAAAACAAATTCATCACCTATAACCTCAAGATTAAGGGAAATACTCTCTATCATATCCTCTTGATCTAACATGACCTATCCCCCATTGAAAGTGCGACTATGTTTAGATATATGATGTATAAGAAGAAGCTTCACAATATGGAATCTAAGAGGCTCCCAAAAATTGCTTCTAACTTTATTCAAAATCCCTACTTGTGCCTCAAGCGCAGGTGGCATCAGGATGCTCAGTCTTGGCTCAACCTTTGGGGTATTAAGGAGGAGATCATCACGAGAAGCAAGGACAGTATCAAAGATACTACTACCTCTGGTTTTTATTAGAAATGAGAGATATCAGAGAGAGCGATTACACACAACACCAAAACACACTGTGATATTTTTCATTGATCACAAGAGATATAAATATAAAGGAAATAACACACCGAATTTGACACATCTAGGTCATTATTTTGACTCATAACATAGGAATCAACCGCTTCTAGACTGATTCCTAATGACTCACAATGATAATTACACATGAGATGTAAGCATTACTTCTAACACACTCCCTTAATGCTTACATGGATAATATTAAAAACACATATTACAACAATAAATAAATCTTTGTCTGACTGGTCTTCATCAGCACCCACATCCACTCTAGAATCTCGCAAACACCGCTCTTTCACCACCAAATCTTTGAGTTGTCACTTGACCTCCATTTAAAATGTAACCGCCTCTGGTCATCGTTGACGAACTTTGCAAGATCAAAAATATTGACACCTTGGCTCATCGGACCTTTCACGATAAGATTTATCAATTAATGTGTTATCACCTAGATTGACCTTAGGCTGAAGGGAGGCAATGCCAGGGTAAGCACAAACCAAGCTTAGCCTAGTATCTAGCCCTACTAGGCCGGGAGGGGCTCTCTCCTAAGGATCTTAGTCAAGATGACTAGATCAGGTAAAAGATTTTAAGCTAGTTATAGTAGCTCGAAGGTTTTGATTGAATTTTGTTGGTGTTTTGTCGAATCAGGAGGAGCTGGGCAGTTTAGGTCTGGGAAATTAGGTTAGCAATGTAGGGTTTTCTATGGGGCAAGGTAGGCATAGGCTTTAGCACTTTAGGCTTGATGATGTGAGGTGTTTAAGACTTATTAGGAGCTAAGAGGGGCATGTGACAATCATGGATCCTCCTTAAACAGTAGAAAACATGAAATGTTGACTGATTTCCCAAGGCGAAGCACTGATACAATGGATTCTTCCTATCAAACTTGAAAACATTCAACTAGAATCAATGAAATGAATGATGGCATACATAAAACATGTAAAAAATGATCACAAAGGAAGAATCTTTACTAAAAATCCATACCACAAGGATCCCATAAAAATAGCTGTAAATCTTTTAATCTCCTTGCCAAACTGCTTATAATGATGTACAATCAAGCTCTGAGCATCCAACTGAGTCCAACCAACAAAATGACTAAGAAAATACATTATATAGGGATCAAAACAACTAATCCAGCCTCAGGGGTCGAATCCATGAGAGGAGGAGCAGTTGCACAAAAGACTGAAATGAAAGCTAAAGACTAGGGTGGTCAAACTGACTCATCCTTAACATGAAGCAAACTGATTCATTACATGCCACCTAGGCCATTCATCTGATGTATCTACCCTAGGTAACAAAAGCACACTTTAATTACATCATAATTATGAATTACATCAGTGAAAAATCAAAATCCCACAAGTGAAAAGTATTTTCTAAGAAAAACAGTGAAAAATTTGGCTGCCTGTCAAGTGCGCAGTGCCAGTGTCAAACGCATAGCGCCTGAAGGAAGTGCACATCGCCATGTTCAAACCAACTTTTGACTGCCTTCCTGATGTCTAAATTGAGCCCATGATAGCTTGTTGGAAAGATTATCCTGTCTATTTTCCTGATCTATATTTAGTTTACAAAATGAAGTTGATTTAACCCTCCAAAAATGGATTCTCCCAAGGCTGGTCAAACGTGCACCGCCTGGTCCAAAAATGAGGCAGAAATCTAATTTTTTGCTATTTTTTTGGCTTTTCCACCAACCAGTTTTTGCCTTCCAAGGTTGGAAACATCGTTTTCCTGACTGCCTTTGGCCTTCTGAATCCAATGGTGGTGGCCATTCCTCCAACAAGTGC
Organism: Pinus tabuliformis; assembly: GCA_031772625.1. Taxonomy (NCBI): domain Eukaryota; kingdom Viridiplantae; phylum Streptophyta; class Pinopsida; order Pinales; family Pinaceae; genus Pinus; species Pinus tabuliformis. Next base: position 1,530,107,308 of record CM062817.1, on the reverse strand, counting down.
CTCCAAAAAGTGCGCAGCAACTAGGGCGCTACATGTTTGACCAAGCTGTTGATATAAAATTGCCTCAAATATATAGAAAAAGACAATATTTGCTAAAATGTGCCAAGAGTCTTGAAAATTGGTCAAGGAGTTATTGTTTGGTGTATCTAGGCATGGAGTGAATCCTCTGCAAGTGTGTCAAGTTTTTCCTTTTTAAATTTCTTCAATAACTTCTCCAAGTGATCATTGATGGCCTGAAGCCAACCTTCCTTGTCTTCTTTGATCATATGATCATCAAGCATAGATTCATCAACTATCTCTCTTTGCCTTTTCCCTTTAAGTTCCAAGGCTTTTTTCAAACCCCTAGTTCTAGGTCTGCCTCACCGTGTGGTCTTTTTTCTTCTTCTGCCATGGTGTTTTAATGTCAAACCCTAGGGAGGTATTAGGTTGCTGGAATTTATGTAATGGAGGAGGGGATAGGGAGTATTTGTATGATGGATATGAGGGTTGGCATTTGGGAGCCTAGGTAATTATAGCACCTAGGGTTTAGGGTTTTGGGACAAAGGTTTAGAGAGTGTTGGATGCAAAGGTTTCGGGAGAGGGAAGGAAGGTATAGCGGAGTATATGAAAGGGATTGCGAGTAAAAGGATAGTGTTCGGAAATCTAGGGTTTAGATGTGAAATTAAACCAAATCTTCAATAAAACCTTTCGAACACTTAGAAATTGACTTGAGGAGGAAAAGAAACATCCCTTAGCTGCTACTTAGTTGTCTTGAGGTTGAAATCACTTTAGTAGAACTGAGGAGGCGATTTTAGCTCTCTTGGACAAACGCGTAGTGCCAACTTCAAATCAACATTTGGGTGCCTTCCCGATGTCCAAATGGAGCGTGGGATATCTTGTTGGAAATATTGTTGAGTATACTTTCTAGAACCTCTTGAATTTTTCAATTTGGAGTTCATTTTACCTATCAAAAGCACAATCGCCCAAGACTGGTCAAAATGTGCAGAATGAGGTTGCCAAAATGCAGAGTGTTGTTGTAGTCAACGTTTATAGGTCTTCCTCAACTCCAAATTTAGCTCATGATAGCTCATTGGAAATCTCTCTATTTCTTGTTACCATTTGACTCATCAAGAAAGTCTTTTGAACATTCCAGCTAGGAGAAATCTTGATTTCACCAAAGTCACTCCAGAAGTGCAACAACTCTCCTGAGGCAAATGATGTTTTGGACATTTCTCCCAAACCATGAGACCTGTGTAAAACCTGAAGGAGGTTTTTCTTCTTGAGACTATGAAGGAAAAAAATCCTCTCTCATTTTTGTCAAATTCATATTTTCTTGCTCAGAAACATCATTTGAACAAAACCTATCCCGATGTGTGGAACAGGGGATTTGTAGAAATGAAGGGAAATGAAGGGGATGAGGGGCTTATAATTTCTTGAGAAAATTATTTGGAAGTAGGGATGGATGTTAGGAAGCAGGGGAAAGTGGAATTTCAAATATTGATTGAGGGAAAGGCGTCCAAAAGGGAAAAAGACAGGCTTAACCTAGAAAAGTGTCAAATTGTAGCAATAAGCTAGCGTTTGTGGGAAAATGATGAATTTGAGGGTATCAATGATGGGAAGTGTTTAAGAAGGTATTTTAAGGGTAGGGGAAGGTGTATGAGTATTAGGATACAAGTTTTGTTGATTATTTTACCATCCAAGGAAAATTACCTTCAAAACCCTAGGAGAGGGAAATGAGCCTTACCTAAGCACAACTGAAGCACAAACAAGGTGTAGAATGACCCATTGGAACTTGAAATAATGATGAAAACTCTTTGAATGATGGTACACTCAGCCGAATGGTGACATGGACCAATATTTGGAAAACTTTGGAAGGAGTGAAAACAATCCTAAAGCTAAAACAATCCTAGACCTAATACCTAGTGACCAAATTTGACTTGAAGATTCACTGAAATGACAAAATTTGACTTTGACACCCTAAGACCACTTTGTAAGATCATGTTTTATCCTTGGTGGAAGGTTGCAAAGACTAACTCTAACATAATGAACCATCCTATGGACCAACCACCATGTGTAATATATTTTTCTTTCGACTATTTACCAGTTGCTAAGATGGGGGTCTAGATACTGAATGTGTTCAAACACTGATAAAAAACTTGACCTTACAAGAATCGATTTTTTGGACACCGGGGCATCCAATTTGAGAACCACCAACCCCTTTTATAACTAACAAAAACACACAATAATTGATGTTTCAGACATCGGGGCTTCATTTTAAGAACCACCAACCCTTTTAACTACTGATAAAAACATAAACATCAACACCATCTCTCACAATTTTATTTTATTTTAAATAATAATAACTTTGCATTATTTATATAAAAATATATCCTCTCACTACAATCTTGCACACATGAATAAGCACAACCCAAAAGAAAACCTACAACGCTTTTGATAGCAAAACCAATTAACCATTCTCCACTAAACTCAAACTCTTCCCCCAATTGTTGGAAATTTTCAAGAACCCAAAAAAATCACAATCAAATAATGCATTAAGTGACATCCATCCTCCATCCTCAACTGTTGTAATGATGGCTTCCATCCAATAGTGATCGAAGTTATTGATGCAATACCCATCACCTCGTGTACTTCTAATGAGACCAAGATAATAGGAAGTGTTGCTACTTAAACGTGGAAAACTGTGGTTGTAATAAGTGCCACATAATGGAGTTTTCGTAACATCTGAAGGGGAAGAGGTTGGTAGAGATGTTATGGGAGATTTAATCATTGTTGGCTTGGGCATTGGAGCAATATAATATTATGCCAGTGAGTGAGACTCTTCCCTTGCGGTTGAGCATGTCGATTTTCCCATGCTACTGTAAAAAACTTGAATCTTATTGCAATTTAGCTTGCAACGCACGAATTCATTTAGTCGATCTAATTTGATGAAGTTGAGCTCTTCCACCCATGTATCTTCCCCTTGCATCAGAGTGTTCAACAATGTTCAACTACATTGTCCCACATCATAGTTTAATTCTCAAAGTCTGACATCGATAACATGTTATCTCTTAGGTTGTCTCTTACACCTTCATGCTCTCTTTAATCCACTACTCCTTAAACACTGATTGAATGGTAAAAATCCTCATGTGGTGCAAATCATAGCGAGGAGACCCAAACAAAATGTGCCACAATGAGGATCTGTGACTTTGCTAATGGCAGAACCCTTGGATCTTGAATCCCATGCAGATATTGGTCCTTTTTATGTTAGGGTGATGAATTTTAAGCAAATATACGACTTTTAATAGGAACAACTTTGCACCATTGTGTTGGATCCTCACAATGCTCAGATTCAACATTCAACCAATTAATGGTTGTTCCAAAAATAGTTCCAAGAAATATATCTTAGCATAGCGAACCATGCACACACTATTTAATTGATCAACTGAGACAAATCCAAAATCTCGATCCTCATTAGCTCTGATACCATATTAGAAATGAGAGAGATTAGAGAGAACGATTACACACAACACCAAAATACACCCTAATATTTTTCATTGATCACAAGAGATACAAATATAAAGGACATAACACACTGACTTTGAAACATCTAGATCATGATTCTTACTCATAACATAGTAATCAACAGTGTCTAGACTGATGCTTAGAGACTCACAATGATAACTACACATGACACGGAAGCATTACTTCCAACAATTTTGGGAAAAGATGTGGGATGCTAAGGAAATGTAGGGTAAAAGGAATCTAAGGTACTATAAGGAGGTGATCAACCCCACCCTTGATAACCAGAATTATCTCTATGTTGACTAGCACTAAGAAGAAAATGAAGATCGCTAGGATTAGGACTAACTCTCATGAGCTTCAGAGTGAGATCTGGCGGTGGTCTACCCCTAAGACTCCCTGGGACGATATAATTTGTCAGATTTACGATATAATAAGAAGGTGGAAGATGAAAAGCACTTCCTTTTAGACTACCCGGTTGTTGCCCACATCTGCTCACAACTCCCTATCATCAGCCACACCTCCAATCTTCTTTACTTATTAAGAAAGCCCAACTATAGCAATCTTGGAATGCTTCTTTCCCTGCTTCTGGATCACAGAAACAAGATTTTGAAGAATGGCAATTAGACTCTCTTTTCTTGAGGTCTGATAGACCACATTGGTCTTAGTGGACGTTAATCATCATCATCATCATCATTATTATTATTAATTAAATAAATCAATATAAGTTAAAGATATATACATTAAAAAAAATGTAACAAGGAATTTCATTTTCATTTTTTCATAGAGGTTCTTAATCTGTAAATAGGGTTTGTTACAATACCATAGGCCAATATCATGGCTGATCAATACAACATGTCCAAAAAAATACATTTCACATGACTCTTCTTCACATGGTATATGTTTTAATTAATTAATATAGTTAGAAAGAAAGGAAGGGTATAACTAATTTTGAAATATATTTCAACCTTTAATAACTGATTGCTAAAAATATTCTAGAATATCCCATGGAGATTATCTCCTCACCATCCACTTAATAATTATTGATAATTAAATTAGATTAATTGTTAATAATTAAATTAAATGGATAATAAACACCAATCCATTGTAAGCATCTTATATCTCACATTACCAACATTAGAAAACTTATAAGAACTAGCCAAATTAAAAGTTTATTTTAAATTATTAATTTATTACTATAATTAATTATGAAAAGAATATATGAGTTAAACACATACATTTTATAGGAAAAACACATCTATATTTAAAAAATGTGTAACAAGATTCTTAACCATGGAGTTTCATTTCAACATTATCATGGAGAGATTTCATTACAATAGCATGGGTCAATATCATGACTTACCAATACCATATGCCCAAAATACAATAACTCTTTTCATATCAAACTTATTCATATAACATTTTTAAATTAAAGTCCACGTGCCCTTGGATAGACATATCTCCTTGATGGTGATAGGGTGCTCTGTTAAAGGCACTCCTTGACGTGAAGTCACTGTCTTGTCCTTGATGTGAAGTCATTGCCCTACCCACCCTAATCGAGGTGATATATTGGAAATGATGAAGATATAGTCTTGCCAAACTTATATATTTTTTTAAATTAATTAATTTAATTAAAAGGGAAAAATAAACATAATTCCTTTTGAAAAAAAAAATCCACTTTTACTTTGTGACTATCACTTATTAAATTCTAATATAGTTTATGGAGTTTAAATCCTTTACATCCAAAATAAAACAAATTTTAATTTATGCTTAATAGTATAAAGAAAAATAAAGTATTCAATATTTAATAATGATGGATAACTAAAATAAATTTATCAAATTCCTATTTCAATGTAAACTAACTTGTCAAGATAATTAAAAATAATAAATATAGATTTATTGTAAACCTAACTAATATATATTTTTATCTAATGAAGAAAGACCTTTTAATACATTAATATTTTTATTTTATAATTATTAAGTTATTAATACAACTCTCTATAAATAAAGATGATTAAAATAGGTTCACATCATTACTTTATTTATATGTGCATCCATCATGGTAGATGGATCATCGGACGTAGATTGTTTATCATCAATTTGGATTAATGTTTTGAGAAATTTATGCAAACCATCACATTGTAAGTTTCACTTTTTACCAATTCAACCATTTTTGTAGTTAGAAAGAAATAAATTATTTTGGCGTCCACGAGGCTAAAGATAGCCTATGGGATAGATTGCTTCTTCATTTTCTTTGATGTATTCGATCCTTATTCTGTGAAGCTTCAAAATAAATGCTCCCAGCTTCTCGACAAACCCATTGTTAAATATCTTATCCAAAGAGCTAGCTACCAGCATATCTACATAGCTTTCCTTGTTGTCTTTGAAGGCCTCACATTCTAAAATGAAATGTTTTTTCTGTTTCCACTTTTCCGGAAGAACAAAAAATGCATACTCTTTCCAGTGTCTTGTTTCACAACGAAGTTGATGAGAATTAGTCCTTAACTGAGCAATAAGAATTTTGACTCTCCAAGAGATATGGGCCCCTATGTATGCTTTTGGTTGATGACTATGAGTGGGATTAAACACTTCAATATAGTAATTTTTCTTTCTTCCTAGCTCCTTATCCCAAGTACACTTGTGGAACTTTTCCATAACAAAAACTTTTATCTCTTTGGTGTTTATGGGACACACATTCAAGCAAATACCCCATTTATTAAACCATATGTTATTTTGTTGCATCCAAGTGTTTTTGCTCTTGCACAATCTATCATTAAAGACAAATTTAGGCCATCTACTCTCTTCCATTTGCTCAATTTTTTTAAAATACCTTATGACTCGCACCATAGCAATTGCTTCAATAGGAGTATTCTCTATTTCACTTAACAAGATATCATAAGGAACTGCACTTTTAATCTTAAATTCGTTTATAATCAAATGCTTCTGAATTTTCTCAATTTGTCTCCACTGCATGTCGAATGTATTGTTGGCCCATAGTTCACAACCATAGAGAATCACCACAATCACTAGAAGCCCAAAAAGAGTTTGAGTGTTTTCCAGTCCCATAACTCTACCTCTCTACACCTGTTTTGAAAAGCATAAAATGCTTTCCAACCCGCCAACGTTATTTTCTTTCTACAATAATTCCAACTTAGATTTTTGTTGAAGTCAATTCCGAGGTATTTGTAATCGCAACTTCTTCCAGAATGTTGCCTTCAAAGTAGAACTTATGTTTGTTATGTTTTCTTTTCTTAGAGAAGACCACTACTTCCGTTTTGCTGATATTGACTTGCATCCCCACACTTCTACAAAAAATGCTGAAGGGATTGTAAGTGCCCATGCAAACTAATATCCAATTTAGCAATCAAAATAAGGTCATATTCGTACAAAAGAAGCCTTATAACAAACTTTCCCAAATAGAGACCATCACCCTCTTGCGAATTTAACCACTTCTCAAGCTTGTCGATATATAAACCAAAAAGGGTAGGAGACAATGGGCAACCTTGCTTGACCCTGATATCGCTTCTAAAACTTTCAAAAATGCCTGCTATAGTTCTAATTTTGACATTCACCTCTTCATACAGCCTATGCATAACTGCTCTCAAATGTTTAGGAAACCCGAGTTCGTCCATTATGTGCCGAAGCTTATCCCTAGGAATCGAGTCAAACACTTTTCTGAAATAAAAAAAATACTTCTTCCTTTTTCTCCCAAACATTTTCAATGATGTGCCTTAAAGTTATACAATGATCAACTGTGCACTGTTTAGGTCTAAAACTTGCTTTCCCTTTAGCACGCTTATATCTTTCTTCTTCCCTCTTGGTAATTTTGTTTTCTAGCATGCTTCCAAATAGCTATGCAAACAAAGGGTTTATCATGATGGTCCTATAATTGGAGGGATTATTGACGTCACTGATCTTGAAAAGAGGTATTTCTAGACTATTTGTCCAATCTCTGGGGAGCCCTTGTTGTATGATGTTGTTGAAGATTTTTGTAATGTGAGGTGCAAGAATCTTTGAGCCCCACTTTAGATATTCTGCTTGGAGTTCGGCTAAGTCTTTTGCTTTTCCAATACCCAACTACTTGATACCCATCTCTACCTCTCGTACCATGAAGAGTTCAGTATCAATGTTGAGCAAGGGGGGAGGGTCAAACTTGGGAACTTGCTCATCGAGTTGTCTTTCATATTCAAACCATTTAGAAGTTGTAATATTATTTCCAATTTTTATATTTTTCAGTTGGAGCTCCTTCCAAAATAATTTGGTATTATTTTTCCCAAAGAAGATTAGTTCTTCCCTTCTTCAAACCATGGAATCTGTGTTTTTCTTTATTAATAAATGCTTGTAAGATTTGAGCTTTATGTTATCCTTGTTTGAATCTTTCCACATTCTCCTTGCCTTTTGCATTCCCCATCAAACCAAGCATTAACCATAAAGAAATTTGTTTCAGACATTTTAATTTTTTCTCTTTTGCACTTTGCAAGTGCGCATTGAATTAAATATTTTAATTAATGACTATGAAGGCTGTGAATTGTAATTTTCTCCTTATCGAAGATCCTCTCTAGCGTCATTTTGAAGGTATTACAACTTTCTGAGGTCAAAAAAAATCTACCCTGTGGGGGATTTTATTGGGCATGCTGAACTTTTTACTCTAATTATCTCTTTCCAATCTAAGAGAAACGTAAATGATTTGTCTTGTGATATGATTTCAAGTCCCACAACTGATCTCCAATCAAAACTTCCTCCATTTTCTCACACAAACCATGCAAGAAAATTACATAATCTACCACACTTGCTCCATTGTAAGTATTGCAAGTGAAATTACCGGACATTGCCCATGTAGTCAAGCCATTACAAATGACTAAATCAAAAGCCCCACATAGAGTAAGAAATTTTTCACCAAAGAGATTATAGCCCTTGTCCTTTGAAATTCTTTCCCACTGATGATTACTTTCTTTTATAAGCCAAATAGGCTCACAATCATCTTTACAACAAAGAATGCTAGCTTGCTCACTTGCAGTCCTAGCATTGAAATCACCCACTATAAGGACTTCACCTATCTACGAATATGTTGCAATATCTGCTTTTAATGTTGCAAATGGATCTTTGTGGTCAATCCCTCTACCTTTGTAGATTTTTGAAACCTGCGGCGCAAAATAGCATGTTGCAATTCCGATGTGGTTTCCATTTTCTAATATTTTAAATCAAATGAATTGCTTATTTGAGTCTTCTTTTTCCCTTACTAAAACCATGATACCCCCATGCCCTTTTCCATCCCCTGCTGCCTTGTTCCACACTTCCATCTTCCAGTATCCTTAAAATAGAGGTGTCTTTCACCCTTCATGCTCATATGTTTCTCTGAGACAAATTATGTCTCTATCTTCTGCAATAGGCCCTAACCTAGGTCCTCGTCTCCATGGGTAACCTCTACAGTTCCAACAAACTAATCTTAAGTAAACCTGGATATGACTTGATTGTTATTTATTTTGACATGCAAGACTCACATTTGAGTCTTTGTCCCTGCTTTCCAATACTGACCTTACTTTTTGATTTCCTGTTGAAGAGTTTTTTGCCTCTTCTTTATTACCATCTTGCTGCTTTGTTTTCGAAGGAGGTCCAAATCACGCTATCAAAACTTTGCCTTTATAAATCCATGCTCTCTTGCCTTCATCTCTTTCTTCCCTAACCTATAAAATTTCCTCTCTTCTTTCCTCCTGTTGTTTTATATATAAATATTCTTGTAAGACGAAAAGAGAACCCCTCAAGAGATGTTTATTGCTTAGAGTTATATATTTATCACGCAAGCTAGGCATAATGACTTTTATGGGCTTGGCCCTCTCCACGTTAAACTTACCCACCCTCTATGCTTGGCATATTTGTCCTTGCCATAGCATCTTGTCTTTCAAGAAGTCTCTTGCAAGGTCAAGAGTACATTCATTTTTCCCATAGTCTTTCACCCATTTAATAATTATGTTTGCTGCCCTATTTTGTCTTTCCTTTCCTTCATTATCTTGCATGTTGTTAACCTTAATATTTGTTTCTCCTTCATTATTAGTAGAATTGCTAATAACTTCGCCCAAATTTTCGAAACTTTGGTATTAGTAATCGTCTACCCATCCCTTCATTCCTTTTTCATCGTGGGTACTCCATTGGTCGCCTTCCAAAATTTAGCCCTCTTTGTCATTATTAGCCATTTAGACATCATTCATGCTTGTCGGGAAAATCTCACAGCCACCATGTTTTACCTTCGATATCTTTATTAGAGTATAAGGCTCGAATATATCGTAGTATAAGGCCTGAATATATCACATCATTTCTCGAGAGGGGCAGGGTAGTGTTTCTTTAGGGTATATGGAGTCGTGCCCCGTATGACAATTCAACCCTCTACCGACCTTCTAGAAATCACTGCACCATTCATGATGATACCTTGTAGGGTTAAAATTTCATGGGTAAATTGTTTGTAACATTATTGTACTTCTGGTTGGTTTTAAATCTCCTATGTCGTTGGTTTTTAATTACCTACTTGGTGCCTTTTCTTTCAATTTTGGTCATTAATGGTTTGTCTGGTTCAAGATTGTACTACAAAACTAAAAAAAAAAAGATTGTACCACAAAACTTTAAAAAAAAATATTGTACTACCTGGTCTGTGAAACTAAACATCCCACCTAAAAATTAGACCATACCATATCTTCTCTACCTAATGGTTAGACCACCTCCTCCACTAAAAACAGCTCTAACTCTAATTCCACTTATAATCTTATAAATACCTCTCACTCTAATTCCATTTATAATATTATAAATAAGTGTTACATTATGCAATCTTAGAAGCTATCCTTCACATGCTGTATTTCTCTTGCCTCAAAGCGTCTAACACCGTTGTGCTATTTCTTTCGGCTTTGGCTGAGTATCAAAAATTTGATCTTTCATGGCATCTCTACACTTCAAAGTCACAAGAAAGTTGATCGTCCTCGTCGTTCCTTTCCAGCCTACTCTAGAAGAGTTTCTGTACCTCTCCAATATCGATGATCAACTGACCCTGAGATTTCATTGCCCCGCTGTTCAACTCTATCGGTTCGAACCATCGAAGAAGGGTGAGGATCCCGCCGGATTTATTAGAAAAGGGTTTGCCAACGTTTTAGTGATATACTACCCTTTTGCTGGAAGAGTCAGAGATGTTTCCTCTGGATGTTAGAAAAATTTTACAAGGGAAAGAAACTCAGAAATTGGTTGCGGTAAAGTAGGCAAGGTCAACTTCAGTTGTAGAAAGGTAAATCTTTGGTTGCGGCGAGGATATCGCAACCACACAGAGACTTTAATTAAAACACAGAGTTCATGACAAAACAGAGTAAAGTAAAAAATGGTTGCGGAAATTTACTTGTGTAAAATTAAAACCATAACGCAACTGACCACACTTTATATTATATGTAAAAACATAAATAAATTACATTCACTGTTCACGAAAAAACAGAGTAAAATAAAAATGGTTGCGGAAATTTACTTGTGTAAAATTAAAACCATAACTTAACTGACCACACTTTATATTATATGTAAAAACATAAATAAATTACATTCGCGTGATAAATGGAGGTTGCAGCTCCAAGTGAAAAACAAAAAAAACTTACTGTGATTTACGCATCACTGGGTTGCGGAGTAAACTTCTATAAAACTTCGTAAAACTGGTTTTCACGTGCCCACCAATATTTCCTCTACTATTTTCTCCTCACTACCTCACAAACTCTCGCTCCCTAACTTGCCCAACATGCCCAACATTACAAATGACATTTTCATCCATATTTATCGCAACATACAAATTTGACATTAATTACATGACAGAAAATATTTAATACGCAACATGGGCGATTTTACATAGTAAATGATGTTGTGGAGTGTGGGCAATAGTCATGGAATGAATGTTTTCCCATATCTAATTAATAAACTTCATTAAATGCCTTAACTCCTCTGCTATGTTGCGGAATGGTCTGCTCTGAACTTTTGTTTTGACTTTTGTCCTTCTGCCTACAAACAAAATCGCAACCATGCAGTGGTTGACTGGGCAAGCATGGTGTTTGTCAGTGTGTTAAGGCGGTGGTTGGGATTATTATTTCCAACACTCCCCCTTAATAACAATTGCCACCATTGACAATTCCCAAACAATCTCTGAGATAAATAAAATTTTCACGTGCCAATGGCTTTGTGAAAATATCAGCAAATTGTTCCTGTGACCTACACTGCTGCAACACAATTTCATCATTGTTAATCAACTCTATGATAAAATGATATTTAGCATCAATATGCTTGGTCCTCTTGTGAAACACAGAATTCTTTGACAATTCAAATGCTGAGGTGTTGTCACAGAAAATAGTTGTCGCTTCCTCTTGGTCACGGCAAAGATCCCTCAACATCCTTCTCATCCAAACTGCCTGATACGCTGCTACTCTTGCGGCGACATATTCAGCTTCTGTTGTTGACAATGAAACTATTGGCTGCTTTTTGGAAGCCCACGAAATGGCTCCGGAACCCAAATGAAAAACATATCCTGATGTGCTCTTTCTGTTATCGACACTTCCTTCCCAATCACTATGGATGTAACCAACCTAAAATCATCTGTTGCGGTGCACAAAACGCCACACTGCTTTGTCCCATTGACATATCTTAGAATCTTTTTCGTTGCTTGCCAATGTGTCTCCTTGGGTGTCTCCATGAACCTTGACACCAAATTAACTGCATACATTATATCTAGCCTAGTGGCGGTCAAATACATCAAGCTTCCTGTCATACTTTTGTAGAACGCCAGATTGACATTGTTGCTGCAATCTTCTTTGCTCAACTTCAACCCCATGAAAGTTGGAGTTGGTGCAGGCTTGCTGTTCAACATTTTAAACCTCTCCAAAATGTCTGCTACATACTTTTCTAAAATGCCATTTTTTGTTTGCTTCACTTCTATGTCCAAAAAATATCTTAACAACCCAAGTCAGTCATTTCAAATTCATTCTTCACGACTTGTTTGAAATCAGTGATGAGGAAATCATCACTGCCCATAAAAATTAAATCTACATATAATACAATAATGAGAATCTTACCATCATTCTCTTTGATGTAGAGAGTAGACTCATCGTCACATTTGTTGAAACCATTGTCCAAAAAGTAGGCATCTATCCTACTGTACCATGCATGCGGTGCTTTCTTCAGCCCATAAAGAGATTTCCTCAACTGATACACTTTGTCTTCTTGGCCTTCTACCTCATAACCAGGTGGTTGCGCAACATACACTTCGCCTTTCAGCACTCCATTCAAGAACACTAACTTTACGTCCATTTGATACACTTTCCATTTATGTTGCGTGACAATCACCACAACTGTACGCACTATCTCCATCCTCGCAACTGGCGCAAACGTTTGTGAATAATCTCTTCCATGTTGCTGCTTGTATCCTTTGACAACTAGCCTTGCTTTGTGCCTTTCAATCTTGCCGCCGACATTGCTCTTGGTCTTATAGACCCACTTCACTCCAATGACCTGTTTTCCTTGCGGAAGGTTCACTAACTCCCATGTGTCATTCCTTTCTATTGCTTCTATTTCTTCATCCATTGTTGCCACCCATTTTTCTTCTTTCACTGCATCTTCAAAATGGATTTGGTCATCTACATGACAAAACAAAGAAAATAATGAATTCAGACCAGCGTTGCTATCAACCTCATCTTGCTCATAAATTTCATTTAGATTTATGAATTTTGGTCTTCTTGTGCTTGTTGAAGATGGGCTTCATATGTCACTTGGTGTTGCGCTTTGGGGCGTGCTTGGAGAAGCACTTGCTTGACTCCGCAACGTTGTCCTATTATTTGTTGATTGTGTTCCTTACTGCCTTCTTTGTTGTGCTTGAATAGGAGTAAAGGGAGTCACTGTTGAGGAATTATTTGCCGCTGTCAATTCCCCTTTGTCCTCATGTGGTATACATGCTTTCACATTGACTGTCTTCTCTAAACTTCCATCTCATTCTTTCTCTTCTATCAACTGCACATCTCTGTTGATTATAACTTTCTTGGTTGATGGATTGTAGAGCTTGTATGCCTTGGATTCGTCACTGTATCCAACAAATATGCATTTCTCCCCTTTACTGTCCAACTTCTTCTTGAACTCGTCCGGGACATGTGCATATGCCACACAACCAAAATCTCTCATGTGAGTGACACTATGCTTTCTTCTACTCCATGCCTCTTCAGCAACTACATTTTGGACGCTTTTGGTTGGACATCTATTGAAGATATATGTTGCACAAGCGACAACATAATCATTTGGCAAATGCCTTTCCTTCAACATACTCCTTTCCATTTCCATAATGGTTCTATTGTTCCTTTCTGCCACACCATTTTGCTGAGGTGTATATCTTGTTGTAAATTTCTTGTGAATTCATACTCCCTACAAAAACGTAGGAATCATTTGAAATGTATTCGCCACCTCTGCCAGTCCTGAGGACTTTGATGTAGTGTCCACTTTGCTTCTCAACAAGAGCCTTGTATTGGCGAAACCGATCAAACACCTCACTTTTCTATTTTAGGAGATAAACCCATGTCTTCTTTGTGTAGTCATCTATGAATGTCAATATATAGTGGCTGCCACCAATTGATGGTGTCTGCATTGGTCCACATAAATTTGAATGGACAATCTCCAAAGGTGTCTTTTCCCTTACTAACTTTCGTGCAGGAAATGTCTCCCTATGTTTCTTTCCCAAGATACATCCTTCACATAGGCTATTCGGTTTTTCTATGAGTGACAAAGCCTTCACCATGCCTTTCCTATGCAGCAAATTCAAACCTCCAAACTTGAGATATCCAAATCTCAAATGCCATAACCAGTTTTTATCTTTGACCTCTATTTGATAGTTCACTTGTGTGACAACTGCCTCTTTTCTTCCATCCTCTTGTGAGTTCATTGATAGTTGTGCTTGTGCACCTTCTTTCAAATCTAATCTTATCTTTAGGGGAAACATTCTATTGTTTGTCATCTGAACCTTTGCAATCAGCTGTCTTCTTGGAGGCCTATCCAAAATTGTGCACTCATCATTTTTGAAAAAGACATTGTAGCCCTTTTGCATGAGTTGTCCAATGATTATGAGGTTATGTTTTAGACCGGGGACAAAGTAAACATCTAAGATGTACTTCTTCTCCCCCTTATTTGTTAGGATATTAGCTCTTCCTTTTCCCATGACAGAGACTTTTCTATCAATCCCTAATGTCACTTCAGATTTCACACTTTCATCTAGATTGGAAAACATTTCTATGTTCCCTGACATATGGTTTCTACACCCTGAATCTAGATACCATATATCACTTTCTTTTTCTTGTGCTACATTACAAGCTAAAAACATGCTATCATGGTTCTGATTTTCTTTTGTGAAATTTACGCTTGGTTTGTTACTAATGTCATATTGCTTCTTTCTACATTCATTTGCATAATGATCATACTTCTTACAGTAATGACATTGGACTTGAGATTTATCATGCCTCTCACCTTGTGCTTGACTTTGGCTTGGGCCTTGACATGGATTTTGATTGTTGCCCCTTCCACTTGAGCTTGAAGGGCTACTTCTTCCACCTCTATATGGGCTTCTTCCTCTTCCTCTAGTATATGATCTTCCTCTGCCTCAACCTTGACCAAATGATACTTTTTTTTTGAAGGCATGCTCCAATGAGGAGCTTGCTGCTCTATTCAGTCTATGTTCATGAGAAATCAGTGATGCATTAAGCTCATCCACTGAGAACTATGAGATATCCTTTGTCTCTTCTATGGCCACAACAATCGCCTCAAACCTTACTGGCAAACTTTTCAAAACTTTCTCAACTATTCTTCTTTTCTCAAGTGTCTTACCATGAGACCTGATTTGAGTAACCAACCCACTTACATGTGTAAAAACCGAGTCTATATTATTAGACTCTTTCATACAAAGTGTTTCAAAATCTCTCCTTAGCATTTGTATCTTTGTTTTCTTGACTTTTTCCATTCCTTGGTAGGTTGTATGGAGGGTGTCCCATGCTTTCTTGGACTTCGTTGTTGCTGCAACCCTTGGGAAAATACTTTCATGAACTGCTTGGAAAATATAGAATAGGTCTTTAGAATCATTTTTCCTATTTTCCCTTAACAAATCTCTTGCTTGTTGAGATAAGGCATTATATGTTGATGCATCTGCTGGTTCTTGAAAACCATTATCCACCAAATCCAAAATGTCTTGAGACGAGAACACGACCTTCATTGTAATAGCCCAATAATCATTATTTTTTCCATTAAATTGAGGTATCTGAGGATTACCCAAGCTTGTGCTTGATGTTTCCATTTCTGAGTATAAATAAAAATTTCTACCCGCTGGTAAATTCGCTCCAAAGGAAAAAAAATCTGTTCTCAAAACAATTTTAAATTGCTAGTAAAAACACTTGTTTTTACACTAACAATATTTAACCCACCATGTTAGAAAAATTTTATGA
Organism: Pinus tabuliformis; assembly: GCA_031772625.1. Taxonomy (NCBI): domain Eukaryota; kingdom Viridiplantae; phylum Streptophyta; class Pinopsida; order Pinales; family Pinaceae; genus Pinus; species Pinus tabuliformis. The sequence goes on along the minus strand of CM062817.1, from coordinate 1,530,091,337 downwards.
GGGCAAAAGCACTCAGAAATCGGTTGTGGCAAAGTAGGCAAGGTCAACTTCAGTTGCATAAACGTATATCTTTGGTTGCGGAAAGGATATCACAACAAAGTGAAAAATACAACAAACTTACTATGATTTACACATTACTCGGTTGCAGAGTAAACTTCTGTAAAACTCATTTTCACCTGCCCACCAATATTTTCTCCACGATTTTCTCCTCACTATCTCACAGACTCTCGCTCCCTAACTTGCCCAACATGCCCAACATTACAAATGACATTTTCATCCATATTTATGGCAACATAAAAATTTCACATTAATTACATGACAAAGAAAATATTTAATACACAACATGGACGATTTTACATAGTAAATGATGTTGTGGAGTGTGGGAAACAGTCTTGCAATGAATGTTTGCCCATATCTAATTAATAAACTTTATTAAATGCCTTAACTCCTATGCTGTGTTGCAGAATGGTCCGCTCTGAACATTTGTTCTGACTTTCGTTTTCTGCCTGCAAACAAAATCACAACTGTGCAGTGGTTGACGGTTCACTAGGCAAGCATGGTGTTTGTTAGTGTGTTAAGGCCGTAGTTGAGATTATTATTTCCAACACCGGAAAGCTTGTGCTGGAATGCATGGGAGAAGGTGTGCTATTTGTGGAGAAGGTGTGTTGTTTGTGGAAGCCGATGCAGATGTTTCTTTGGAAGAGTTAGGAGACCTCCTTCCATCCTTTCCCCATTGGCAAGATCTGTTGTACGACGTGCCATCCTTTCAGGTTCGTTTAATCATGTTTTGAGTAGATTTTTTTTTATGTTTTCACTTTGTTATGGCGCACGGTGGCATTGAATGCTCTTTCTTCCAATCGAAGTTGTGACTTGTAAACGTACCATGGCGTCTCAAACTTTCGGGTAACGCGTTTGAAATGTGGAGGGTTCATATTCGCCATGACTTTTAGTCGTGAAATGGTGAAGGGGTCTACAAGGCCTTCGGTTCTCCCTGTTTGGAAAAGAGAAAACCTCCGACCCCAGGTGAATCTCGTTGTCAAACTTCCTCACTACCAATACGATCAAATAGAAGGCAGAGATGGGAAGATGGTGCCACCTAACGAGTTGATCCACAATTCATTTTTCTTCGGACACAAGGTGATCGAGTCGCTCAGGAGGCAAGAAATAGGGAAATGCAAGTACTCAATGTTTGAAATTCTATCGGCCTTTTTTTGGCATCTGAGAACGAAGGCTTTCCAACTACACGTGGAGTAGGAAGTTAGGTTCATATTCGCCACGAATGTTCGTACGAAATCGCACCCGCTGCTTCCTGGAGGGTTCTACGGGAATGCCATAAGTCTTGCATGCGTGAGGACGACCGCAGAAGAGCTGACAAACAAACCGCTGTCTTTGGCTGTGAAATTGATAAACGAAGCAAAAACGGCTGTGAACAACGAGTACTCCGATCGGTGATAGATTTGATGGAACTGAAGGGGTGCCCTCACTGCACAGTGGTGGGCTCCTTTTTTGTTGCAAACGTTACCAAAATCGGCTTCAGAAATGTGGATTTCGGGTGGGGAAGAGCAGCCTATGGAGATCCTGCAAGAGGCGGGGTAGGACCAGTGCCAGGTCTGTTCAACTTCTTAATCTCCCATCGCAATAAAAGTGGCATGGAGGGAATAGTGGTTCCCATTTGCTTGGCCTCTGCTGCCATGGGAAGATTTGAAGCAGAAATCAGTCATGTTATCCATCACACTCCTTTTGCGTGCTCTTATATTTGAAATGTTGTCGGGTGTTAAACAAAATCTCACATCAGGTTGGCTTATATGGGTTTAGAATTGAATTGTTTTCGTATACTTTGTTATCTTGTGTAATTCTGTTGCTATTTAGGAATTGGCATGTTGTATTTGCATTGGTATGTAATGATTATCGACTATGAAATCAATTGCTCGTTTTAACCTCATATATAATGTATATAAGGTGTCCTGATGTTGGGAAAACATGTTTATATGGAAACATCTAAATTAGAAATCGTATAACATTAGTTTTTTACAACAAGAATTTAACATGGGAAAACTTGAGGAAGAGGTCTTGGCACGGTCCCAACAGATGTGTGTTATGCAATGCAGAGGAGGAGACAAACTATCACATGTTCTTCAAATGCGCGACCTCCCAACAAATCTGGTATGAATTGGCTTCTTCCTTTTCTTTTCCTCACCTCAATTTCATTTCTGTCAATGCAGCTTTTGCTTGGTGGGGAAGACAAGAAGCATCTAAGCGTCCAATCCTTCCCATCACATTATGGTGTGTTTGGAAGTGGAGGAATTCAAAAATTTTTGAAGATTCAAACATCTCCTTCAAGTCTGTTCTGTTTAGGTTCTTTGCTTTCTATCAATCCATCTGAAGATAGGTCAAAGGATGGAGTTAAGTCTGCCGCAAAGAGCTTCGTTTTTGTGGGTATCCAGGATCTTTCTCTGTGAGTTCCAAGTGGTTGTTCCAGCCGGAGGCTATGGGTTCCTCTCCTTTTGTTCTTTTTGGTTTCATTTTGTCATCTATCCATATCAGTAGCACATTATGGCAAAATTGTTGATATACGTTTCATCATATGATTCTATATGATGCTCAATGTTCTCATTTTATATGTCTCTCAGCTATATGTCATATCTGTTCTCAGCTGTGGTCACCAATGTTATGAGATCTTCTTTCTGTTATCCACAGAACATGATGTATATATTGCCTCAATATAATATATTGCTTTTCTTTCTGAAAAAAAATAAAATAAATAAATAAATAAATAAAATAAAATACATTTAATATTAAATTACATTTAATATTTATAGGTTAATCATAGAAATTAATGGGAAAGTTGGGTATTATATTAGGTTTAAATGATAAAAAATGTATATGTATAAGTTAAATTGTGATTTAGAATTGTTGAAATAAAGTTTAGAAGTATATGGAAAAATATTTATGTTTGAATTATTTGCAAATCAATTTAAATTTTCTTTTAATCTCATGTTCTTTATCTTTTTTAAACTTAAGGTAATTGAAATTAAGATAAAATTAGATTAATTGATATTAAATTATAAATGGTTCTAACATTTTTGAAGATTAATTTTTTTTTTAATTTTTTTTTTTGAATTATAAATTATAAATATTATTTTTTTTTAGGGTTGGGCACTTTAATCATTTTACTAATTAAAAAAATTAATCTGACGGTTTAAATTTAAAAATCCAAGCATATTCTGGTCGCTGCCACATTATCAATGGATTGAATTCACACCACTAAGTTCCCTGCATATCTAAATCTCATGTTTAAACCTTGTTTAAATTAATTTTTTACAAAGCTTCATTAAAAATTTACCATGCCATTTGTTAATTAACACCTATCAGGATTCACCATAATGGGAAGACTACAAAATGTAACACACACCTTATAGATACACTTGTCATAGTAGTGGAAGGGTGTATTTCCTAATAACATGATCCTCTATTTCAAACCATTGGTAACCTGTATCCAATTCCAAATAACAAGTGTCGGTAGTTTCATTAACATGTCTATCAATTTCACCCTTTCATGCTCTTAATAATAACTCCGCCACTCCATCTAGGATTGTAACGAGAAGGAATAAAGCAACTTGAGCGTTTCAAATTGTGATTAAATATTTATTGTAAGTGTTATTCATCACCATTCCATCTATTATAAGCAAAGCAATGCTCCGTGGATGCATGTATTTCTTAGTGATTGGGTTGTTGGAATTGAAGGATCCCTGGAAGGATTATTAGAACTATTTGAAAGGGCTTCTCTTGGCTTCTATATATTAATATTACTACTCTATATATTAATATTGTTTTCAATGGCTACTGTTACTTTTAAAGTGGAATAGCTTTGTTCATTTTTATTGAAATCTAGTTGAAATTAAATTTAAATTGTAAATGAAAAGAACACTTACATGATGCTAATCTTCATTATATAATCCATGGAATATGTATTGGGATTAGTGGGGCAAAATCAAATTGGAACAAGTGGATTTATGTGTTGAACTAGGCTATGCAACTAGCTACATAAGATTCTGCTACAAGCAAATCAAGGTAGTATGCCTTCTGAAACTTCAAATTTAGATATCTCTGTAACTTCTAACATCAGAGGAAAAGCATTCACCTAATACCCACAAATAGAGACACAACATGAGAGGGGCACTCACCAGGTCTCTGACGTGCATAAATGCCTTGGACTGTGGGTGTCATTCGAATTTGTACAGAGGCGTTGGTTCGGCTCTCAACAGATTCTTCGCACAGTACCTCAGTGGGATTTCCGGAAATACCACATAGGTTTCCGCTATAGAAAATGAATGTACCCACCCGGGAGAGGGCCCGCCTCTGTAATTCACCTGAATCCCATAAAGAATTATTGTGCATTATGGATCTGCGATCCAAAATTTATCATTCTATAATTTCAGAAAATTAGAGAAACTGATCTTACTCGTCCGATGAAAGTTCTCTCGTTCGATCTAGGAAGCATGCGGGCAACAGTATAAACAGGGTTGGTGAGATCAGGGATCAACGTGATGAATTCCATATGAGAGACTGTTGGTTGAGCTGAATGAATTAACGCTTGCGAACCACAAAATCCATTAATCAGTGACCACGATCTACAAAATATCAGTATCATGTAGACACAGAATATTGGTAGCAAGCAGATTTATCTGAAGGGATCACTTTTTTAGAAAAGTGTGAGTTGTATGAGGCAGATCCACTGGAAAGGATCTGTTTCCTGCTTGCTAAACCATTGAACCTACTTAAGAGTGTCCATAAAATTAAACCATGACCTCTGCTAAACCATTGAACCTACTTAAGAGTGTCCATAAAATTAAACCATGACCTCTCCATAACAAAGGTAATTTCATAACTGGGACTAAGGTTTACCTCTCCATAACAAAGGTAATTTCATAACTGGGACTAAACTAATTAGTTAATATTGTTATTTAATTGTAAAATAACCTAAATTTTTCATATTTGTTATAAATACTATAGGAAAAGAAAAAGGAAAAAATTCAATATAAGGGAAACTGTGCATTATTCTCTGATTCTACAATAACACCCATTAATATAAACTATTGCACCTAAATCTATGAATGTGAATCTTAACTAAGATCTATTGAGCGCTAAAATGTTTGTATCTTTAGCTGTAAAAAAATAAAAAATGATAAATGAGAGTTATAACGTTACCCCTATATTATCAGAATAATCAAACTTTCCAATAGATTCGAGAGTGTTGAGATAAATCTGGATAGACCCATTTCTTGTCTCTGTTAGGCATACAACCCATCTATCTCGAAGCCTGCAAAACTCGACATGATTGAAAAAACAAAACTAAGTGAAGTGTAATTATCATTGGAGTTTAGAATTCTGGTATAAATTTGGATATTTTGAATGGCGGCACAAATTTTCCAGGAGGTCAATATGCTAGTAAGCTATAGAAGCAGCAAGAAAAATGAATAAACGAAACTACCTGACGACTCCTGTATTTGCATTGTCAGTCAAGGAAGCACCAGAAAACAAACTTTCGAGTTCTCTAATGTATTTGAAGAAGTTGGACTGCTGTGGAACCTGTGAAAATTCCCTGTAACAAATATTGTTATACTTCTTAGCTGCCTGGTAAGCCTCGGATTCTAGCTGTGCATGCCCCGCAACCAATCTCCCATTCTCGGAATGAAGATGAACTAAAGTAGCGTACCTGGCACGAGGCAATTCAATACAGATATTATCAGAGTTAAGGGCATCATCTTTATCTTGATTAGATTTTGCAATATTCAAGTTCATTTGGCTCATGTCGATAGAATTTCCAAAATATTTTAAAATTTGCAATAGAATTTCACTCAAATATCCTATAGAGTAAAATACAGTATTTAAGACATCATTGCTGTAAAGTTGAACCATGAAATATCTTCAGTGCCAAGAAGGCTCAACCTAGAAAAATAAATTAAATAATATATAGATTCAATACAAATATCTCGTTAATGGCATCCATTCTTAGGGCATACATCTGATTCTATTTTGATATATTTAAGTTTATTGGGTTCACGCTGATTAAATTTATGGAATAATTTAAAATTTGTAATAATATTTTACTCAAAATAAAATACATTATTTAACACATTGTTGCAATAACCTTGAGTGGACTCAATACCTTCAGTACTTAAAAAAACTTTATTTAGCAAAATAATATATATTTTTCTTAAAAGCGTGGTTTTTGTGTTTTGGGAATGAAACTTTTTGGCAAAATTAAATAGTTTTGAGCTTATAAGTGTATTTAGAGCCATGGAAATCCCCTAATATTTGATTTAGTTGAAATTTAAAATTCCGCACAGATATCCTACACATTAAAACACAACACTTAAATCATTATTGTTGTAAATTTGAACCCAAAAAAGATCTTCAATCTAGAAAAACAATATATATTTTTGTTAATAAATATAGTTGTTTTTTAAGAATGGTAAAATTCTTGGAAAAACTATGAATTTAAGTTATTTAAAATGTGTTTTTAAAGTATAAATGAATTCAGAGTCTTGATAATCTCTTGAAATAGTTTATTTCTAGAGATTAATTAACTATTAAATGTTTTAAAATCTGTAATAAAATTTCACTATGATATTCTAAACACTAAACATTAAAATATTGCAGTTAAGTCATATCTCTCAATTTAGAAAAGTAGTGTATATTTTTAGTAAGGAATATGGTTTGAGAGTGGGGATTTCAACAATTATTCATATTGTCTAAAGGTTTGGGATATGAACTATGTAGAATGTTTTCCAAATGTTTCAGGTGGACACTCCCCTCATCCTCAAGAACAAGAATCATTACGGACAAAGCTTTCGGGTCCCTGATGATGGGTAGGGTGTCTACCTGAAATATCCCACTAGAAAAACATTCTAGGCCGTTCATATCCCAAACTTTCAGACAATAAAAATATAATACTAATTTTAATGAAATTAATTAAGCTTTGTAATAATGGCTAAAAAAGTATTTATTAAATGAGAAATTGTTTAAATTATAAATAATTAATAAATATTTACATCAAAATTATTTATTAAAGCAGAAATTGTTTATTCACATACCTAGATTAGTATAAATTACTCATAGACCTGAAAAGTAAAACGTAGAATTAGTCAATTACTCATAATCTAAATAATTCATAGTTAATGATAATTAGTCATAAATCTAAGTTACTTATAATTCATGATTTATTGAAATATAAAATTACTTATGTAGCATTCATTATTCATGATTTAATTTGACAATGATCTTAATGTTTATACTAATGAAATGACATAAGTTTTGCAATAATGATTAAAACGATATTTATTGAATGAGAAATTGTTTAAATCGCAAATAATTAATAAATATTTATATGAGAAACATTTATTAAATCAGAATTGGTTTACTCATATACCTGAATTACTAGAAATTATTGGTTTACTCATATACCTGAATTACTAGAAATTATTGATAAACCTAAAAACTGAAACATAGAATTAGTCAATTTCTCATAAACCTAAATAAAGCATAGTTACTTATAATTAATCATAATTATTCATGAATCTAAATTACTCATAATTAACCTAAATTACTCATAATTGTTGACTATAAATTACTCATAAACCAAAAAACACTATAAATTATTGAAACATAAAATTAACTATGTGGCACTATAAATTAACTTTTGCACCCAAACAAGTGGAATCTCCCTTCTAAAATTTACAAAAAATCAATATATGAAACATTGAATTGTGATTTCTACTACTAGCTATATGTTGTTCTATTCACTGTTCATTGTAAAGAATGTCACATATTTTTCTACTTTTCTCTATTCACTACAAAGCATACCACACATTTTTCTACTTTTCTCTATTCTTTGTTTAATGGAAAACACACTCCACTTCAAATATATTAAAAAAATGGCAAACATCCATTCCACTTCAAATATATATAAAAAGAGAGAGCCTAAAATATCTTATTCTATGCGATCCTAAGAATTTTCATTTAATGATATATATTATAAACCTAAAATTATATTGAGTTGTTTTTGAATTTGTAAAATAATAATATTATAAACTTAGAAAAAAGGATAGAAACCTAACTCCATTTAAAGAGTTAAATGTTTAAAAGCCTTGTAAAATATTTTTTTGAAAAAATTAATCCTAAATCCTTGTAGATCTAAATAACCTTAAGAATTTTCTAATTCTAGATATAGCTCTTAAACACTATTCATTCAATTGGATGGATGTCTTACTCCTGAAATTTTCACATTGCATCTATTAGCAAGCCATCAATATATTTCAATTCTCTTTCTGATTCTATTAGCAAATTCCATTGACATCATCATCAAAGGCATATCCATTTCAATAAGCAAGCTATCAATATATTTCAATTCAATTTTTTGATTTGTTGAAATAGATAACCCTTTTAAAATTTCTCAAAGTATCTATTTCTATTAGCCAATTATCAATGTATTTAAATTCTCTTTTTTATTTGATTTGTTGAGATAGATAGCCCTTTTAAAATTACTCAAAGTATTTAGATCTATATGGAATAGGAATTCAAGGTTGTATTTAAACATTTGATTTTGATCTTACCAAAGAGAATCTAGAGAGAGAAATAGACATTTCCTCCTTGAAGAAGGCCTTGTTAGGTGTGGAGCTTATAGTTGTACCCACTTATTTTACTAAAATCCTTCCCCAAATCACACTAAAATGTATGTGAATCTAGAATGTGCATGTAGTCACTTTTTTTCTTCAAGAAAGAAAATGTTAGATCAATGATGATTGAAGATTCATCAAGCTATTTGGGATAAATATTACTTCATTGTCACAATAATATATAATTTTCCAACTTTCAGATCTGCTATCCATATTTAAATGCACTAAAGTGTGAGGATTATAATGGATTTAAGGAATTTATGTATTCATTTTTGTACTTAAAGTGAATTTGGTTGTTGTGGTCCATTAGCATAAGGTAAATTGGTACATAGATTTATAGATGCATATCCCATGGACATTTTAAACAAATAACTTTTCAACTCTACAATCTAATAGAGAACATTTTACTTTCAAATATTCTTCAATATCCAATTGAAATTCGATAAACTCTACAATAACATTATTTACATATATGATAAAAAATCATTAGATATCAAATTCAATGGTGCATTTACTTTTTTCCTAAAATATCTACTGAAATAAAAAATAATAGACAATTATCTAAAAGATGTTGAAATTTTGGATAACTAGGAAAGTATTTCCGAAGAAATTCATCATGGAAACCCATTTTTTATTATTTAAATTTCCTAATATTTTTTAATTTAGCCTCCATATACCACATAATCATAATCATGTAGATATTAATGTAATCCATTACAATGATTAAGTTGTGAGATTAACACAATGCATTTCAACGATTATCTTATGATATTAAAAATCTATTGTTTTATTAATAGATAAGTAAAATGATTTTCCAGTAATTTTAAATATGAAAAAATTAATATATATGAATGTGTTGTTTTAGAAATTTAATAATATCATTTTAATTTGACATTTCTCGATTAATTATATTAAAAAATTTAATTTAGGTTTACAACCAAAAATCCTGACTTATTACTATAATATTGATATTAAATATCATTAAGTTTTGAAAGATAAATAATTAAAAGTACTAATGTGATTGTTTATTATTTAAATTTCCTAATATTTATAAATTTTACCTCCATATACCACATAATCATAATCATGTAGATATTAATGTAGTCCATTACAATGATTAAGTTGTCATATTAATACACTCCATTACAAGGATTATCTTATGATATTAACAATCTACCGTTTTATCAATAAATAAGTAAAATGATTTTAGAGTAATTTTAAATATGAAAAAAATTAATATATACGAATTTTTTGTTTTAGAAATTTAATAATATCATTTTAATTTGATATTTCTTGATACATCATATTAAAAATTTTAGTTTAGGTTTAACATTTTTTATTGTGTAGTCCAACAAAAAGATAAAGTTTTGTTTTCTAGGCAATTATTTGTTGGCATTCTAAATTAGGTGTTGTCCTTGATGGAAACCTACCTAATGAGTTGTTCTTATTTTATATTATAAATATATTTGTAGAAACATTGTAGCATCAATATTAAACATAGACCTTAATATAAAGATAATTATAGGTTTACTAACATTAATAATCTTGGATTGTACAGATTAGGTTTAAAAAATTGTGGAATTGTGTTTGGTGTTGTAATAATGTTATGATTGCTCACTTGATTTTATACAATGTGTATATGTGGAGTTTTTCTATATGTGTAAATGGAAAATTATGTATGTATGTTACTTATAATTTTATTCAACATTAAATTGTTTTGTTGATATCAAATGTGTTTTTTTTTTTCTATTAGGTGATTTCATTGTTTGATCATGGATCCATCTATTTGGAGTTGTCTTCCATTCGAAATTCTTGAACTTGTCTTCCTATGCATGCCTTTATCGGTTGTGATAAAGTTTAGCACTGTTTGCAAGAAATGGAAGATTTTTTTGCAAAAACCTTCTTACTTGTTACGTTCCAAGCATGTCTCTACGAACGAATTTGGATTTATGGTTCCTTTCCTCAATAGTGAAGACAATTATTTTTCTCCTAAATACCTTAATCAGAATGGGCACATACCTAATTTCATTTTCGATTCATAGATTCAAGATATAGAGTAGAGTCTAATGTTGGACCAATGGTGGTTTTATCCTTACAAACAGAATGCTCCCATACACTCAACTATTTCATAACGAATCCATTTACAAAGGCCTTTAAAAACATAGGCCCAATACGAATTGGAGAGTGGGGATTCTTTTCATTATTGGAAAATGTAAGCAGCAGAAAATATGACCAGGTTGGTCTAAAACATATGTATGATAGAATGCAATCTAAATTTTATGTTTGCAGTAGTCTTGATAGGGTATGGCAAAGGGTTGCTATTCCATTTGGTGGCGTGTCTTATAAAAGTAAATTGTTTTGGTTGTATCTGGACAAAGAGTATGAATATTTTCCTTGGTACGGGTATACAATCTACTAGTTTGATGTAATAAAAAATGAATGGGGTTTTTCATTTGTTCCAATCACTGACATACGGTGTATGTCATTAGCAATATACATGGATCAGTTGATATGCCTTGTCAATGATGGCTCCACTTCTGTATGGTCAATTGAAGAATTAAATCATTTACAATTTGGTCAACCATGCGTTGAACGAAGAATTGACTACTTTGAAGATGATTGGGGTTTCAGATGGAAGTTGTTGGAAGAAAATTATGTAGATATAAATAACAAATGTCCTCATTATCTTCCATTTCGAATAGTTCATGCTCTGGTTCTTATGTGCAACTGTAGTGAAGTTCCTTTCCTATTAAATGAGATGATGGCTGGCATATGTTTTCCAACAGATATTGATAATTCAACTAATGAATAGATTTTTGGGTTTTGGAACCCAACGCTAGAGGATTGCAATGATTTGATTGAGTATGGAAATGTTTTTGCAATTGCTCCCCGTATGGATTCTGTTGATGAGATTCCACCATTGGATATGGATATAGATTCTTAGGATATTAGTATTCTTAGGAGTTCCTATAAATATTTCCATTTTATATAATCTCTATGGTTGTGGAAAATATTTCCATTCTTGTCTTTATACATACTATGGGTCTTTATGGTAATACTCTAAAATTATGTTTGTATCGATCTTTATGATGTAAAATATTTCATATTGTTTCCCCTAAAGTTTTATTAATTACATGTAAATGTGTCTTGATATTATGCATTTTTCTTTATTTGTATAATTATAGTTGCTATGAGTTATGTTATACATGTTATTTGTACTAGTTTTTGTCATTGATTCTCAAACAATGTTATATCTTTATGTACATTTTAAAATTTGCATTTATATTTTGATAGTATATAGTTCCAAATTTTTAGATATACTTCCAAGCCATATCATTCTTAGAGTATTGTGTCCCAATAATATGTGTTTTGTTTTGATTCTAATATGATACATGGAAATTTAGACCTTTTTGTTTAAGCCATTTGGAAGAATTCATTTATGTTTTTAACCATTTTGAAAAATTCATTTTTGTTTTTAGCCATTTGGAAAAAGCCTTATACATTTTGATAAGTTTATATGGTTGGAAAAAATAACATATACACTTTTTATGTTTTTTTACGATTTCCAAAAAAAACTTGTGCCTTTTTCATTCTTTTGTGTTTGTTTATATTAGATATTTTCTATGTTCCATGTTTATGATTCCATAATGAATATTTTATTATTCATTGTAGACATGTCATTTGAAGGCACAAGCAAGCGTACAAGAAAACGAAACTTGTCACCAAAATCATGTGAGAGGTCTAATGAAAGTCGTCGTTTACGGTATCAACAAAATAAGGATGCCATAAATGATCATAGAAGAGCTACATATCGTAGAAGAATGAGTGAAACCACTCTTGAAAATGATTTTATAATTCCTTCTAAGTATCGCACTATGGATTATATAATGGAAAGAACATTTTCTGTTAATAGTTCATTATAAGAATATGTTCCTTGTCAGCATAATCTTGTTGTTCGATGCTCTCTTGAAAATGTTTATAACATTGGGGAAACATATTGCAATTGGGATGAACATCATATCAATAATGTGCATGAAAATGTCCACTCTAACCCTTTCGTGTGTCCAATTGCATGTTTTGACGACCAAAGGTTGCAAAACATCCATGGTGGAAGTAATGATGACATTATGTGTGATGATTTGGATGATAGTTTAATTGGCCATTTGTTTGATAATTTGGAGCAAGTTACTCGAAACATTGGATCTTCCAATCCCGCTTCTCAAAGTAATGTGGTCCCACCAATAGAATCAGTCATCCATGATAGCATTTCTCGTGGAACAATGGAGGTAACACAATGATATTTTGATTTTTATTGCAAAAGTGGTTGTTTTATTACATTCCTATATTTACAAAGTTTTGTTTACTAAACTTATAAGCTATTTTATTCTCTTGGAATAGGATACAACTCGTTTTGATAGAGGTCTAGAAATCAATTGCCAAAGTGTTCCATCTACTAATCTGAGAAGTGAAGATGAAGCATGTCATAACCTTCCTTTGCATTCTCCTAGAGGATCAAACTGCCAGACTAATGTAAATTTCGAATGTTTTTGATTTTCTTTTCATTTTTTAAATCTCAAGTTGGTTGGAAATTGAATTTTATGGCGTATTTTATTTTCTTCAAACAAGACACAACTCATTTCAATAGAGGCATAAAAATTAGCTTCATAGATGTTCCATCTACTGATGTTAGAAGTGAAGAGGAACCATCTCATAGTGTTCATACACATCACCAAACAAATGTAAATGTTGAGTGCATTTGATATTTTTCTGATTTTTTGATTTACAGTTGGTTGGACATTGTATTTTGTATCCTTTTATGGAGAAACCATGATTTCATCTCATTTGGTTGGAGAATTGGAATCCAAAATATCAAATTGTGAAACTAATGTAGATGTTCAGTCTATTTGATTTCTTTTCCATTTTCAAATCTTTCTTTGTTGGATGTTTAGATTTATAACGTATTTTATTTTTTTGAAACAGGAAACAACTCATTTGAATAGAGGCATAGAAACTACATCCCAAAATATTCCATCTAATGATGTTAGAAGCCAAGAGCAACCATCTCATAACCCTCATCCACATTAAGACACAAATGTAAATTTTTAATGCATTCGATTCTTTTTCTTTTTCTTTTCATCTATAATTAGTTGGAAATTAAATTTTAAAATCTTTTATGAGAAAGAGACCTTTACATCCTCTCAGGTTCGCAAAATGCATACCATAAGTTCTGAACGAACTTCTCATAGATGCATTCCACATGCTTCAAATTTTCAAAGGGAATCTCATATTCCTGAAGATGAAGTACATGTTAGAAGAAATTTTACCCCAAATGGCTTTCAACATGGTTCGGTAAATAGAGATCATATGCATTTTGATGAAAACATGATTGAGTGCATAAAAGATTTCAAGCAAAGATAGATAGCTTTTTAGTTGTCCAAATGTGCCATATTTTCCAAGAATCATATCCCAGAATCCACGTTTTGAGAGATTCTGGAGGACCTATTTGCAGACGATGTAAGAGTGAAAGAGGAGCCCATCGTTTTTGTCGATATAATAACATGGATCTTGGTGAGTAACCTCATATTTTAAGAGTTCTTATTGAAGTTGAAGAAATGCTAATAGCACGTGTGAATCCTATTTTGCAAGTGACACATGCTTGAGGTGGGCAATATAAGTATAGTGGTCATACAATTAGCTTTCCTCAATATATTTGTACAATTGTACAAAGTCTTCCTCCACATGTTGAAGATATTGACTTTATAATTGTGAGGAGACATGCCTCTCAGTCTAAATATTATGAATGGTATGTCAAAATATCTCAAGTGATGGTTGCATTGCTTTTCAAAATCCAACATGATTAATATTATTGAGATGTTGTAATTGACTATGATTCAGTGAATGCTCTTCCCGAAAGATCAACAGATGTCTCCTCCATGCTTAAATTTGTTGATTGTGATATTGAAGAATCTCAGATCAATGAAAGTAATAATGAAGGGTTTCTTGCTGAGCATTTTCCCTCTCATCCTTCTTCTTTTGTTGCTCACCTACCAAACAAACGAAAAGAAGTGGAAGAAATTAGAGCATTTCTTGATAATGTTGATTCTTCACATTTTCAAGACATGGATTGGCCCAGTATTGGTACCTCTCTAGTGAATGAATATAATACAGAGGGGTTATTAGATATGGCATTCCCAATATTGTTCCCCACTAGTCATGCTGATTGGTTGCAACCACGTATTTGTAGTGTTGAACTTCATGAGTATGCATTGCGTTTTCTTAGGTACTATGATCATAGATTTGGAAGCCATTCTCTCTTTCGATATTACCTATTGAACGTGATAATACGGTATCAGAGCCAAGAAATTGTTGCAGTTTTTGCAAAGAAACATTCACATGATAACTCACCTACAACAATTGAAGAGTTTCATCACCAACTATCTGATTTACCAGATAATAAGTTGGTTGAGCATCTTATGCAGTTTGGTTCTTCTCTGAGAGGTACAACGGCATACTGGAGTAACTATCGAGCTGAATTGACTGGCGTGATTACTCAGTTAGGATGTCCATCTTTATTTTTTACTTTGAGTGCAGCTGACACAAAGTGGCTAGAGTTGCATAACCTCATGCCCATACATTCACATTCGCATTCTCTAAATGAGCATTGTATGAAAACTGAGAATGTTATCGAGTACCCTCATATTGTTTCCACATTTATGCACCATAGATTTAATATTTTTCAAGAGGAAGTTATCCAAAAATATATTAAATCTAAAGACTTCTAGCACAAGTTTGGGTTGTTGAATTTGTTTTCTATAGTTTGTCAACTTTTATTATGATTCTATTTATATTGCTTGTAGTAACTATATCTTCATTTTTTTTATATATGAGTGGCAACATAGAGGTTCAGCACATATCCATGGTTTCCTATGGTTATAAGGCGCTCCTGACATGGAAATACTTGATTGGTCAAATGGTTTTGATGTACAACTTGCAAAGATATTCTTCGACAAATATGTGACTGCATGAAATCCACGTGACATACACCATTTCAACATAATGGTTCCATGAAGCCTTAATAATGACCCTTTCCTATTGAATACTGGTCAGATTTTCTCTTGTAATCCTCATAATGATTACGAAGAATTGTTAAACCATGTCCAAAGGCACACAAAGTGTACTATAGATTCTTGTTTGTGCAAAAAGGGAAATATTCTGACATGTCCGTACAATGCTCCATGGGGTCTTTGTCATGAATCAAGATTGTTCATAGATGATCAAGGAAGAAAAAAATATGAGCGAGCAAGAAATGATGACAGGCTTAATGTACATAACATTTACCTTCTAACAATGTGGTGTGCAAATGTTGATTTCCATCTAGTGCTTTCTCACTATGCTGTCTTGAAATATATTGCTAAGTATGCATCAAAAGCAGAAAAAAGTTCTGAAAGTCATCATCATATGTTAACTAGAATTTCAAATTCTATTGGCTTTGAGTATCATGCCTTATGTGCATATAGAAGGTTTCATGCTCTAAGGATCATGCTTTATGTGCATTGGAGGACAAGAAACGTCCCATATGTTTCTTAAGCTACCTCTTGTTGTTTGTAGTCGAAAATTTATTTCCTTTAATGTTGGAAGAAAGGTTTTTAGGAATATCTCAAAGAATGGCTTGCAATGTTCATCTGAGAATACTTTCATTCAACATTATTAGAAGATACCTTTTTTCCTTGAACATCTATCTTTGATAGAAAAAACAAGCTCTTGGACATTTGATAACAAGCGTAAACAAGATCCATGGAAGCCTAGATATGTTCATGCTATTTTTCGGGTTTGGCCACGGTTTTATTTTATTCCTGGAAAGACTTCAGAGGAATTTGAAACCTTTTTCTCGCAAAATTGCTCTTGTACAAGGCATTTCATGACATTCCTGCAAAAATTGGCCTTTCAACTGAAATTGTTATTGAAAATTGGAGGAATTTTCGAGATCAAGCATGGCATGTTGATTGAAATCTATCAACTATAGACAATATTGAAGATGAAGAAGTGGTGATTTTTATAACCAGGAAATGAATCTTGAAGATGATTTTCAAGAATGGAAGATTTTGTCTCGCTTGGTTCCAGCAAATGATGTGAATGTTTCTGATCTTCACATCCTTCGTCGAAGGGACTTTGATATATCCTTTGACTTGGAAAGTACAACTATTTCTGATGATGTTGAAGAGGAAGCTATTAATTTTATAAGGAATGCAAAATCAAGGGGTCATATTGTTGACATTTCAAATAGAACATTTGCATCTCCAGATTATTTGTCAGAAAAACAATGATTTTCTTTTGAAATTGTTTTAAGGTACTTTCGTGAATATGAGATTCGTGAACCTCTTCTTATGATTTTTCAGGGCACTAGGAAGTCTTTCCTTATCCATTGTATTTTTACACCGTAAGGTGTTCCCTCTGATAAAGACATCCCTAAAATGTGACGTGTGCGATCCTGAGCCATTGATTCTGTGTTAGATGATTGGGGTGTTTTCTGCCGTTCGTTTAATCTGTTTTTTTCATAGAAAAATGGTTTTTTTCCCATGGTAATGGGCCATGAAAGGCCAAGCCTGGCCTGCTGGCGATGAGACTCTTCTACTGGCGATGAGACTCTTCTGCTGGTGATGAGACTCTTCGCAGAGACTCTTCATGTCTTTCTTCCCTGCATGCGTAGCCTTGTGCTGTTATATCAATAGTTGTACTCGTTTGCTTCACACATGGGATTTCTGCCCAGGAATACTTCAAGGCTGCCCACCTTGCATTTTCAAGTACTTTCCCAGAAATCACTGTAAGTCAATTACTCTTTGTACCTATATTGTTAATGTTGTGGCTGCGTTATGTTTTGTATTTGAAGGCTTTGTGGAAAATCTGATGCATTGTTTTTTCTTATTCCCACCTGCCTCGCGAATCGCACGCTCCTTCGGCCTATCCATGTCCATAGCAACCCTGTGCGCATGGAAAAAAAATGACATGACTTGAGTTTGACAGAAACTTGGCCCGTCGTTCGAATCTTTCAAATCACGTTGTCGATTTTTCACGCTGTAAAGCTCGCGGGCTATTTGTGTATTTTCCTGCGCTGTGCCTGTCAATAAAAGAGGGACGGATCTCCATAGTTACATAAGATCACTATTTGCTAGGTAGTGAGCTTGGATTCCTTGAAAAAACATGGATATCTGGTGAAAAAACACAGAAAATAGGCACGCATTTGTAAGACGAAAGAAAGTTTGGGGTCGGTCGGCCTTCACATTTTTCGGTTCGTTCCTCTGCCTATTCTTAACTCCTCTCTGGTTTCCTTGCTCATTTTTTATTAATGACTGTCTCTTATTGAAGTTCTTAAAGCATTTTACATGGTATGATAGTGACCCAAATTAGGACTTGTAGGCTTCTAATTTAAAGGGTTAATACTAAGTTTTGTGTTGTCTGATTGCTAGATTTTCAGTTCTTCGGTCCCCTTTTCAAATATTTTGGAAAGAAAGAAGTACAGATAGTTCAGATGCTTCATTGATAATATCAGATTCTGTGTGAACACTGTGATTTCCCATTTCACATTTTTCTAACTTACGTTGAATGCAAATGCTCTGGCTTTGTTCCATAGAGCTTTCGGAGTTACCCCTATTTTTGTCTTCAGTTTTTATGTATCATTTGTTTCTTTAGTTTGGAAGAATAACATTAACCACCTTGAGCACAAACCCCTTTCATTTCAGATCTTCTTTTTCCAGGTTTTTTATTAGGCAAAATGTTTGTTTTTTTAAAGTAGAAATATCATTATACTAAGAGGAATTTAGTCTTAGAAGAATTGTTTAGAGTTTAGCTTCAATAACAAAGTTCGAAGTCATTAGAATAGAGCTCACACATCACTTAAAATAATTGAACTTGGATGAGAAGAATACTAATCATTCTTTTTAACTATCAAAATAAACCTAATTATGCCGTAAGGCATTCCCAAATGTGCAGAATGACTTTACCATAATCTGTTCTTAGACATTCCAACATATCAATTGCATGAATTTTGCAATTCTTCATGATGCAACCCTTACCAATGACACTGTGGTAGGTTGGAGTTGTAGCAATAAAGGTAATGTTGGATGCTATGCGTAATTTGGAAAAGGCTTACAAGGTAACATTCCCCCATTTTTTTTTGAAATCATGGTATATATTATGAGATTTGGAGGAGCCATTTACCTTAGGCATTGTGACTGTTTGTGTTCTTAGTGTCACTGCTAATCTAGATAGTATCATAAGGAGAATCCTCACTAGTGCATTGAACAGAGCTATCTTGTTGTCCGTCACATAGAATTATGCTGGCTTCTTGGAGGCTGCCTTCAATAATTAAAGCTGAGAGCACCCTTTGAACTCTCCATATCCTTTGTGTCATTCAAACTTCCAAGCCTCAAGGCCTTGTTATTCACACTTCCATTTGACAATATTTTTTTGCTTGCTTGTAATAATGAGACCAACCTTCCATTCTGATGGTCTCCAGATATATAATTTGTAGATGCATGTATGTCCTCCACCTATTTGATTTGTTCCTTGAGGAGGTCTAGTCCATCCTAAGTGAAGAATGCAAAAAGAGGCTCCATTCATTCCAAAATGGTCATGAACATGCAGTTTCACTTGCATTGATAGCAGTATTTGCAGCTACTAGGAGTTCTTCACGATCATCATTCGACTCCCAAAATTCCTGTGTTTTATAGAACTTATCAAACTTTCTCTAGTGCCCCCTTCATGATCTAATTTTTTCATGTGGCTGCTAAAGTAGATATACCCATAAGGAACTTTGTTGATATTGTTGGTAAATTATTTACTTGCAGTCATGGAAGCCATTTGAGCACTGTACAATAATAACAGTACCCTCTAGCTGGAAATGGGTGAAACAGTTGGGTAGGAGGGACTTAGAGCTATTTTTATAGTGCATTTCTTTCGACATGAACTTGCAATTGGGCTTAATTTGTTCTTTCTTGTTTCTTTCATCCTTGAAATGTGTTGGACGTGGTGTAAATTTTGCACACCTCAGCCACATACACCTCTTGTTCCATTTGACAGCTTTTCCAGTAAGTTTAAACTGGGGATTATGCAAAAGCTAGCAGGAGGTGGTTGCATTTTCCTGTCTATATGCTACAGTGTTCTCGGGATATGGATCCCTATGTATTGGTGGCTGAAGGAGAAGCATGAAGGTTTTGCAAATGTGGGCAAGTATATTTTCTAGGCTCTGACTTGGTATACAATGTCAGCTTATGTTCATCACTCAATCACAAAATAAGGTAAAGACAAGTTCCCACTTTTATTATAGTCGTTGTGGAGCCTATCATTCATTCTTCGTACTTTCTTCATCTTCCTCGACATTCAACAATTGACAGAATAAAGAAGCGTGGATGTTGATATCTTTGTTGAAAGTATGGTTCTTCCCTTTTTGGCTTTCTTTTGTTATAGTAGTTGTTGTGCCAAAAGTGGTGAAGATTCCTCTGCACAGACCATTCAAGAACCTCTCTTGAAAGAATATTTCCCAAAAATGTGGAAACATTAAGGCAATCACTATTTATGCAAGAGCCAACCTTCTTAGTTGGCTATCATTTTCTTGGATGAGTCCTTTGCATGTTGTTGGTTATAAGAGCCCTATGCACATTGATGATGTACCCCAAGTTGCAGATGTGGAGAGGGTAGGTTAGATATACCATAAATTCAGAGATAAGCCAGAGGCGAAATGTCATACTGGTCATTAGCAAAAGGCTTATTCCTATCTCTCTGGAAGGAAGTACTTTTGACTGCATCCTTAGTAGCACTAGAAACTTGTGGATCGTATGTAGGTCCATATTTTATAAGTGCCTTTATTCTGTTTCTTATTGAAGTTCTTAAAGCATTTTACATGGTATGATAGTGACCCAAATTAGGACTTGTAGGCTTCTAATTTAAAGGGTTAATACTAAGTTTTGTGTTGTTTGATTGCTAGATTTCCAATTCTTTGGTCCCCTTTTCAAATATTTTGGAAAGAAAGAAGTACAGATAGTTCATATGCTTCATTGATAATATCAGATTCTGTGTGAGCACTGTGATTTCCCATTTCACATTTTTCTAACTTACATTGAATGCAAAGCAGAAGAGGTGCTGTGGCTTTGGTCCATAGAGCTTTCGGAGTTACCCCTATTTTTGTCTTTAGTTTTTATGTATCATTTGTTTCTTTAGTTTGGAAGAATAACATTAACCACCTTGAGCACAAACCCCTTTCATTTCAGATCTTCTTTTTCCAGGTTTTTTATTAGGCAAAATGTTTGTTTTTTTAAAGTAGAAATATCATTATACTAAGAGGAATTTAGTCTTAGAAGAATTGTTTAGAGTTTAGCTTCAATAACAAAGTTTGAAGTCATTAGAATAGAGCTCATCACATCACTTAAAATAATTGAACTTGGATGAGAAGAATACTAATCATTCTTTTTAACTATCAAAATAAACCTAATTACGCCGAAAGGCGTTCCGAGATGTGCAGAATGACTTTACCAGAATCCGTTCTTAGACATTCCAACATATCAATTGCATGAATTTTGCAATTCTTCATGATGCAACCCTTACCAATGACACTGTGGTAGGTTGGAGTTGTAGCAATAAAGGTAATGTTGGATGCTATGCGTAATTTGGAAAAGGCTTACAAGGTAACATTCCCCCAATTTTTTTTGAAATCATGGTATATATTCAGAAATTTGGAGGAGCCATTTACCTTAGGCATGTGATTCTTTGTGTTCTTAGTGTCACTGCTAATCTAGATAGTATCATAAGGAGAATCCTCACTAGTGCATTGAACAGAGCTGTCTTGTTGTCCGTCACATAGAATTATGCTGGCTTCTTTGAGGCCGTATTCAATAATTAAAGCTGAGAGCACCCTTTCAACTCTCCATATCCTTTGTGTCATTCAAACTTCCAAGCCTCAAGGCCTTGTTATTCACACTTCCATTTGACAATTTTTTTTTTCTTGCTTGTAATAATGAGACTAGCCTTCCATTCTGATGGTCTCCAGATATATAATTTGTAGATGCCTGTATGTCCTCCACCTATTTGATTTGTTCCTTGAGGAGGTCTAGGCCATCCTAAGTGAAGAATGCAAAAATAGGCTCCAATCATTCCAAAATGGTCATGAACATGCAGTTTCACTTGCATTGATAGCAGTATTTGCAGCTGCTAGGAGTTCTTCACGATCATCATTCGACTCCCAAAATTCCTATGTTTTATAGAACTTATAAAACTTTCTCTAGTGCCCCCTTCATGTTCTGATTTTTTCATGTGGCTGCTAAAGTAGATATACTCATAAGGAACTCTGTTGATATTGTTGGTCAATTATTTACTTGCAGTCATGGAAGCCATTTGAGCAATGTACAAGAATAACAGAACCCTCTAGCTGGAAATGGGTGAAACAGTTGGGTAGGAGGGACTTAGAGCAATTTTTATAGGGAATTTCTTTCGAAATGAACTTGCAATTGGGCTTAATTTGTTCTTTCTTGTTTCTGTCATCCTTGAAATGTGTTGGATGTGGTATAAATTTTGCACACCTCGGCCACATACACCTCTTGTTCCATTTGACAACTTTTTCAGTACGTTTAAACTGGGGATTATGCAAAAGCTAGCAGGAGGTGGTTGCATTTTCTTGTCTATATGCTACAGTGTTCTCGGGATATGGATCCCTATGTATTGGTGGTTGAAGGAGAAGCGTGAAGGTTTTGCAAATGTGGGCAAGTATATTTTCTAGGCTCTGACTTGGTCTACAATGTCAGCTTATGTTCATCACTCAATCACAAAAGAAGGTAAAGACAAGTTCCCACTTTTATTATAGTCATTGTGGAGACTATCATTCATTCCTCGTACTTTCTTCATCTTCCTCGACATTCAACAATTGACAGAATAAAGAAGCTTGGATGTTGATATCTTTGTTGAAATTATGGTTCTTCCCCTTTTGGCTTTCTTTTGTTATAGTAGTTGTTGTGCCAAAAGTGGTGAAGATTCCTCCTCACAGACCATTCAAGAACCTCTCTTGAAAGAATATTTCCCAAAAATGTGGAAACATTAAGGCAGTCACTATTTATGCAAGAGCCAACCTTCTCAGTTGGCTATCATTTTCTTGGATGAGTCCTTTTCATGTTGTTGGTTATAAGAGCCCTATGCACATTGATGATGTACCCCAAGTTGCAGATGTGGAGAGGGCAGGTCAGATATACCATAAATTAAGAGATCAGCCAGAGGCCAAATGTCATACTAGTCATTAGCAAAAGGCTTATTCCTATCTCTCTGGAAGGAAGTACTTTTGACTGCATCCTTAGTAGCACTGGAAACTTGTGGATCATATGTAGGTCCATATTTTATAAGTGCCTTTATTCTGCTTCTAGATGGAAAGAAACAATTTGAAAGTCAAGGCTATGTGCTAGTTTGCAAATTTCTTGTGGCATAGGGTCTTCATCAATCTCAAATTTGAATTTTAGAAGTATCAATTTACTAACAAAGTTCCATTCAGTAAACTCAGGGCTAACACTCACACTCAGATATATTGTTTTCTTAGGAGACCAAGAAGATCAACTTCTTTTATTTCTTCACTTCTTATGTTAAATCTATTGTTTACTGCAACTTTGTGATTGATATCAAGCAGGGGACAAATCTTGTGAGGTGTGTTTGCACTGAATGCTGGCTGATGTACTGCTTTCCATCATTTTTTATGTATCTTGGGTTGAACCTCCAGTAACAATTCTTGTTATATTTCTCTCTAGTACAATTTCTAAATTTAATGATATCATATTATACTAAATTTAATGATATCATGTTTGTGACTAAAGAACATCAGCAAGGTTTCTAGTGCTTAGAAACATGCTTTGCTTTTATCTTTAATGAGTCAAAATTTTCTTGCGCAGAATTTGGCGAAAGAAATTGTAAGATCGAGGCAAGCTATCCAGCGCCTTTATGAGAACAGGGCATAGCTGAATTCGATATCTACGCACCTTGGAGAAAGTGTTGATAATTTTTTCTTTACTACTTGTTCTCGGATCATCTTGCATGGAGTTTAATCTCTGTTCTGTTATTGAATTTGCAGTTGTTTCTCCCTACCTTTATTTGACAATAGCCATTTTTTACTATATAGCAAGCAGTTGCAAGCTAAATATGATATTAACTAATTTGTAGTTGTTGTTCAACTTTCAGCGTTGAAGGACATTTCTGGACGTTCTCTGTATTGCTTCATCTCCGGTAACAACCTTAATCTCCTTTCCGAGTTTTTGCTTCATCTCTATTTCATCCATGGGCCATGATAGAAAATCCTCTTCCATCAATTGTTCATTAGCCACTGAGCAGCTACAAAGTCTTATAAATTTGATTCAAAATTATTTCCCGATTGAAATGATTCAGTTATATATATGCTTTCTTGATAATTTAAATTTTATTCCTTTGTGTTAAACTAATGCAAAGTGGTGCCATCGTGACTGTCTTGTTTCTAGTGAACAGACTCTAGAAATGCCTTTCCTGCCCTATCCATGAAATTCAATATGCGTTGCAATCTAATATCTATTAGCAAGTGTTTGTTCATTACTCTCATTCTATGAAGAAATGATGTTGTGTTAAGCTGAGTAGAAATAGATGCTTTCAAGCCTGGCTGTAGCTAACCTTGGCATAGAAAAATTAATAAAACTTGAGATAAATATAATGCCTCAAATAGACCTGCGTCATTCTAGTATCTGATGATTTGGTGTTTTAAACTTGGAAAGATACACCTTCAAAACAAATAGTTGCAAATGCCATCAAATGTATCTGTAACATTGCCTTCACGTGAGAACTTATTGATCTACACTTCCTGCACATGTTTCTAAATGTATTTTTTTCCACATCAATACCACATGAGACTATATGGACTACACCCTGGTTACTCATGGGTTCACCATTCTCTTGATATCGTTTTGCACACCTTTAGATTAGTCATCCGTTGGTGTTTCACCAACATTCATTTTAACTAATTCCAGGAGCTTACTTCTCAGTGAATCAAAATGTACAGTTTGGGCATAGTCTTATACTATAAGCCTTGATCATCGTAAAAGAGGCATCTCTGTTTAGCTGGGAATTTTTTTTGTTTATTTAGTTGTATAATACCAATGATTCTATTTGCAATTCTTAGACAATAGAGGAGGTCTAGGCCATCCTAAGTGAAGAATGCAAAAAGAGGCTCCAGTTATTCCAAAATGGTCATGAACATGCAGTTTCACTTGCATTGATGGCAGTATTTGCAGCTGCTAGGAGTTCTTCATGATAATCATTCGACTCCCAAAATTCCTGTGTTTTATAGAACTTATAAAACTTTCTCTAGTGCCCCCTTCATGTTCTGATTTTTTCATGTGGCTGCTAAAGTAGATATACCCATAAGGAACTTTGTTGATATTGTTGGTAAATTATTTACTTGCAGTCATGGAAGCCATTTGAGCACTGTACAAGAATAACAGTACCCTCTAGCTGTAAATGGGTGAAACAGTTGGGTAGGAGCGACTTAGAGCTATTTTTATAGGGCATTTCTTTAGACATGAACTGGCAATTGGGCTTAATTTGTTCTTTCTTGTTTCTGTCATCCTTGAAATGTGTTGGACGTGGTGTAAATTTTGCACACCTCAGCCACATACAACTCTTGTTCCATTTGACATCTTTTCCAGTAAGTTTAAACTGGGGATTATGCAAAAGCTAGCAGGAGGTGGTTGCGTTTTCCTGTCTATATGCTACAGTATTCTCGGGATATGGATCCCTATGTATTGGTGG
Organism: Pinus tabuliformis; assembly: GCA_031772625.1. NCBI lineage: Eukaryota > Viridiplantae > Streptophyta > Pinopsida > Pinales > Pinaceae > Pinus > Pinus tabuliformis. Next base: position 1,530,065,865 of record CM062817.1, on the reverse strand, counting down.
CTGAAGGAGAAGCATGAAGGTTTTGCAAATGTGGGCAAGTATATTTTCTAGGCTCTAACTTGGTCTACAATGTCAGCTTATGTTCATCACTCAATCACAAAAGAAGGTAAAGACAAGTTCCCACTTTTATTATAGTCGTTGTGGAGCCTATCATTCATTCTTCGTACTTTCTTCATCTTCCTCGACATTCAACAATTGACAGAATAAAGAAGCGTGGATGTTGATTTCTTTGTCGAAATTATGGTTCTTCACTTTTTGGCTTTCTTTTGTTATAGTAGTTGTTGTGCCAAAAGTGGTGGACATTCCTCCTCACAGACCATTCAAGAACCTCTGTTGAAAGACAATTTCCCAAAAATGTGGAAACATTAAGGCAGTCACTATTTATGCAAGAGCCAACCTTCTCAGTTGGCTATCATTTTCTTGGATGAGTCCTTTGCATGTTGTTGGTTATAAGAGCCCTATGCACATTGATGATGTACCCCAAGTTGCAGATGTGCGAAATGACTTTACCAGAATCCGTTCTTGGACATTCCAACATATCAATTGCATGAATTTTGCAATTCTTCATGATGCAACCCTTACCAATGACACTGTGGTAGGTTGGAGTTGTAGCAATAAAGCCAATGTTGGATGCTATGCGTAATTCGGAAAAGGCTTACAAGGTAACATTCCCCCAATTTTTTTTGAAATCATGGTATATATTCTGAGATTTGGAGGAGCCATTTACCTTAGGCATTGTGACTGTTTGTGTTCTTAGTGTCACTGCTAATATAGATAGTATCATAAGGAGAATCCTCCCTAGTGCATTGAACAGAGCTGTCTTGTTGTCCGTCACATAGAATTATGCTGGCTTCTTGGAGGCCGTCTTCAAGAATTAAAGCTGAGAGAACCCTTTGAACTCTCCATATCCTTTGTGTCATTCAAACTTCCAAGCCTCAAGGCCTTGTTATTCACACTTCCATTTGACAATACTTTTTTGCTTGCTTGTAATAATGAGACCAGCCTTCCATTCTGATGGACTCCAGATATATAATTTGTAGATGCATGTATGTCCTCCACCTATTTGATTTGTTCCTTGAGGAGGTCTAGGCCATCCTAAGTGAAGAATGCAAAAAGAGGCTCTAGTCATTCCAAAATGGTCATGAACATGCAGTTTCACTTGCATTGATAGCAGTATTTGAATCTGCTAGGAGTTCTTCACGATCATCATTCGACTCCCAAAATTCCTGTGTTTTATAGAACTTATCAAACTTTCTCTAGTACCCCCTTCATGCTCTGATTTTTTCATGTGGCTGCTAAAGTAGATATACCCATAAGGAACTTTGTTGATATTGTTGGTAAATTATTTACTTGCAGTCATGGAAGCCATTTGAGCACTGTACAAGAATAACAATACCCTCTAGCTAGAAATGGGTGAAACAGTTGGGTAGGAGGGACTTAGAGCTATTTTTATAGGGCATTTCTTTCGACATGAACTTGCAATTGGGCTTAATTTGTTCTTTCTTGTTTCTGTCATCCTTGAAATGTGTTGGACGTGGTGTAAATTTTGCACACCTTGGCCACATACACCTCTTGTTCCATTTGACAGCTTTTCCAGTAAGTTTAAATTGGGGATTATGCAAAAGCTAGCAGGAGGTGGTTGCATTTTCCTGTCTATATGCTACAGTGTTCTCGGGATATGGATCCCTATGTATCGGTGGCTGAAGGAGAAGCATGAAGGTTTTGCAAATGTGGGCAAGTATATTTTCTAGGCTCTAACTTGGTCTACAATGTCAGCTTATATTCATCACTCAATCACAAAAGAAGGTAAAGACAAGTTCCCACTTTTATTATAGTCGTTGTGGAGACTATCATTCATTCTTTCTTCATCTTCCTCGACATTCAACAATTGACAGAATAAAGAAGCGTGGATGTTGATATCTTTGTTGAAATTATGGTTCTTCCTTTTTGGCTTTCTTTTGTTATAGTAGTTGTTGTGCCAAAAGTGGTGAAGATTCCTCCTCACAGACCATTCAAGAACCTCTCTTGAAAGACAATTTCCCAAAAATGTGGAAACATTAAGGCAGTCACTATTTATGCAAGAGCCAACCTTCTCAGTTGGCTATCATTTTCTTGGATGAGTCCTTTGCATGTTGTTGGTTATAAGAGCCCTATGCACATTGATGATGTACCCCAAGTTGCAGATGTGGAGAGGGCAGGTCAGATATACCATAAATTCAGAGATCAGCCAGAGGCCAAATGTCATACTAGTCATTAGCAAAAGGCTTATTCCTATCTCTCTGGAAGGAAGTACTTTTGATAGCATCCTTAGTAGCACTGGAAACTTGTGGATCATATGTAGGTCCATATTTTATAAGTGCCTTTATTCTGTTTCTAGATGGAAAGGAACAATTTGAAAGTCAAGGCTATGTGCTAGTTTGCAAATTTCTTGTGGCATAGGTTCTTCATCAATCTCAAATTTGAATTTTAGAAGTATCCATTTACTAACAAAGTTCCATTCAGTAAACTCAGGGCTAACACTCACACTCAGATATATTCTTTTCTTAGGAGACCAAGAAGATCAACTTCTTTTATTTCTTCACTTCTTATGTTAAATCTATTGTTTGCTGCAACTTTGTGATTGATATCAAGCAGGGGACAAATCTTGTGAGGTGTGTTTGCACTGAATGCTGGCTGATGTACTGCTTTCCATCATTTCTTATGTATCTTGGGTTGATCCTCCAGTAACGATTCTTGTTATATTTCTCTCTAGTACAATTTCTAAATTTAATGATATCATATTGTACTAAATTTAATGATATCATGTTTGTGACTAAAGAACATCAGCAAGGTTGCTAGTGCTTAGAAACATGCTTTGCTTTTATCTTTAATGAGTCAAATTTTTCTTGGGCAGAATTTGGCAAAAGAAATTGTAAGATCTAGGCAAGCTATTCAGTGCCTTTATGAGAACAGGGCATAGCTGAATTCGATATCTATGCACCTTGGAGAAAGTGTTGGTAATTTTTTCTTTACTACTTGTTCTCGGATCATCTTGCATGCAGTTTAATCTCTGTTCTGTTATTGAATTTGCAGTTGTTTCTCCCTACCTTTATCTGACAATAGCCATTTTTTACTATATATCATGCAGTTGCAAGCTAAATATGATATTAACTAATTTGTAGTTGCTGTTCAACTTTCAGCGTTGAAGGACATTTCTGGACGTTCTCTGTATTGCTTCATCTCCGGTAACAACCTTAATCTCCTTTCCGAGTTTTTGCTTCATTTCTATTTCATCCATGGACCATGATAGAAGATCCTCTTCCATCAATTGTACATTAGCCACTGAGCAGCTACAGAGTCTTATAAATTTGATTCAAAATTATTTCCCGATTGAAATGATTCAGTTATATATATTCTTTCTTGATAACTTAAATTTTATTCCTTTGTGTTAAACTAATGCAAAGTGGTGCCATCGTGACTGTCTTGTTTCTAGTGAACAGAATCTAGAAATGCCTTACCTGCCCTGTCCATGAAATTCAATATGCATTACAATTTAATATCTATTAGCAAGTGTTTGTTCATTACTCTCATTCTATGAAGAAATGATGTTGTGTTAAGCTCAGTAGAAATAGATGCTTTCAAGCCTGGCTATAGCTAACCTTAGCATAGAAAAATTAATAAAACTTGAGATAAATATAATGCCTCAAATAGACCTGTGTCATTCTAGTATCTGATGATTTGGTGTTTTTAACTTGGAAAGATACACCTTCAAAACAAATAGTTGCAAATGCCATCAAATGTATCTGTAACATTGCCTTCACGTGAGAACTTATTGATCTACACTGCCTGCACATGTTTCTAAATGTATTTTTTTCCACATCAATACCACATGAGACTATATGGACTACACCCTAGTTACTCGTGGGTTCACCATTCTCTTGATATCATTTTGCACACCTTTAGATTAGTCATCCATTGGTGTTTCACCAACATTCATTTTAACTAATTCCAGGAGCTTACTTCTCATTGAATCAAAATGTACAGTTTGGGCATAGTCTTGTACTATAAGCCTTGATCATTGTAAAAGAGGCATCTCTGTTTAGCTGGGAATTTTTTTTGTTTATTTAGTTGTCTAATACCAATGATTCTATTTGCAATTCTTAGACAATAGAGGAGAGTTATGTTCGCCTTCCCATTCCAACCCGCTCAAAGTGCTTACTATCACTAAGTTAATTGTGTGCACACATCAAATACCAATGACTTATAATTCTTGCCATGACTGCAGTTAATAGACTATTGTTCTTCAACGTCACAAGCTGGTTGGAATTCACATCAAGTACAGGCTTTGAATTGGACATTTCAACATATTCTTGACAACTCTTTTTTACTTTGACTTCTAATTCTATTTCTCAATCGACTTTTTCAACTTTACTTACAAGTGTTAGAGATGAGCTTGGTTTGTGCTCCTACTCCAGTGTTAGAACAAAGCCTTTAACACCTGATGTACTTGGACAACAGATTTTTGTTACACATCTTTGATCTTTTCCTTAAAAATCAATTTCTGTATGAAATTCTTTCTTATCAATTTGCATGCATATAAATTGTTCAACACTGTCAGCTCACACCGTGTACTTGATCCAACCATGCAGCCAAAGATGAATCCATCAATAAGAACTTTTCTTGCAAGGTGTGCTTCTAGTTAATATAACTTGAATCCCCTGTTGTTAATTAATTTGTTGATTCATTATGGAATCTATCCAACAAATAATTTAAAGGTAAAGGCCTCCAGTAAAATTGCCAAACTTATTGGATTGGTTCAATATCGACCAGTCCTCTGTGTTCCCAAATAAAGCTTAAGCAGAATGACTTTACCAGAATCCGTTCTTAGACATTCCAACATATCAATTGCATGAATTTTGCAATTCTTCATGATGCAACCCTTACCAATGACACTGTGGTAGGTTGGAGTTGTAGCAATAAAGGTAATGTTGGATGCTATGCGTAATTTGGAAAAGGCTTGCAAGGTAACATTCCCCCAATTTTTTTTGAAATCATGGTATATATTCTGAGATTTGGAGGAGCCATTTACCTTAGGCATTGTGACTGTTTGTGTTCTTAGTGTCACTGCTAATCTAGATAGTATCATAAGGAGAATCCTCACTAGTGCATTGAACAGAGCTGTCTTGTTGTCCGTCACATAGAATTATGCTGGCTTCTTGGAGGCCGTCTTCAAGAATTAAAGCTGAGAGCACCCTTTGAACTCTCTATATCCTTTGTGTCATTCAAACTTCCAAGCCTCAAGGCCTTGTTATTCACACTTCCATTTGACAATATTTTTTTTCTTGCTTGTAATAATGAGACCAGCCTTCCATTCTGAAGGTCTCCAGATATATAATTTGTAGATGCATGTATGTCCTCCACCTATTTGATTTGTTCCTTGAGGAGGTCTAGGCCATCCTAAGTGAAGAATGCAAAAAGAGGCTCTAGTTATTCCAAAATGGTCATGAACATGCAGTTTCACTTGCATTGATAGCAGTATTTGTAGCTGCTAGGAGTTCTTCACGATCATCATTCAACTCCCAAAATTCCTGTGTTTTATAGAACTTATCAAACTTTCTCTAGTGCCCCCTTCATGTTATGATATTTGTATTATATCAACATTACCTTTGAGAACTCCATAGAGAATAATTCTAATTCCAGTTTCTGGTACAAGCTTGAAAGAAAACTTTGCCTTTGGATTTACCTTGCTAATAGAAAACATCTCTGTGTTTTTTGCTACTTATTCCCACAATCTGTAGAAGTTGCTATAGATAAGTAGTGATTGATGACAAATGAAGGGTAATCAAGTCGTTGCTTTGGTCTAGAGATTATTGCTGCTACAATCACTCCTTTTACAAATGTAACACAACAAATATCTTCACCATTCCTCTGCAGTAAAATAAGCTACACTAGAAGATGTACCTTGGGTGTTAAACTATTCCTTTATTTGCATCTAGAATGTCCTCATTTGTTCTAAATAAATTTCCCACATCTTATAAGCATAAAATAAGCCAAGTCCTCAAGAGAGTTGGGGAGTGTTAAAAGTTCATCTTTACTGATGCAGACGTTACTGCCACCTGACAACTTTTCAAACAAGCCTGAGAATTTGAGTGATGTTGTTGATTTTAATGTTATAAGGCCACTCATTATATTAGCTTTAAATATCAACATCGGAATGGCGGAAATAAGTCCACATAAGACATTTCAAATCAGGGCAAAATTTCTATAAAATCTCTCAACAATTATTAATTGTTTGATCTTGTAGATCCTACCAACAATATATACCATATCTTCTATGCCTCAAACCATTTGAAAATTTCTTATGAAATCCTTCCAAAGGACCTTTTTCAATGTTACGTTCTCCTTTTGGGATTGTCCTTGCCATTAAAAAACAGTGCCTATCAGCGATTTTAGATCACCTCTTCCCAATTGGTTTAGGGTCCTTTTCTCTGGTGGCAAACATGCTCTTGATTGGTGGAACACCACACAAGATACAAGCAATATGGAAGCAAGTCCCATCACCAACTCCAGCCTCTGGAGTTTTGGTGTTTAGTTCATTGACATGAATATCTATCTGCTTTGCTTGCCTAGAGGCTATAAAAGATGAATGTGCCACTGTTGTAAGACACATTGTGAGTTTCACATTGCCTTGACATTGATCATGAAAACTGATCAATAGCCATTTTTTACTATATAGCAAGCAGTTGCAAGCTAAATATGATATTAACTAATTTGTAGTTGCTGTTTTTATTTCCCTTTTTACAATAGTTGGATGCTAACTTAACACTATTAGGATACATCTATGGGTTGTCCCAGAAACATTAGACAGAATGGAGTTGCATGTTTTCATGTTGATGTTTCTGAAGGAAGGAATCCTGTTGCAATGACGTCTCTTTACTTCATCTTTTTCTTAATAAATATGCCATAGGGTATATGATAATAATAATTTCAGGTCTTAAACAATACATCTCCTACAAAGTGGTTCTTAGCTGATTAACAATTATCCTGCAACGGACATAGTTTTACACCTACAAATAGATCATAATATGTGGAATGGACTAGAAATCCTGTTGACAACATTTGTTTAGTAATTTGAGCTTAAATTGGACGTTAAGGAAGAAGTTATAGCCACCCATTTTTATGAATCTATTCAAATGGAGTGATGGCTTCTTCAGCAAGGATGGAGATAGTTACAGAAAGAAGAAAGAAGTGGCCTCTATTGGAAACCATTTTTCCTACAAGTTTCCTCTTGCTAAACATGGGAGTGAGCTACAAATAAAATAAACATAACAAGTAAATATGAAAGGATAGCAGTTATATATACATAGTTGGGGAATCTATCATCTTTTGAAAGGGTCTTTGCACAATGTCTATTGATTATTCCCCTCCAAAAAGTAAGCATCTTGGTCACATGATTGCATTATAGTTTATAACAAATGATAAATGGTCGAATAGAAACTAAGCAAGTAAAATGCATGCATTAATTCTAAAGTGTACAGCATGGAGCTAAAACAATTAGTTATTCAACACTATACATTCGGTACCAACTTCCAAGTATAAGGTGGTAGGCTAAACATATTAAACACATGAGCCATGGAAATGGTTGATAATATGAAAGGAGAAAAAAGCAACTTACTTGAAAGTAGAAAGTGTTTTTCATATATTTAACATTATGTATATTATAGAAGTAAAAGACGAATCTTTCATCATATTGTTCAAGTTCCTTTGGAGACGATGCTTAATAGTAAGTGGGTATTATGGTATACATTTTTATTTGCTGGGGCATCCGCATTTGCCTAGGATTTTATAACATAAGAAAACCTTTAAATCCCTGCAAAACCTTCCTCGTGAGGATTAGATTGTGTGGATTATGTTGGGTTTTTTTCCCGCAAAGACTATTAATTTTCATAGCACTGTGCAGCTTATGTTGGTTAGTCACACAGCAATGTTAAATACAGATACTTTGCCTTGGCCTACTATGTTTTGTCACTGGGCAATTCAACTTTCAGCATTGAGGGACATTTCTGGGCATTTTCTGTATTGCTTCATCTCCGGTAACAACCTTAATCTCCTTTCTGAGTTTTTTCTTCATTTCTATTTCATCCATGGACCATGGTAGAAAATCCTCTTCCATCAATTGTACATTAGCCACTGAGCAAATATAGAGTCTTATAAATTTGATTCAAAATTATTTCCCGATTGAAATGATTCAGTTATATATATGCTTTCTTGATAATTTAAACTTTATTCCTTTGTGTTAAACTAATGCAAAGTGGTGCCATCGTGACTGTCTTGTTTCTAGTGAACAGACTCTAGAAAATCTTAGATACAAACTTCAATAGCGTTGCTTATGCCTGTCAGAATTCTGGACTAGTCATATCCCTGTATTGATATTATATTCCACTTGGCATTTTTTTTGTCATCCACACATTAAGAAAGCGGAAAACAAATACATGCATGTACATTTACATTTAGAATGCATGCGGAAATTGATTTAGGACTTAGTGTGTGCTCTCTGCTCTATGTTGAAACAATTTCACTTCTCTTTCCTTAGTAGCTAGGATTTTCACTGCAAAAAAGAAAGTAAATGACTGTTTATCATCTTAGATTGCATATTTAGGAATTGTATATGTACATCACGCGATCAACCTTAAAGGAAAACTTCTTAAGAAAGATCAACTGTAAAACACATTTCAATAAACATAAAAACGCTTTGGAACCTAATGCACACCATTTAGAAGTCTAGGCTAGAGACGTGTTCTGGCGTCGTAAAGCCTGGTAACTATCACTTTCATCGTAGGTTGGGTGATTCCTCCTCTTTGAAATGACAAGCGCCAGTATGGACTTGTGCTCCCACGTACCGTCGGGTATATATTGGGAGACCAAAGTAGGCTATATCCTTTATCCTTAGGAAGCCATGTCTGCCGCCCTATCGATCACAATGCACTGAACACAACATTCGGGAAGATTGACTGCCGTACCATAAAAAGTATTCTGCAGTTTTGCAATTGATTTGGTAATCCCCCTGTCTAGATATCTAGAGTAGTCACTTTCGTTCCTTTTCAGACTCCTTAAAAGAAAAGGACCATCTGAGCACTTGTCACTTTAGGCTCGTTAAAAATCGAAGGCGACTAGAGTCATCTTTAGCTTTTTCTCGACTCTTAAAAATTGAAAAAGAAAATTGTGTCAAAGCGTCATAAAATTTATTTAAATCGGAATAACCTCACTGTTCCCTCGTTGGTCTTAGGGTGAGAAAATGGAGTCCACCAATCAAGGATTTCCCCTTGGAGGAATCCTACTCCCTTTTCCTCTAGGGGAGATGTTGGTGCACCTCATATGGCTACATTGTCCCTTCCAGGGCTTGCAATTGGCCTGCCAGTATGCTTTTTCTCGACCTCTGTCGTTCAAAACACCGTGATTCTTGAACAATCAACTCAGCAACCAGATGATACTAGAGTTACCCAAATCGAAGGCGACTAGAATCATCTTTAGCTTTTTCTCGACTCTTAAAAATTGAAAAAGCAAGTTGTGTCAAAGTGTCATAAAATTTATTCAAATCGGAATAACATCACTGCTCCCTCATTGGTCTCAGTTTGACAAAATGGAGTCCACCAATCAAGGATTTCCCCTTGGGGGAATCCTACTCCCTTTTCCTCTAGGGGAGATGTTGGTGTACCTCATATGGCTACATTGTCCCTTCCAGGGCTTGCACTTCGCCTGCCAGTATGGCTTTTCTCGACCTCTGTCATTCAAAACACCATGATTCTTGGGCAATCAAATCAGCAACCAGATGATACTAGAGTTACCCCCAAACCTTCTATTTCGTTTGTTTCTCCCTCTCCTTCTTCCTCTTCGCTTGGTGGAACTATGCTTTAAAAAAAATGATCGTATAAAAGTTGTTGTAATAAATATCTTTCTTCATTATGTTTAAAAGCTTAGATGCCCACTCATTTAGGAAAAAACTGAACATGCTTCTTTCCCTTTGCCCTTTAATTCATATTTTTTCAAGTAATGCTGTAGGAATGTAATGAATTTTAAACATCTTACGCGAAGAAAACAACATTTTTGTGTTTTGTTTTGTACCAGAAAATGACAACAAACTTGACTGAAAATGCAATTTCCTCAATGTTATCTAGATCAACTCATATTCAACCATACCTACAAATTGTTGAACTTGAGCCAATACAATCAATGCAAAATTCAACTCCACGATATCGTACTGCAATTTCAGACGGAACACATAAGAAACACATCATGCTTCCAAAAGATTTCAATGATCTCATAGCAACAGGCTTGCTACAAAAGGGTTCTGTTATAAATGTTAAAAGTTGGACTACCTCAGCTATTGGTCCTTCAACGTAAGTTTGTTATAACTTTCTTATTTCAAATTTAACATTTTTTATTTATAACACAACTGCTTCTAACAGTTATTCCTTTGACTCTCATTTGTCATGTAGGTCTATAAAGCTAATGGACTTTGAAATATCTACTTCATTTGAACCCTTAATTGGCAATCCAAAAACTATGAGTATCCCCATCACATCTGATGAAAACACTCCATTCTCATCGGACCCGCATCCTTTATCAAAAAGACACTGCCCTCTTCCAACTACTCCAACTCCATCCATTCTACCAGTTCAAATTCCCATCAAATCGTTAAACCCTTACCACTCAAACTGGTGCATAAAAGGATACGTCCAAAGGAAAATAGTTCTTCGACAGTTTCAGAATCAATACGGACCCGGTAAAGTGTTTGGTTTTGACCTGTTCGATACAGAGGGTGGAGAAATACATATTACATGTTTCAACAATGTCACATATTATTTTTGCGACAAAATCCAAAATGAAAATGTCTACATTGTCTCTAAAGGGAATGTAAAAATGGCTAATAAGCAATACAACCACTTGAACAATGACTGGGAAATTTTGTTGAATGCAACATCTACCATAGAACATGTTGCCAACGAAAAAAAACATAATCCAACAGTGCGATTCAATATAAAATCAATTGATGATATCAGAACAACAAACGTCAACTCCATTGTTGATATTCTTGGTGTTGTCACAGACATTTCCAGTGTATGCACTATACGTAGAAAAGACGGCTCTGAAGTCAATAAACAAACAGTGCAGCTTTGAGACATGTCAGGGTATAGCATAAATGCAATCTTTTGGGGAGATAATTTTAATGCCGTGTCATAGGAAATCTCCTCCCTATGTGCTACAGGAAATAACCCCATCATTGCAATCAAATCTGCATGTGTTGGAGAATTTAATGGAAAAAATATTGGCACTACAACAAGATCCATTGTTCTTGTAGATCCTGACATTGAAGAGGCCCATGCGCTAAAGTCGTGGTTTAAAAAAGAAGGTTCGACTGCAGCTTCTACATCTTTGACAAAAAGATCTCCTTTTGGCCACCAACAAAAAAAAATAACAATTGTTGACATTTACAGTATGGATTCCTTAGAGAAACCAACATTTTTCCAATTAAAGGGCACAATAACAAAAATTGGGATGGATAGTTTTTACTACATTTCTTGCCCGTCGATTGTTGGTGGGAAAAAATGCATGAAAAAACTTATTCCACAAAATACAGGGATGTGGTTCTGTCCAAAATGCAACGCTGAAGTAAGCGACTGTGATTACAGATACTTATTGAAAATCGACATACAAGATCACACTGGTGAATTGGCTTCAACTGTTGCTTTCGAAGACGCGGGCTCTACAATTCTTGGAAATAATGCCAAAGACTTCTATCTATTATCTTCAGATCCAGAACTGATCAAGGAAATTGTCTCTAGAGCTCTATGGATAGATCATATCTTCACACTATCGGTGAAGACAAAAACTTTTAAAGAAGTCCCACGATTGAAATGTGTTATCATAAAAGAAGAAAAACTGCATTTCATGACAGAATGCAACAACATCCTTCGAGAAATTCAGAACATCTCGACATTGTAGATAAATATTGCAAAATGTATTCCTTGCTTTTTGGCAATTCCTATTGTCCAATTTTATAAATACAACTTTACAAGATATATTGTTGCATGTCTTCTTATGAAATTTTCTTATATACCATTGAAATAAGTATTCGTTCTCCATTGTATCTAGCATTATGTGAGTAGACAAAATCACAATTTTTTTTCCTTTTATCAGCTTTACACATGAAACTACCTACATGTATACAGAAAAAATACTAATACGTTCTTTCAAAAACATTTCTCAAATAAAAAAATTCACATAGTACTATTCAGAACTTAGATTTTTTTCCCTTCTTTCACTTTCGCTTGCATTTTTTACCCTTCTTTCGCTTTCATACAATAACATGGTTGTTGTCTCCAAATAGCATTCTTCTTTTCCCCTCTCTTGCTTATAGGTACCATAAATTTACGAATGGCTTCTTCTTCTAATAATGAGCGTGCTCGAAGATACTATGCAACAAATAAAGAACGTAAAGGCACAGCGCCGTGAGCTTTACCAGGCAAAAAAAAAACATCATAGAATGTCAAAAACACAAAAAACAAAAGGGTAACCAACCTTCCTAATCTGAAATGGCCCACCCTGAAAACAATCCTCCCTTGCAATTATCAGACTCTTTATCTTCTCAGCAAACCTCTCAAACAAATACATCCATGCCTCATTGCCCTAACCCCTCCTTCGCACATGCTTTCAACAACGTTTATACTAATCAAGCACATCGAGATTTCCATTCAAAGATTGATAAACTTCCACCTAAATGCCCATGCTCCATTTGTCTTGAATCATATCCTGGAATACATATCTGCAATTCCAACCACATGTATTGCTGCTCCAGATGCGTCTCTGAAACAAAGGGTCATCGCTTCTCATTATCAAACAACATGGACCCTGGCCCTCAACCAGCTACCCTTACGTCTCTTTCACAAATAGAAGAAATGCTCATTGCTAGGGTTAACCCTATACTGCAGGTAACACATGCACGTGGTGGCCAGTATAAATACAGTGGCGACACAATTTGTTTTCCTCAAGACATTACAAAAATCGCAAACATGTTGCCACACCGTGTTGAACACTTGGACATCCTAATTGTCACACATCATAGTAATGACCATAAGGCTTATGATTTCATTGTCAGTAGACATCGCGTTCTCGCTGCATTGGAATACAAATTGGCAAATGACCCATACTATAAGAATGTTCATATTGATTCCAACGCACTGGCATCCTTACCAGCAATCCCCACCGATGTCTCCTCCTCCCTTCACCATTCCAATACTACAGAAACCATTGTCCGCCTTCCACTTGAACCACCCCATGAGCTCATCGAAGATTTCACAGACCCATCTGCAGACCAAACATCATCGTTCCTACCCATCATACCTAATACAAATACAGAAATCCAAGAAATCCGTGATTATTTGCATGCTTACAATCACCAATCTCATACTACAATTGAGTGGCCAACAATTGGTTTATCACCAGTCAATGAATACAACACAGAAGGTCTACTCTCTATGGCTTTCCCCGCCCTTTTCCCGACAGGCCCTGCAATGCCAAATTAGCCAAGAATGAAAGCAGTGCAGTTACATGAATATGCACTTCATCTCATACATTACTATGATAACAGATTTGGAAGCCACCCTCGCTTTCGTTATTACATATATAATCTCATGATGCGGCATCGCAGTCAAGCAACAACGTCGATTTTTGTGGAAAAAACATCACAGATAACTTTCCAGTATCTATTCAAGATCTGAACATCCGATTAGAACAATTTCCAGATGAGCAATTGGTAGAGCAAGTCATGCGATTCGGTAGCTCTTTACATGGAACAAGGTCATTTTGGCACAAAGCTAAAAATGAACTAACAGACATGATATCTCAACTTGGTTGCCCGACGTTCTTCTTCACATTAAGTGCAGCTGATACAAAATGGCCCGATCTTCATGCAGTCATGCCCGGATGTCTTCCTTCTGATATTGCAAAACAACAAAAGTGGAAAAATGATAAAATTATCTCTAACCCACATTTAACATCACTATATATGCACCATAGATTCACAACATTTCGTGAGATTATCTTAGAGAAACACTTGAATACAAAAGATTACTGGTACAGGTACGCATTCTACCGCCTTCTTTTTTTCTCCAAGAACTCTAAACAACATTCCTCACCTATTGCAAAATTATCTTACAAAAACGCATACTTGATAGGTATGAATGGCAACATAGGGGATCTGCACACATCCATGGTTTCCTTTGGATAGAAAATGCACCTGATATGGAGAATCTCAACTGGGAAGACACAGAAGCAGTCGATATTACAAGGCAGTTCTTCGACAAATATATTTTCGCTTGGAACCCACGTGCTCCTTCGACTTCAAACCAACCAAATGCTTGGACAAATCCCGAAGACCCTTGTCTATTGTCCACACTGCAAATCTTCAGAACCAATCCTTTCAGTGACTATGAACAGCTCGTCAATTGTGTTGAACGTCACACAAAATGCTCAAAAAGCACGTGCCTAAGAAAAAATGGATCGTCACTCCAATGTCGTTATAAAGCATCGTGGGAATTACATCCAAAATCGGCCTTATTCATTGATTCCAATGGCCAAAAAAAATACACCCCTGCTCGCAATGACGATCGACTCAATAGCCATAACCCTACCATCCTATCTATTTGGCGTGTAAATGTTGACTGCCAACCAGTACTCTCCATACACGTTGTACAAAAATATATCGCAAAATATGCATCCAAAGCAGAAAAAAAATGTGAAAGCTTCCACCACATGCTACGTAGAATTGTCCTGGCTTCACCCATTGCTGACCCAGCAACATCCGCATTTCAAAAATTTCTTGTAGAAACCCTTGTTGATCGTGACATTGGAGCATAAGAAACCTACCATATGCTGCAAACATTACCATTAACATTATGTAGTCGGCCATTCATTTCTTTAAATGTAAACCAAAAAATTTTTATGCGCCTTCCACAAACGAACACCACCTCCACTACATCCCCACACTTCATAGATACATATATCTAGCACCCTTCTACCCTAGAGTCCACATCACTAATAGAATTGGCAGGATCCTGGTCATATGATCCTCGTCGCAAAACAAACAAATGGAAACAAAGGCCTACAAAAGCAATTGTTCGGGTCATGCCACGTTACTCCTCCATACCATCCACAACAGAACATTGCTACGCTGACTTTTGTAGGGTTGAACTTATGCTATACAAACCTTTTAGCCATATCGTACAAGATATAGGAGATTGTGCTGTAGAATTCATCGCAAACTGGCAAAAACATTTCGTCCATTCTACAATCCTTGGCATCAACACCACACACTATCTGATACTGAATCTGTCTCAAATGATACCTCAACTATAAATGAAACCAATCCAACAGACACCATGGAAATAAATGAATGGGAATTACTTTCCCAATTACACCCTACAAATGAGCTTCTCATAAATGACCTTGACATGCTTGGTCTTCATGGCTTTGATGAAACCCATAACTGGAATCATACCACTATCCCATTGGATCTACAAAATAATGCAATACAATTCATTGAGAATAGCCGCTCCATCCACCACATTCTTCAAACACATCAACATACCCTGTCGACCCTTACTACATTATCTCCAATGCAAAGAAAAACTCTAAATATTATTTTTAATCATTTTGCTAGGAAGGATTATTTACCCGCTCTCAGAATGATAATACAAGGCACTGCTGGTACAGGAAAATCCCTCCTTATTAATTGCATCAAAGATATGCTCATAGGCCTTGCAAGCCTGGAACCTTCACCGATCATGCTCCTCGCCCCTACAGGGGTTGCTGCCTTCAACATACAAGCATCGACAATCCATTCTGCTTTGCACCTTCGTATAAAGGATCTTATTCCCTTAGAAGGTAATGTTCTTGCAAAATTCCAAGAAGAACTCAGGCATATAAGATACATACTAATCGATGAAATGAGCTTCATTGGGCCAAAGCTTCTCAGCCATATTGATGAACATATTCGCGAGGCATTTCCCCACCAAAGAAACACTCCTTTCGGTGGTTGTTCCATAATATTGGTTGGTGATCTCGGTCAGCTGCCACCCGTCAAAGACATACCTCTATATGCAGGGATGAGCCACAGAAGCACACTGTGGAACACCTTCAACACAGTCATCAGATTAGACACAATATTTCGTCAACAAGGCGACGACATCGCATAGGTTAATTTCAGGAACATTCTCCAGAACATTAGAGATGCAAATCCAACAATCGACGACTACAACGTACTCATGTCGTGCACAGATTCCTTTTTATCAGAAGAAGAAATATGTTCATTCCATAATTCCATGCATCTATTTACAACAAATGCTCAAACAATGGTCCATAATAAGCAAATGATTAAATCTCTAAACACTCCTATCACACGATCCATTGCTAAAGATGACAACACATATTCCAGTGTTTCCTCTGAAGACGAGCAACTTGAGCGAATTGTATTACTATGCAATGGCGAAAAAGTTATGTTGACTTCCAACCTTTGGGTTTCAGCCGGTCTTGTTAATGGTTCCCTTGGAAAAATTGTAACCATCTTTTACAAAGAATCAACTGCACCACCACAAATTCCAACATTTTTTGTCGTAGATTTTCCCAAGTACATTGGGCCTCCTTGGGATGAAAGAAACCCCACACACTTGCCTATTCCAGCAGTAAAAAGAAATGGTCGTGCACAAATTCCACTGAAGATGGCTTGGGCTTTAACCATACATAAATATCCAGGTATGACACTTCCAAAAGCAACAATTGACATTGGAAAAACAGAACGTCAAGGTCTCACATTCACAGCTATTTTAAGAGTGCCTTCTCTACATGATCTCCGGATTAACCCCACATTCAGTTTCGATCGTTACAGTAAAATGAAGGACAACGAAAACATTGCTCGCAGAAAACACACAGAAGAAATTCTCCGTTCAATGCCGCATCTAGATAATCTGCTCCAACCCATACTTTGACATCAACAAAAGGTTTCCTCCATTTATTTACCTCATTCTATTTCATAACATACTTTTCATATCTTTCAACAACAACCAACTTTAATCAATATTAGTAAATAAGCAAATATTAGAATGTCTTTATATTATCTGTACATCTCATTCTAACCTTTTCTTTCTTTTGCAATAGGCCACATGGGCTCAGAAATAACATACCTGCACAACTACATGTAGATTGGCAAGAAAAAAAACTGCATCTCTAGCTGCGCATTAACCTCCAATGGTGTTCAATATGCCGTTATTCACCATGCATCTTCCACTAAAAATATATAAATCCCCATAGCAAAGGTAACTTCATTACCATTCATTCCAGATTCATTTTAACACAACTCACCTGCAAAGTATTACTAATAAATTTCCGCAGTTGATTTACATATTACTAATTCTAACAAAATATACATTTTGCAGGTCCATTACTGCTTCTTCAGGTCTTCGCTACCTCCACCATGTTTTCATACAACTTCAAATATGAAATGACAAGAACAATGTTCTTTAGACTATTATATTCCTTCTCGAACCTCTTTTGTTACAATTCACTGTTTGTGTTTTCCATTTCAAACTTGAAAAAGGATGTTTCAAGATCAAATACCGTTTTCATGGTTTGTTTCCTCACAACTATTTGTGTTTTCCATTTCAAACTTTAAAAAGGATGTTACAACACACTATTTGTATTTTCCATTTCAAACTTTAAAAAGGATGTTACAATACACTATTTGTATTTTCCATTTCACACTTAAAAAAGGATGTTTCAACATCAAATACCATTTTGATAGTTTATGTCCTCACAACTATTTGTGTTTCCCATTTCAAACTTAAAAAGGGATGTTTCAAGATCAATACCATTTTGATAGTTTATGTCCTCACAACCAATTCATTTTCAATGGGTTTTAACATATTTTGTTGAAAAAATCAATTGATTTTAATGATTATAATACATGTTTTCAATATATCTTCATATTAATTTAATTTTCCATTTGAATAATTATTTCTTAAATAGCCCTTTCCAAATCAATATGGTTGCCCGGTTGTTGTTTGCATATTAATTTAATTTCCCATTTGAATAATGATTTCTTAAATAGCCCTTTCCAAATCAATATGGTTTCCCGGTTGTTGTTCGCATGGATTCATTCATTTATCTTCACCTTTAACTCCACAATTTTTACCAACTATAAACAAAGGTCTCTAAACAGGTTCAATGCATATTTATGGCTACTTGCATTCCATTTCAACGGTTTTAGGCATGGCTCCCTCAAATTAAAACTTGAATTCATCGACCCTTGCTTTCAAAAAAGCCCGCAAAAGCCTATTCACATTTCAATATTCTTCCACACACTATGCCTTACAGTGTTTCCTTTGCAACATTAGGTGCAAATGCTAGTTTAAGCTATTTCTAATTCGTCAAGTAATGGAAGAAGCCATTTTCTTCTTCTTGCCCCAACAGGAATAACTGCTTTTAATATACATGCAAAAATAATACACTCAGCTCTAAAAATTCCAATTAAAGATATGAAGCCACTACAGGGGCAGTCACTTGCAGTATTCCAAAAATAAATGTGACATGTTAGATACATATTGATTGATGAAATGAGATTTCTAGGATAAATGTTGTTTACGTAAATAGATGCTTGATTACAAGAAACATTTCTAGAGAAAAAGAATTGTCCTTTTGGTGGCAGAACCATCATCCTTGTGGGTGATCTTAGGCAACTGTCTCCTGTGAGAGATAAGCCTTTGTATGCAGGTAATACAACAGGGAACATGTTGTGGAACAAATTCAACATTGTTGTCACTCTTGACACAATCTTTTGCCAACAACGGGATAATGAGAAACAATATTGTTTTTGTAGAGTCCTTAATAACATAAGAAATGTAGAACCTATTCTTGATGATTGGGAGTTTCTTATGTCACGGGCTGATATGAGGTTGAATCCTAGAGAAAGAGATTTATTTAATGCAGCAGTTCACATGTTTCCAACAAATAATTTGGTCTCCTTCCATAATAGGCATATGTTAAAATCATTAAATTCTCCAATTGCACGATGTGTTGCTAAGCATTCAAGGCATTCAGAAATCATTGGTGTTGGTGATGATCAATTGGATTGTGAAGTTTTGTTTTGCCATGGTCAGCATGTTATGTTGACATGTAATTTATGGGTTGAAGCTAGTGTGGTGAATGGTGCACTTGGTTATGCTAAGGATATATTTTATACGCCTACCTCTAAGCCACCTCAACATCCAATGTTCACAACTATTGTTTTTGATAAGTATGTTGGTGTTCCATTTGATGCAAGCAATCCAAACATTGTCCCCATCACACCAGTGATAAGAGAAAATCGAAAACAAATTCCTTTGAAGATGGCATGGGCTCTTACAATCCACAAGTCACAGGGATTGACTTTAGATCGAGCGTTAGTTGATATCAGGAATAAAGAGCAGCAAGACCTTACCTTCACAACCATATCAAGAGCGAAATCAATAGATGGTTTACGCATTGCACCGTCTTTCTCTTTTCAACATTATGCCAAGATGAAAGATAGTGAATCTGTTACAATTAGGAAGAAATAAGACGAGCGATTGAAGTCTAAACCGCTATGACATACAACTAATAATATTGTGACCTTCTTTATAGTATGTTTTTTGAATTTCTTTTATCATCCTCTTGATTTACTTTTTTTTTTGGCTAAGGCAAGAGCAGATCCTTCTATTCAATTTAAAAAAGAAATAATGTACAAAAGGCTTAAGCCCACAACTAGCCGTTAGATCCTAATCTAAAGATCCAGCGGCTGAGAGATAAATCGAGTGGCTAACAAGCACACCATTTAACAGGTAAAACGGACCCGATGGACTCAGTAGATCTTAATTGATAATTACATCGGGTCCATCTTTCATATAACCATTGTTTAATTTTTCCTCCTAAAATCCGTCATATGCGCGCGATTCCAGATGGAATGATCAAACAACTCGAGCATTAACCTCCATTTCGGACCCACCAACTAGGTCGATGAATCCTGGCCGTAGGTTGATCGCGGTTGATCCAACAGTTGCAAATCATATCGCGCTGCCTTAACCCATCGAAGATTACCGCGCGATGAGGGGCAGTATTTCCTCCCCACTCTGAGCCACATGTTGCGTGGTGAATGGAATCACATCCAAATGAAAAAAACCGCTTCCGGCCTGAAAGCGGTGCGATACATTGGAAACCACTTCAAGGGTGGTAAAGTTACCACAGACACCAAACGAGGTTTTGCGGCTGCCGTGAAACAATGGATTCTGGAGCCCGGGCTAAAGGAATATGAAGCTCCCTTTTTCCAGCCAACTCCCTGAAACTTCTAGTTCGTTGTTGCCAATCAGCTACCTGCATTCCAAAAGTGCTCTTACAAGTGTCATAATACTGCAAAAATGTCAATCAGGACCCGTTTCCGTGGCCCTGTTTCAGAAAACCTTATTGTCCTCTTCTGCCTGAATACAACACTGCTCCCTGAATATGTTATGAGACATCTCTCACCATATCAGCTTGACCCTATTTTTAGTGCAAACTACTCCTTGATTGGCCAGGATGTCTGCCAATTTATTGGTCGTCCTTCACACATGAGTGAAACTCACTGTGCGTAAGTCTAGGAGGTGAATTTGTATCCTTTGAAAGACCTAGATTAGCCTCCAATGACTTGAGACTTTTTCCGGTTCTGTTCCACAACATATTCGTTTAACCGAGTTAATGATCAACTCAAAATCGGCTTCAATAATAACATTCTGGAGATTATCCTACTTCAGGAAATCTAAATTATGTTTAAGAGCCATTAATTCAGCCATATTATTTGTAGCTCTTCCCAGATGGCAATGGAAGATAAAGAGAATACATCCATTATCATCTCGTAGCACTCCTCCAAAACCAGCAAGACCCGGGTTGCCTTTTGAGGCTCCAACAATGTTGAATTTCAGAAAACCCTTAGGAGGAGGATGTCAATAATTTGTCTTATTAGCAAGATTCATAACCTTCCTAACCATCCCCTGTGAAATAAGTCCCTGCATACCTAGCTGACACAGAGTCTGCATCTCTATTTCAGAAGGAAGGTTTTTTGGGGAGTTTTGCACAATAGTGCCCACCGTCTCTTTGAGCTATCTTAAGATCCGCTCAAAAATGTGATGGGTGGTGCTGTGAAATTTTTTGAAAATTCTATTGTTCCTTTCTTTCCAGACATTCCAAATTATGAAGCCTTGAAGTAAAACCCAAGCCAGGTGAAGAAACTCATACTCAGATAAGTTTCGTCTCCAGTTATTTAGGGTATTGATAATGCTTGTTCTGTCCCTCTCCATCTGTTGAAAATTTGTGGCAAAGGTGTCCCACAACCTAGAGGTAAAGATGCAATCATTGAGAAGGTGCTCCATTGTCTCCTCTTGAGCTTCACAGAGCTGGCACCAAGAAGGTCCCAGAATACCCCTCTTTCTAATATTATCCCAAGTCATAATTTTTTTATGATACACCAACCACATGAAGAGTTTGATTTTCATCCAACCTTGATGCCTCCACAGGTTTTGCCACATTCTGTCCAGTGCATTGGAATCCCGCTGAAGCAAAATCTTTTTGGCTTCCTTAATATTGAAGGTACCTTCTTTATTGTTGCCCCATCAGAGTTGGCCATGCCCTTCTGAAACAAGAATCTTCCTTTGTTCCAAAATATTCAGTAATGCATCTGCTTTTGCTTTCAAGCGGTTATTATCCCCAAATTCTATATTCTTCCAGGTTCTCCATTTGTCTTCTATACTTGTTTGTTCCAAAAACTCTCTAACCCTGAAAATCCCTTTGGTGTCAGTTTCTTTCTTAAGGTCCAGAAAGTCCTCTCTTAACAGTGTAGGTTCTTGTTGCCATTTATCCTCCCAAAACAAAGCCAGGTCTCCTTCTCTGATCTCCCAGAAACTGTTTTTCTGCACTAGGCCTCTGTTCTCCCATGCCTTATTCCAAATGTGGGATCCTTTTATGATACTCGTCATCCTTATGTGATCATTATCTTGCCAAGTGATGGCATATTTTTCCTTCCAAACACTAGCCCACTGAGCCTTTGGTTCTTTCACCCAACGCCACCATAATTTTGCTCCTAGAACCTTGCTGAGTACATCTAGATCATCCAGTCCAAGACCCCCATGGGTTTTCAGTTTGCAGATCTTATCCCAGGCTACTAAGGCCCATTTCTTTCTCTCCTCCCCCTTACCCCAAAGAAAGTCTCTTTGAATGGTTCTGAATTGATGTAAAACTCCCTTTGGAGCTGGAAGAGCTGAAAGCATGAAGATGGGGATTGATTGCAAAACTACTTTTGTAAGCACCAACCGACCCACCAAGTTTAAAGATCTGATAGTCCATTTTTTTATTTTGTCCTGCATCTCATTAATTACTGGCTCCCAGAAGCTTTTGTGCAAAGGTTTATCAGTTAGAGGGATTCCTAGGTACTTGGAAGGAAGGACCTCCCTTTGAAAACCCAGAATTCTGGAGATATTTCTCTCAATAGCGACATTAGTATTAAAGAAAAAAATCTTAGATTTGGACAGATTTACCTCCATCCCTGTGGCCATGGAAAAGGCATGCAGGATTTGTTTATAAGCTAGAGCTTCTTGTACTGGGGGGACTCCCTGCAGCATAGTGTCATCAACAAATTGTTGATGAGAAAAAGCTTTTCCAGTTTCATAAAGTTGGATACCCTTGATGTTACCCCCTTCTTTTGCATGCTCGATGGATTGCCAAAGTCCTTCCATCATGAGGATAAAGAGAAAGGGAGAGAGCAGATTTCCCTGTCTAATACCTCTTGAAGGAGTAAAGGTCTTGGAAGGAGAACCATTGACCAAAATTGAAAAGCTAGAGGAAGTGACCAATGCCATAACCCATCTCACCCAGTTATGATCGAAGCCAAAGCTAGAAGGACCTTCCTAATATAGGTCCAATTCAATTTATCATAAGCTTTGGCAAAGTCCAATTGCATGATCATTCCCGCCTTCCTATTGTTTAACAATGAATGTACCACTTCATGCACTTGAATGATGTTGTTAAGAATTTGTCTACCCTCCACATAACCTGATTGCTCCACAGAAACTAGAGTAGGAAGAAGGTGTTTTAGTCTATTGGCAACCACTTTCGATATTATTTTATACACCACATTACACAAAGCTATGGGTCTGAATCTGTCCAGAGTCAGAGCATTATCCTGTTTGGGGATCAAGGAGATGAAAGAAGTATTGAGCGCCTTTAGAATGGTTTTATCCAATCTAGAATCCTCCACTACATTCACAATATCTTGTTTAAAAATGCTCCAACAGGCTTTAAAGAAATCCACATTAAAACCATCAGGGCCTGGTGCTTTTCCATTCTGTATCTCATTAACTACCTCACTTACCTCCTCTTTAGTCACTTTCCTGTTAAGATTGAAATTATCCTCTCCTGAAACTAGTCTAGGTATATGCCTTGTTAAGTCTCTGATAAAAATATCTTTGTCTGCATTGGTCTCCTTCGCTATACGTTGAAAGTGCTAGACTAACACAGTTTCAATCTCTTCATGGGAATTGTGAACATGACCTCCCTCATCCTTTATTGAAGAGATCCTATTGTGGGTTCTGTTCGCCATGGTGGATCTATGGAAAAAACTGGTCTTTCGTTCCCCTTCTTTTAGCCATTGCACTCTAGATTTTTGTCTCCAATATATTTCCTCTTTTTTACATAAGTTGTCCTAGTCTTGATGAAGTTTGGTGACTCGTTCATCTCCGCCTCTATCAAAACCCTCTGTAATAAGAGTATTATTGAGTGTCTACATTTTATCTTCAACCTCTTTTTTCACTGCAAAAATATTGCCAAATTCATTCTTGTTCCAGTCTTTGAGTCTGAGCTTGATGTATTTTAGTCTTTTGTAGAGTACAAACATTCTTGTTCCCTAAATATGCAGATCTTCTTTCCACCATCTTGCTATGTTGCTGATAAAATTTGGGTGGGTAAGCCATATATTCTCAAATCTGAAAGGTCTATTCTTGGGTGTTCCAATACCCTGTACCTCCATTTGAATAGGCCAATGGTCCGAGCCTCCAAAGGGGAGAATTATCACTACCATTTCCTTGTCTGTGAGCATAAGGTCCTCTGAAATAATGAATTTGTCTAACTTTGAGGCTACTTGAGACTCCCCTCCTCTCTTATTGTTCCAAGTAAAGAGGCCATTATTCATTTTAGTGTCAACTAGCTTCATATTATCTATGAAAGTTTGAAATGCTGTAGAATCTTTGCTCAAAGTTCTTGTTCCCCCTTTTTTTCCGACAGTGATTTGATCATGTTGAAGTATCCACCCATGATCCATGGAACTCCTACATGTCTATCTCTTAGTTCTACAAGAGAATCTAAAAATCTGAGTTTTTCATCCATTCTTTGTGGGCCATTAACATTCATGACCAAATAAGTCTCTCTGTCTCCTACAGGCTGAATAATCACTGATAAATAATTCCTAGTTGCCTCAGCATCTATTATGCCAATCTTTTGGGGGTTCCAAAGAGTGAGTATGCCTCCTGTTGTGTTATCTATTTTAACATCTAGAAATTCAAATCTGTTGAGCCATTTACTATGAATTTCTTTGATTTTTTGAATGGAACATTTAGTTTCCTGGATAAACATCATATCCGGAGCTTCTTGTTTCATTCTATTGCTAAGAATTCTTTGTTTTCTTTTACTACCTAAACATATGATATTCCAAGTTGTGAACTTCATTATTAAAGTCCTGTAAAAGGGTAACTGGATAGATCTTTCATCTTACCTGAATCTATGATTAGCTTTCCACATTCCATCAATAGCTCATTCTGCTTTTTCCTGCCTTGTTTCTTTCTTGGGTTTCTAGGAGCTAATCCTGGTGTGGTTTTCATAGTTTTCACTCCTTCATTGCCCTGCCTTTCATTAGTACTTTGTGTTTCTTGCACTTTGGCCTAAGTTTTCCATAGAAACAGCTGTTGTACTCAGTTGAACTCTTCTTGAGGTACTGAGTCTACCCCTCCCATGGTGCCCTGTTTCAAGAATCCTTCTAGATCTAGGTTTTCTCTTTCTAGAATCTCCTGCAGTACATTATCCTCTGTTTCCATCTCACTCTGAGTCATTTCTTGATCCATCTCAAGTTTCCCGTCACTCAGCATTGTTTCCTTCTGTTTAGTAACATCCTGTGCTTGTTCCCTATCTTCTTCTTTCTCATTCTCCCCTGAGCTTCCTTCCATTACCTGATCTACTTTTGGTATTTCTTCCTCTTCTTCGAGAACTTGCAACCTGTTTAGACTGGCCTATTGCCCTTCTATTTACTATTGCTTTGGCCCTCTTTTACCCCCTTTTCCTCTATGACCCACTTTGTGAAAGATTTCAGTGTCTTTCATTGTGGTTTTTTTACTTCTATTCTCTGTTTTGTTGAGAGGGGAGTCTCTAAATAGGTGCCCATGCTCATTGCATCTGCGACATCTGAAAGAAATATGTTCATAATCTACTTTTTGCACCCATTCTTCATAAAAAACTTCCAAGATAACCTCATCAGGTAGGGCTCCTGATAGGTCCATCTTTACACATATTCTTGCAAAGGAAGTATATTTTCCCCTTCTAGTGACCTTAGAGGCTTTAACAAAACACCCTAGTTTATTACCTATGGCAGATAACGTTTCTGTTTGCCAGTAATCAAGAGGTAAGGAGTAGTGTCTTACCCAGACTAGGATTGAAGTAAAAGTTTCTCTCTCCGGGACAAAATTCATCATCCACGACTACATGTAGAGGCCTGCTGCCGCATAGAAATAGGGTCCTCCTTCAAACACCCTATCTTTGTCTTCAATATTTGTAAAGACCATAGTGAAGAATCCCTTTGACCCAAGGTGTAGATCTATACTTCCTTTCGGTTTCCAATGGTATTTAATCCACGTTTGTAATTCCTTTTCAGTGGGCCATAGTCCCATGAATTTACAAATGATAACATAGTTCCTCATGTGGTCCCTATGTGCCTGCAGAGAAGGATCATTTAAAGCTACTCTGGGAGTGACCTCAGTCTTGGGTTTACATGGCCCCTTCTGCGTCTTGTTTTCTGCTCCCTGTTTCTTGTCTTCTTCCTCATTGTCTTTCATGCTAATGACCTCCCTTGGTTTGGTAAAATCCTGATCCTCTTCCAGATTTTTTTTCCCTTTCCCCTGCATACCCTCTGACAGATTCTAAAGGTTTCTTACCACGACTGGCCAATGCCTACCTATAGGAGGGAGTGGAGCTCCCCCCTTTGCACACCTCCATGGAGCTTAGAAACCTGAAACCCTAGTTATTCATTTCGTTGTTTTGTTGTTTCGTTCGTCCCAGTTTGGTAATATTTTCTTAACATAATCTCCTCTTGATTTAATTTTAATATAATAATCATTTTCATATAGTTATGAGATTAATAAATTCATCAAATTCATAGTAATATTTGAGAAAGTTGTTTACATCGTTTTTCATGTTGTTCAATTTACTTATTTTTTTTTAAGTGCCTATTGTTCTTTTCTTTGCAACAAACCATTCAGACATAAACAAAGAGTTATATAAACCAATCATTCAAAATCATTTTTATAGCTCGTTCATATTGATATTGGTATTAATATTGTGGATTCATATTACATCATGAAATGAAAAAATGGAGGTTTTGAATATTGGCCATGACTTCCATGGTTTGTTCTATTACATTGGAAAATGAGGCTTATATTTGTAGAATTTTTTATATCATTTGGTTCATGTAACACTAGATTGTTTTTTTTCATTTAACATTATAACATTAAGTTTTTCAACATACATCCAAATGGGGTGTTATGTTTTATGTATGTATATATGTGTGTGTGTGTGTTTGTATTCTTATTTATGTGCGCATGTCTTTATTTATTTTTCTTTTTTTTTGTGTGTCTTTCAAATGCAGATATGGACAATAATGATGTCATCTATTATTCAAGAATAATGCACAATATTTATAGAGCTATAAGTGTTCTTTGCAATATTGGGAACAAGTTTGATAGAAAACATGGGTTCCATCTTGCTTTTATTGATGAACATATTCGTGAGCTAGATGAAATGAAAACACATGTAAAATACTTGTTACATGTGCACCAGAGGGAGTCTGGGAGGAGAACAAGAAGGAATTGGTTGGAAAGCATTAAGTATCTTGATCATTATCTTGTTGATTTGAATTGGTGCTATTTTCGTCATTGATCTGGTTGTGTTTTGGAAGAGGCCACTCCATAGATGACTTTTGATGGAGCGTTTCAAGTTCAATTTTGTAGTGGAATTATTTGATGTAGAGAAAACAAAATATATATGTTAAGACTCAATGTTCATTTTGTGGTTGCAATGTTGGTGAAATTGGATTTTTTTTCTCGTTGTTTTTATGTAGAAAATTGTATATCTCTAGTCTTAAAATGTCCTATTATGTTGTTCTTGTTTAATCCAATGTGTGCAATTTAGATGTGTTTTTTGCATTTATGTTCCTTTGCTCCAATGGCAGTGTTACTATTTTATTTCATTCTCTTGCATTTCTGATTGTTGTGGTCTTTTGTGTGGATCCCTTCACTTTGTTCATATCTTCCATAAATGAAAATATTGTTTACATTTATAATATTGTTGTTGGGCTTCCATTTTCAAGGTGTTTATATTTTTTTTTCGAAGCTCCTCTGCCGCGCGCGTGAGCCCTCTGCTGCGTTCCCCTTGCGATCACTGCACTTGCGTGGGCGTTGGCCTCCGACCATGGCCCCCTCGGATCCGCCTCTGGAGGGGATCGACTCTCAGCGAGCTTTCTCTGAATTGGTGAAATCCCTACCTCCGCAACGCCCCAGGCCTGCTCTAACAATATTTGTCAAGAAGCTAGATGTGCTCCAGGAAGTTCAGCTGCCTCCGGCCTTGCCACACATGGTAGCTTTGTCTCTCGCTAAAAAAGGTCTCATAGGACAATTCACAGGCCTCTGGCCTTCTCTTAGAACTGTAGAAAGATGGGTCGAAAGAAACTGGGCCGACAATATCCAAGGGAAAATCTCCATCAGGTTCTGTGGGAAAGGGTACTTCACTTTTCACTTTGAATCCAAAGAGGATAAGGATTTAATCTTTAGAAATGGGCCCTATTTTATGGACTCCAGGGGCCTCTAGCTCAACAAATGGACTCCAGACTTTGATCCTGAACTGGACGTCCCCAGTGCTATCCCGGTATGGGTCCGTCTCCCTCACCTCCCCCTCCATTGCTGGGGAGATGAGTCTGTCCGTGCCATCGGGAATGCAGTGGGAAAATACATCGATCGCAGTGAGCCAAAAGATAACATGCAGGCCTGCGCAAGGATCTGTGTCGAAGTGGATCTTGGCAAAGGTCTACCAAAAGCAATAAAACTGAAAGTGGACGAATGGAGCCATATCCAGCAGCTGGATTACGAGCAGATACCTTTTAAATGCAAGGTATGCCACGAATATGGACACTTCGCCAATAGATGCCCTAAACTTGTTGATGCAGAAAGCGGTGATCAAGAGGGCCAATGGGAATCGGTCAAAAAGAAGAAGTCTGCCCCTCCTCCGAAACCCTCCCAGGAATCAGTTCCTCCAGCTCCCTCTGCTTCTCGACCATCTTCATCCTCCCCTCCTTCATCTGTCCACCCCTCTCCTGATCCTCCGATCCCCTCTTCCTCTAACCCCTTCCTAGTCTTATCCTCCCTTGATCCAACCTCTATGGATCCTCCTTAGCCCCCCTGAATCTTTTCGAGCCCTCTGATCCCCCTCCCTTTCTGATCACCTCATCACAAGCTTCTCTAGAACCCTCTTTTCCTAGACATACCAGAAGCAACACTAAAGAACATGGAACTGCCAGCGATACCCATAAGAAACCTGGACCTAGCAGAAAATCAGCTAAGCAACATAGGGATGAGAACGCTCAGAAAGATATAGCCATGGGAACTCAAACCCCAATAATGCAATCTTCAATTGGATTGTTGAGCAAGGCCAGGAATCGTGATTCACAAGAAGCATTGTTTTTAGAGGATGAATTAATGTTGTTAGAGCAAAATGCTGAGGTAGGGAAAGGGACAGGAGGGCCTTCTGTTGGCACTCATTCCTAAGTTGTTATATTTAATATGCAATATAATATTTTGTCATATGATTTCAGACTTGACTCTTGACATTAAACATATTGAACCTTGTCCATTCAATTCATAACTTACTTCCATGCTCCATGGAAATTTTGATCTATGTTGATAATAGATATATACAATATACTTTGATATTTTATCTTTGCGTTATATTCAGCGTTATGATGTTATCTTTCATCTAGGATAAATTCAATGCCAAAATTTCTATTTTTCATGAGTACATTTTTTGTATTTTTCTATATGCCGAGTCACTGCCAAGTTGACTAACAGGTCGTTGCCAAATACTGAATCAACTTTGAATGGTGCGCCAAAATGGGCCTCGAGTCAATTCAATTCTAGTAAATTTGGTTCAAACAAAATGATGATCATAAAATATATGAAGATCATAAAAAAGTCAGATGACAACTTTCTGGTGGGCCTTTGCCGAGTTCTGAGTCAAGCTTGACTAGTGGTTCAAAAGAAGCCTGGAGTCAATTCAAGTCTGGTAAACTTGGTTCAAAGAAATGAGGAGCACAAAATTTCTGAACATCAGTGGACTAAGAGAAAAATAGAAACCATTAACATCAACTGATTCAGACAGAAAAATAAATAGATGATAGCCCCCTCTCTCTATATATATTGTGTGTGTAAGACATAGAAATATATATCTCTGATCCAATCTTTTCTCTTCCCTTCTTCAGTTCCCTGCATGTGACCAACCGGAAAGATGCATACATACTTGGCTAGGATTGCAGATTTGTTTCCCTCAAGAAATTTGAGGTCAAGCATTGAACATGAGCCAAATTATATTTTGTTCAAAATTCCCTTGTCCGTGGATATGTTGTCCAAGTGGTTGACAACAGTATAGGACCAGAAAGTATGTGTTTATTTAGTTGAGGCAGGGAAGAACAGGAAATAGAAAAACAACTTTTTCTCATTTCCAACATTATTTGCTGCTATGGTAGGAACTCTGGAAAATAGTAAATTGCATTGAAATTGATGGATTTTATCGTGGTTCTACTTTCCCTCTAAATATTGTCATCTGTCTTTGTAGATCTTCTGTTGTTAAAAGTAATTATTCAAATTTTCTCAATAACAAAAAGTGTTAAATCATGAAAACTTTGTTATAAATGAAGACTATTGATTTTTTCTATTGACACAAAAGAAATACATAATTTGTGTCAATGGGAACTTGTTATAGGTGATTTTTCTACAAAGCTCTATCCAACAAGGGTTTCCATTGCCTCCCTATTTGTATGTTATTTCATTGGATACTTGTGGATATATCATTGAAGCTACTTGATTGCAAGGACAAATTTGATGAATTCTCTTTCCTGATGGAGAGCAGTTTCTTAATCTACATTTTTCAAATTATTCTGCTCTCACCCCATAGCTCACTGAAATTGTGTAGAGGTGACGATGAAGTGTCTAGACATCTTCACTAAAACATTATAAGCAACAATTAGAGAGGATCATGATGAAGGTTCTTATTATTGGGCATGATGACTTTCCTCACTAGATTGTTATAAAATCGAAAGTCATTCAACCATGGCAGTTATAAGGCACCTGGGTATTCTGGTTGGAATTGATGTATATTCAGCAGACCTCTAGAACTAGATATTGACCATGATTGAGAACAAGCTTAAGAAATGATTCACTTAGATATACCACTTGTAGGAAGAATCACCATAGCAGATAGAATTTTGGAAGAAAATCATATTTACTGTCTTCCAACCAGCCTCTTTCTCTCTAGAACAAGATAAAGGATATTAGAGATATTCCTTAGGAAGTTCCTTCAAGGGAGCATGGAGGAAAGAGAAATATCCTACTAGTATCATGTCGAATCTATACAATGCCTAGGTAGGCTGAAGGGCTTGGTTTGATTGATATGCAAGCTCAAAGACCAAAATTTGCATCTAGGTGGATCATAAGGGCTGCCATGAATGGGAAGGGTCCAAGGCAAGTTCCTTTCCACCATTGCCTATAGCATGTTATCCATACAGATGGCATAAATGGTTCTTTCATATCTATGATGTAGTTAATGGACCCACACTTTTTGAAGCATTTAAAATATGTATAATGCAGTCACTCATCTAGTTTGAAACATAGTACATAGATGAGACCTCTTTTAGGAGTTTTTCAGACTCTTACTAGAAACAAAGGGGCTTCTAGTTCTACATGTGCCTCAAAAATACCCCAAGCAATAAAACAAGATGAAGATTTGAATAGAAATTTGGTGCTAACGCGTTGGTTAGGGTGATGGTAGATGAAGAAAGGGTCATCGCAAGGAATTTGTTCATTTCATCGAGGAATGCTTAAAGCAAAGGCATCTAAGGATCACATCCTGGCATGGTTGGTAAAGGCTAAAAGAAAATTTTGTCACAACCCTTGCCAGAAAGTCAGATCCACTTTATGGGGATGCACCTACCCTATCCCCTTTCAAAGCTCAGGTTCATAAATGGGCATAACATTAGGTTTTATGATTCTCCAAAGGTTTCATGATTCTGCAAATTCAAAGGTTTTATTGTTGTATATCCTTTTTCTTGCATAGTCGAAAATCCCACATGCTATCATATCAAAACCTAAGTTCAATCAAATTTATTCATGGTCATGAATCAAGGGTTCTCAAAAGAGATAGAAGAGTTTGGAATCAAGTCTGTAAGAAAATAAAAACTCTTTGATATTTTGAGAAAATCATGTTTTAAGCTACTATACAACATATGTTTTAAGCTACTATACAGTAGGGAAAATATTTAATCCACACAATAGACAATAAGATTAGTTAGCAGCAATTTCCAGCAGCCCACCATCCCATATGCAGTCAAACTAAAAGAAGACAATAATATTTTAGAAAGATTATATTTTTCAGAGGAAACCAATTCTCTCGAATTTGATGTTCTAAAAGCATAAAAGGGGAAAAATGTACGTATAATTTACTTTTAGAAGCTAATATTTTTCTTAGTTCCAGAAAGTGAATTTACTCTATCTTCAAAGGTTTCATACTAGTTCTAAAAATGAAAACCCCCATACTGTGAAACAAGAACGAAGAATTGTAATACTGTCATGGGGCATGGATCCAAACAATGATTCTAATGAGAATGATACTGAATTGAGTGATGACTACTTATCTTAATTCTTGTTCAGTAACTTACCAATTTAAACTCCACATACAAGATGTCTTAGAACTGAGCAGTGTTTCCTTGTTGAAGTTTGAACAAGGATGTATTTTAGATTTTGTGATTATCCTTAATTATATGGGAAATGGTGATTGATATTGTATTAAAGGGGGTATTTAAAAAATATAATGTAGCATAACTACCTAAAGTAACGATATACAATGAGACCAACCCCATTGTATCATGTGACTCAGTGATTACACAAGTTTGTTTGAAATTCTCTCTCATCTGTCTTGTATACTCAAAAATACAACAAGAACCACCATGCTAACTCTAGCCAAGTAAAAAGGCCATAATTGTAAGCTTGAGGCATACAACACAACAACATGTGGATTTATTCTCAACAATAGTCAATCTTTACCATATATTGCATATAAATACACAAATCGCTTAATAGAATAATTGTATCATACGTTCTAGCTTCCTGTGTGCAATCATTTTCTAGTCTTAATTTCAGAATCAATATCTGCCAAATCAACTCAATAGACATTATACTAACAACATAAAAAGAAGAAAATACATATGCAGTACCTAACATTGGCTAATAAGAAACCAATAGAACACAATAAAGGTAATACCAGAATGCTTTGCAAGGTCCGAGGAAGATGTATCACAAGATTATTATAACCTTCATTTATCCTTGTAAAAAGTATTTATTGCAAATTCAAGGTAGTTGAAAAATAGAAACAAACACAAAGCACCCATCTAATGGAATCACATAAAAAAGAGCACAAAGACTAAGGTCAAGTAAAGGAAGAAACGACATATTGATCTGAAGCATTAGAAGAGTCATCGAGATTATCATATTTAGAAGAACCATCAAAGGTAATGTCTGGAGATGCTCGAGCAACTGTATTCAAGAAGGAAGTGAAATTGTGAAATCACTTTGACTTTGCCCCCCCTTACCCACCGAAAACATCTTCCATTACTAAAAAATTGAAAGCCAAACAAACCGTATGCCAAATTCAATCCAACAGGGTTTCTCTTCTCTTGCCTATCTTTGTCTCTCTTGTAATGGCCATTCTGTTGAATACTGCCATTTTCTTTGCCCTTTTATTCTAGAGAATCAACATTGTAGAATTGTAGCGATAAGCAAGCACAAATACTTGGTGAATGGGAACGTGAATTCAGGAATGTGATACCATGTAGATCCAGAAGCCCGCAAGTCTGAAATGGATTGAAGTCTGGAAAGGATTGAAGATGCGCCAGTGAAGATATTGTGAGAATTTAAAAAATGGAAATGGTGGAGTGAATATATTGTGAGAATTTAGAAAATGAAAATGGTGGAAGAGAAAGAGAACAAAATTTAAATTCCCAGATCTGGGAGAGGTGAGAATGTGTGCGTGTTGGTGTTTAATAGTACTTAGGAGTTATTGCTGATTCACAAAATTTTATCATGTAATTCCCTTTGATAATTATAGTGTGACTAAATTTTCCAGGGATTTCTGCTATAGGTAGATTTTTTACCATTAGCATGGATACTTGTTAAAATGTTTCGGAGTGAAGTACCCAATTTTATAAATGATTTGACAAAATATTAATATCTTAATTTAAGAATAAACAATAAAAAATATATTAATGAATAGGTTGTTACATCTTGTAGATTTAATTAATATATTTTTAAATTAATTGGTTTGACACTATTAATGTCTTTTTACCAATTTTTATAAATAAAGAGGGGTTGATGATTTATTTTTCTAAATTTATTGAATCATATTAACTTTCTTCTCTTTATTTTTTTACAACATAGATGGGACACTTATCTAGCATTAGAAGGGTGTGTTTTTTAATGGAAGAAATTGGATTGGTAAAAGGACCACATAAAAAGGCGCATAGATTACCTCAACATCTTCTCTTGCACTATTTTATCATTAAACAAAGTAGATTTTATTTAAGTTGGAGGGACAAAAAAATAATGGTTTTTATTACTATATTTTCATTCTCCACCTCTTAATCCAATGTAATCACAATTAAATTTGGTAGAACAATCACACCTTGAACAAAAGTAATTGTAGTATTGGAAGCTAAACCTAATAACATGTTTGAGTCAAATGAATCATTTAAATTACCCATGGAGCTACAACTAAATTATGCCAATTTATCTAATATTGGATCTTGAATGACTAAGAAAACTCAAGATTGTGGATATGTCATATTTATGTTGTTTGTTTTTTTGGGAGATGACTCTATAATGGGATGAATGGAATGCAAACATGCAAGATAAATTCAAAAACAAAGTGGTGAGCCCACTTAAGAAATTGGTTCCACTAGTTCAAGTGGAATTTAAACATTAGTAAGAAGTCAAAACTTTTAAAGGGGTAGCAAAAGTAATTTGGCATCTCCATCCCATGCATTTTCAGCCATAGATCGATAGCCACTTATAGGCCATTAAAATTTCGGCCCTTGAGGGACCATTTCACCATTATAACACAAATATGGTTTTCTTAAGGAGGTATGTAATTCATTTAAATGAAAACATAAGGTGTAGTAACAAAAAAGAAATGGGATTAAACAAGAATTCATTAGAATTTCATAGCAACAAAGAATATATGTTTAAATTAAACCTGACCACACATAACATGCATAATCCATGTAAATTTATTATAGTAAACAATATTTAATCACATTTCATAGACACTTGTTTTTTAACTAAGAATGGTCCAAGGAAATTAGTTTCATATGAACAATTTTCCTCCTAGTCATAGGCATCCACTTAAGATGCCATCCTCAAGTTGGGTTATTAGGTCACTGGTGAAAATCAATATAAGATATAGGCTCGCACTCAATCAACCCAACCCATTTCTATCATGGAATGGTTACTTCACTCATTACAAAACATTACACATATAATATAACCCACACATATCAATGGCACTCTCTTTCACTTCCCTACACGACATAAGGAAGATATTCCCCTACTATACTTGACAATGCCTTAGGGATTTTCTTCCCTTTAATGCTCTTTAGTGTAGGAAGAAAGAGTCCAATTTGTT
Source organism: Pinus tabuliformis (assembly GCA_031772625.1). Taxonomy (NCBI): domain Eukaryota; kingdom Viridiplantae; phylum Streptophyta; class Pinopsida; order Pinales; family Pinaceae; genus Pinus; species Pinus tabuliformis. Next base: position 1,530,030,543 of record CM062817.1, on the reverse strand, counting down.
GAATCCTTTCTAGGAATAACTTGGAAGATTAAAATGTGCCTCTCAAATAACTAATGATCAATTTAGCTAATGGGTGAAATATTCCTTGGTTACCCAACCTCTATGCTCATCTACAACCTCTCTATCTCTTCACCAAGGAGAATTGATTCCCATTTCACGGTGTTTATTTTGATCATCTTCATATTTATGGTTAATTAGTAGTATAAGAGAATTAGAAAGCACTACAACCATAAGCCTTTTTTTATGCCTCATATGCACCTTGAAATTACTTACGAAAATGTTTTTTCAAACTATTGTGTGACTTTGTGATCCATCCATATTTTAAATAGGGGTTGCAAATTAGGTTGATAATAAAGTTGAAAAGTATTTAGACCAAAAAACAAATATAATATATGTCAAAAATCTAGGTAAAAAATATTTATAAAAGGCATAATTTTAGATTCAAAAAAATATATTTAAAATGGATATTACAAATGTGATTGAAAAAATATTTGGTAGCTTCCATTTATTACACAAATATTATTAATGAGGTAGAAATTTATTTTGAAATTTTAATAGGAGGTATAGGTTGAAACTTTTACTTCAAAAAAATGTTCTTGATCTTGAGCTCAGAGATGATCCTAGTCGTAATCAAATATCAAATCCTAATCCTAAACTCACTTCCTACTCTTAAGCTTTGTTTGCTGAGCATAACAACGAGCTGAGTCTAAATAACATTCTAAGTAGTTGTATTCAACTTTGGATTGATAAGCTATATATATATATATATTTGTTGTTATGATTTAAATTTAGATTAATGATCTAAATTTGGAACTACTTGTAATTTGTTTGCAAGGTATTCAATTCAGAATGATACATGTTTAAAAGATTTCCATGTCTTGCAGAAAGAAAACAAATGAAATTTTCAGTTGTTCATGACCCATTTAAGCATAGCAGATTTATTTCCTTTTACTGTTTAACACACTAAAACAAATTTGTTCTGCAAAATAAATCAACCACAAATGCAAAAGAAGTTGATAAAGCAGTTCACCCCCTCCAGGGCTACGTCTACTGGGTCCAAAGCTCTCAACCGGGCTTGTCCTTGTTTTTATTAAATGCTCAAATTTAAAATACATATGAATAGAAGCATCTACAGAAGAAATAGATGGTAAAAATAGATTCAGAACACTTGAATCCTTCAAGATTGACTATTGGATCACCTCCAATGGATACCTGCAACCCTATACAATGTTCACAAAACTGGGCCCTGGTGGCTCCTAGAACTTTCACGGCTCCAAAACCTCTCCAAATGACCTCAGATGGCTGTAAGACCTGCACCAATGGCTTCAGAAGGTTGAAAATACCCAAAATCAAAAAGAAATTCGTCCAAAACCGCCTTTCCTAGCCAAAGTTATGGCCATTTAATGATCCCCTCCAGTTTAGCCTAAAAGAACTCCAGCTAACTTTAGTTAATGTCCAGTTAGCTCTGCCAATTATGGCGGGTCTGCCAAATTCACCATGTCCGCCAAAATTTCCGCCAAATTCTCTGGTGGTTGGGTTTGGCCCACGGTTCTCGGTCACGGTCATATGAAAGGGGGGCTGGCCCCCTTTGGTTTCCGCCCCAACCAACTTTAACGTTCAAGAATCATGTGTTTCACCCATTCAACAACAACTGACCACGTGGTGTAACGGTAAAGTGCTTGGCTAATAGGTTGGAGGTTGTGGGATCAAACCTCACTGCCACCCAAAAGTTTTGACATGCGCCATTGAGCTTGCTGACGTCATCTGGGGCCACGTGGCGGCCTCCGGGCCTACCACGTGGCGGCCTGTGATTGGCTGCCGAAAAGGGAATATTCCCTAGAATATTCCAAGGAATGTTTTGTGGAATATTCCTTTTTAATTTTTTTTGAAAAATTAAAATTTCTAATGTTATGGACAAATTCTTCTTTTTGCCATAACTTCCTCATACAACGACCGTTTTTCGAACCGTTTGCGGCGCCGAAATCGGGAAGATGAGCACTTTCCAGTCGTTGAACTTTGAACCAGTTCTAAGCATTTTAAAGTTTGAGCATTTTACGACACTTAGGACATGAGCACCTGATCACGCCTCCCCATTGGGAAGCTTTTGGACCCCAAAAGCCTTCAACTACCTGTCAAATAGGTGAGGGTACATCTCCCTCACTCTGTCCACCTCCATCCACTTTGCCTTGTTCAGTTTGCTGCCTTTGAAACCAACCCGAACATAATCTACACTGCCCCTCCTTGAAGTGCGTGTCCTTCTGTCAAGGATTGTATCTTCTTTCAGCTCATCTAAGAATTCTGGCGAGAAATCTTCTATAGATGGCAGCTGAACAACACTTTCATGATCAACAATCAAAGGAGGTTCATACAAACGTAAGTTCTCCACATTGACAACAGAATACATTTGCATGTAGGAAGGCAAATCTAATTGAAAAGTATTATTTCCAACCTTCTTGAGGATTTTGAATGGACCATAACGAATAGGCTTCAGCTTTTTACCTTCTCCTTACATCCTTTCCTTACTAATGTACAGCCATACCTCATCTCCTTCTTGAAACTTGTGATCGACTCTATGCTTGTCGTGTCTTTCCTTGTACTTGCCTTGACTCTTCTCAAGCTGTTCTTGAATTTGCTGATGTATTTGCTGAATTCTTTCAATGAATGAACGAGCTTTGTCAATATCACTATGTCTCTCAATGGCAACATCTTTCTCAAGAATAAAATCAAGAGGTGATTTTGGCAAGTAACCAAAACAAGCTTCAAACGTGAGGTGTTTGTGGAAGAGTGCTTGGCACGATTGTAAGCATGTTGTATGTAGTGAAAATGTTCATCCCAAAGCTTGGGATGCTTGCTACAATAACCTCTCAAGAGGTGCACAATGGTTCTGTTCACAACTTCGGTTTGTCCATCTGTTTGCGGATGGAAAGCAGTACATTTCTTCAACTTTGTGTTCATCATCTCCCATAGGTTGGACCAAAAATTCCCCACAAATCTGGAATCCTTGTCACTAATAATGGAAGTAGGCAAACCAAAGTGAATCCATACATGATGAAAAAATAATTCAGCAGTTTGTTCAACAGTTATAGTTTTCTTACAAGGCATAAGTATACACATTTTGCTGAAACGATCAACTACTACATATAAATAATCATGCTGCTTTCGAGATTTTGGCAAACCTCCTACAAAATCCATATAGATGCTCTCCCATGGTCTAGAAGGTACCAGCAAAGGAGTATACAAACCAAGCTTCCTGTTGCTAGGCTTCCTTGTAGCACATAATGAACAACCTCTTATGAACCTTGAAACAGAATCTACCATGCGAGGCCAATAGCAATACCTCTGTAGATGTGCAACTGTTTTGCTCACACCAAAATGGCTAGCAATAAGAGAAGAATGAGCTTCTCTTATGACATTTATCCTCTCCCCCTGTGGTATACACAACTTTCCCAAATGAAACAGCAAATTTTTATGCATGTGATAGTCATTTTTCTCTACACGATTCCCTTTACTCAAGTTAGCATACACATCTTTAAAGCCTTCATCAGATGCATATTGTTCTATGTAACTATCATGTACAATGGAAGCATTCTTAAGTAAAGTAACAACACCAATAATAGGCCTTGAAAGAATATCAGCAACCTTATTCAAAGTACCTTTCTTGTACCTTATTACCAAATGGAACTGTTGCAAGAAGCCCATCCATCTGAAGTGTTGTGACTGTTGTAACTTGCTTTGTGATTGCAAGTACTGTAAGGGTTGATAGTCGGTATGTATAACAGTTTCTTTGCCCATCAAATAGTGTTTCCACTTTTTGACGCTTTGTACCAATGCATACAACTCCTTATCATATGTAGGATAATTTACAACAGCATCATTAAAAGTTTCAGAATGAAAAGCAATAGGCTTACCATGCTGTAGAAGAACTGCACCCATAGCATAATCACTAGCATCAGTTTGTATCTCAAATGGGTGTCTCAAATCTGGTAATGCAAGGACTGGAGCTGAACTAATCTTCTCTTTCAAAGATTCGAAAGATTTTTGCTGCTTGCCTCCCCATTGGAAAGCATGCTTCACACTTGTCACTGCATGCATAGGAGTTGCTATAGAAGAGAAGTTAGAGATAAACTTCCTCCAATATTGAGCTACACCCAAAAAACTTCTTACCTCTGTTATGGATTTGGGAGTAGGCCACTTCACAATAGCCTCAATCTTAGCAGGATCAATTCTCAAAGCACCTCCTCCTACTATGTGTCCCAAATAAACCAAAGAAGTCTTTCCAAATTCACACTTTGACATTTTAAGAAATAACTGATTCTTCTTCAAAACATCAAGTACTTTCTTAACATGCATGACATGATCTTCTCTAGACTTGCTGAAAATTAAGATGTCATCTAAGTAGACAATAACGAAATCATCAAGAAAAGGACGCAAGACATCATCCATTACCCGCATGAAAGTTGCAGGTGCATTGCACAAACCAAACGACATCACAAGCCACTCAAAGAGTCCTTGTTTGGTTTTAAAGGTTGTCTTCCAAATGTCACTTTCTTCAATTCTTACTTGATGATATCCACTGCGCAAGTCTAGCTTAGTGAAATATCGAGCATCTTTCAGCTGATCTAGAAAATCATCTATCCTTGGGAGTGGGTAATGATTCTTTACCGTTATCTGGTTCAAGGCCCTGAAATCAACACACATATGCCAAGTGCCATCTTTCTTTTGAATCAATACAATCGGTGACCCACATGGCGAAGTACTTGGCCTTATGAAACCCTTGTCCAACAAGTCCTTGATTTGCTTCTTTATTTCAGCATTCTCCATAATAGACATGCGGTACATGCCTATGTTTGGAAGAGGACAATCTGGATGCAAATGGATTTCATGCTGAATCTCCCTCTTAGGAGGCAAACCTGTTGGCTCCTAAAACATCTCATGATATGCATCAACTACATCATATATATCTGATTTAAGTTTTGGATCACAATTGTCAAATGACTCATGATTCACATCAACCTTGGGCTTAATCATAAGAAGAACAAAATTCTTACTTGAATTGACCAGCCTTTTTGCCTGTCCTACATTCACCATCTCTATATTTGTCTTCTTGCGATGAGCTCTAACAATGAACTCCTTGCCATCTTTGAAAAGATGATATTTGTTTTCATGGCGATGAAAGATAGCTTTCCTGTCAAACAAGTAAGGACTTCCCAAAACAATTCCTGCTATATCAAAAGGTACCACATCAAGTTCAACTATGTCAATAAAATGTGCAGTAATTGCAAAGCGCAATGTGCACTTTCTTGAAACTTGTAAATTTGCATCCTTGCAAATCCATCCAAGTGGATATGGCTTCGGATGTGGAACAGTCTCAAGTTTAAGCTGCTTGACCAAGTCCTCTGATATAAGGTTTGCTTGTGACCCACTATCAAAAAGTGTGTCAATTTTAGTATGTTTTGAAATCACCCTCACATGAAACAGTTCAATTCTTTCTTCCTCATTAGGAGCTTGTACATGGCAGTTTGAGGTACTAGTGCTGGCTTGAGTTTCAATTTCTTTTCCCTTCAAGTTTTTCAAACCCATGGCTGCAATTTTGGTTTCATCACCTGAATCTTCCCCTAAATCTTGTGGTGTAGATGTAGTAGCAACAGTTTTCTATTTCCCTTTGGATTTGTTAAATTGAGGTCTTTTTTCAGGATATAGTTTCCAACAGTTTTTCTCCTCATGGCCTGGTTTAGAACAGTGTTTACAGATCACTTTCTCACTCTCCTGTTTGACATATGCATTCTTTTTGCCCTTTCCCTTGGAGGTTTTCTCTTTTTTTTCCCCTTGGGGGGCTTGTTTCTACCCTCTTCAAATGTGTTTTTTCCCCTTGCCTCTAAATGGGTATCTTGGACACAAACCTCATCCAAGCTAGTAGGGTTAAACATCAAGATGGTGTGTCTAAGGTAGCTATGCAAGCCACTGATGTATTTCAGCAAGGTTTCTTGGGTCTGTAAATCTACCCCTAACAAGAGAGCTCTTCTCCTGAATTCTTGGGTGTAGTCTTGGACACTCTGACCCTTAAGTTGTCTGAAATTTTGCCAATTCATAATGGCTTTCTGCATGTGAGCAAGAGCATAAAACTATTTTTTAATGGCTAACAAAAATTCAGGCCATGTTAAGGTAACCTTACCAAATTTCTTGATCTCCTCTTTAGTCTTGGCCTCCCACCAGACCAATGCTGCTCCATCCATTCTCAAAGAAGCCAACTGAATCTTTGTGGCATCATCATGCATATTCTGGATCCTCAAGTAAACTTCCAACTGCCTAATCCAGTTGTCAATATTTTCTGCATTCACTTCACCATTAAACATAGGTAATTCGAATTTTACATCAAGCTTCAAAAAAGGACTTTTTCCAGAGGATCTATGCTTATGAACAGAAGAAGACGAGGATGAAGAGGAAGAAGGTGAAGATGGGGTTGGTGGATCACCATTTCCTCCATGTCCTTTCTTAGAATGATCATCATCCTTCTTACCTCCTGAAGAGCCCTCTCCTTCATGTGGATGTTTGGACCCTTCTCCAGCCAATTTCTCATTTCTTTCTTGGTACAATATCCTCACCATTTCAGTGAAGTCCAAGAAAGCCTTTCTAAAGACTCTTTCTTCTTCTCTTGGATCTATCTCTGTAGGAATTTCTCCTTCATGCGCAGACATTCTTGAAGCTTCTGCTGAGACTCTTGAGGGTGAAATTGAAGGTGGAGGTGATGGCTCTCTGGCCTTCCTTGACTGAGGATTCTCTCGTTCTCTAGTCAACTGTCCTTCCCCTCTTTTAAGTTTCAACCTGGTAAGCATCAATACTTTGCAAAATAGTTAGAAGATCTTTGCACAAAACCCTGAGCTCTGATACCAACTTGATCTGAATTTGAAACTACTTGTAATTTGTTTGCAAGGTATTCAATTCAGAATGATACATGTTTAAAAGATTTCCATGTCTTGCAGAAAGAAAACAAATGAAATTTTCAGCTGTTCATGACCCATTTAAGCATAGCAGATTTATTTCCTTTTACTGTTTAACACACTAAAATGAATTTTTTCTACAAAATAGATCAACCACAAATGCAAAAGAAGTTGATAAAGCAGTTCACCCCCTCCAGGGCTACGTCTGCTGGGTCCAAAGCTCCCAACCGGGCTTGTCCTTGTTTTTATTAAATTCTCAAATTGAAAATACAGCTGAATAGAAGAATCTATAGGAGAAATAGATGGTAAAAATGGATTCAGAACACTTGAATCCTTCAGGATTGACTATTGGATCACCTCCAATGGATACCTGCAACCCTATACAGTCTTCACAAAACTGGGCCCTGGTGGCTCCTAGAACTTTCATGACTCCAAAACCTCTGCAAATGACCTCAGATGGCTGTAAGACCTGCACCAATGGCTTCAAAAGCTCGAAAATACCCAAAATAATAAAAAAAAAAATCGTCCAAAATCGCCTTTCCTAGCCAAAGTTATGGCCATTTAATGATCCCCTCCAGTTTAGCCTAAAAGAACTCCAGCTAACTTTAGTTAATGTCCAGTTAGCTCCGCCAATTATGGCGGGTCCACCAAATTCACCATGTCCGCCAAAATTTCCGCCAAATTCGCTGGAGGTTGGGTTTGGCCCACGGTTCTCGGTCACGGTCATATGAAAGGGGGGCTGGCCCTTAGGGGCTGGCCCCCTTTGATTTCCGCCCCAACCAACTTTAACGTTCAAGAATCATGTGTTTCACCCATTCAACAACAACTGACCATGTGGCGTAACGGTAAAGTGCTTGGCTAATAGGTTGGAGGTTGTGGGATCAAACCTCACCGCCACCCAAAAGTTTTGACATGCGCCATTGAGCTTGCTGATGTCATTTGGGGGCCACGTGGCGGCCTCCGGGCCTACCACGTGGCGGCCTCTGGGCCTACCACGTGGCGGCCTGTGATTGGCTGCCGAAAAGAGAATATTCCTTTTTTAATTTTTTTTTGAAAAATTAAAATTTCTAATGTTATGGACAAATTCTTCTTTTTGCCATAACTTCCTCATATGGCGACCGTTTTTTGAACCATTTGCAGCGCCGGAATCAGGAAGATGAGCACTTTCCAGTCGTTCAACTTTGAACCAGTTCTGAGCACTTTAAATTTTGAGCATTTTACGACACTTAGGACATAAGCACCTGATCAATTAGTGCTTGAATCTCTCTCCATTATTAATATCAATTACACCAATCAAATTTAATGTCATAGCATAATCAAACAACAAATTATGGTTTTTTTTGGATTGCATAGTGTGAAACGAACGTATATGGAATGTTACTTAATAAAACTCCATCACAGCATGATAACTTCACTATGTAGAGCTCCCCACCTATCTAATGCCTTGGTAACATTCCTCAATTGAGGCCTTCCTTGCTTCAAGAATTGATAATGTTAATGCTAGACTAGTAAAATGTTTGTTGGACACTTAAATGGATCCTAGTTTACCAATTAAAGCCAATAAATGGTTTTTTTGGGACCACAACATGATTTAGAGGACTTAGAAAAATGAAGGAACGAATGGCTAAACCACAAGTGGAAGATTTTTTTGATGATAGAACGAAATATTTTCTAACGAGGAAGCCCCAATATCTTTTTGGAGAATGGAAAAATTCAAGGAGACATTCATGTATGAAGACATCTTTGAAATTTTATGTATAGACTTTTATAGTGAGTTTGTGTGAATGGATGCATATGCTTGATGAAGCCCCATGTCACCATTGAGGAGACAAGAAGACAAGTAAGTCAAATCTTAAATCCAATAACTTTGGAGCATTGTGATCACTTGGTTAATCAAGCAATATAGTTTTAAGGAGAGCAGACAATGGAAGGATGCATTGTATCTAGTTTGTAGCAGAATTGTACTAGTTGTACTCAAAATCTAAGGACCAATTTTAGAAGTGGTTTTGAGAGAGATTGGTGAACAAAAACCCTACAAGGATAAAAATGTTGTTGGTGAAGGAAAAGTCATTTCCTACTAATCCACTGAGCATATTTTTGTAAAACCTTACATTAAGGAATGGGTACAATGAGATTGGAAAAGATGAGAGCTCAAAGGACCAAATGACCATGGAGGACATAAAAGCTAAAGAGAAAGTTGAACAAGCCTTGAGGAAGTAGAGATAACTAACTAGTGGTGGTTGAATTAGATGTTAGAAAATGAAGAAAGCTACTAGGAGTCGCAAAAGGAGATTAGTGAGGAAGGGAGTAGTGAAGTGAGGATGAGAGAGTTGGAGAATTTGAACGGGAAAGGTGAGTTAGCCAGCGAATGGTTGAGAAACAAAGGTTTGGTGATAAATATAGCTCAATAAGGAGTAGTAGTCAAGGCATCTCAATGAGGTCTAATGAACACAATGGAGTGGGGTTATGAGAGATATGAGATTAGAAAGTGACAAGTTGGATGCAATGTAGAATGATATTGTGGATGAGAAATAACCAAATGAACTAATGGGAAACCATATCATAAGGCCAACATTTGTGTCCCATCTATTTAGGGAGGATGAGAACCTAATAGTGGGCATTGCACTAGACATTAGCAAAGTTGGCCTCGTACCAACCCCACTATTGTACGTGGGATCCCGCAAGGGTAGTTTTGGGGCTAAGAGCCCATATTTTGGTTCAATTTTGTAATTCTAATGTAAAGAATCCGCATTTTGTGGGTGTAGAGCACGTAGTTGTTAAAGATTCATAGGATTGTCTGCCCTTATTTTGATAATGTAATATCGGCTGTAGAATATCTACCCATGGTCCGCGGACCATGGGATTGTATAAATAGATCTAATCTCTAAGTAGTTAAAAGAATCAGATGAATAATGAAGATATGATGTATGCGAGATAGATCTAAAGTGTAAGTCTAAGTTTTGGGTCGTAGCGTATGTAGATGCTCTGTAGCTGAGTGCGCAGAGGCCTAGTAGTCTGCAGCTGAGTGTGCGGACACCTACAACTGAGTGCGCAGAGCGAGTTGAGTCTGTAATCATCTGGAAGTATTAATAAAGAGAATTTTTCTATCATTTCTACGTATTTATTTCCTGTTTATGCATCCATTATATTCAGTATTAATTTCACTTCTAATGCTTATATGATGCACGAATGTGTATAACTGTATTGGTTTAGTGAACGCAAATAAGAACATCTATTTATGCGAAGCTAATTAAGATCTGTTAATAAGATAAGTAAGATACTTAGCCTAGTTTGGGAAATAACTCAGTTTGCTGCCCTAGTAGCACGAAAGGACTTCAACCACTGGGTAGGGCTGCATGAAAGCTGATTGTAACATTTCGTGAAGGTACTAAAGGGTGGAACAGAGAGCGAAGCAACCTACACGAATGTAGGAATAGTTGGAATAAACCGACATCAAAACCATCTCAAGGGTGCAGAAACTTGGTTCCAGCATCCCCCCATACTGCTTCGGGTGAGACTTCAGTCCACGCTCCGCAGGCTGATGCCGAAAGGGCCATTAGTGTAGGGATTTGTTTGGCTAACTAACGCTGAACCTGGGTCAGGCCCCCTCAAGCCAACAAATGGTTCTGTTGTGGGACCAGAATCTTCATAAGAGATGTGTGATGTCATATCATTAGAATCCAACTAAGAAGAAATCGAAGGTTGGTTGGACAGAAGGATTCACAAGTTCACGACACAGGAAAACAGAAACCCGTGAATGTCAAAATAATAGTGGTTAGATAGTTACCTATACATGGATATCCACGAAATATTTTTCGCATCCTTCCCTACTAAGCTATATGAGTGGATCGTGAAGCTATCAGATAGCCAAGGAAGGTGGAAACTTGACAATCTTATTGTGTGGACCCCAGAGCTAGTGCAGAAGTTGGAAGCATCAAAGGATAAGATCACACGCACCGTTGATCATTGGCTCGATCACATCATAGGAGGATTTGTTACTGAGTTCACGGTTAACACCTTAGTGAACTATAGTGAGGCAGAGCGACGCTTTTTAAAAGGACCGCAAGGTAAGTACGTAAAATATTTGAATACTTTGGATTAAAATGTTGTTGTGCGAAAAGTGGGTTATGCAATTACCTTGATGTTTGGGTCTACGTGAAGTGGAAGAATTTACAGAAATGAAGGAAGTAAGGGTCTAGAGCATAGCCCCTTGATTTCACCTCCGTGAGGGGATGAAGAAGGGCTCACGAAGGTATCTCTGTGAAGTGTTATTCATCTGATAAGACAAGGATTTCCGTGAATACCACCTCTGCCCACACCACCACCGGATTCACCTCCATCACCTCCAAATTCACCTATACCACCTCCACCACCACCGCGATTCAGTATGGCGAACACAGTGAAGTTGCCTTGTTTAGAGGCTTGGGAAATGAGGACCCGGACCAATTCTAGTTCATTGTGAGGGTTGTATGGGAAGCTCAAGGTGTTATAGATGATAACATAAAGAAAGTGACAATGGCTAGTGCTTTTCAAGATCATGCGCTAACCTGGTATATTAAGTACTCGAGCAATAACACGAATGATAGAGTAGCAGACATCCAAGAAACATTGAATAGGGAATTTAGCAGGCCTAAATCTGAAGCACAGTTGATTGTTGGATTCAAAGAGATCATGATGCTACCAGGTGAGACACCTTGGGAGTTAGATCAGAGGCTGAAATGTACTATCCGTGAAGCCAATATGAATATGATAGATGGACAGCATCGCAAGTGGTTTGTAGCTTCGCTACTACCTCACTTAAGGAGTGTGATGTCGCAACAAAAGATAACAACTCAAGTAGAGGCCTTCGAGATTTCCATGAGATTTCATGAGACCCCGATGTAAGATCCTAATTTAGGAGTTCAACAGATCCACACACAACTAAAGAACCTGTGTCTTGAGATGCAAAGCTTGAAGCAGGAAAGGATGGTTCAGCGAGAGGTGTGGAAGAAGTATGGTGCATGATATGCAAGAGTGAGTGTCATGACAAAAACCACTACTCGGTCTTTACAAATTACTTTGCAGGAGGAGGACCGATGCCTTTAAGGCTAGAATCTCAAGCAGGACCTAGCACGGTGCCTGCTTTGTGGTGTGCTATCTGTCAGGTAGGCAGAAAACATGTGACGGATAACTGCCACTTGTTACAAAAGTATACGCAAACTCCGCAATAGTTGTTCTGCAAATTTTGTAGGTCAGTGGGACATGACGAGCGTACTTGTAGGAGTTATGAATTGATTATGGATAGAACTCCCACCTACAGGGTTTAGGCCGAAACATGGCCTGTCGGCCAGATAAGTCGTTCTTGCGGACAAGACCAACCTTCCTAGCATCTAATGATATCTAGCGACAAGCAAACCAAACAAATTCTATCTTTCCCTAAATATGAAATTTATAAATAAAGGCAAACAAGTGTTTTAGGCCTACCTCCCGTCTAGTGCAAGTTTGTGGAAGCTACGCTCCATTGATCCAAATGAGCTCCCTTGTAAAGAATCCGCAAACAAAAACAAGCACACACATTAAATAGCACCTGAAAAGCTAATATAATAAAGCATATTTATCATGATGATCAAGGAATTCATGAAACAAACCATATAAGACAATTTGTTGAGAAAAATGAATCTGATTGTACTAACTTTAATCGAAGAAGAACTTTACAACCTTAGTGCCTTGAAGTTGTACAAGCTCCTCCCAGGGTCTAGCAAGAATCTCCTCTACTTTGACAAGTTTCACTCTCTTCCCAATGAAGCCAAAAGGTATGTAATCTCTCCTCTCAAGCTTAACTAGGAAGTCTCAATTCCAACAGCATTTACCCTCAAAAATGTTCAGCTTCTAACCTCCCTAGCAACTAGCCCAATGCCTTAATTTATAGTGCAATGGAGGTAAGTTACTAGGTCCACCTTCAAAGGGATAAAGCCCTCCTTCAAAGGGATAAGCCCTTCTCATCAAGGGATTAGCTCCTTTAGTTTTGGGATGCATGAACCACCTAGGAGTGAACCATCCACGTCAAGATTCCTTCTAGAATCATCCAAAATTAACCACAAGTGAGTTTTTAAGAATAAACTTGCGCCTTTTTTACTTTCACAGGGGTCCGCACCCACTCCTTTAGAGACAGAGCGAGCAGGTCCACAGGTAACATGAACAAGGGGTGCGGGACCACGGGTAACAGTGAGAGAAAGTGCAGAACCAGAGCTTTATTGATTTTCAAGGACTTTCTCTCATTTTTAGAGCTTGACATGAAGAGCTGAGGTTTGAGACTTGCTAAGGAGGACAATATGAATGATGATAGACCCATACTGACTACAAATAGTCATGGTGACAATATTTTGTGTAACAGATTTCCCCCCTAAAGTGCGAAGTCTGTAGTAGATGAGGATTTCATTTATCATCTAAGAAGAGTGAAGTAATTTATCATTTCGAGGATCATCTTGTGGAGAGGCCGGTTGGAACCTGTAAGAACATTCAATACAAAATATATATATGAGATCATATCATCGTTGAGGTAGGCATTCCCATACTCAAATCAAAACCGACTAGAAAACTAACTACTGCTCTGATATAGGAATGATCTTGTAATACATCACAAGTATAGACACATGTAGACACAGTATGGACGCAACCATCTGGTTATGAATAGTATACTGTATAATGAATATAAAATTCCTCACAGCCTGGATGGTGGAAACTAGATCCAGGGTCTTGATTTCTACTTCCTGAAATAGTACGATTCTATCCATGTGAATGAATGTGTCGAAGCCGAACATGGTAGAAACCACTTGATTACCAGTCAATGATGTAAACTGTTAACAAGTGTGACAGAAACCACCAGTAATGTCAATGGCTCTCAAAGTACTCAGTAAAATCCATGAGATGTGAATAGATGTGTTGATGTTGAACATGTCACGGAATCCTTTGATCGAAGGTCAATTATGCAACCTATCATCGAAGGTGAGAAACCTGGCATTGAGGCATGAAGATCCCAAGGTACTGACGATTTCTAGATCATCTTTCTAGATAATGAGCTGAAGTCGATAGAAAGTGATCCGTCGTAGCCAAGCCCACAACACGAAATCATAGATCAAGTTTGAAGAAGTATAGTTGCAAGGACTGACTCAGGGATGGTCAAGATGGATGACAAATATTTTGCAGATGAATGGTTTATTTGCACTGACCTCTTGAACACATAACGACACAGCAGATGATTTGGTGACAATTGACCCAAATTTAATACCCAGAAACCGCCTGAAGACTTTCAATATGGTTTGATCAACTGTTAGGCAAAGGATTTCCCAACCTAGGTGAACAAAAAGTTTCGTGTTCAAGAGTGGTTAAATGTTTTCTGAGACACAAAGTATGACAAACAGACTCATTTTTCTCTCTTTTCCCCACCATTTCTGGCAAGTACCTCTTTATTTTTAACAAGCTCGAGGAGGATAACATTTGCTTGATTATAAGCTCATCCTTCGGATGAGTCCAACTTAGTTTAAATTCGAACCCTAAGAAGGAGTGGTCCATTCCTATTTGTAATTGAACAGGTCCTTTACTGTTAAATTTTAACGAGTTCAGTATAGGAGAAACTCAACGTTTTTCAATTTTAGAGAGTCTGAAAAACTTAAGAAAACTCCATGGTTGTCCTTTTTCGTAAATTTGTGTCTCCCAAGCCCGAAAAAGTATAAAATAATACTTGAGAGAACCATTTGATCATTATGACGAAGGAGTACTTTTCATAATTAGTTCCTTTGATCCGAAAAAGTAAAAAAGCAACCAATGACACATCGTTTTATAACCAATATCAAATTTGAAACGACAAAAATCCAGCAATATTTTCATGTTTTTACGGTCAGAAAAGGGTTGTAAGTGGACTATATTTTTAGTTCCATTTTAACGAGCTTAAAAAGAAAAACTCGGCAATCTTTTCATATTTTAGGAGTCAGAAAAGAGCTTAAAGGTGACTCTAATGTTTTTTGTCGAAAATGATCAATTTTGCCTAAAAAATCCGTTATCCTGCACAAAAACTCAAACATTACTCATACCTATTTAAAATAGATAAAAATTCTTCAAAAGTTACCTCTTTAAAGTGAAAAATAAACAAATTAAAAACTCATTTATTCAAAAAAACTTATAAAAAGGGCTTTTGTAAATTCATTTTTACCGTTTCACTTCAGAGTGAGAAAAGAGAGCTTTTGGTCAAAAACTTCCCGTGAAGATTACAGAAAATCCGTCCATTGGAATCGAACGTCGTCTCCTCCAGGTAATCCACATCATCTTACTCATTCATTTCATCTGTTTGAAAATTGTTTTTAGGGCTTTATTTTGTTTTTTTAGGAAATTTTTAGGTTAAAAACCCCCACGCGGGGGTCCATAGGCATAGCATAGGAAACCTGCGGACCTCGAATTTTTCGTAAAAGGAAAAAAGTCAGGGGTCTGCACCTGCCGTGAAGGAAGAGTGCGGACCTACCCACTGTCTCTAACATAGAGGGTGCGGTCCCCACAGAATAGGTTTTCAAACTTCAAATTTTCAAATTTCACCCAAAATTTTGATTTTAAATATTTTAATCCACCTTTTTACTGAATGTAGGGTATACATCATGCTTGATTGATGGGAACGGGAGCACGAGGATGTGGATCTCGCCGCGATTAATCAACAACCTTCGATTGATGCATTGAAGGCATGTGGTTTATACAAATTCTGGGCCATACCTGGCATGAGGGCCCAGGTGGACTTTTTGAAGTGGCTGGTAGACAGGTCTAACATACAGGACCAGTGCTTCTTTATTGGTGGCCACCGACTTGAAATGAAGCCGGAAGACATTTACTTTTTGACTGGTTTGCCTAAGAGAGGTTAACATTTGACTCTATTCAGGACTAGGCCAGGTGGCTAGTCTGTCGATAGCCTTCGGCTAGAGTTTTGTAACGACCAAACTAGAGACAAAGGGATTGATATCAAAACCATATCCCATCCTGAACTCAAAGTGATTGCGTTTACTGTTACCAAGTTCTGCGGAAGTGCAACACTACATGTGGCCACTGGATCCCAAATGTGGATGGCAGTAACTGATTTCGGGGCACCATCTTCAATTGG
Source organism: Pinus tabuliformis (assembly GCA_031772625.1). Lineage (NCBI taxonomy): Eukaryota > Viridiplantae > Streptophyta > Pinopsida > Pinales > Pinaceae > Pinus > Pinus tabuliformis. The sequence goes on along the minus strand of CM062817.1, from coordinate 1,530,014,487 downwards.
TGCGAGGCTGTGTTGGTTAATATAAAAGGCCAACTGACTAGAGCAAAGAACGGACAACTGAAGACTTTTGGATATCGTTCTTTAGTTGTCAGCTTCGGTCTAGAGAGGGTCCCAATGTTGGTCCCACAGCATCTTACTGTTGGAGCTGGACTTCTCCGAGAGCCCAAACTAATGCATTGGGTTGCAGTTATGGCCCATCATGCTGAGGAGGGAACAGAAGTCGTTCGATTTACTCTTGAGTATTTTCATTGGTTGGAGAACCAAGTATTTGCTATTTAGGATTTTCGTTATGCTATGGTAGATTATCGTGGTGACCCAGACATGGCTCTTCCACCAGGAGAGCAATGGGATGCCTCAGGTAAAATCATTTTCAACATTTTCTATTTTTTTTTTTTCATCCCAAAATTGATTGTAAAAAGTTTCAAATGCAGATGTAGGTCCACGACGACCAGCCACTCTCCGGCGTTATGAGAGGAAACAACCAGCTGCAGCAGCGCGAGTCCCACATGATGAATCTACAGAGACTTTGGCCGAATTGGAGAGTCATCTAGAGCGTTTGACAGCAGACATTCTAGAGACCAGCATAGATGACATTCCTCTTAGGCTATAGCGCTATGTGATTGGGGTCCCAGGACCTTTCAGGAGGTTCCTTTGTAGGGTGGCCCGTACAGTGGTTTCTTATCGTGATCATCACCAGTGATAGGATGATCGCCTGTTGTAGACTCATATGAATTTTTTTTGCTTTTTGTACTATCATTTTTGTCGATCATAAGGTGTTTTTCAACCTATGATTGAAGATGATGTATATTTGACACACTTCTATGCTATGCTATACCACTATTACCGTCTTATCTTGTAAAACATGTTATGGAATGTTTTTAAATTTACTTGTATGATTATTGCAAATGTCTACTTAACATTCGAGAAGCAATTGCATCTGCTAATGTATTTAAATATCTTGGAATATGCTGATATTCAATATAGTCAAATTCACGTTCCAAGAGACGAACTCTCAAAAATAATCTCAGTAACACTGGATTTCTAATGGCATACACTCTATTAAGCTGTAATACGAGTTCAGAACCTAACCTCACAATCAAACTCTGAATCCCAAATGAGATGGATTCAGATAATAACTCAATCACTACACTATACTTTGCAATGTTGTTCGTTGTTTTACCGAGGCTTACCCCATGCATAGATACCAACTCATCAGAGGGCGAATAGATAACCCAAGCTGCGGAAGAAATGTTCTGTGTATTAAGACAAGCACCATCAGCAAAACCAATGTATGTTTGGAGAGACGTCGACATCTGCAATATCGAGAGTAAAATCAAGATAAGCAGGAATAATGACAAAAAATACTCTCTAAGCTAAGCACACTTTTTAATCTAAAACACACCAGCTAGAAAGAAAACTAACCTAACTAAAAATCTCCACACCCAGATTTAAGCGTAATATCTCTTCAGGTAAAGACCATTTCTGGGTTTACCTAAAGAGACCCCATCAAAGTCTACCAATTCATAGGCCCCTTTTTCCAGGTTTCTCTTAACAACATAGGGACCATGCCACATGGGTACGAATTTTCCAGCGCTTAATTTATCATTTGCTTGATCGTACAATAAGACTAGGTCTCCTTCCGAAAAATTTCGAGGGGTAACATTTCGATCATACTGAGCTTTAATACATTTGGCATGAGTTTCGATTGCTAATGCAACATCTCATCGATTCTCATCTAGCTGAGCCAAGTACAACAAACGTTTTTCCTCTTCGGAAGTGGCTGGAAGTAATTCTATGGCCATTTGCAATGATGGGATTTCACTTTCAATGGGTAACACAGCTTCAAAACCATAACCTAGTTGGAAAGGAGTGAAACCAGTTGACGTTTTTACTGAGGTTCGATACGCCCAAAGCGCTGAAAATAGCATGTTATGCCAATTTGACCTATGAATCCCAATGATTTGTCGGATCATGATGAATAGAACTTTGTTGATGGCTTCAACCAGACCATTAGCCTGTAGATAATATGGAGTTGAACTATCATGACGCAAGCCAAGTTGGTATGTAAGTTCAGTCATCATAATATTTCGAAAATTATGCCCATGATCAGTGATAATCGCTTGTGGAACACCAAACCTTGCAATTATATGATTGAACATGAAAATCGCAACAGTTTTTCCATCTGCCTCAAATGTACGCATCGCCTCGGCCCACTTGGTAAAATAATCTACCGCAAGGATGATATACGCATGCCCCCTGACCGAGTGAGGGTTACATGTAATAAAATTGATACCCCATTTCACAAAAGGACCGACGAAAATTATAGGGTGGAGAGGAGCAGGTGAAGCGCGCATATTTCAATCAAAAATTTGGTAGTTGTGGCATTTTCGGACTGCGTTAATACAGTCTTTAAACAAAGACGGCCAGAAATAGCCAGCACGTAATATCTTTTGGGCTGTGGCAAACCCATACACATGACCACCACACGCTCCAGAGTGATAGTCATTTAGAATCCTTTCAGCTTCCTCATGAGTTAAACAACGTCGAAAATAGAGTCTGCCCCATGACGATAAAGTGTATCTCCAATAATTTTGAATTGTTGGGACTGGAATCATAATTTTTGACGTTCTGATCGTGAAATTTCTGGCCGAAAGGATTGGGTTTGGAGATAAACTATGATATCCCCATACCATGGATCTAAAGTGCTGATTAGAAACAAGGATTCGTCCGCAATGGGCTCCTCCTCCATAGTTTCCGTGTTAGCACGCGGGAAGTCACACATCAACTCCACAAAAACTAAAGATTTCTTTGACTTAGACTTTTCAAATTCTAAGTCAAACTCATGCAGGATCATAATCCATTTGGAGTACTTGCCCCCTAGCAATTGTTTGGTCAAAATATAGATCATAGGGTTGCAATAAGAAATTATTGTAGTTTTTCGTAGTAAAATGTAATGACGAAAACGTTGGATAGCTTGAACAACTGCCAATGCCAATTTCTCCACAGGTGAATATTTTAGCTCAGATGGATTTAGGGTTCGACTAAGGTAATATATCACATGTTCACTACCGAATTCATCTTCCTGAACTAACACCATTCCGATGGTGGAATGCGAGGCGGCGAGATATAAGAAGTAGTCCTGGTTGTAGTTGGGAGGATGCAATAACAGTGCATGGATCAACACGTGTTTTAGTGCATCAAAAGATTTGTCAGCTATCTCATCCCAAAAGAATGGAGTATTCTGTTTCAACAACCGGGTAAAACCCTTTGTGATCTCGGCGTAGTTAGGAATGAATCGACATAAAAAGTTTTCTTTCCCTTGCAAACTTTGGAGTTGGCGAAGACTCGAAGGAGGAGGCAATTTGACAATAGCTTCAAACTTCGAGGGATTGACGCAAATGCCAGCTTTCAAAACAACAAACCCCAGTAACCGACCCGTTTCTATAAAGAAAACACACTTGTGTGGATTCAACCGAATTCGATAATGCCTACACCTCATAAAGATTGCTCGTAAATGGATGAGATAATCAGCTCGATGTAATGAATGAGCAGGTAAATCATCGAGATAGGGTTGCACAATGTGCTTGATGTTATGAAACACGTAAGACATGGCTCTTTGAAAAGTTGCCCCGGTGTTCTTGAGCCCAAAAGGTAATTTGCAATAAGCAAATGTCCCCCATGGCCAAATGAAAGCCGTTTTTGGTTGATCAGCAGGTAGAATATTTATTTGATTGTATCCGGAAAAACCATCCATGAAGGAGAATATTTCACTACCGACACAATCATCAATGATTTGATCGATATAGGGAGTTGGGTAATTGTCTTTTGGACAGGCTCGATTAATATCCCTATAATCGATACATATTCTTATTGTTCCTTGCTTTTTGTTAACAGGAACAATATTCGATACCCAATTCGTTAATGGAATTGGATAAATGAAACCTACTTTAAGTAATTTTTTGTTGGGTTGTGTTATATTCTTTCCACGTAGTTAATAGGGGGTTTGAAGGGCACCCGTAACCCCACTTTATGGGGTCCGGGGCAGCGCCCGAAAATTTTGGTTTTGGACCATATGTTAGGTTGGGCGGACCCACCTATGGTTTTGTGCATGATTTTCGCACATGTTTTTTGGATGCGATGGTTTTCGGTCCATGGTATTGGACGCGATGGATTTCGGTCCATGGTATTGGATGCTTTGGCATGTATAAATATGTATTGTAACATTGAAAGGAATATAATGAAAAATCAAGCTAGTAGTCCTGGTTTTGGGATCCAGGGAAAAATCTCTGTGCATATGTGTTTTATGGGTTATGCTCTCGCATTGTTTATTTTCTTTATTTAAGAATTCGTATGCAGGTAATTTCTGTACAGGGTTAAAACCTACATTTGGCATCGGAGTTGTTTTGGCTTCAAGGGGACGCCTTTGTTGCTGAGGGGTTTCGCTCGGGCCTGTGGTAGACCCTGTTCAGTGGGAGATCTGCGAGATCGATTCTGGTGGTGAAAGAAGATGGCGAGCAGTGGAAAGATAGAGATTGAGAAGTTCAATGGTCAGAATTTTGAGTTGTGGAAACTCAAGATGGAGGATCTGTTGGTGGATAAAGATCAGTGGATCGCGGTAGATCTGGGTACTAAACCATCGGGAGTGACCGATGAAGAATGGAAGAAGTTGGATTGGAAGGCCAAGAGCACTATACGATTGTGTGTCTCAGATTCAGTATTGCTGAATGTTTCAGGGGAAGCTACGGCAAAGGCTTTGTGGGTCAAGTTAGGGACTTTGCACCAATCTAAGTCTCTGGTGAATAAACTGTTCCTGCGGAAAAAGCTGTATAACCTGAGGATGAAAGATGGAGACTCGGTGACAGAGCATCTGAATGCGTTTAATACTGTGGTAAGTCAGTTATTATCTGTTGATATTAAAATTTCAAATGAAGATAAGTGCATCAGTCTGTTGTGTTCTCTACCAGATTCGTGGGATAGTCTGGTTATTGCAATAGGTAGCAATGCAACTGCTTTGCAGTTTGATGAAATAGTCTTAGCCTTGCTGACAGAGGAGATGAGATGGAAAAATATGGACAACCAGAATGGTGATGCCTTGTCTGTACGAAGACGATCCCAGAATAGAAACAAAAATAAGTCATCGAGTGGGAGATCTAAATCTAGAGGGAGATCTAAATCTCCAGGAAAACCTACAAAGGTGGTGTGCTGGAAATGTGGAAAGGAAGGGCACTTCAGAAGGGATTGTAAATCTAAAGCTCCTGATAAAGGAAAGGGATCTGATGATGCTCCTTCTGCAGAGGCGAAAACCACCTCAGATGAAGGTGGGGATGTGTACTTGGCTTCTTCAAGTACACATGTAGATCATGAGGCATGGTTGATTGACTCAGGTGCATCCTTTCACTTCACTCCCCATAGAGAGTGGTTCTGCGAGTATGAGAAATACGATGGTGGTGATGTCTTCTTAGGAGATGATAGGAAGGCTAGAATCATTGGTCGGGGAAAAGTAAAGTTGAAGTTGCAAGGTGGAAGGGTTAGAACACTTCCGGGTGTTCTACATATTCCTGCATTGGCCAGAAATCTTATTTCTGTAAGCAAGTTGGATGATGCAGGTGTAAAGACGATGTTCGAGAAAGATACCTCCAAGATGGTTCGAGGAGCACTGATATTAATGCGGGGAGTTCGGATTGGAACTCTGTACAAGCTGCAAGGTAGCACTGTTGTTGATGGGTGCAATAGTTCTATGGTTCCTGAAAATGGAGTAGAGAATCTACTGGTCTCTGGAGAGAAGACCATGTTGTGGCATCAAAGGCTTGGACATATTGGAGAGAAGGGCCTTCGAATACTTCATGGTAAAGGTATGGTAGAAGGTATGAATAATAGCTCTCTGGATTTTGATTTTTGTGAAAATTGTGTATATGGGAAGCAGAATCGGGTGAGTTTCCCCTCTAGTGGTAAGAGGACGAAACAGATATTAGAGCTTGTGCACAGTGATGTGTTTGGACCTGTGAAGGTTCCATCACTGGGTAAGTCTGTGTACTATGTATCATTCATAGATGACTTCTCAAGGAATACATGGATATATTTTCTTAAGAAGAAATCTGAAGTCTTTGACAGGTTTAAAGAATTTAAGGCTCTGGTGGAAAATCAGACAGAGAAGAAGATAAAGGTGCTGAGGACAGATAATGGTGGAGAATTTTGCAGCAAGGAATTTGAAGAATTTTGTAAGAAGTGTGGTATAGCACGGCAGAAGACTACTCCATATACACCTAAGCAAAATGGAGTCGCAGAAAGAATGAACAAGACGTTGATGGAAATGGCAAGAAGAATGCTCAGTGGTGCCGGGTTAGGACAGGAATTCTCGGCAGAGGCGGTGGATATTGCATGTTACCTGATCAACAGATCACCTTCATCAGCGTTGGAGGATAAGACTCCACAAGAAGTATGGACTGGTAAGAAACCCTCTCTTTCACATCTAAGGGTATTTGTATGTGATGCATATGTACATGTTCCAAAGGAGAAACGAACCAAGTTGGATAGTAAATCTGAAAAGTGCATCTTTATTGGGTATAAGGATGGTTTAAAGGGTTATAAGCATTGGAACCCAGTCACACGGAAGGTTGTCTACAGCCGAGATGTGTTGTTCAGAGAGGTAAAAGATGTTATTCAACATGAATTCCAACCAAAGGAACTTGAGAAGATAGAATTTGAGCCAAAGGAGGAAGAATCAGACTCTGTAGCAGAGGAGGAATCAAAAGATGAAGAGCCACAAACTCCGGCTGTGAGAAGATCAGTTCGAGAAAGAAGGCAGCCAGAAAGGTATAGTCCATCTGCTTTCAGTTCAAATTTTGCTTTGTCTGTTACTGATAATGATCCCAGAACTGTGAAGGAAGCAGTGGATTCAGAGGATGGAAAACACTGGAAAGAGGCCATGGTCGATGAAATGGCATCTTTGCACAAAAATGAGGCTTGGGATCTGGTGGAGTTGCTGGCTGGAAGGAAACCCATTGGCAGCAAATGGGTGTTCAAGAAGAAGACAAATGCAGAAGGAAAGGTGGAGAAATACAAAGCTCGGTTGGTAGCAAAAGGTTATTCCCAGGTGCCGGGAATTGATTTTGGTGATATTTTTTCTCCTGTTGCCAAGGTAACTTCTATTAGATTACTTTTATCTGTTGCTGTTGCTTTTGATTTTTAGGTAGAACAGATGGATGTGAAGACAACATTTCTTCACAGGGATTTGGAAGAGGAAATCTACATGAAGCAACCTGAAGGCTTTGCGGTGAAGGGTAAGAAAGAACTGGTATGCAAGTTAAAGAAGTCTCTGTATGGGTTAAAACAGTCACCCAGGATGTGGTATCAGAAATTTGATACATTTATACGGGGACTTGGCTTCACCAGAAGCAAAGCAGATCATTGTGTGTATTTTAAATTAATTGGTGACCGTATTATTTATCTAGTCTTGTATGTGGATGATATGTTGCTGGTTGGAAATGACAAAGAAATTATCCAGGATTTGAAGACCCAATTGTCCTCCAAATTTGACATGAAAGATCTTGGTGCTGCAAACTATATTTTGGGCATGGAAATTAAAAGAGATCGGTCAAAGAGGAAGCTCTAGTTAAACCAGAGGAAGTATGTCAAGACAATACTCCAGAGGTTTAATATGCAGGATAGTAAACCGGTGAAGGTTCCTATTCCTGTAGGTGTGAGGTTATCTGCTGAACAGTGTCCCAAGACACAAGAGGAGGAAGAGGACATGTCCCGTGTTCCATATGCAAGTGCAGTGGGTAGCCTGATGTATGCAATGGTCTGTACTAGACCAGACATTGCACATGCAGTGGGAGTATTGAGTAGGTTTATGTCAAAATCTGGGAAGGAGCACTGGACAGCAGTGAAGCGGGTTTTCAGGTATTTGCATGGCACTAGTGATTATGGTTTGTGCTACCAAGGAAGACCAGGATTGGAAAGAGTGTTGGATATTCATGGCTTTGTTGATGCAGACTGGGCTGGAGATCTGGATCAGAGAAGATCTACAAGTGGGTATGTGTTTAACATATTTGGAGGTGTAGTCAGTTGGATGAGTAAGAAACAATATGTCGTGGCACTATCAACTACAGAGGCAGAATACATGGCAACAACTCATGCAAGCAAGGAAGCAGTTTGGTTGTAGAGATTCTGTTCAAGTATGGGGTTAGTACAGGGAGCTATAAGAATAGACTGTGACAGCCAAAGTGCAATTTTCTTGGCAAAGAACCCTGCTTATCATTCAAAGACAAAGCACATTGATGTTCAATATCACTTTGTGAGGGATATGATAGAAGACAGAAAGGTGTTGCTGGTAAAGGTGGACACTTTGAAGAATACTGCAGATGCATTGACAAAATCTGTGAGCTTTGAGAAGTTCTCTTGGTGTAGAGAAGCAATGGGAATCTCAGGGCTGAAAAAATGACTAAGCTCTCCTGTGGAAAGAAAACAACAAGTGGGAGATTGTTGCGTTGTGTTATATTCTTTCCATGTAGTTAATAGGGGGTTTGAAGGGCACCCGTAACCCCACTTTATGGGGTCCGGGGCAGCGCCCCAGAAAATTTTGGTTTTGGACCATATGTTAGGTTGGGCGTACCCACCTATGGTTTTGTGCATGATTTTCGCACATGTTTTTTGGACGCGATGGTTTTCGGTCCATGGTATTGGATGCTTCGGCATGTATGAATATGTATTGTAACATTGAAAGGAATATAATGAAAAATCAAGCTGGTAGTCCCAGTTTTGGGATCCAGGGAAAAATCTCTGTGCATATGTGTTTTATGGGTTATGCTCTCACATTGTTTATTTTCTTTATTTAAGAATTCGTATGCAGGTAATTTCTGTATAGGGTTAAAACCTACATTTTTCAACTTCTTCTTTAATAGCAGCAGCTTTTCGCGAGTGGATCTAACGCAAATGTTGCTGAATGGGTTTAGCATCCAGGTAAGTTTTGATTTCATGAACAACAATTGCTGGGTTAATTCGTGGCATTTCCTCATATGACCAGGAAAACACGTCATGGAATTCTTGAAATAGGGCCTTATATGTTTGAATTTCATCTTCTGTATAAGAGGCGCCTATATGAATGTTTTCAACAATTCCAAGCTTAACCGAAATATCAATAGGAAAAGTTCGAGAAATGTTTCCCAAATTTAACTCAAAATCAGGATTTTTCATTGGATTTTGAGGTTCCTTGACATAATCAGTCGTAAAAATAGATGAAAAATCATTTTCAAAGTGATCAATCTCAGGTAAAAATGAAGATCTATGATGAAGATCTTTCCATGGTAAATCATCAACACACAGGATTTCACGAATTTTCTCATCAGCGTGAACAAGCTCGAAAAATGTTGTTGAATCTGAGTCTGATGTTGAAAGTGATTCTTCATGGACCACATTCATTAAGTCACTTTCGGTTTAAGAAGGGTCGGAAAACGACTGCACGACCTGATATGCAATTTCATATGGACTCAAAGGCATAGCATCACCAAATGAATCTATCTCAGATTCGAAAGGTATGATCCAAGGATCATCATAAACAATAGTGTGTGATGAAATCATATGAATGGTTGTTGCAGAAGATGATGCGTTGCTAGGAGGAAAGGGAAAAGTTCCTAGTAAACCAGAATCTTTAACTAGTCCTACTCCAACATCCTTATAAGGGATAGTTGTTTTGCCGACATGCTGAATACTTTCAGAAGAGGATGGGTCGGATGAAAAGTAAGTTAGCTGTTCTATAGTTACGATCTTTCCATTATGAGGGAATTTTATAAGCCGAAAGACTAATGAAACAACAACTGTCATAGTGTAAGACCAACTACGACCCAAGAGAAGGTTGTAATCTAGAGGGGCATCAACCACCTCCACATCTAGACTAACAGTTTTGCCTTCAACCCCTATAGGTAAATCCTATAGAATGGCAAAAGGATGGAACCCACGGCCATCAAAGGCCTTTAGAATCGTCGGGGATTGATTAAGTGTAGGAGAACCAAGCGATCTCCAACACTGAATCGACATAATACATGTTAAGGCTCCCTCATCAATCACAATCCTATAGCAAGGTTTGTTTTTGACTAACACTAGAATCTGGAAAGCCATTTGATGAGGTAAGTGAGGCATACTATTTTCTAGATTGAAAATTATAAGGTTCGAGTCCTGAATGTCAACAACTCTTATAGTCGACAATAGCAATTTACGCTCTGTTGGACATGATTGCAGCACCTCCAAAGACGACATTGCTGAAGGTGAAATAGCCAAATATTCAACAATGTTATAGTTCTGAGCTACTCTCGCATGTGGATTGAAAGCTGACTTTGGAAGTATACCCTTGGTGGGCGGTTTGATTACTAAGTCTGGGTTAGGTTTCTCGATCTGTAGTGGATCGGAACCTGGAGTTGAAGTTGATGGAATCGAATTAGAAGATTTTGCTTCCTTACCACCAAAAGGACTTTTACTTCCATAATCTTGTGATCGTGTCGCAATCCTAACATGGGACATCATCATTATGGGTTCTTCGGAATCATTTGAGGAAGAACCTATCATCTTACTATCTTTACTAGGAAAATGATCCTTCAAAATGGCAGGCGTTGGGAACCTTTGACGATTTTCACAACCTCAATGTGATGAGGGCAGTCTCTTGTAAAATGCTCTTCGTCACAAATGAGACAAGGATAATGAGGTTTGCGTTTCTCATCAGTAGATTCCATTTTTTCTGGTTTCTCTTTCGAATTTTTATCTGTTTTATTTTTCTTCTTCCCTTTCTTTTTACCGCCGGATTTTGATTTGGCTGTAGATGACTCTACAACATGAATATCGGCAGAAATTTCCACGGAAGAATCTCCTGTCAAGGAATCTGGTAAAGTTATGATAGGAGAATAATTCTTGGAAGATTTCTTATTACTTTTGGTATTAACCGTACCAATCATACCATTAGCGGCATGAGACCTTGAAGGAGCTACAGTTATTTGATTTTGTTTAGGAAGGTCGGGGATTTTCTCGTGTAACGTACCTGACTGCGTATAAACTAAGTCAAGGTACTGAGCTTGATCAATTACTTGCTCTTCAGTAATGACTCCTGCCTTAGCTACATCCTCAGGGGTTTTCGGTAATAAAGATTTGACAAACCATTCAGCTAAGATTTGATCCGGGATAAAAACATTCACTAAACACCGTTGATGTCTCCATTCATAGATGTGATCTGAAATGTAAGTGGACGTTGATTGTTTTAATGAAGTTAATAATTCTGTGCTATTGTCATATCTGACTGGAAACTGAAAATGAGTTAAAAACAAAGTAGCTAACTAACTAAAGTTATAAAAAGTGGCTCGCGGTAACTCAATGTACCACTTGGCTACAAGACCAATTAGAGTGTGTTGAAAAAGCCTTAAATGGATTGAATCATCTGAAATGGAGTTAGACGCACACCACAGGTGATAAGTCATCACATGGTTCAATGGGTCCTCTCCTGATTTGCCTTCAAACTTAGGAATATCACTATACAACTTATTCGACATTGGCGGCCAAAACGGAAGATAGTTAATTGGATTGTTCGTAAGGCGCGACAAGTCAGGCAAGTCCAAAGTTGCAATGAATGGTAACTGACGATTAGGGTGCCTGAAACCCTGGGTCATGAGACCAACCCTAGGAGGAGGATATCCAGGATAACTAGGAATTGGAATTGCATTTGGGATATTATATCCTCCTAGAAAACTAGGATTAACCAGACTATACTGGGGTTGTTGAGGTTGCTGATATGTATATCCAGGGTACGGTTGATACTGATAGACTGGCTGCTACACAACAGAACCGAATTGGTACTGTCCCTGGTATGGTTGATAAGTAAATTGAGGTTGACTTGTGACAACCGTACTTGGACCAGGTTGTCCTACAGGCATTTGAACCGAAGTCTGAATTGTGGGTCCAGACTGAGGTAAATATGCTTGAGGAGTTGATACAGAAATAGTAGAAACCAGAGCTGTAGATACTCCAGAAGTAGGTTGGGTAGATGGAATAGATGTTGCAGCAGCCGTTTGAGGCGGAGTTCGAGGCGAACTAGGCCTAAGCTGAGAAACTACAGAAGGTGTAGAAGTTTGAATAGTAGACTGGACAGGTTGCTGGGTTGAACCAGAAATCAAGGGTTGTCCAGATTGAGATGACAATTGCACATTCAGTTGCAAGATCTGTTGAGATTGAGATGGATCCCAGACTAAGTTCATTCCGGGGTATGGACGCATAGAAGGTTGAGCATATTGAGGACCATATCGGGTTGAGGGTAGGATTGATAATTCAAATGTACATTTCCAGCTCCTTGGACAAATGATTGACCAGAAGGTGGTTGGAAACCTTGGGTTGGGTACTGACCTTGAGGTTGATAACCTTGAGGCATGTACTGATACTGGGGTTGACCTTGAGGTACGTATTGATACTGGGGTTGACCTTGAGGTACATACTGAGTCTAGTGTTGACCTTGAGGAATGTATTGTCCTGTAGGTATGTACTGTTCTTGAGGTTGCCCCCCAGGCGGTAATTGGGTACCTTGAGGTTGCCCCCCAGGTGATAATTGAGGACCTTGAGGCTACCCCCCAGGCGGTAACTGGCCACCTTGAGGTTGCGGATTTGGAATGGTTCCTGACATCATAAGAATATCTTCTACACTCAACGGCTTAGTTCTGTTATTACCAGTTAATAACCCTTGTTCAATAGGTTGAGGAGATGCTCCTGAAAAAATACCAGTAAGTGACTGATACCCAGAGAGAACAGAAGGACCACCATATAAAAAGGTTTCTGGAGATTGAGAAAACATGGACGACTGTCTCGACATATTTAACGGAGGATAATAACCCCTGGGTGTTGGGTGAAAAGGAATGCGAGGTGGTGAAAAACTTAGTCCTGGGTTTTCCAAAAAGTTGGTCAATGAAATATACCAAGCGTCCCTCCTAGGTGGACTGTAAATGATCGATTCATGCTCCCTAAGTTCTATTGCTGGTTGATTTTCAGGGATATGTATACCTTCTTCCGGAGTAACAAGTTCTTCAATAGCTATAAGTCCAGAAGGAAGATTTTGGGTAATGACTCTTTCTACCCTGGGTGAACCAGGACCACTGGAAGTTGGAGAGGCAAATCCTGATGTTGGAGTAGTAGCAGGTTTAGTTTCAGGTTCATATATTTTAGGTTCCTCAGCTAAATCACTAGTAGAAGAAAAACTACCAGTAACTTCGGAAAAAGAAACAGGCTCTAAAATATACTCTGGTGCTTGAACTTGGTAATCGGGATGTACAACCAAAGAAGACTCTCCTTCTTTAGGTGACCCAACACTACTGTCACTAGGAGTTACAAGGGCTCGTAGCCCTTCAAGCTGGCTCGGTGAAAACTCAGGAGGTTGGCCCCGAAGTCTACGAGACTTCCTCAGTAATTCAGCCACGATTAAATATTTTAACTACTTCACACGCAAACAAAGAAAAATCTCAATGAAAACCACCTAAAGTCTCTAAAGAACCATACAATTTTGAATCACATGCCTAAAGAATCTAGGAGATCAAACCACACACAAATAGTAACTTTCCATACCGAAAACACTAGTTGGTGATGAAACCCAACGTCGCAGAGTTCAATACAAAAATGGCGGTTGGAACAGTTACCCCCGCAACCTGCTTAATGAATAGACTGGCACAAGTTTCTCCACTAAACCGTCTCGAGTGAAGAGAACCCCCAGAAAATCCAAGTGAGTCTAGCCGAAGTCTGCTCCAGGTACAGTGGGATCTTCCCTCCACCATCACCTTAGGAAAGAATCCTATAGAATATGGTCACTATGGTTACTAACGGAAACAAATATACCTGGGGGAACAGTCTGTGATCCGATACACATGCTAGGGCAGAGTAGCAAGTTCAATCCCCTTGAAGGCTCCTTGACATAATCCAAGGTTTACCAACAAGTGACCCCAGGCTCCTCGACAATGGTTAATCCGAGGTTTACCGTTTTTAATACGTGTATATCTAGTATCATTCCCAATGAGGAAGGATTGATTACCCCACTGGTTCGGACACGATCTCATGCTTGACTCATATAAGAGGAGCTTCCCAGAGCATAGATGTAACAATTGGAATTTATCTCCTACCACAAGATACAACTACTTGTTTGTTTTACTATCTTGGAGAGTTAATTACACCCTACTCCAAGATACTAGCCTAAGCTATGTTGGTGATAAAGAGCCTTAGAAATAAAAATATTACTAGATAGATTTTACTTTAAGCATTATTTTTATTGGTTTTTTTTTAAGTCAAAAGGTGCGGAGATGAAACTTATGGTGTGAAGACTCGACTCCAAATCACTAAAAATGCACTTAAGATGAAAAACAATCCTTTTTCTTCAATGAATTTCTAGCTAGAGAAAGAGTTGAGAATGCAAATGCTTGTAAAAACAAATCTTTCCTTAACAAACAAAATAAAAAGAAGAACTTTTTATCTTTTCCAATGAACTCAAAAACGAGACAACTAGTTATCCTCACGAAAATTTCGCTTTTTCTTTTCAAACACTCAAATACTACTAAAAACAAGCTTTTTCAAAAGAGATTTTTTATTTTTATAAAACACTCAAAACTATGGAAAAATCTAATCTTGAGATCTATAATTTCTAAAAAACTATTTGAAGTAAAAGCTTACAAGATTTATTTTAAACGATGTTTTACTTAGTTATGAACAAACTAAGGACTAATTTGTCTAGAATCACAAATCAGTCAAAAAACAACCAATTTTTGTTTTATTTTCTAAAAATGAAATCCAAAACTTTCAACACAAGTTATTTCGAAGTTTCACAAAGAGAAAAACAAGATGGATTCCTCAACAAAGGCAGATTTTACAAAACGGTCAGACTCATAAGAAGGCCAGCAAAAACCAAGGTGATATGAGGTTTCTAAGGCTTCTAAGCTCTGAGTTACTACAAGACCAAATGAAAATCAAGCCCAGGACACAAAACTTCTAGGAATTTCACCTAAAACCCTAATGCTAATGGAATTAACCTAAGAAAAGTTCCTGACAAGTCACGTGCAGATCTGGGCAGAGGCTAAAAACACATAAACAAATCCTAAGCTGACTGAAAGAGAAAATTTCAAGTTTTTCAAAATTTTGACAGGGTCTGTAGGCCCCCAGTATACCCAGGTGTGGTACCGCTCTGTGTGTAAAGAAAAAGTGCGGGTATGTCTGCACTGTGTTACAAGCAGAGGGTGCGGTCCTCTCCCAAAAGTACGAAAAACAAAAAATAATTCAAGATCTACTAAACCTACCCAATCCAACACACATCAAGCCAAAAACCAGAAACAAAGACACAGTTTCTCAAGTCAAAGTAAAAGCAAAGGAAAAAATAAAAAATTCAACTCCCTAGTATGGTCGCCATTTTGTCGGCCGGATAAGTCGTTATTGCGGACAAGACTGACCTCCCCAGTATCTAATGATATCTAGTGACAAGAAAACCAAACAAATTCTATCTTTCCCTAAATATGCAATTTATAAATAAAGGCAAACAATTGTTTTAGGCCTACCTTTGGTCTAGTGAAAGTTTGTGGAAGCCACGCTCCGCTGATCCAAATGAGCTCCCTTGTAAATAATCTGCAAACACAAACAAGCACACACATTAAATGGCACTTGAAAAGCCAATATAATAAAGCATATTTATCATGATGATCAAGGAATTCATGAAACAAACCATATAAGACAATTTTTTGAGAAAAATGAATCTGATTGTATTAACTTTAATCAAAGAAGAACTTTACAACCTTAGTGCCTCGATGTTGTACAAGCTCCTCCCAGGGTCCAACAAGAATCTCCTCTACTTTGACAAGTTTCACTCTCTTCCTAATGAAGCCAAAAGGTATGTAATCTCTCCTCTCAAGCTTAACTAGGAAGTCTCAATTCCAACAAAATTTACCCTAAAAAATGTTCAGCTTCTAACCTCCCTAGCAACCAGCCCAATGCCTTAATTTATAGTGCAATGGAGGGAAGTTACTAGGTCCACCTTCAAAGGGATAAAGCCCTCCTTCAAAGGGATAAGCTCCTCTCATCAAGGGATTAGCTACTTTAGTTTTGGGATGCATGAACCACCTAGGAGCGAACCATCCACGTCAAGATTCCTTCTAGAATCATCCAGAATTAACCACAAGTGAGTTTTTAAGAATAAACTTGCACCTTTTTTACTTTCACAGGGGTCCGCACCCACTCCTTTAGAGACAGAGCGGGCAGGTCCGCAGGTAACATAAACAAGGGGTGCGGGATCGCAGGTAACAGTGAGAGAAAGTGCGGAACCAGATCTTTATTGATTTTTAAGGACTTTCTCTTGTTTTTAAAGCTTGACATGAAGAGCTAAGGTTTGAGACTTCCTAAGGAGGACAGTATGAATGATGATAGACCCATACTGACTGCAAATAGTCATGGTGACAATATTTTGTGTAACACGGCCCCTTGACTAGAATGCAGGGCTAGCGTGGATAGGATTTCAAGGGTGTGGACGAGGCTGAGGCGGAGGAGGACCTGGTAGAGGTTACCAAAAGTTGATTTGCTAAAATTGCGGAGGACCAGGACACTATGCCCATGATTGCACTAATCCAACGCACCTGTCGTGCAAGTAATTCAGATTGTTTGATAATGAGACAGAAGATTGTCCTACGCTGCTAGCTAGGATATGTGACAAAGCGGCGCTACCACCTCCCCCGACTCAGAACCTGCAAATTATGAGGTCTGAGTTGCATGAGGAAGATATGAACGTAAATATAGTGATCCGAAGTGGAATTGCGATGGGAGATGACAAGGCAAAATAGTCGGAAGACAGTACTTGGTTTCGCAAAGCCCTGGTGAAAGAAGTTGAGTTTGATTTGGAGCTGACTCAGGAAACCTTCATGGAAGCTAAGAAGAACTTCACTGAGGCCTCCACTTCAGGATGCAAAGATCAACCTGAGCCGGAGATGGATCCCTCCATGCTCAAAAATTTCCTGGAAACATGTATGAAGTTACTGCGTGACAGTAAGGCTGTGAAAGGGTTACAAAAACTCATCAACAGATGTGTTGGGATTGCACCAGGAGAACTGCATCTAGTCCGAAAGATCGGAAAGAATAAAACAAGGAGGGGGCGTGAAATGAGACTGACTGTGTAGATCGGATAATACGAGATGGATCAAGTCATTCTGGATTTGGGATCAGATGCGAATGTTTTTCCGAAGCAGACATGGGAGAGAATGGGGAGACCTATGGTGCAAGGGTATCTGATTCAGCTAAGAATGGCGAACCAGCAAAAAATCATACCCATGTGGCGATTGCAGGAGTAACCATGGATATTGAGGGAGCGAGCGTGCTAGAAGATTTTGAAGTAATAGAGATTGTTGATGATAGCAATCCCTACCCCGCACTCCTGGGAATTGATTGGGCAACTAATATGAATGGGGTAATCAATCTGAAGAAGTGAAAGATGATATTTTTGAATAAATCATTGCGCGTAATAATATTCCTAGATCCTACTGAAGGAACGCACTATACAGAACTAGTCCGCGACTGTGAGAGTGATGATGATCTGGACTACATCTACAAGATAACAACACGAGACCAAGACTGGGTGAATCCCACCACGAATGGGCGGATTACATGGGAGCGCGAGAGTTCCTGCACTTTGGATTCCGACGAAGAAGTAGAATGATGGCAGAATTGGTTACACGAAGTAACTACGTTGAATTGCAATATGATGACCCGGTCGCTGTGTTGTGTGTCGTTAGAAGAAATAAATCTACCTACTTATGATGGCCTAACTAAGGTAGATACCTTCTTGGATGCATTTGAAAGGGAGGTGCTGGAGAAGCAACGCTTCCAGGCCTTAGACTGGGTACTGCGCGCTATGCCCACAAGATGGTGGGGTACGCACAAAAGAATCTTTGATGATTGGCGCGAATGTAGGAGAATGATGTGAGCACGATTTGGGAAGCCTAAGATGCAACTAAAAGACAAGTATGATGGACAGGATGATTCGTGCGTGCATCTGGCCAAGTGGACGCAGGCCTATGGAGAAAATCCGCGGGACCAGATCACCTATCGCGCATCGAGACATGGGAGGAACCTACTAGTTTGGAGGAAGGATTACCTGACACGCAACTCTTAGATGTGCGTGTAGCGGATGGACATTTTGAAGATATAATACACTTTTTAGCAACTGGAACTGCGTTGGAAGGATACTCTGTCCAACAAAAGAAGGAATTAGTGGTACGCGTGGCAGACCTCTTTGTCATTGCTGGGCATCTATACAAGATGCAGAATGATGAAATATTGTGAAGGTATGTACCTGAGTTTAAACGAAGAAGCATCTTTGCGGACGCTCATGGAGGCATCATGGGAGGACATTATGCAGGAAGAGTGATCGCGCAGAAGATTCTATGTGCCAGGTTGTGGTGGCCAACCCCTCATCAGGATTCAAAAACATATTACAAGGTGTGTGATGTATGTCAGTGCACATGAAGGCCATCACAAAGGGATGAAATGCCTTTGAATCCACAAATGACATTGCAACCTTTCAAAAAGTGGGCAATAGATTTTGTAGGACCCATTAAACCTCAAGGAAAGTTAGGTGCGAGGTATATTATCACTACGATGAAGTATTTGACTCATTAGGAAGAAGCGCAGCTAGTGAAGGATTCCATAGGTGCAACTACCACAAAGTTTTTATTTGAACATGTGTTGATGCAATTTGGATGCCCAAATATTTCGATGAGCAACCGCGGTACGCACTTCTTGAATGAGACGATCAATGCACTAACGGAGGAATTTCAGGTGTATCATCAAAAGAGCACACCTTATCACCCACAGGCTAACGAGACAGTGGAGGCATTAAACAAAGTGATTGAAAACACACTGACCAAGGTATGCAATGTGTAGTGAAGTGATTGGGACCTACGTATACCTACAGTGTCATGGGCTTATCGGACGACATGCAAGAAACTGAAGGGACAGACACCTTTGAGGCTTGTCTATGGAGTGGAAGCCGTAATGCCTATGGAATACATCATGCCTAGTATGCGCATAGCAGTGCTCACAGGTATGATGGATTGCGGAGCCCTGGAGGAGAGGCTTGCGAAGTTGGATGAGCTTGAAGAAGAACGATTTTTGGCTGGATTTGACCAGCAGGTCCAAAAGCAGCATGAAAGGGCATGGCACAACCGACACATCAAGCTACGCGCATTCAAGGTAAATGATCTGGTTCTTTTGTATGATAGTAAGTTTGATACATTCCTTGGAAAGTTTAGAATGCACTGGTTAGGCTTGTATATTATTAAGGAGATTACCGACAGAGGCGCGGTACAGTGGGTCAAGTTAAAAGGCAAACCCTTCCCAGGAAAGGTGAATGGTAGTCACTTGACGCCATACACTGGTGATCCAAGGATGTGACTATATGAAAGTGGTAGAGTCTTAGCGCTCCACGCAGCTGAAAGGAGGTGCAGGACTATAAACTACACTGCCCGGGAGCTATGCGATGTCAAGACTGCGCAAAGCAGCAAAGTGTCACAGGGTCCGTGACAACACGAAGACAGCTACATTGGCACGCAGGTTTGCCAAAAAGTGACCATTAAATTCACTATTCATGTTTTGATGGTTGGTTTGAGGCCAAATGGAGTGGGCGGCAGGAATTTAAGGTGAACTTTATGGGGTAGATTCTTGAAAATCTACTGCCAATCTAGCATTAATGGACCGAATGTGGGGGGAACGATCGAATTCAAATTCAAAAGGCCTTATAAATTACAAGAAGTTGTCCAGCGAAAAACACTTTATGTTTTGAGAACTGAGCTGTTGAATTATCAAGAGTATATGGACCTTCCATAATTTGATGCTTTAAGAGTAAGTTTAGTGTTTGAAACATTTCCAAAGGAGACGCAGGAACTTCTAACTAGACTGATGTCGACACTCATGGAAGACACGTAGGAGATTGCAGAAGTCAAAGCCCCAGATAACGTCGGAGCAATAGTTGAGGTTCCTAAATCACCCCACACATTGAGACCTAAGAAGGATAAGCAGGCTATAATCCCGGTGTTCATCTCACCTAGAAATCCACAGAGGACCAAACTCACCTTGCAGGAAAAGGAGAAGGCCATTAATCTGGATGTCAACGAGGAGGAATATGAAGAAATCCTAGTGGAAGAGGAGGATGTAGAGATGGAATTTGAAACCCAGGGTGCAGACCCCATTACCCGGTTACTTGAATATGTGCCTTCACACAAGGGTAAAGCCAAGGTGCTGAAGGATATAGATGAGAGAAAGAGCTCTCTACAAACTCCTCTTCTCCCAAACAATATTATTTTTGAGGGACTGCACTTGGGGCAGGTTCCTATGTTGAAATTTGAAGATTGGGACCTCGCAAACCACGAGAAGTTACCGCATTTAGTGACTGAGAAGCTAATGTGTTAGAAGATCGACACAACAGCGGGAATCATTGAATTGGAGCCATGAAAATGGCTTAGAGGTTTCAAGAAGGCCGAGTTGATAAACCTACTCTGGTTGCCACATTACCACTACGTCCTAGTGACCGTCTTCGTCATCAAGCAGCTGCTCTGCTTGGTGCATGATGGGTGCTTGTGGCTAGAGGAGCCCATACCCATCAAAGACCATCTGATTCACTGAATTACACGGCTACCTTACTTAGGAGAGGAGCCATTAAACATTTCAGAGGGAAAAGGTGCCGAGTTGGCCCTCGCGGAGGCAATGAAAAAGAAGTTTCAGTTGGAAAAGAAGAAGTGAGGGTATGCCATCTCCAGCATTAACAACACTGCAGTCAAGGTCGTGACACAAATATTGGCAGGGAAAGTGATGCGGAAGTGTCACGTGGATGAGGTGCCCGCGTGAGGGGTTGCACTAGCGGCTCAATGCATAGAAGGAGTCTAATTCAACTGGGAAAACTACCTATGCGACGAGTTCCTTACGAACTGTCGCGATGCACAGGAGAAGGGAAAAATGTTTCATTACGCGTGGCTCCTGTTGTTGATTGTACTGGTGGCATGGAATCTGCCCGAAGATAGCTAGTTCCCTTCGGTTGAGCCGAACCTTCTAGAGGCAACGAAGTACACTTTGCTGTGGGCGACCAAGGATGCACAACATATCAGAGAAAGCAAGATATTTTGGGTGCTAATGGAGATGAATATTCAGATGGGGATCAATCGCAAGCCACGGTTATCGCCCATAGTCTACAATAGTTTCTAGAGCTTTGCAGAGTTCAAAGCAGACTTCCACCATGTCTTCATTAGGTCACAGAAGGACCCTACAAAGACATGGCATGATTTACCGTATTTGGTGACTGATGATGTGATATTCACAGTCCTTGAGTCTTGGTCGCCGGAGTGGCGCACTTCAGCTGGCTCCATGGTGGAAACAGACAAGTCTGCTACGCAACGTAATAAAGAAGAGACAAAGCTTCAAATGGCGCAACTGGCGGAAAAGCACAGGAAGAAGAAGCAGCGGCTAAGGCCTAAGTAGCGCACGATGCTGCGAAGTTGGCCGAACAACAACATAAAATAGTAGAAGAAGAGCGCGAAGGACAGAAGTCACCTTCGCTTGAACTAGAGACAAACACAGAACAAGGTGGCGCGGACCTGCAAACGACGTCCACCCATCTCAAACATTCACAACCATGAGAACGGACAGTGCCGCGAAAGAAGACAAAGGCGTCGAAGACATCGTTCAACCCAATCACCCTCATTGAGGGGGATTTGCATGATATCAACGAAATGGTGAGGGATGTCACCACGGAGGCCCTCTAGTAGTTTGAGGAACAACAACAATTGGTATTGGGGGCTCTTTGGACAGAGTTGCAGGAGTTACAAGTTCGCACTCCACAGGCTGGCGTAGTGTCCACCAGCCTCGCAGTCGGCACTTCCACTGCCGAAGAGATGTTGCGCACAAGGGTGACCAACACGATAGTGCTACCAGATGGGGCACTCACTACAGAGCAGGAGGCCGACAGACAAATGGTGAGCAGTTTGAAAGGGGTAGGGTTGAACATGGTTGCGCTCCCTCGGGAGACACTCTACCTATTACAGGATGGGGTTATCGCAGAACTTAGGGCTAGGGAGAGTCGTGCTCTACAGGTAATGAGCGAGTTGCGCATCAACATTGAGCAGTTGGGCCTACAGCACAATGAAGTGATGGAGCAGAACAGGCAGATAATGCACATTGTGGAGGAAGCCTGTCGAATGGTCCCAGAGTTGGACATTCAGGTAGAAGAACCAATGGAGGCGCGCGTCCATAAATTAGCCACCGGGGTGTGAAACGTGAGAGAAGAAATGGCCAGGGTTCAGTTGGAGCTGAACCTACAAATTGCAGAACTGTAGTTGAGAGCTTAGCCTTCAACTCCGCCAGTGGTCAGAGATCAGCGTACCACCACAGTTACAACAACAATCACGACGATTAATAGTGCAGTGGCAGACTGCATGCAACTCTTTGAATAGTCATTCGAGGTCCTAACCAACCTATAGGAGGACCTAAATATAGAGCGCCTAGAAACAGAGGCACGTGAGCTACAATAGAAGTATGACGAGGTAAAATGGACCACGCAGACGGTTTCTGTTGGGTCCCTATAATACTAGTGATTACCACATTACTATTGTAGTTACACCCATTATTTATATTGTTGTGCCCATATTACCCCCATGTTTTTATTTCTGTGCCCCATAGAATCCCTCTATTGTTATTTTTGTGGCTTTATATTATTATTGTTAGGTCGGCTGGATTATATTGTGACTCCTTAGACTCCTATATATAGAAAGGAGGTTTTGTCATTTGTATCATCCAAGAATTGTTCATTTATGTAATGTAAAGGAGGTTTCCCCCTCGAAGAGGCTGAATTCTAAGGCGTTGATCTATCTTTTCTATCTTTTCTTGAGCTGGTTTCATAACATTTGGTATCAGAGCTTTGGATTCTAGGGTTTCGCTGCTCCAAACAGGTCATCGTGGCATTTTCGCTATAACATTTTTTCTGTAACGTTTCAGAAGTCGCAAAAAAAACCATTTGAGAAGAAATCGCGCTGAACCTTGGGTCCGAATTTCAGAGCTTTTTGCACGATATTTGCGGAGATATGATCTGAGGAAGTTGGTCTTTTTGCAGACTCCTGAATTACATTCAAAACAGGTGACCTGGGGAAAATCGTCATAACATTCTCTCTAGGGATCGGATTGAAATTTCGTAAGAAGGTACAGAAAGAGGACAGACTGTAGTTTCTTGTATGTGAGTTTCAGATCCAAAGGTTGAAACAGTGACTCGTGGTACGTCGTACAAGTTCGCTCTACTGAACTAGTCTAAAAGCAAGTCACTATGGGCGATTTCACATAACTCTTCCTTGGAGAATCCAATTTGGGTCAGACTTGTGGCATTGGAAAGAGGACGCAGAAGGCTACTACAGGTTGCAACTTCAGAATTGGATGATCTGAGATTACATAGATACATTAGATTCAATATCAGGCTTCTATAAAGTGAAAAAAGGTGTGTAGTTTTTTTTTTAATTTTTGTGTAAGCTTGGTTTAACGGAATTCAAAGGGCATAGTAAAGCATTATTATCGGTAACTGATGCCCCGAGGAAAGAAAATGCAAACACCTAGTAAGGAACCTGAAAGCTCTAGCATGACTCATGAAGAAGAGGAAGAAATGCTACATGATATATCAAAATTACAAGAACAAGTGCAACTAATGTCACGCTCACAAAAGCTAACAGAAGCTAAGCTAAATGGTGTGGAATCTAAGATAAATGGCGTGGAATATAAGATAAAGGGCATGGAAGCTAAGATGGATGATTTGAAGACGGATTTGAAGACAAACATGGCGGATTTGAAGACAGATTTGAAGACAGATTTAAAGACAGACATGGCAGATTTGAAGACAGATTTGACAAATTTTCTACAAGAAATACTTACTAATGGTGAAAAGGGTGTAAAGGAAACTCATGATGTGAACAAAAGTAATGTTAATCATGATTCCATAGACTCTAATGTTGGATCGAAGACCCACCATATTCCAAAAATCGATATGAGGAAGTTTGATGGCAAGGATCCCACCACATGGATATTACAGATGGAGCAGTTCTTCGATCTCAATAATGTGCAAAACACACAAAAGGTACGTATGGCAACTGTATATTTGGAACCAAATCAATTTGTATGGTATCAATGGCTTTGCTCTCGTAAAAAATTTATCACTTGGGCAATTTTTACGGAAGAATTGATAGCACATTATGAAGATACAAAAAGCAACACTTTTTTTAGCCAATTGATAAGTCTCAAACAAAAGGGTTCAGTAATGGAGCACATTGAGGAGTTCCAAAAATTGAACATAAGGGTAAAAGATATTCCGGAGGAGCATAGGATTGATGTGTTCATAGGGTCTTTAAAGGACAATATCCAACATGATGTTCGCCTTTGGGAACCTGATTCATTAGAGAAGGCATTCAGGTTAGCAAGAAAAATGGAAAGCAAAATTATGGCAACTAGGAAGCATACCACTCACAACTATAAAGACGGAATTGTTGTTGCCCCTAGTTTTCCACAACCTATAAGGTTGACACCACAACAATTGGAAGAAAAAAGAGCAAAAGGGCTTTGTTATAGTTGTGATAGCAAATACACTAAAGGTCATAAGTGTGCTGAGAAGAAATTATTCTACATAGATTGTGAAGAGGAAGAAGAAAAGGAGCAAGAAAGGTCAAAAGAAGAAGATATACTCCAGGAACAAAGCCTAGATGAAGAACAAATAAATCCGACCATATCTTGTAATGCATTGGCGGGAATTACCACTCCTCAAACCATCAAGATAGAAGGACAAATCAAGAAGAAAAAGGTAATAGTGTTGATTGATTCAGGAAGCACCCACAATTTTATTCATTGTAGGGTAGCAAAAGAATTGAATTGCTTCCTATATCCAGCACCAGAGTGTCAAGTGATGATTGCAAATGGAGGAACAATAAATTGCTCTAGAAGGTGCCATAATATCAAGCTATCCATGGGAGAATATGTATTGACTAGCCCAATGCTTTCCATTCCAATGGGAGGTGCTGATGTTGTACTAGGAGTCCAATGGCTACAATCCTTGGGTACAATAGCTTTTAATTTTCAAGAACTTTTCATCAAATTTTCTACGGAAGGAAAGGAAGTTGAATTAAGGGGTATTGCAGGGAAACCAGGAAAGATAATCAGCTCTAATGGTATGACAAAGCTTCTAAAAAAGGAGAAAAGAGGTGTAATTGCACAATTATGTTCGCTAGATGTTTCCACATCGGAATCATCTATTTCTCCAGATCTCCAAAAAGTCCTGGACAATCATTCCAAGGTATTTGAGACTCCCAAAGGTCTCCCACCTATGCGTGATCATGATCATGCTATTCATCTGATTCCAGGAAGTGTTCCTCCAAACATCAGGCCGTACAGATATCCCTATGTCCAAAAAAGTGAAATTGAACGTATGGTTGCAGAAATGCTAGAGGCTGGTATAATTCAACCAAGTCAAAGTTCTTTCTCTGCTCCAGTAGTATTGGTGCACAAGAAGGATGGATCATGGCGCATGTGTCCAGATTATAGGGAGCTCAACAAGCTCACTATTAAAGATAAGTTCCCCATTCCTGTCATTGATGAATTACTGGATGAATTGCATGGATCAATTTACTTCACCAAGTTGGATCTTCGTTCGGGATATCATCAAATCAGAATGAAGATTGAAGACATTCCAAAAACGGCATTTAGAACTCATGAGGGTCATTATGAATTTTTGGTCATGCCTTTTGGCCTTACTAATGCACCTTCAACATTTCAAGGTTTGATGAATTCAATTTTCAAACCATTCCTTAGAAAATTTGTGTTAGTATTTTTTGATGATATACTAATCTACAGCAAGTCTTGGAAGGATCATGTTGAACATGTTGACAGGGTGCTACAACTATTGGAGGAGAAACAATTATATGCAAAAAGATCCAAATGTTTCTTTGGAGTCCAGGAGGTGGAATATTTGGGTCATATTGTATCTCATGAAGGAGTTAAGGTAGACCCTAGCAAAATTAAAGCCATTAAGGAATGGAAAATCCCCACATCCATAAAGCATCTGCGAGGATTTCTTGGGTTGACAGGGTATTATCGCAAGTTTGTTAAGAATTATGGGAGAATAGCAGCACCTCTAACAACATTATTGAAGAAAGATGCATTTTCATGGACTCCGCAAGCAACAAAGGCCTTTGAACATCTTAAAGAGGCAATGTGCCAAGCACCGGTCTTAGCTACACCGGACTTCACAAAAACCTTTATTGTGGAATGTGATGCTTCAGGAAATGGAATTGGTGCTGTTCTAATGCAAGATGAAAGACCCATTGCTTTTGAAAGTCGTCCAATCAAGGGAAAGTTTTTAAGCAAAGCTATTTATGAGAAGGAAATGTTGGCAATACTCCATGCACTTAAGAAATGGAGACCCTACCTAATGGGAAGACACTTCAAGGTAAAAACGGATCATGATAGCCTTAAATACTTTTTAGAACAAAGATTATCCTCTGAAGAGCAACAAAAGTGGGTCACAAAGATGTTGGGTTATGACTTTGAAATCATCTACAAAAAAGGGAAGCAAAATGTGGTGGCAGATGCACTCTCAAGAAAGGATGAGGATGTGGAAGCATTGTTGTGCGCCATTTCTATTATCCAACCAGATTGGATAAACGAAGCAAGGGAGGAATGGAAGAATGATGAAGAAGTGTGGGCACTTATTCGAAAGCTACAACAAGATTCCAGTACGTCTGATACATTTAGCTGGCAAAATGATTCATTATGGTACAAAGATCGCTTATACCTCTGTAAGAATTCCCAGCTAAAACAAAAGATTCTTATGGAATTGCACACTTCTCCCTTAGGAGGGCACTCAGGATTTTTAAAAACTTACCACAGGGTTAAGAAGGAATTTTTTTGGGATGGCCTTAAATCAGATATTCAAAAGTTTGTGGCTGAATGTTTGGTTTGCCAACAAAATAAAGTTGAAACAATTAAGACACGGGTCTATTACAACCTTTATCCATTCCAAGCCAACGTTGGGAGGAGGTTTCAATGGATTTTATCACAGGTTTACCCAAGTCTGAGGGAAAGAGTGTCATCATGGTGGTAGTTGACAGACTTACCAAGTATGCACACTTTTGTGCATTATCACATCCATTTAAAGCCAGTACAGTTTCTACTGCATTTATGGAAACAATTCAAAAGCTACATGGAAACCCAAAGATTATTGTAAGTGACAGAGATCCCATTTTCACTGGAAATTTTTGGACAGAATTATTTTCTTGTCTTGGTACTCAGTTAGCTCATAGCTCATCTTATCATCCTCAATCTGATGGGCAAACTGAGATAGTAAACAAATGTTTGGAAGGATATCTTCGTTGCTTTGTATCTGATAAACAGACACAATGGGTCAAATGGTTGCCTCTGGCTGAATGGTGGTATAACACTTCCTTCCATACAGCAAAAAAAATGACCCCATTTATGGCACTTTATGGGTATCAACCACCATCCATCACATCATATTTAAGAGAAAATTCTAAGGTTCAGGCAGTGGAACATCACATCGAACATCAACAACAAGTCCTCCAACTCTTAAAGGATAACCTCGTGTTGGCACAAAATAGAATGAAACAACAGGAAGATCAACATCGCAGTGAAAGAAGTTTTGATGTAGGTGATTGGGTATTCCTACGGCTACAACCATATAAGCAAATGTCCCTAAAGCAAGCTAAGAAGGATAATAAATTATCACCAAAGTATTATGGTCCGTACAAGGTGTTGCAAAAGATTGGTACTATGGCATACAAATTGGAGCTTCCTGCAGCTTCTCGATTGCACCCAGTTTTCCATGTTTCATGTTTAAAGAAGGTTATAGGCGACAAGCTCCCAGTTCAAACAATATTGCCAGAACTTGACGAGGAAGGAAAAATTATATTGGAACCGGAAGCAGTCACAGAAACAAGAACTCGACAGCTACGAAATCGATCAATTTCAGAGTATCTTATCAAGTGGAAGAACTTATCCGCTGAAGATTCCACATGGGAGGATTAGAATTTTATGCAGAAGTATCCAGAACTACTCAAGCGTTGAGGACAACACTTTTTTGAAGTAGAGGGGCATGTTGGGTCCCTATAATACTAGTGATTACCACATTACTATTGTAGTTACACCCCTCATTTATATTGTTGTGCCCATATTACCCCCATGTTGTTATTTCTGTGCCCCATAGAATCCCTCTATTGTTATTTTTGTGGCTTTATATTATTATTGTTAGGTCGGCTGGATTATATTGTGACTCCTTAGACTCCTATATATAGAAAGGAGGTTTTGTCATTTGTATCATCCAAGAATTGTTCATTTATGTAATGTAAAGGAGGTTGCCCCTCGAAGAGGCTGAATTCTAAGGCGTTGATCTATCTTTTCTATCTTTTCTTGAGCTGGTTTCATAACAGTTTCCCTTTCACAAAGGCTTGCACAGATGCAGCAGACAAAGGCACTGAAGGAAAAGGTGGATGCCGCTTGGCACAAAAAAGTGGTCTTAGAACTGCACCTACAGTTGTGGATCGACGAGGCTTATACAATTACAACCTCCATTGAAGAAAATATCGTGCAACTGCGAGCAACTCAGCAGAGGATTTAGGGCAGCAGTTAAATAGTAGCAGTCACCGAGCAGTGTGTGGAAGAAGTCCAGCAGGCAGTCGCTCAGTGCGTTGCTGAAGTTGCAAGGATCCAAACAGAGCTAGGAGGTATTCACGCTAAGATCTCCACACCTGCAGAGTGACTCAAGGGCGAGTCACGATGTTTGTGTTGGGGACTTGTTAGGAGTGGAATCCACCAAGGGAAGTTTTGGGGCTAAGAGCCCATATTTTGGTCCAATTTTTTAATTCCAATGTAAAGACTCCGCATTTTGTGTGCGCGGAGTGCGTAGTTGTTAAAGAGTCATAGGGTTGTTCACCCTTATTTTGATAATGTAATGTCAGTTGTAGAAGATCTACCCATGGTCTGCAGACCATGGGATTGTATAAATAGAGCTAATATCTAAGTAGTTAAAAGCATCAGATGAATAATGAAGATATGATGTATGCGATATAGCTCTAAAGTGTAAGTCTAAGTTTTGGGTCGTAGCATAGGTAGAGGCTTTGTATCTGAGTGCGTAGAGGCCTAGTAGTCCGCAGCTGAGTGCACAGATCCTTGTAGCTGAGTGTGTAGGGCGAGTCGAGTCTGTAATCATATGGAAGTATTAATAAAGAGAATTTTTCTATCATTTTTGTGTATTTATTTCTTGTTTATGCATCTGTTATATTGGGTATGAATTTAACTTCTAATGTTATATGATGCACAAATGTGTATAATTGTATTGGTTAACTAGACACAAGTAAGAACATCTGTTTATGTGAAGCTAATTAAGATATTTTAATAAGATAAGTAAGATACTTAGCCTAGTTTGGGAAACAATGCAGTTCGCTACCCTAGCAGCGCGAAAAGACTTCAACTCCTGTGTAGGGCTGCGCTAAAGCTTATTTTAACATTTCGCAAAGTTACTGAAGGGTGGAACAAAGAGCGAAGCAACCTGCGCGAATGCAGGAATAGCTGGAATAAACCGACATCACAACCATCTCAAGGGTGCGGAAACTTGGTTCTAGTACCCCCCCATACTGCTTCGGGTGGGACTTGTTGGCATTTTGGCACAGATGTGGCGCTATGGTACAGGTGTTGTCCTTGATGGCAACTCACTTTGGTGACAGATCTCAGTTCAAGTGCTCAGAATGAAGGAAATCTTGTATACGCAGGTACACCTTGCCGAAGTCGCGTATGCATATACATGCACTTTTATGCACATAAAAGCGCGTACATGATGGGAAACTTATTTTTGGTCTGTGGTTGTTAGTCCTTGGAATTTGAACCTTTGGTTGTGGACCATGGTATCTCGGCAGAAGAGTTGAACCCAGGTTTTTGGCCTTTGGTATTGGATTACTATGGTTTTGGCCCGTGGTATTGTGCAAGGCCTATAACTATAAAAGAGGAAGGAGATCATGTGAAAAGGCATCCTCTGAATTATTGAATATCTGATATTGTGATAGATCTAGAATACGGGTGATTTGGGCTATGGTGCAGATCTAGATCTGAATGAAGGTGGAACCTGAACGCAAGAAGGATAAGGACTATTGATGGATCTAAATCTCAAGGCTTGAACATTGGTATCTCTGTATGATTTTGATCTGTTATATGTGGCGCACTCTTGATCTATAAATCTGGGCTAACTAATGTCTGAATGCTTGAAAGAATAAATTATCCTTTATAGATCTGTACGCAGGTTCAGCGAATTGAAGCTGCGTATATATGCGTTTTCTGTGAATGAAAGACGCGTATACGCAGGTTGGGTATGGTACAGAAGCGTATACTCGCAGGTTGATGAATAATGGAGTAGCGTATATGTCTTGATTTATGTTCTAGCTGCTTCTGTTTTATTGCTGTAGTGTTCTGGGTTCAGAATTGGTGTTTGATTACAGTTACTGTGTTCTGGGTTCAGTGATCAAAGAAGTGCTTGGTTGCTTTCAGCTTATGATTGGTGAAAAGGAGTTTGGGTTATGCAGAAATTCTTGATGTATGATTGATGTTACTTGTGGATCCAGTCTGAAAATTAATGAAACGAGGTCCCTGAAAGCAAAGAGAAGGTTGCAGCCTTCTGCAGGTAGGAGCATGCGTACTAGTATCTCAAGCTAGTACAAAAACTAAGGGGGTTGGAGCTCCCTTCCAGGGAAGCTGGAAAACGAGAGAGAGTTGTAGCTCTCTGCAGGTTACATCCTGCGTACTGGTAAAGTCTGCTCCAGTACAAGACATTGTAAAGAAAAGTTTCTAATTAAAAAGAAGATAGAGATGAATTGCAGCAGGGGGTTTTCACCCACATTGGGTTTCCTCCTTATATCTTGTGTTCTTGTGTGTGACTGTCTTCTGCTCTGTTTCACTATTTCTGGTACTGTTTATATGCATCTGAATCATAGATTAATAACTGACATCTGAAAGATAATTCAAATTATAAGTCTGAGTTATATACGCGGTTTTCGTTATCTGTAGTTGCGTATATACGCGGGTTGTATTAACTGAAGTAGCGTATATCATCTGGAATTCAAAAGGGGAATATTTGGCTTGATAATACTGATTCACCCCCCCTCTCAGTATTATTTCCAACAATTGGTATCAGAGCAGGTCCTTCAGAGAAGCTTGATCGCTTGAAGGAAGATCATTCATCATGAGCAACTACGAGAGGGAAGCATCAATCAGGCCTCCAATTTTTGATGGGACAAACTTCAATTATTGGAAGGTAAGAGTTACTGCCTATCTTCAATCTCTTGGTACAGAAGTATGGGATATCATAGATACAGGCTACACTTTTCCTTCATCTACTCCTACAGATGCGGCCGAGAAAAAGAAATATGAAACAAATGCTAAAGCAGTCAATACTCTGCTAGGATGCTTATCTCAAACAGAATTTGTGAAGGTTATGCAATATAAATCTGCAAAAGAAATATGGGACAAGATTGTCTTGAGCTATGAAGGAGATGAACAGGTAAAGCGTGCTAAACTTCAAACCCTCAGAATTCAATATGAGAATCTCAGAATGTATAATGATGAAAGTGTGGCTAACTATTTCCTTCGGGTAGATGAGATTGTTAATTGCATGAAAAACTTGGGTGAAGAAATAAAAGAAGCTATTGTGGTTGAAAAGGTTCTAAGATCTTTGTCCCCCAAGTTTGAATCTAAAGTGTCTGCTATAGAAGAAAAGGAAAATCTACGAACACTTACTATGTCTCAGCTACACGGAATTCTAACTGCTTATGAAATGAGGAAAGGAGGTCCATCTGACAGGAGAGAAGCTGCCTTCAAGGCTTCAGGCAAAGGAGAGTACTATGAATCAGGACATGGGTCAGAAGAAGAAGAAAAATCAAATTTTGTCAGAAATCTTCAACGGGGTGCTGGACGGTTCAGAGGTAAGTTGCCCTTCAAATGCTTTGCTTGTGGAAGAGTAGGTCACTATGCTGCCAAATGTCCTCATAAGGATAAGATCGACAAGGGAAAGGAGCCTATTAGATGGAACAAGAAACAGAACGCAAATAAGAAGAGCTACTACACTCATGAAGATAGTGATGGTCTATCAAATAGTGATGAAGATGAACGAGGTAATGACTATAAACTGTTAATGGCATTTGAAGATGATGATTATATGGATGCTATAGATGTGGATAGCCTTTATGAAGAAATTAATAGACTCAAGAGATGTATAGAAGAAAGGAATATGATCATTGATACTCTACAATTTCAAATTGATGAAAAGGAAAAACATCTTGAAAAATTAGAAGGTGAAATTGTTGGCCTTAGAAAAGAGATTGAGAAAACAAAAGCTATTAATCTTAAATTTGTCAAAGGATCTGAAACTCTGGATGAGATCATCAATGTACAACGTTCTCCACTAAACAAGACAGGTTTGGGGTATAATGGAGAAACTTCTCAAGCATCCACCTCAAAGAGTTATCTTGATGCAGCAAGAAGAAATGAGCAAAAGCACAATGGAGATCACCAGGTAAAGCAGGGTCGAATTACATCAAGAACAAACAAAGACTATCAGGCAAACCAAGGGCAATCCTTCTCAAGGGTGAACAAAAGCTACAACCAACCACAGGTAAAATCTTCTCAATTTGCTTCAAGAATGGATGACAGTAGAAATTACAATCATTTGGCTGGTAGATTTGATAACCGCAGAAGTTTCTTCAATGGACAATGCTTCTCTTGCCATAACTTTGGTCACAAAGCAGCTCAATGTGTCGCATATAAAACAATCATGACTAGAGAAGCTCAAAAGCAAAGAAGTATGACTGGGATTACAAAAAGGACCTATAATAACTTTTTGGCTCTTGAAAATGAAGTTGAATGTTCTATTTGCAATAACTTTGGTCATGGAGATTCTGAATGCAGAAGCAGGTTTCAGCAGGCAAAGGAACAAGCCTCAAGCACCAAAACATGGAGAATAAAGGAACCACAAACAGAAATATGTGGGATAGCATTTTATGCAGAGGGACAGGAAAATCTATGGTACATCGACAGTGGATGTTCGAAGCATATGACAGGTGATAAAGAAAAACTTGAGTCATATTCTGCTCTAGAAAAGGGAAAGAAAGTTTCCTTTGGAAACGATACTCCTGCAACTATAAAAGGAAAAGGCATTGCTCAGTTAAAAGAAAAGGTCAAGGCTGGAAATGTTTTGTATGTTGATGGATTGAAACATAATCTTCTAAGTGTCAGCCAGATGTGTGATCAAGGAACTGAGGTGATATTTAGAACAAATGGATGTCTTGTTCGTGATCTTGATACAGGTAAAACAGTGATCAAAGGTAAAAGAACTCCAAATAATCTATACATATTTGAAGAAGGACAACAACAATGCTATCTAAGCAAGGATGATGAACACTGGTTATGGCATCGAAGGTTGGGGCATCTAAGCTTTTCACAAATAAGGAAAGCATGCAGATATCAGGCAGTTCGCGATCTTCCAGATATCAAAATTCCAGACAACACCATATGCAAATCATGTCAGTTTGGATAGAAAACCAGAACTAACTTTCCAGAAAAGGAAGGATCAGCTAGCATGCCTCTTGAGCTAGTTCATACAGATACATGTGGTCCATTCAGGAAAAGGACACCTCGAGGAGAAGAATACCTGATATTATTCATTGATGATTTCTCCAGGTTTGTCTGGTTAGGACTTATGAAGCACAAAGATGAAGCATTCGAAAAATTCAAATCTTTCAAAGCCTTGGTTGAAAATGAATCAGGATACAAAATTAAGTGCCTCAGATCCGACAGAGGTGGAGAGTTTACCTCAAATGAATTTTTCAATTTCTGTGAAGAACATGGGATAAGAAGAGAATTCTCTACAGCTAGAACTCCTCAGCAGAATGGAGTTGTGGAAAGAATGAACAGAACTGTCCAACAAATGGCTCGTGCTATGCTTGATGAGTCGGGAACTCCCGCAACTTTCTACGGTGAAGCTGCACATGCTGCGATTGTTATTCTCAACAAAACAAATGTCTGGGTGAACAGTACTCAAACCCCTCATGAGCTTTGGTGTGGTGAAACTCCTTAGGTAAAGCACTTCAAAATCTTTGGGAGAAAATGTTATATTAAGAATACTGATGAGCAACTTGGAAAACTTGAACCTAGAGCAGATGAAGGCATTCTTCTTGGTTATTCTCCGCATAGCAAAGCATACAAGTGCTACAATAAAATACTTGGCAAAATTGTTGACAGCATTGATGTAGTGGTTGATGAGAAGGGATACATTCCTAGGCAAGTACATCATGAAGACATCGAAGAAGATGAAGGCTAACCTCAAAGACAGAATGATGAAGAAGAAGAACCTCAAGAAGAACCAGAGGAGCAGACAAGAATAGAAGAGAAGACTCCATCCAGATATGTTCAGAAGAATCATCCAAAATCTCAGATTGTGGGGCAGAAAGAAGCAGGTATACAAACAAGAAGAACAATTGCAGAAGCTTCAAGCTATTTGGCATTGCTCTCTTCCACTGAACCGCAAAATGTAAAAGAAGCATGCAAGGATGAGTATTGGGTCAAGGCAATGGATGAAGAGCTTGAGCAGATCGAAAAGAACAACACTTGGGAGTTGGTTCCTAGACCAAAAGACAAGAATGTCATAGGAACAAAATGGATCTTCAAGAACAAGTTGAATGAAAATGGGGAAGTTATTAGAAACAAGGCTAGGCTTGTTTGCAAAGGGTATGCTCAACAGGAAGGAATAGACTTTGAAGAAACTTTTGCTCCTGTTGCTAGACTTGAGGCCATCAGAATGTTCCTTGCCCTCTCTAGCTTTCAAAAATTCAAAGTATTTCAAATGGACGTGAAGTCAGCCTTTTTGAATGGAGACTTAGAAGAAGAAGTGTACATTGAGCAACCAGATGGCTTTATCCTTGGAAATGATCCAAATCTTGTATGCAAACTTAAAAAGGCTCTCTATGGGCTTAAACAAGCTCCAAGGGCTTGGTACTATCGGTTGGACAGATACCTTCATCAACAAGGATTTTCAAAAGGATCAACAGATAGCAATCTATATATAAAAATTGAAAATAACAAATTGTTAATACTTGTTGTGTATGTAGATGATATTATCTTTGGGAGCAATGAAGAAGCTATGAGTCAAAGCTTTGCCTTGGTGATGCAGAAAGAATTCGAAATGTCATTACTTGGAGAATTGACATATTTTCTTGGATTGCAAATCCAACAAAATGAAGGCGGTATTTTCTTGTCTCAAACCAAGTACCTCAAACAGATCTTGAAGAAGTATGGCATGGAAGATTCGAAACCAGTATGTACCCCCATGCTTACGGGATGCAGCCTTAGTGCAAATGATGAATCAGCACCAGTACATCAACCAACCTATAGATCCATGATTGGGAGTTTGCTTTATTTGACAGGTACTCGACCAGATATTATGCATGTAGTGGGAATAGTTGGAAGGTTTCAGGCAAATCCAAAAGACACTCATCTTCAGGCAGTAAAGAGAATCTTCAAGTACCTTCAAGGAACTCAAAACTATGGCTTATGGTATCCTAGAGATACAGATCTCACACTTCATGCTTACACAGATGCAGATTGGGCCGGAAGCGTGGATGACAGGAAGAGAACAAGTGGTGGTGCATTCTTTATGGGTTCCAGATTAGTATCCTGGTTCAGCGAGAAACAGAGTTCGATTGCTCTATCTACAGCAGAAGCGGAATATGTGGCTGCTGCATCTTGTTGCACACAACTCCTTTGGATGACGCAAACCTTGCAGGATTTTCAAATCACTTGTACTCCACCTATCTCTATCTTATGTGATAATACAAGTGCAATAAGCATTTCAAAGAACCCAGTCATGCATTCAAAAACCAAGCACATACCGATCAAGTATCACTTTCTTCGGGAACAAGTGTTAGAACAAAAGGTCAAATTGGAGTATGTTCCTTCCAAGGAACAAGTTGCTGATATATTCACCAAACCACTACCCAGGGAAAATTTTGAATATCTCAGACAGAAGCTGGGAGTCGTTGATGCTTCATCCCGCTGTTGAAGCTTGTCTGTTCCAAGAAAAGTTGGTATACGCGAGTTGGATGAGGGGTATCCGCGTACATACGCCGATTTATTCAGGTGCAGTCGCGTATGTGGAGTTCTGAAGAATATCAGCAAGGGTAGACTCTGGTTGGAGAGAGTCTGAGATGGGTCTGTCAGAGACCATCAGGCACAGATTCAGGGGGAGCAGATAATCTTCTAATAATACATTGTTGGCATTACCTTAGAAGCTTTTGGCCCCAGTACTCAGGTTGTTTTTGGCTCAGGTAGATCAGCTGCAGAAAGAAGGTCAGAAGGTGAACATGATTGCTGATATGTACAGTGATTGTCAGATGCTGCTGATAGTAGTTATTAGTCATAAGTCTTGATATTTCGTCTCTATGTCATGTATATTTGCTTATCAAGGTCATGTAACGGCCTATTTTGGTTTCCCCACTATGCCTGGGATGATTGTTGTGATCTGTTGTCATATGTAAATTTCTGATGTATCCCCACTTGGTTGGGTGATAGTTGTATGTATCGAGTCTTTTTGATAGGAAGGTCTTTTATGATGTATAAGCCATGGTTCTTCTTGAAGAACATCTTTTTGCAGATCTTGCCTACAGCCAGGGGGAGCATGTTCAACACAGCAGAGCAGAGATATCAGCATGTACTCAGGGGGAGCACAACCCTTTGCCCTTGATGACAAAGGGGGAGAATGACATTGAGGATCTTGGGGTTGCCATCAAGTCCAAAGGGGGAGATTGTTGGCATTTTGGCACAGATGTGGCGCTATGGTACAGGTGTTGTCCTTGATGGCAACTCACTTTGGTGACAGATCTCAGTTCAAGTGCTCAGAATGAAGGAAATCTTGTATACGCAGGTACACCTTGCCGAAGTCGCGTATACACGCGGTTTATACGTTCCTAAGTCGCGTATGCGTATACACGCACTTTTATGCACATAAAAGCGCGTACATGATGGGAAACTTATTTTTGGTCCGTGGTTGTTAGTCCTTGGAATTTGAACCTTTGGTTGTGGACCATGGTATCTCGGCAGAAGAGTTGAACCCAGGTTTTTGGCCTTTGGTATTGGATTACTATGGTTTTGGCCCGTGGTATTGTGCAAGGCCTATAACTATAAAAGAGGAAGGAGATCATGTGAAAAGGCATCCTCTGAATTATTGAATATCTGATATTGTGATAGATCTGGAATACGGGTGATTTGGGCTATGGTGCAGATCTAGATCTGAATGAAGGTGGAACCTGAACGCAAGAAGGATAAGGACTATTGATGGATCTAAATCTCAAGGCTTGAACATTGGTATCTCTGTATGATTTTGATCTGTTATATGTGGCGCACTCTTGATCTATAAATCTGGGCTAACTAATGTCTGAATGCTTGAAAGAATAAATTATCCTTTATAGATCTGTACGTAGGTTCAGCGAATTGAAGCTGCGTATATACACGTTTTCTGTGAATGAAAGACGCGTATATGCAGGTTGGGTATGGTACAGAAGCGTATACTCGCAGGTTGATGAACAATGGAGTAGCGTATATGTCTTGATTTATGTTCTAGCTGCTTTGTTTTATTGCTGTAGTGTTCTGGGTTCAGAATTGGTGTTTGATTACAGTTACTGTGTTCTGGGTTCAGTGATCAGAGAAGTGCTTGGTTGCTTTCAGCTTATGATTGGTGAAAAGGAGTTTGGGTTATGCATAAATTCTTGATATATGATTGATGTTACTTGTGGATCCAGTCTGAAAATTAATGAAATGATGTCCCTGAAAGCAAAGAGAAGGTTGCAGCCTTCTGCAGGTAGGAGCCTGCGTACTAGTATCTCAAGCTAGTACAAAAACTAAGGGGGTTGGAGCTCCCTTCCAGGGAAGCTGGAAAACGAGAGAGAATTGTAGCTCTCTGCAGGTTGTAGCCTGTGTACTGGTAAAGTCTGCTCCAGTACAAGACATTGTAAAGAAAAGTT
The DNA here is from genome assembly GCA_031772625.1 of Pinus tabuliformis. Taxonomy (NCBI): domain Eukaryota; kingdom Viridiplantae; phylum Streptophyta; class Pinopsida; order Pinales; family Pinaceae; genus Pinus; species Pinus tabuliformis. The sequence continues at coordinate 1,529,976,373 of CM062817.1, read as the reverse complement.
TCTAATTAAAAAGAAGATAGAGACGAATTGCAGCAGGGGGTTTTCACCCACATTGGGTTTCCTCCTTATATCTTGTGTTCTTGTGTGTGACTGTCTTCTGCTCTGCTTCACTGTTTCTGGTACTGTTTATATGCATCTGAATCATAGATTAATAACTGACATCTGAAAGATAATTCAAATTATAAGTCTGAGTTATATACGCGGTTTTCGTTATCTGTAGTTGCGTATATACGCGGGTTGTATTAACTGAAGTAGCGTATATCATCTGGAATTCAAAAGGGGAATATTTGGCTTGATAATACTGATTCACCCCCCCTCTCAGTATTATTTCCAACAGGACTTCAGTAAATATGCTTCTTAAATACAATTAGGTAATACTACACTATCTTGTTAATAATGGTTCAAGTACACCTAGTACTTAGCTTACTTATGGAGGAAAAATAGGAATTAGAGGAAGTAATCTTAACAATAGTGCAAGTTGAATATTAGGAGTAGCATAATTGGGATTTATAGCTATTTAGAGCAAAAAATAAGAGTTTCATGAGTTTTAGTACCTGTGATGTTTTGAATTATAACCTAGGAGAATGTAAGAGAAATAATATTAGAGTGATGCACTATTTAAAAAAATTAGTCATATGTAAAGGCTTTGGAAAAAAAACATAATGATCCACATATCTTGATATAAAACAAACCCTAAAAGTGCCATTCTTAAAATCTCTTGTGTAGTTACCTAATATCATTCAAGTGGAATATCCCAATTATTTATGTTAGTAATGGTGTGATCATATTTTTCATTCTCTTAAAGGAACTCTTTCTAGACATGACCCCCATCAAGCATAAATCATCCTAACATATAACTTTGAATTAATATAAATCGTCAAATGACTATACTCGAAATAAATCTCACCCATAGCCTTGGTGAAGCTGTAAGGATCATATTAAAGTGGTATGAGCTTCCTATGGGAGTTTGTTAATTGCTCTTAATGCAATTCCAACCGTAAATTGTCACCAACTTGAAACTTATGAGAAACCCAATGGATTGTGTATCTACTTGTACTTGGAGTTGGCAAGTTTCTACAAAATATCATGAAATCATTGTTGAATTTTTTGGATACATTCCTCAAAATTTGTTTCTTTGCTTCATTCCAAGCATGGTAGGTATATTCATGTGTTATTCCATGAATATAGCTACATTAATTTGTTCCAATTGTTGGGACCCTAAGAACACCTAAAAATTCCTGTGGCTAATAAAAATATGAAGAGCTATGTTGAATTTCTATTGAAAATATGGAAGGCTTTCAACACGTGTATGTGGATACTCATAATTGTATATTCTAAGGACATCTACAATAATCCTATTGACTACTTTTTATTTTTCCATATAGGGATGGAAGGCAGTGGATTTTGTTAATATTGATGTCCATCATGGACCAAGGGTTAAACCAAAAAATACTGAGGAACCAACTATCCCTATCAATAAATATGGTATTTGGAAACCTAAAATGAATGAAAATATGCTCAAAGAAGAGCTTATGAGTGGATTTTTTTGTGACACTCTTCTTACAGGGTGTCAAAATTCCCATCCTAAGGAAGCAATCAACAACAACAAAAACACATTTATTACCATGCTCGGCTGATGAAAAATGACATAAAATCCATGGGCACTAACTCCCAAGGATTATCTAGAGTAGGAAAGAGCCTACAACTAGTGTGGATGGCCATTTCCTTTGGCAAAATATAATTCCTCCACTACTTATAGGCTTTGACAATAGAATGAAGCTCATTGTTATAAATTGGGTATCTATCAAACCCTTTATAAAGTGTCTAGCTATGATAAACCATTTAACGTTAATTTTCATGTGGGCATCACATCGATGACATGAATGATTAGCTCATAGTGTCCTTGTTGTGTAACCATTCATCGATGAAAGCTACTTCTCCGATGGGATAGAAATGAAAAATAATAGTTGCAAAGGTTCGAATAATGACATGAACCTTGACTTGGTAACTTGTAACTTGTTAAGTGGGATAAGTTGAAATTGGACATGAGTAGCCTAAGATGAGTTATAGTTAGTTCTTAGGTGAACAAGACATTTTCTAGTCATAGTAACTGTAACTTGGTCAAGTTGTTGTAGTCGAGGAAGGACTTCGTTGGGTTGCCAAGTCCCAAAAAAATTAAGTGTAGTTGTGAGGGCATGATAGCTAAGGAGTGCTAGGGCATCCCATGGAATGAAAAGGCATGCTAACACATGCCAGGTAGTGTCATTGCATTCTAAGGAGTGTTAGGGAGTGTCAAGGAATCAAAAGGGAGAACTAGGTCAAAACGCATGGAAATGAATGAATACTAGTGTGTGCTAAGGAGTGTCAGCAAATTCTTGGTGTCCCAACAATGAAGTGTGCTAGGAGATATTTATAATAGGACTTGTAGGAGGAAATCCTATAGTTACAATAAGGGGCTAGACAAACTAATTTCTAACAAAGGGAGACTTTGGGTTGGGCACAACACTACTTTTCCAATGCCTTGGTTGGGTTCCCAAGCTGCAAAAAAATTAAGGTTATCTATGAGGGCATGGAAACAAAGTGTTAAGGTGTGTTAGAGCATGCTAGGAAGTACTAACACATGCTAGACATTTCTAAGGCATGTTAGGCATGGCAAGTGCTAAGGCCTACCAGGATGTGTCAAGTGCCAAGGTTTGGCATGAACACATGTTAGGGAGTGTTAGGACCAAGTGCCACGGAAACATAAGGGAGCATTAGTTTCAAATTGATGGAAATGAAGTGTCATTGAGTTCTAGGTGTTCTAAGGAGGGAGTGACAAGATATTCTAGAAAGTTCCAAGGAATGCTTGATTGTTAGGGAAGCATACCAATATGTGCCAAGTGCCAAGGTGAGACAATGTGTGATGAGTATTAGGGAGTTCTAGGGAAACACAAGGGAGAACTAGGTCAAAATGCATCGAAATGAATGAACACGAGTGTGTCACAAGGAGTGTCAGTGACTGTCATGTGTGATAAGGAGGGAGTGACATAGTATGCTAGGCAATGCTAAGTCATGCCAGTATGCCAAAGCGGCATGTCGCCAAAATGTGCCAGGTGCTAGGGTGTGCCAACACGTTCTAGGGAGTGTTAGGGAAACATAAGGGAGCACCAGGTCAAAATAATGCATGGAAATGAACGATTAAGAGTTTGTGACAAGAAGTGTCAGTGAATTCGAGGTGTGCTAAGGAGGGAGTGATAAGGTATTTTAGGCATTGTTAAGGCATGCTAGAGGCCAGGGCAACACATCACGATGTGTCAGGTGCTAGGGTGTGTCAATACATGTCATGGAGTGTTATGGAGTGTCAAGGAAATTCAAGTGAGCACAAGTTTCAAATGCATGGAAATGAATGAATAAGAGTGTGTGACAGGGAGTGTCAGCGAATTCTAGTTGTGCTAAGGAAGGAGTGACAAGGTATGCTAGTTAGTGTCAAGGCATGCTAGAGTGTCAGTGCAGGTTAGGAAGTGGTATGGTGTGTTAGGGAGTGCCAAAGAATGCCAATGAATGTAGATGATGATAACGTGTGCCACATAGTGCCAAGGTATTGTTAGATGTGCCAGGTGTTATGGCATGTCAAGATGTAAACTACATTGCTTAGTTGTTTTATGGCCACGGTTGGACGTGAGCCTTAACTTGGAAACTTGTTAAGTGGGATGAGTTAATATTGGACATGAGTAGCCTAAGATGATTTATAGGTCATTCTTAGGAAAACAAGGCATTGATTGGAATCTGGATTAGGGGCAAAAATTTGCTCAAAAATCATATTGCTCAGAATCGATCAAAAACTGAATGAGCATGTCCGTTTCAATGATACGATCCCAATGAAACTCGTTTCACTGAAAACAGAGCTCTTATGAGAAATATATCATGTTCTGTCCATTTTGTTAAATAGACAAATTTTGGGTACAGGCTGACTAGGATGCTGACTAGGCATCCGTACAACCCAGTCAACAGAAAGAATATTCTAAGGAATATTCCCACAGGTGGCTCCATCAGGATTTGACAAATGTCGACATATTATTGGTCTAGAGAATTTTGGGTGGAGAAATGAGTAGCTAACAGGTGGCAAGCTCGGTGGCTGCCATGTGCCCTCTCAAAGGTCATGTAAAATTATGCACAGGTCGGTGGAGTCAAACTTGCGACCTTGCCCGCACAAGCCCCATGCACTACCGTTATGCCACAACCATTGGTCTTAACAATCTATGGGCACATTTTATATTTGAAGAGATAGCCATTGGTGGTTGGGGGAGGAGAGAGCCATCTCACTCTGCATGTGACCAACTTCATAACCAAAGGTCGGTCCTAACACTAACCGCATGAGTTTAATGTGCTAAGTGAGTTTAACGGTAATTAATACATGATTAAACTTTAATTAATTTCAGATTAAGTTGGTGGAAGTTTGGCAGGTTCGATAAATTCAATATTTGCTCCATTTTTGGTGGGGTTAACTAGAGTTTCTCTAGATATGGTGGAGTTTTCCTAGGGAAAACTGAAGAGACCATAACTTCTTCATTGTTCAACCCATTTTGGCTCAAAAAGAGTCATTCCTAGATGATTTGGATGCTCTGAACACAATGGAACATGTTGCAGAGGTAGAAAAGCACTTATGTATCTGATTTTTCTACGTTGAATTTTAAGGAAGCCTAGGGCCACCATGAGAGGAGTTCAAGCCTAGAGTATCTGAAGTCAAATTGTAGAGCTTGGAAAGTCATTTTTCGGGTTTTTGGGTCTTCTAAATCCAATGGATTGGGTTTCAAAGCCATTGGAGCACTGTAGGTGCATGTAATCATAGACTTGAACATTAATCCAAAGAGGGCCTAGCCACTGAAGCAAGTCCAAGGAGATGTAGCCCAGAAGGGGTGAACTCCTTTATTAGCTTTGTGTTATGATTTGATGTGTTTTACTTCTCTACATTTTAATTGGTGTATATTTGTTTTAAATAGCTAATTAACCTCATAAATTTCTCATAAAAGAAACTCAATACTTGACACATAATTCCTCACATTTTGGTTAATTTGAGATGATCCTAAACACATTTGTAATACTTGTGAGAGAGTTGAGAATTGTTATACATGAATAGTGGAAGTTTTGATAGTTTCATTGTGCTTGAACATGCATGAGAGTTTGTGTGTGTGAATAGTGGAAGTTTTAATAGTTTCATTGTGCTTGAACATGCATGAGTGATTGACTTGTGGGTCTTGATTACTTTGTTAACATGTATGTTGTCAACTTGAGAATGTTGATCATTTGCACATGCATGAGTGTCGACTTGTGTGGTCCATTCATTGTTACATGTGTGTTATATCGACTTGGAAGAGTTTATTTTGTCTCCAAAGATGAAAGGGAGAGGTGACAAATTGTTTCATGAGAATGTGGAATTCTTGTTGTAAATAATCAAGTTGTTGTACATGATTTTTCTTGACTTGAAATTTAGTTGTTTGAAGAAGAATTTTTCGTCGAATTGTGTTTAGTCGATGGTTTATACACCAATATGTAAGAGTACATGGCGATGTTAACATGATGTGACATTTGTTTCTTTGAAGAAGAAAAAAGGAAGTGGTTGTCAAGTTATATTCTTGCATGAGTTTTTTTCAAGGTTAATGGTGTTTCTTGTGACAAGATGTCGTAGGATTTTGGAAGGTCCATGCTTGAGAAAGAGGCTCATGATTAGCCTTCATTCTCAAATCATGAAATGAGGAGCATGTTAATACTGGAGGATGATGGAATCAAGAAGAAAAAGTGGAAAAAAAAAATGCCCAAAAATTTTTGCAACCATTGTAGACCATTTGATGTGTTGATGCCAAGAAGCGAAAGAGATGGCAAATGCATTCTTCCAGATGTGGAATTTGGAACCGTGGGGGTAAAAGAATCGTCATTTCTTTTCTTGTTATTACTAATATTGAAACTCATTGATGTAGTTCACTTAGATGGGCTTAACTTGGAAAAGTGGTTTCCAAGGAGAAGCTTGCATCGAATGCATGTGTTGCAAAGGAGGAACATGATTCTCAGTGGGAAGGCCATCAGTCAGCTTTCCAAGCATCGAGGGATCACTTTGGTACAACAGGGTGTTTAATCATCAAGCATCGAGTAAGTGTCGGATTGGGTCAATAGGAAAAGGAGAACATTGGTTGAAGTGTCAAGTAATTTGCAAGGCAAGGCATGTTAGTGAACTGAAGTGGTTGTCATGGAGATTTTTCCATGTAGAATCAATTGATAGAACTTGGGAAGGATAAGAGTATTCAAATCTCATCAGATAACCAGTTTTTGTGGGTCTAAAATCCTGTTAGTGGGAAGGAGTGATTGAAATCTGGATTAGGGGCAAAAATATGCTCAAAAATAAAAGTGCTCAGAATCGCTCAAAAACTAAACGACCACATACATCTCGGCGATACGATCCCAACACAACTCATTTCACTCAAAACAGAGTTCGTATGAGAAATATATTGTGATCTGTCTACTTTGTCAGACAGACAAATTTTGGGTACATGCTGATTGGGATGCTGACTAGGCATCCGTACAGCCCAGTCAACAAAAATAATATTCCAAGGAATATTATTTGGAATATTCCTATAATATTCCCACAGGTGGCTCAATCAGGACTTGAAAAATGTCGACATATTATTGGTCTAGATCATTTTGGGTGGAGTAATGAGAGGTTGATAGGTGTCGTCTCAAAGGTCATGTAAAATAATGCACAGGTCTGTAGAGTCGAACCTGCAACCTTGCCCACACAAGCCCCTCACACTACCATTATGCCCAAACCATTTGTCTTAACAATCTATGGGTGCATTTTTTATTTGAAGAGATAGTCTTTGCCGGTTGGCGGAGGAGAGGGCTAGCCCCACAGGCCAACCCCCTCCGCATGTGACCAACTTCATAACCAAAGGCCGGTACTAATGCTAACCATGTGTGTTTAATGCACTAAGTGAGTTTAACGGTAATTAATCCATGATTAAAATTTAATTAATTTCAGATTAGGTTGGCGGGGTTAACTAGAGTTTCTCTAGATTTGGTGGAGTTTTCCTATGGAAAACTGAAGAGACCATAAATTCTTCGTTATTCGACCAATTTTGGCTCAGAAAGAGTCATTCCTAGATGATTTTGATGCTCTGAACACAATGAAATGGGTTGGAGAGGAAGAAAGACACTTGTGTATGTGATTTTTCTACGTTGAATTTTAAGGAAGCCTAGGGCCACCAGGAGAGGAGGTCAAGCCTAGATTAACTGAAGTCCAATTGCAAATCTTGGAAAGTCATTTTTGGGGTTTTTGGGTCTTTGTAATCCAATGGAGTAGGTTGCAAAGCTATTGGAGCACTGCAGGTGCATGTAATCAGAGAATTGACCATTAATCCAAAGAGGACCTAGCCATTGAAGGAGGTCCAAGGAGATGTAGCCTAGGAGAGGTGAAATCCTTTATCAGTTTTGGGTTATGAGTTGATATGTTTTACTTCCATGCATTTTACCTACTGTATATGTGTTTTAAACAGCTAATTAACCTCATAAATTTCTCATAAAATACATTCAACACTTGACACATAATTCCTCACATTTTGGTTAATTTGAGACTATCCTAAACACATTTTTAATACTGATGAGGGAGCTTGCATAGCATTAACAAGTTTGCCAAACATTCAAATTAGGTATAGTCTAGCTATAGTACCTGTAACTTGGTAAATTTGTTGTATTCGAAGCAGGAGTTAGTTGGGTTCCCAAGTCTAAAAAAGATAAGGGTAGATGTGAGGGCATGATAGCTAAGGAGTGCTTGGGTGTGCAAAGGAATGAAAAGGCATGCGAGCACATGCCAAACAATTTCAATGCATGTTGGGGAGTGTTAGGGAATCATAAGGGAGAATTAAGTCAAAGTGCATGGAAATGAACGAATAAGAGTGTTTGTGAGGGAGTTGTTCCAGATGTGTCAAGTGTCAAGGTGTGCCAATGCATGCTAGGCAGTGTTAGGGAGTGTCAGGGGAAAAAAAGGAAGCACTAGGCCAAAATGCATGGAAATGAACGAATAAAAGTGTGTGACAAGGAGTGTCAGTGAGTTCTAGGTGTGTTAAGGAGTGAGTCACAAGGTTATATGCTAGGCAATGCCAAGGTATGCTAAAGTACCAACCTGTGTTAGGAAGTGTTAGGGTTTGGTAGGAAGTATCAAAGCATGCCAAGGAATGTAGGGGATGCTAACACACCCCACATAGAGGCAAGGAACTCTAAGAAATGCTAGGTATTATGGCATGTCAAGATGTAAATTTTGTTTCTTAGTTATTTTACCGTCACAGTTGGATGTGATGAGCCTTGCCTTGGTAACTTGTTAAGTGGGATGATTTGAGATTGAACATGAGTAGCCTAAGATTAGTTACATGTAGTTATTAGGAGAAAAAGATATATGTTGAATTTCTACATCACATGAGAATATAAGTTTGGTCTTATAATCTTTGACGCTAATACACTCAAGTGCCACAACCCATCTACTTTGCAAAACGAAGTCTACACACATTAGGGAATCAACTAGTGCACATGACTATTTTTAACTCTTTCAAAACCTTCTCTGTTATGCTACAAACTATAATACAAGAGGCTAGCGCTCTTGTACCAGGTAGCATGGCCCTTTACAACCACACTGGTACATGGAATACAACTAGGGATTGGTGTTAGTCCTTCGAGAACCAATCTACCTTCAACAAGAAAACACTTGACCTACTTGTTTATGATGGCCACACACAAACCTTTCAGTCCACGTGTCCTGAACACATCTGGCAGGTCCTCTTACCTCCCATTTTGCAACTCCTCAATCTGCCTCTATCAATGAATTCAACACCTTTAGGTTACTAAACTCATCTCAACAAAATTTTCCCTCTATCTACCTCCTTTTTCCTTCAAGGTCTACAACACTTAGCATCTTCGATCAGTTATTCACAACTCCATTTGTGAACAACTCTTTCATATGCCCAATTTTTCCATACTGCTACTCCAGGATGACAAGTCTAGGGCTATGGAGGTTTCTCTTCTTCTCACTAACTCAATCCTCTACATTACAATGAACTAGGGATAGTTGGATAGCCCACTTGAATGCTACTTTAGTCCTTCAAATTTTTCATGTCCTTAGGCCCAATACACCTACCCTTCTACCAGTCTTGTTTTCTTTCACAAGTACAAGACTTAGGGCTCTTCTTTGATAGTAATCTAACAAACCTCCAAATGTACTTGGAATACCATCAATTTTCCTAACCACAACCAATTATTTTACTGGTCTAGGCCCCACAACACATTCATCATATAGGGATGTTCAAATATGCCACCTAATAGTGATTTGAGTCCTTTGAAAATCACTATTCTTTTGTACCAATTTCTTTGTTTCCAATCTATGAAAAAACATAAACTACCCCTCTTATCATCCTTCTACAAATATCTAGATGACTGAAATAGGGTCACAAATCATCCACTAATATTCCATTGACTAACTATTTATAGTCTGCTTCAAATATTTGTCCAAAACTCTATGGATAGTCCACCAAAATCAACTCCTCTTCATGTCAAGCCACTCCTCATATGGCACATTTCTTATGCTCAATCTTCTACTCAGGTTCCCCCCTCCTTTGAATATGTTATCCCCACACATACTTATACAAACCATCTTCCATATATGTGGTCTATATTGTAGAGATAAACCTTTCTCTAAGGGTCATGACTCCTCTTCTTCTAGGCATATTTTTTACAGTCTTAAGGGCATACCTTATGGACTAAACATGTTGGCAAATCACCCTAACTAGGGCATTGTACTTCTGTTCTAATTGATTTAGAACAAATCTTATCCACCCATAGAAAAAACAACAATTCTTCCCTCCATAAGAGACTCGCCCTAGCTCATATGGATCCATAGATTATGTGCATTTCTTTGACTGAATCTTGACCTGAACTTCAGATATTTATGAACCTCAAACTATGGTTACCTCAGTCAATATTACACCTGGGATGACTTCTATTCTATCCCTAAATTATAGTGCAGGACCTCCTCCATTTGTGTTGGTCTTTATCATAGAACTTGCAACCTACTAACCACCACATGACAGGGTCTCAACCCTCTCTGCTATTTCAGAATTTGATGCAGCCTTCACACAGAAACACCACTAAAATCACATGCCAAAATTCTCATGAGTCGCCTCTATTGAGCTCGATCTGTGAGAAGAGAAAAAACAATATGCCATCCTACTTCCTAGCTCAAACCCATTAAGGTATGTGATATTCGTGTGAATCCTCACATGATGATCTTGCTCTTGGTGGATGATCATGGCCTCCCTTTATCAACCCTTACTCAGCCCTCTAACTCGGCCTACTTTAGGACTACATATCTCCTGACCTCCTTGCTCAAATGAGCTCCTTCTAAATTGATGTTCTTTCCTTCATAGTAAAGCCTCCTCAAACTAACTAAGCCTCTTAGGAGCCCTCTAGAACTTATGGTTTTTATCCACATAGACCTTAGGAAATATTAATTTTCCTTTTTAATTTTCTTTTAGATTTTAAACCCCATCTTAGGTCTTAAACCCCTTCGCTTGGGTTCTTTGCCCACAAAGCCTTTTGTGACCAAAATCACACAAACCCATCTCACTAAGCTTATGGAGTACATCCCAAGCTACAAAATTCAACAATATGGTCTAGTTGTAGTAACCATAACTTGCTCAAGCTCTTGTAGTCAAGCAAGGACTTGGTTGCGTTCCCAAGTTGAAAATTAAGTAACAGTACTTGTGTAGGCATGATAGTGAGGGAAGGTCAGGGCATGCCAAAGAATGGAAAGGCATGCTAACATATTCCAGACAATGGTAATGCATGGTGAGGAGTGTTAGGGAGTTTCGAGGAATCACAAGGGAGAACTAGGTCAAAATGCATGGAATTGAACAAATAAGAGTGTGTGTGAGGGAGTGTCAGTGAATTCAAGTGTTCCAAGGATGAAGTGTGTTAGGAGAATTTCATAATAGGATTTTCAGGATGCAATCCTACAGTTGCAATAAGGGGCTCGACAGAGCAGTTTTAGACAAAGGGATACTTTGTGTTGGTCAACACACTGTTTTGCCTTTAGCTATTATTTTTATATGACATGTGGCACATTTTGGCCAAATTCTCATGTTTTAAACTATTTTAGAGAATTACATATTGTACATTTTTGTGTATAATTTTTTGGCACTCGACTTGTGCCAAAGTATATCTTGTGTGTCTTTTGCATCTTGTGGTTCTTGCAAAATATCAGTTAATGCTCTACTATTTATATTAATTGTGTAGATTCTAAACTGCTCATGAAATTTACTAAATCACAAGACTAGAATCTACTCTACTGATTTGTGGAAGCAAATTCATGATCAAGAACACATAGTATAAACGTGCACAAATATTTATCGCACATACACAAATATTTATCTAGGGGAAAACAACTTCTCAAAACTCCTTACTTTCTCTATTGCATTAATCAAATAATTTGGATGAATACAATATGCTTGATCAAGCTTGAGCATAACATGCACCTTTATCTTCTATCCTCTGCCTTACTGACTGAACCTAGCCAATACTTAGCCAAATTTTTGAGCCTCCAAGCTCTTATTTTGTTGCATTGTTCCTATTGTCACCCACTGCACAGTGGGTTTCAATTTGTTAATGTTTCCCAATAGAAGTGAATTTTTGAGCCACTTTCCCATGCCATAGAAGATCTCAGAGATTAATGATGCACTATTCATTGCCTAGTTCTCAGAAAGAGCTTTCCAATGGTATATAGAAGTCCAAGAATGGACTTCTGGATCAGAAGTTAGAGCATGTTGAAGATCTCAATTGGAAAAACTTGAAAACCAAGAAAATGACTAAGTATGAGGGAAAATATCACATATCGGGGCCCTGGGTATAATAATCCCCACACATCGCAATCCCGCATTATCAAAATATTGGTGGATCAAAGCGCTTCCACTCTAAAACAAATTGCGAGGGCACGATTAAGTGATGCAGTGTAACATCTCGAGGGGAGGCCAAAAAGATTTAACAAAGGAAATGCAGAACAAAACTAAGGTTGGTCCACCCCCTTTCTCTCTCCTCCACGTGCCATCGACGCACCGACATATCGGCATTAGGCACCCTGCAATCCCGCATCTTGCATCAACGCGGTCCTACACATTATCTAATCGACATATCAACGGTCCCCTTGAGTTCATAGGATTATCAACGATCGGCGGTGGGAAAATACCACATACCGCAGTCCCACATGGCTCCCTCAATACCAATGTTCCATTCTTAAGGAATTGCGGGGGGGAATATGCTGATAGTGTTTATAGCGGGGGAGGGGATGATTTCATTTTACAAAGGAAATGCATGGAAAGATAGGGATAGGTAGGCCTTTTCTCTCTCCTCCACATCGCAGTACTGTTTATCGGAGGTCAGGAGCCTCGGGCTTAGTGAATCCCGCATCTCGGTGACCTTGCAGTCCCGCAATCACAGCAATCCCACAGGTCCCACATCCCGTGTCTTGGCGACCCCGTAGTCCCACATCCCACATCCCGCATGGCCCCCGCAATACCTAATGGGCCATCCTTAAGGAATTATCGGGGGGGGGATTGCTGATAAATTTGGGTCTTAGTGTTAAAGTGTCAGGAGGCCGAAAACCAAATAAAAAGGAAAAGCATGGTAAAACCAAGTTAGGGCCGCCCCTTTCTCTCTCCTCCACATGGCAGTATGACATATTGGCAATGGGAAATTCCACATCCCACCATCTCGCATTATCGACGATTGCAGGAACAGAGTGGCTACCTCCCCAAAAAACCTTGCAGGGTTGCAATATTTCGATTTAGTGCAAAATCACTTGGGAGGGCTGAAACTCATTAATAAAGGAAATTCCTATGAAAATAGCGTCAGGCAGGCCTTTTTCTCTCTCCTACAGGGGGTACGTGGCAGCATATGATAGGTCCTCAGAGCTGATAGGGTAGCTGACGACATAAATGATGTGGCAATACAGAGGACATGCGGAAGTATGGATCATGACATGGAAGATGACATGCCTCACTCAGTTTCATCATTTTTTAGTGTCTTATGGGGCCATTTCCGGGTGATAAATAGCAACGATGACGTCATCCTGCATATTGGTGATCACAATTTCCTAGGGGAGAAACTTAAGGAAAAGTGCATTCAACATCGGGATGTGGGATTCCAACTAACAAAGAAAAGGGACCCTAGATGTGATATTTCGTAGGTCATATTTCAAAGGTTTCTGCGTCCGGGATATCGACTGATGCAGTTTAAGGGGCTATCAAAGGCTTTTCAAGATTATAAAGGAAAAGGCCCCTGAGCAGCAGTTGAAAGCGTTAGTGCATGAAGTGCTAAGCGCTTGGTTTGAGCCCCCGGTCACATGAAGGAATAAGCACAAAGGCGTTGAAAGCATAAGGGCTTAAAGGGCAGTCAAGCTCGCTTGTTTCACATTGTTCCTGTGTTAAAATCTTGCTCTCAAAGTTCGTCCTTATTGCATCATAATACACAACACCATGCTTTTCAAAGCTTCAGTAGTGTCTAGCAGAGTTATAATGGGCATATGGGCCAACTGCTAAAGACTGAAATGGAGCATGGTGCAACAATGGAGTAGTACATGGGACTCGGGAATATTAATGTCTCAGCATGGAGCCCCATACCTCTACAGAACAAAGGACCACAAATACGGGCACTTACAGTTGACTCAACCCCTACTCCGTAGAGGAAGGCCTTCAAGTAATAAAATAGGAAGTGATGGGAGCCAGATGAGCATCACGAGAGGCCATACAGTGAGCCAACTGTAATCTATAATAGAAGCTATTACCAGGATGGGCACTAAGATAATTTAATGCTTCTCTTTGACTGATATTTATTTTGATGTCCTCCAATCTGCTTTCCTTCCAAGGAGGAATTTAATTATGTAATATTTTTGGGCCACAAAGCCATTTATGAATGATACAACTAGTCGACCCAACAACTGAATCTAGACCATAGATATTTTTGTTGTAATGAATGTTCTTACTCCCTTCTCCAAATAAATAGGGGAAAGAAAGACTTAGAAAAGGTTTAGAAATTCTATAGAAAACACTACATGCTATTTCAGACTCTATCTCTTTGTAACACAAATTTATCATAATATCAAGTGAATGGTGGTGATTCCGTCTTCGTGAATTACAATATGTGTTCCCTCTATTAAAACCCATTTTGTGTTCATATTTGTTCTCTATATTCATGCAATTGTAGTTTCTAGAAACATCTCAAGCTTCCTCATAGATTTATTTGTATTGATATGCGAATGCAAGTGCTTGTAATTATATCATAGATTCACTTGTCTCAATACTGTTTATGCCTATACCTGCGTGGATTATTGAAATCATATCTTTAAATCTGCAACACATGAACCATAGCATTCAAATCCTCCTTCATCCATTATTTCTTCTTGTAACTCAAATAAGTATAGAAATCCTTAATGCCTCAAGCTCTATGTGTTAAGTGTTGAAGTCTTGAAGCCTTATGCTCTATGTGATGGGTAGCTCCTTCTCTTTGTCCCCTCTCAGCTGCCTTGCAAAATCTTATTAAGCTCTAAGCCCTTGAAATACTCGACCTCCATTATTTTATTGCATATTTCTATGATCAGAACATCTGAATAAGTACCATAAATCCATGTCTTATTTCTTTGGATAAATGAACGAACCCATTTCCTAAAACTATATTTATCTATAACACACAAGTGATGTCTCCAGTTTCTTGTAAATCATCGAGACACACAAATCTAGATGTGCCCAAACACTAGTCTTGTAAGCAATCCAAGGATGTCTCTGGGAGCGACAAAACATTTTGGCTCCATTGCCAGGGAGCTTATTGAAGAATCTTTCCCCTGGGATACGACAATTTGAGCACCCTTCGTGTAGGTGATCGAAGTTTGTTATAATTGCATTCATATCATGTTGGCGACTCCACACCCCCTTCATGATCATTCACAACCCTGGATTTTAAAAGGCCTCATACTCAATCAGATACCTCCCACCAGAAAGTCCCATTTGTATCTAACCCTGAAAATTTAATTTCCATGAAAATATGGAAAGATAAAACTACCCCTGACTATGCTACCATCTTACCAGCCTTTGAAGTTCTCTCATCCAATTCTTATCTTTATGTTTCTCATTATTCAGGACTTACTACTAAGGCCCTGACATACCCTCTTTCCCCTCCAAACACTATGGTCTTGACCCCAGTTCCTCAAGAAAATTTTAATCGCCCTCCACTAATCCAGATGGCTCTTCCAGGAGTTTCACTAAATAATTATGAACCTCTTGATCTACCTTAGCCCTTAAGTATCATGCCCCAAGATTACCTTAAGATTTTGCCTACATTCAATGGGAAAGATGACAACACATCACAAAGACACATAGAAACCTTCTATGCATCTGCTAAGAACCTGAATGTGGAACAACTGGATGTGGTCATGAGACTTTTTGTACAAAGTCTTGATGGAGAAGCAAGAAAGTAGTTCAAAGGCCTACCAAATGACACCATCACTACTTGGGAGGAGTTGGAGAATGATTTCACCTAGAAATGGGGTGAAAAGAGGAATCGTGAGTACCTCCTCACTGAGTTTAATGCCATAAAAAAATGACCGGAGGAGGATACTTCATAATTTATCAAAATATTGAATAAGAAGTACAATAACCTGCGAGCTGACATAAAGCCTCCTCCAGCTACAGCTCATGTGGTTTTCTTGGGAGCCTTTGAGTTCCACATTGGTTTTACCTCGAGAGAAAGGAAGTCTCTCACTCTTGACGAACTTCAGATCAATGCTCTCGAAGTAGAAGAAAATCTGGCCTCGATAGGGAAGTCAAGGGTAAATCAAGAACCTACTAAACCCAAAAGAGGGAAAGAAGAGGCATCCTCCTCTGGTCAAGATAAAGAATCATCAAACCTGAAGTGGGACAATTTGGGAAAACTCGTTAGGAGCTTATCAGAAAAGGTTGGAAAGCTTGAAATTGAGAATAAGAACCTTTCCAGACACAATGATCAAGTCAAAAACTAGGGCTTTAACCCACAATATAGAAGGCCTCCACTACAACTACTTCCAAGGGAAATAAAGGAACAACTTGATCGGATCCCTCATCCCTTATACTTGGAAGATGGTCCCGATGAACAATTGTCGGATACAAAAGAGATGTAGGAAAATATATATTCTTCTTTTGCCGAAGAAGAACATGAGAATATGCCTCACTAGGAGGCCAATCATGATAGAGAAGCAGCAGCTGATGAGGAAGTTATGGATTACTATTGCAAACAGTTTATAGAGTTCATGCACGCACAACCCCAATGTAAGTATAATCTAAGATCTTCAAAGAAGAGGATGAGAGAAACAAAACAACAGGGGGAAGTTTCTCCCCAAGTGGTTCCTACGACACTAGACAAGGGAAGAGGTAAGCTCCATCCTAACCCACCCAAGACAAGAGTCTATGCATGTAAGGAAAGAAATGGTCCTAAGGGACACACAGAAAAGGAGGCACCCGTTCTGCCTAAAATTGCCAGTGGGAAGGGATAAGGAATAGAGCCAAGAGATATAGAAAGGGCCCAACCCAGATTCAATCTCTAAAAGGAGCTGGAAAAGGTAAAAAATATTGTTCCTCTGACTGAGCTTCTAAAGCAGCCTAATTACAAAGCCGAAGTCTCTCAATTCACGCATCCAGTCACCTCAGCACCAACCCAAGATAGTTTGAACCTCCAAGAGGGGAGGCCCATGGTTGTTTTTGGGTTACATGTGGAAGATTTGGACCCTAATACTGCACCTTTATATGTGACCTTGGCGATCCATGACCTTTTGTTGCATAATTTCAAGATGGATTCAGGGGCCTCACACAACCTCATGCCATTATCAGTAATGGAACAACTGGGTTTGGAGATCACCAGACCTTACAAGGATTTGTACTCCTTTGACTTCAAGAGAGTCAAATTCTTAGGCATGATAAAGGATTTCGTGGTAAACCTGGATCAGATCCAGGTGAAAATTGTGGTAATGGATATAGTGGTGGTTGATATACCTCCTCGTTTTTTAATGCTCTTATCCAAATCTTAGGGTTCCAAGGTGGGTGGCTCTATTAAGATGGATTTGACTTATGCCACCATTCCCACTTCTGGAGGTGAGAAAAGGAGTTTGTATAGAGAATCCAGATTTGTGAAAACTGTGACCCTAGCTAAAGGCTCAGAAAACTCCCCAGTGCATGGTAAGGATATCGACATCTCCTGTGTCTTCCTAGAAGAGGATGAGGCCTTCCTAGAGGAAACATCAGTACACCTAACAGGGCAGTCAGAGCACTTACAGGCAAATGAAAATAAAATATGGAAATTATAATTCGATGGAGCAAACTCAAAATATGGGAATGGAGATGGAATATTCTTGGTGTCACCGGAGGGCAGTTTGATAACCCTCTCTTTCAAACTAGAATTTGAGGCAACCAAAAATGTAGCGGAGTATGAAGCACTTCTCCTTGGATTACAAATGGAAAAAAATATGAATATCGAATGCCTAACAATCTATGGAGATCCTGAAATGGTCATAAGGAAAATCAAAAATCAATTCCAGGCCAAACAACCAAGGTTGAGGATTTACCGAAATGAAGTGTAGGATTTAATTTGATAATTTTTTCCTAGCCTTTAAAATCCAGTTTCTACCCAGGGAAGAAAACATGATGGCTGACTCTCTTGCCTTAGCTTCAAGCACTTCAAGGCCCCCACAGAATACGCTCCTCAGATATGAGATAGAAGTCAAACACATGCCTTCAATACCTGATAATGTCAAACACTGACAGGTATTCAAAGACGATGAGCAGGTGAAAAGATTCATAGAAGTCATTGGGGAGTTTGGCACTCCACCATCGATCAAGAAGAATAAGAAAACGAACAAGAAGCCACTTCGTGGAAAGACGTAGTGGCTGGGAAAAAAATTTTGCAACTAAAAGGGAACATAATCCCTAGTGGACTTGTTCCACTATAAAGGATTTTTAATAAATATGACATAGCCTCCAAAAAAATAACCCTCGAGAAGGGTGAGAAAGTAGAAGACTACAACATCAGATCAGAGGAGGAACCCCCAACGATTAGGCTGTCCAAAGACAATACAAACAAAGGTATTTAGGTCTATTCAAAACTTACAAAGATGTATTTGCTTGGTCTTATGATGATTTGAAATCATTTGATACTAATATCATTCAACATAATATTCCCTTGAAGTGTGGGATAAATGCATGCAAACAGAAATTCAGATAGATAAATCCACTCTTACTCCCCTCCATTGAAAAGGAGGTAAGGAAGTTGTTGCATGCCAAGATCATAATACCTTTAAGATACTCTGAGTGGGTAGCCAATTTGGTCCCTGTTCGGAGAAATAACAGAGAGATAAGGCTATGTGTGGACTTTTAGAATCTAAACAGGGCATCTCCAAGAGATAACTACCCTTTGCCCAAGATGGAAAATATATTGTAGAAGGTGGTGGGTGCAGCGAGAATATCCATGATGGACGAATTTTCTAGATATAACCAAGTTGCAGTCCACCCTGAGGAACAAAAACAGACTTCTTTCACCACCCCATGGGGAATATTCATGTATGCCCACATTCCATTCGGGTTGATAAATGCAGGGACCACATTTCAGAGAGCTATGGACATAGCTTTCATAAGTGAGCAAGACAAATTCGTGGTAGTCTACTTAGATGACATCATAGTATTTTCTAAGATTGATGAAGGGCATATCCTCCATTTAAATCTCACCTTCGAGAAGTGCATAATGTATGGCCTCTCTCTGAATCGTAAGAAATCTCAATTTGCCCTGAGTGAGGGGAAGCTTCTTGGACACATAGTAGCATAGGAAGGAGTAAAGATTGATCCTGAACGAGTCAAAGCCGTTAACCATATTCCCTTGCCCAGAAAGAAGAAAGAAGCCCAAGCCTTTCTGGGGAGGATAAATTTCTTAATGCGATTCATACCCAACTATGCTGAGATAGTAAAAGGTATTATAAACATGCTCAAGAAGGAGAATGAAGTCAAGTGGAGTTTTGTCCCTCGAGATTCTTTCACTAGAATCGAAGAATTTTTGGTTGAGGCCCCGGTGCTAGTAAACCCCGACTATTCAGTGCATTCTACATCTTTTCTTTTGCCTCTCCACTTACTATCGTTGTTGTGCTATTACAGAAAAATAAAGAAGGTTATGAGTAGCCCATTTCCTTTTTCAGCCAATTCCTAATTGATGTTGATCTGAAATACAATATATTGGAGAAACATGCCTATGCATTGGTCAAGGCACTGAAGTCATTCCGTATGTATGCACTGCAATCAGGAATCACAACGTTCTTTCCAACAACTGCAGTCAAGGACATCCTGGTGCAGGGAGACAGCTAAAGAAAGAGGGGCAAGTGGATAGCTAAAATACAAGAATATGAGCTATAAATAAAGCCTACCAAGCTCATCAAAGGCTAGGGGTTGGCCAAGATTTTATCTGAATCCAACTTCCAAGCTCTAGGGATAAGCATGATCACAGAGGAAGGCAAACCAAAAGATCACCAGAGTGAAATTAAAACAGTTGAGGAGAATATCTATGCCAAATATGAGGGATTGCCTAGGTATAAGAACATTGTTCATTACCTCTTATTCCTAAGATGCCCGTTGGGACTAGATAGATCTAAATACCGAATTCTAAGATTGTAGATTATATCCAATGGATTGCTCTATTGGAAGGACCCGGTGGGGGTATTACTGCTATGCTTGGTGGAGGGAGAAACCCATGAAGTGATTGATGATTTCCACAGGGGAGTCTGCGGAGGACACTAAAGTTAGAAGAAAACAACACATAAAATCCTTAAGGCAAGATTATACTAGCCCACGCTGTTTGGAGATGTTTATTCCCAGGTCAGGTCATGCCAGAAATTCCAATTGTTTGCTAAAAGACAAAAGTTTTCTCCTCTACCCCTGATTCCTGTGCATGTAGAGGAGCCTTTTAGACAGTAGGGATTGGACTTCATTGGAGAAATAAACCCACCATCTAGTGGCCAACAGAAATGGATTTTAAAAACCTCTAACTATTTCACCAAGTGAGTAGAGGTTATCCCAGCTAGAAATGATATTGACTTAGTGTTGATAAAATTCATGGAGGAGAACATAATATCCCGATTTGGGTGTCCTTTTAAAACTGTCACTGATAATGCACAGGTCTTCAAATATTCCAAGTTCACCAACTTCTGTCATAAATTGAATATCATTATTGGACACTCCACTACATACTATCCTAAAGGGAATGACTTGGATGAGTCTTCAAATAAAACTATGGTGAGGGTGCTAAAGAAGACCATCACTAAAGATCAAAGGATCTGGGACTCCCAACTGAAGTTTTCTTTGTGTGCTAACCATGTAACGCCTAAATGATCCACTGGGAAATCAAATTTTGAGCTAGTATATGGTAAGGTTGTTTTTTTCCCGATCCAATTAGCAATGCCAATATCTAAGTTGCTACAAGAAGTCGAGGAAGATCCAAGCACCTTGACTAGAAGGATAAATCAGCTGGTGGAGCTTCACGAGAACAGAGAGAAGGTGGGGATCAAATTTTCAAACTACTTGCAAAAGATGAAATCTCTTTTTGATAAGAAGGCTAAGGACATAACTTTTCAACAAGGAGATTTATTTCTCGCGTGGGATGTCCGACGAGAAGACAAAGGCAAACATGGGAAATTTGATCCGCTATGGTTCGACCCCTTCAATATTGGAGAAGAGAGGGGAAATAACACTTACATGATTGAAAAATTGGATGGTGAATTGTTGGAACTGCCTGTAAATGGTCAGTTCCTAAAATTTTATTTTCAAAACTACAAATATCTTCCTCTTGCTCATTGTAAATATCTGATGTGTGCGTTGAAATTGTTATTTGAATTTTTTAGTTTATTATCAAAAAATTCCTTTTTCACAGAATTATATTTTGTTTAAGAATGACTCCATGCCCAATGGAAGGAAAAGCTACTAGTCTGCAGGTCCTCAAAACCTTGCTAGCAAGGCACTATCCCTAGTTGGAGCCAATGTTGTCACTCACTACATTGTGGGTTTCAATTGGTCAAGGTTGCCCAAGAGTAGTGAAGTTTGGAGCCACTTTCCTAGGCCACAGAATATATTAGAGCTTAATTAGACCCTCTCCATTTCCTAGTGCTTGGAAAGAGCTTTCCAACGGTATATAGAAGTCCAAGAATGGACTTCTGGATCGGAAGTTAGAGCATGTTGAAGATAGGAATTGGAAAGCCTTGAAAACCAAGAAAATGAGGGAAAATATCACATATCGAGGCCCAGGGAAAAATAAGCCCTGCACATTGCAATCCCGCATCCTTCAATCCCACATTATCATCATACTAGCGGATCAAAGGGATGTCACTCTAAAAAAATTTGCAAGGGCACGATTATGCAATGTAGTGTAACATCGTCAGAGGATGCCAAAAAGAGTTAATGAAGGAAATGTGGAAAAAACCAAGGTCGGGCCATCCCCTCTCTCTCTCCTCCATGTGGCATCGACGCACCGGAATATCAACATTGGGCACCCTATAATCCCACATCTCACATCAACGTGGTCCCACACATAAGCTTAAGAGACATATCGGTAGGTGCCTGGAGCTTATTGGTGATCGACGACGAGAAAATCCCACATCCTATATGTTATCACTCAGGTTGTCCTTAAGCTCCGGAAAGGATACAGCCGAGGTAACCACATACCAACTTTGGACTGCAGGTTCTAGCCAACCTGCAATCAGAGAGGGCTCTCTGTTTTAGATTTAACTTTGTTTGAAAATTATTTTAGGCTAGGTCTCAAGTTTAGAGGGTTTTTGTTTTGTTTTTGGTGGGAAAATTGATGTTTTCAGACAGAGAGGCAAGGCATAGTCTGGAAGTTTCAAACCATTGGGCATGGAGTCAAGGATAAAAACTGCTGGTGCTTTTCCTTAATAACAGTGAGGGAAAATGGAGCAAGATAGCTGAGCATGAAACAATGTTCCAGGTTTAAGGGATGGAGAGAAATGCTAAGTAATGAGAGGTAGTTAAGAATCTCTCAATTATGCTTAACAAGGGAAAATGACAAGGCGCTACCTAGGGGCAATTAAGAATCCCTAGATAATTGGCAAACACAGGTGAATTGGGGTGAACATGAGCCAGAAGGAATTCATATTCATAACCAATTCAATCAGAGGAAAACATAAAGAAATAGAAGAAATTGAGCATAGAGAGTATTTAAACTAATTCTAGGCTATTCTTTCTTTCTGCTATTTAGACAGTGATAACAATAAACAGAAGTAAGATGCACTTATTGCTTCAGGCTGAAGCACAAGAATTCCATCTTCATATCTCCAAAACTTTCATTTACAACAGACAGTCTGTTATCCAAGCTTTCTGCAATCTTTGATTATAGAAACAGTGAGGTATACAGTGTGAGTCTCTAGTGAAAATTCTCAATCGACCAACCCTTAAAACTATGCGGAGGGTGGTATATATAGGGTAAAACTATCTACAGAGTTATTTATTACATCTTGACCTAATCAGGTCATAAAGCATAATTAATTTACCTATTCCTATCTGAAATAAATGCATGAAAATATCTCAGGCTGCGCTGGGGCGGCCGTATCAAAACTGAATAACTTATGTAGTCCTTGGTGGCTTGGTGCAGGTGCTTCTGAAATAAATGTGCATGGGTTTTTGCTTCTTTGTTGTCCTATGGCTTTGAATGCCTTAATTTTGATTTGAAGGTAAGGATGGGCTGATGATGCCTGATTTGACTTTCTGGGGGCTTCATTAATGTACAGGTGCTTTGAGCCACTGAACAAAATCTTTGCTGATACTCTTTGCGTCCTTTCTTCCTATGATACTCTTTGGCAATAAATTGATGCTGTTCTGACGTGCTGTAGGTCTTATTCACAAATTAATGGCCGCTGTTCGGCCTCTATTTCTTTCAAAACTATTTTCTGCTCCTTTCGGTATGCTCTGCGAAGAAAACGGGTCATTTTTGTGCTTTTCGGGCTTCCTGGGGGCTGCATAATGAAAAGATTCCCTGAAGATTCTCCATTTCGGCCTAAAAAATCCTGCGATGAGCGATTTGCGCAAATCGCTCATCAAAAACTGCCTCAGAATTGGATTCCGGGGCTCCGAAGTGCGACTTTTGCTCCTTCGCGCCAAAAAAGTGTTGATGACATCAGCATGACGTCAGCATGATGTGACGTTGTACGGCAGGTGACATCAGCGATGACGTCAGCATGATGATGTGGCAGGATGACATCAGCATGACGTCATCATGTACGGATGGTGACGTGGCATGACACGTGGCAAGGGGGCCACGCAGGCAGATGACTCGGCGACACGGTGGCAGGAGGCCACGCAGGTGGTTGACGTGTCGCGGTGACTGGGCAAGGGGTGACGTAACTGGGCAGGCGGGTGATGCAGGCAGGGGCGGTTTACGGTTTTGGGCGCACCGCCTTTGGGGGAGAGCGGTTTTGGGGGAGGGGGCTCCGCCACAGCCCAGGAGCTGACGCGTGGCGGGAGTACGGCGGTAATACCGCCCATCTCCCGGACGCTAAAGCTCGGGCGGCTCGGGGATGGGACGGCCCGCCAGCCGTTGATCTGTGGGGTGGGGGAAATGGACG
This sequence comes from Pinus tabuliformis, assembly GCA_031772625.1. Taxonomy (NCBI): domain Eukaryota; kingdom Viridiplantae; phylum Streptophyta; class Pinopsida; order Pinales; family Pinaceae; genus Pinus; species Pinus tabuliformis. Next base: position 1,529,952,681 of record CM062817.1, on the reverse strand, counting down.
GCTGGCGGCGATGGCGAGGTGATGGTGGGTTAGGGTAGGGAATATTCACAGGAATATTCCTTTTTTAATATGCGCGCGGGTGGGTTTAAACTATGGGAAATGGGTTTAGGAGGTTAATAAGCGGCGGGGTTAATATTTAGTGCCAAAACTTTGGGTTGGGGGTAAAACATGGGTTTTGAGCGTGGGTTTTAGCAATTTGCGCCCGAAAACTTAGTATATGGGCAAAAAGTGGGTTTTTGAGGGTTTTAGGGCTAGGAGGTTATTAATCTGGCCAGGTGTCAGATTAATCCCTTTTATGACTCGGATGGGCTAAAAACAGCCCCAGATGGACTATTTTTTCCCCAGACTTAAAAAAAATATGGCTATATTGCCAGGGAGGGGATATTTACATAGGGGAGTTATATGTACATAGCTTTAGTAAGGGAATGGGAAAACTGATAGGGAGTTATATAATACTGTTAGTGGTTAATATGAAGGTGACCAGCAAGCGCTAAGGTCAGGGACCTTAGGCTAAATTTTGGGGAAAAGAATTTGCAAAGAGATGAAGTCCTTGAGTGAAGCAGATCTTCACCAAGGTGACTGATATGGATGATGATGAAACTAAGAGGAATCAAGCAGATCTTGACCTCTTTGGGGAGTTAGTAAGTGACTTGGGAATTAGAAGAAGGGGAAGTTAGTAATGTCCAGTTCTGAGCTCTTCTGAATAAAACTACTTGCATTGATCTGAAAAGATAAAACAGTTTGAAACACAAAATTGATCATGCATCAGCTTTATGCAACCACAACTACTTACCCATCCTACTTTCCTAACATTTTTTCTTCTTTTCTGATTTGGGTGCACTTAGACTTGTAGACCCAGAATTAAAATTTTTTCTTTTGAATTTTTCCTATCTAAATCTACACTTATTTCTGCCAGGGCCCAGATTAAACAGTTGGGTCCCTTTGATTCTCTACCTATCTACAAAATCTGCCAAGGTTAAACTGTTTGGACAGATGCATTCTCTATATTCTACAACAGGAAATTGAAACCTAGGGAGACCAAGATTAGACTCTTTGGACCTCCCTTAAATGAAAATTCTTCAAAACTGGAACAACTCATCAAAATGGAATCTCAGCAGTGGCATTTGGACTAGCACACTCTCATGGTATCTTCTGGAAATATGGAACACTGCAGCTTGCCAAGTATGACATATTTGGCATGTAAAAATGTCAATCATGAAAGATGATACCTGTTGCAATAGAAGGCTAACACTATAGTCCTGCCTAGCCCCTACAATACCAATGTGGCATTCATAAAGAATTGCAGGGGGGATACCCTAATAGTGTTAATAGTGGGGGAATGGCCGATTTCATTTTATAAAGGTAATACACATAGAAACAGGAATGAGCAGGCCCTTTCTCTCTCCTCCACATGGCGATACTGTTTATTGGAGGTTGGGGGCCCTAGGCATAGTGAATCCTGCATCTCAGCAACCCTGTAGTCCCACAGTCATAGAAATCTGCAAGTCCCACATCCTGTGTCTCGGTGACTCTGCAGTCTCACAGTCACAACAATCCCAAAGGTCCCACATCTGGCGTCTCGATGACCTTGTAGTCCCGTAGTCCTATAGTCCTGCTTCCTACATCCCGCATGGCCCTTGCAATCCCTGATGGGCCATCCTTAAGGAATTGTAGGGGGCAGAATCGCCGATAAATCTAGGTCTTAGTGTTAAAGTGCTGGGAGGCCGAAAAACAAATACAAAGGAAAAGCATGGTAAAACCAAGTCAGGACCATCCTTTTCTCTCTCCTCCACATGGAATTACGACATATCGACGATGGGAAATTGTACATCCCGCCATCCCTTATTATTGGCGATCGTAGGAATAGAGGGGCTACCTCCCCAAAAAACCTTGTAGGGTTGCAATATTTCGATTTAGTGAAAAATCATCGGGGAGGGCTAAAACTCATTAAAAAAGGAAATGCCTGCAAAAACAAGGCCACGAAGGCCTTTTTATCTCTCCTACTAGGGTCCATGAGGTGGCATATGATAGGTCCTCATAGCTGAAAGGGAAGCTAACAACATAAGTGACATGGCATTATGGAGGACACGTGACAATATAGATGCTGATGTGGTAGATGACACGTGTCACTCAGTTTCAGCGTTTTCAGGGGTCTTATGGGGCCATATCTAGGTGACACATGGAAATGATGACATCATCCCACATATCAGCGATCACAACTACCTAGGGGATAAACTTAAGGAAAAGTGCATTCAGCGTTGGGATGTGGGATTCCGAGTAACATAGAAAAAGGACCACGGATATGATATTTCATAGGTCATATTTCATAAGGTTTTTGCATACTAGATATCAGCTGATGCCGTGTAAGTGGCTATCAAAGGCTTTTCAATATTATAAAGGAAAAGGCCCCCAAGCAGCAGTTGAAATCCTTAGCACCCGAAGGGCTAAGGACCTGGTTCGAGCCCTCGATCATATGAAGGAAGAAGCACAAAGGGGCTAAAAGCATAAGGGATTAAAGGGCAGTCGAGCTCGCCTACTTCATGATGTTCTTGTGTTAAAAGCTCGTGCTCAAAGTTCATCATTATTACATAATAATATATGACACCAGGATTCTCAAATCTTCTATAGTGTCTAGTAGATTTTTAATGGGCAGATGGGCCAGCATCTAAAGACTTAAATGGAGCATGGCGGAAAAATGGAGCAATACACGGGACTCAGGAAGATTAATGGCTCAACATGGATCTCCATGGCTCTACATAGCAAAGGACCACAAATATAGGCACTTACAGTTGACCCAACCCCTACTCCACAGAGGAAGGCCTTCGAGTAGTAAAAGAGGAAGTGATCGGACCCAGCTGAGCAACACGAGATTCCATACAGTGATCCAACTGCAATCGATAATAGAAGCTATTATTTGGATGGGCGCTAAGGCCATTTAATGCTTCTCTTTGATTGATATTTATTTTGATGTCCTCCAATCTATTTTCGTTCCAAGGAGGCATTTAATTATGTAATATTATCGGGCCATAGAGCCATTTATGAGTGATACAGCTAGTCGACCCAACAAGTGAATCTAGACCATAGATATTTTTGCTATAATGAACGTTATTTCTCCCTTCTCTAGATAAATAGGGGAAAGGAAGACTTAGAGAAGGTTTAGAAATTCTATATAAAACACTACATGCTACTTTATAATGGTGGTGATTCCCTCTTCAAGAATTACAATATGTGTTTCCTCTGTTAAAACCCATTTTGTGTTCATATTTCGTCTTGGTATTCATGCAATTATAGCTTCTAGAAATATTTCAAGCTTCCTCATAGATTTATTTGTATTGATATGTGAATGCAAGTGCCTGTAATTGTATCATGAATTCACTTGTCTCAACACTGTTGATGCATATACCTGTGTGGACTATTGAAATCATATCTTTAAATCTGCAACACATGAATCATAGAATTTAACTCCTCCTTCATCCATTATTTCTACTTGTAACTCAAATACGTATAGAAATCCTTAATGTCTCAACCTCTATGTGTTAAGTGTAGAAGTATTGAAGCCTTATGCTCTATGTGATGGGTTTCTACTTCTCTCTGTCCTCTCTCATCTGCCCTGAAAAAGCTTATTAAGCTCTAATTCCTTCAAATACTCGACCTCCATTATTTTATTGCATATTTATGAGATCTAAACTTGTGAAGAAGTAGTAGAAATCCATGTCTTATTTCTTTGGATAAATGAACCAACCCATTTCCTAAAAATATATGTATCTATAGCACAGAAGTGATGTCTTTAGTTTCCTGTAAATCATTTGAGAGACACAAATCTATATGTGCCGAAGAACTGGTCTTGTAAGCAATCCGAGGCTGTTTCTCGGAGTGACAATAGTTCCCTTGGGAAATTTCCCCTGTTTTTTAGTAGTTTTTCACCAAGGAATTGCACAATTACCATAGGTCAATTCTATGACTACATGCACCACGAGTACAACTTGGATTAGTTTACAACTGATAGTACACTTCCCTTGAACTCTAATCTCAATTGGGTAACTCAAATTTTCTACATGCATCAATTATTTTGGGTTAATTGATCAGTTAACTGGTTGATCACTGAGTGTGATTGAAGTTACACTCCACAACTTGACCCTCCACTAGTTCTTCTCACAAATAGAACTAGTTAAACGGAAAATAACTCAAATTAACTGAAATAGATTTCTACAAATTAGCAATAAATCATGTAGAATTGAACTCAAGTGTCTCCAAATCAAATTAAATGAGTTAATTGAGTGACAAGTGGCATGTCACCTTAGTTAATTACCTCCAAGTATTCTGCTGAAATTGAAATTCGAATTTTAATCTAGTTTGACCAAGGAAAAGTCAAAATATATTTTCTTGCTTAATTTTTAGAAACCTAGACATACATGTGAAATATTTCATGTGTAAGATATGTTGCTTAGTTGTTTTATAGTCGTGGCTAGATGTGATCCTTGTCTTGGTAAGTTATTAAGTGGGACAAGTTGAGCTTGGACATGAGTGGCCTAAGATGAGTTATAGGTAGTTCTTACATGAACAAGGCATAATCTACTTGTAGTAGGTGCAATTGGTCAAGTTGTTGAGGCTAAAGCAGGCCAATGTCACATGAATTGCTATAGCTAAGGACTTGATTGGGTTCCCAAGTCATGAAAAAATGTAAGGCTAGTTGCGAGGGAATGAGTGTTAAGGCGTGCTAGGGAATGCTAACATGTGCTAGATAGTGTGAAGGCATGTCAAATATTCTAAGATGTGTCAAGTGCTAAGGCATGCCAAGATGTGCAAGGGTGTGACAATACATGTCAGGGACTGTCAAGGAAACAAAAAGGAGAAACAAGTTAAACTACAAGGAAATGAACACATAAGAGGGTTAATAAGTCATCAATTTACCTTTTCCAAGAGGGGCATGCTAGGCACACCAACACTAGGTTCCAATAGGTGCCAAGTGCCAAGTGTAGAAAATCATGTAGATCCATAGCTCATGCAATGTACTAAAGCACAAGACAAGAATATACTTCTACTTTCAACCAACGGAAGCCAATAGATCGATGAAAACAATATGAACAAGAAGAGGATAAATCAATGGAACATAACACAATAAGTTTATCTGGGGAAAGTGACTGCTCAAAACCCCACCTATTTGTATTGCATTAATAAGAAATATGAGTGAAGATACAAAGCTTGTTCTCACTAGAGCAATTCTGCACAAGTATGCTCAACTCTCTGCCTCACAAGCCCACTCTTAGCCAACACTTAGCTAATTTCCACTTCCTTCGAAGCCCTTATTTCCTTGCGCAATTCCTATGGCTAAATAGCCCATATTAATGGGAATCCATTGCTTCCAAAATTATGGAATCCAATCTAGGTTGACTTCCTGATTGCATGCATTATCTATACAACTGAGTAAATCATACAACTGATAATACACTGTCCCTGCACTCTATCTCAACTGGGTCTTTCTCGGAATCGACATGCATGAGTTTCTGATGAGGGAATCTTCAGTTAACTACAACTAAACTTGTGGATGCACTAGTGCACATGTTCTTTCCATGATAAGCCCCCTAGTTAAACAAGGGGTTAGAGGGGGGCAAAGCCTCCCCTTCGTTGCATCAATTGTGCATTGGGGGGGGGGGGGGGGGTCACAAGGGGTTTGAGGGGGGCGGGTAGTGCCCCTCTACGGTGTCCAGGGTAGTGCCCTGGGGAAAATATTTTTGGACCCTATATTAGGTAGGTAGACCTACTGATGGTTTTGCACATGGTTTTCGCACATGGTTTTGGGCGTGATGGTTTTCGGTCCATGGTATTGGATGCTTCGGAATATATAAATATGTATTGTAACATTGAAATGAAGATAATGAAAAATCAAGTTGGTAGTCCCGATTTTGGGATCTAGGGGAAAATCTCTATGTATATTCGTTTTATGTGTTATGCTCTCACCTTTGCTTATTTTATATTTTTTAGAATTCGTATGCAGGTAATTTTTGTACGGGGTTAAAACCTACATTTGGTATTAGAGCTCTTTTGGCTTCAAGGGGATGCCTTTGTTGCTAAGGGATTTCGCTCGGACCTGTGGTAGACCCTATTCAGTGGGAGATCTGCGGGGTCGATTCTGGTGGTAAATGAAGATGGCGAGCAGTGGAAAGATAGAGATCGAGAAATTTAATGGTCAGAGTTTTGAGTTATGGAAACTCAAGATGGAGGATTTGTTGGTAGATAAAGATCAGTGGATCATGGTAGATCCAGATACTAAACCAACAGGAGTGTCTGATGAAGAATGGAAGAAGTTGGATTGAAAGGCAAAGAGCACAACATAATTGTGTGTCTTAGATTCAGTATTGTTGAATGTAACAGGGGAATCTACGGCTAAGGCTTTGTGGGTCAAGTTAGTGACTTTGTACCAATCTAAGTCTCTGGTGAATAAACCGTTCCTTCGAAAAAAGGTGTATAATTTGAGGATGAAAGACGGAGACTCAGTGACAGAGCATCTAAATGCATTTAATACTGTGGTAAGTCAGTTATTATCTATTGATATTAAAATTTTAGATGAAGATAAGTGCATTAGTTTGTTGTGTTCTCTACGAGATTCATGGGATAGTCTGGTTATTGCAATAGGTAGCAATGCAACTGCCTTGCAGTTTGATGAAATAGTCTCATCCTTTATGATGGAGGAGATGAGACGAAAAAATATGGAGATCCAGAATGGTGATTCCTTGTCTGTACGAGTTCGGTCCCAGAAGACAAACAAAAATAAGTCATCGAGTGTGCTATGGGGTAAAATGCATGGTGTATGGAGAATGAAAACTACCCTCAAAGGCCTTCCCGGGACCTTCCACAAACTGTAAGATTATCTATAGATGCTACCAAGTTATACACATGTTCATATACAAATATCAATTAACAAAGTATGGAAAGAGGATTACCTCAAGTCTCCTTCTAGATTTGTTTGGAGATCACAATGCAGCCAAGAGGAACTCCCTCAAAGTCGTTTCCAAATCAATTCCTGCACAAAGGAAAGGCAAACACAATCACTACATACAACCTTGAAAACCAATATATGAATACACAATGAACATATATTTGCATACAACTAAACTACTCATATAAACAAGTATCGAATGAACAACTTAATGAACAATGTTACCGACACCATGGAGTAGGGAACACAACTGTAGTTCTGTATTAATAACAGAAGAGTGATTACAACCATCTGTTGTATCAGTCTTCCTTTGCCCCTTCCGCTTCTCTCTCTCTCTCTCTTCTAGCTCACTTCTTTAGATATGTGACAGTTCACAACAGCTTAGTAGGCTATCCTTTCAAATGTTCAGACCCCTTTTGACAATGACCCTCTCATTGCTTATATAGCAATAGAGTTAGGGTTGCCAAGTTCCTTATAGAGTTCACTAGGGAAAAAGCAATGAATTTGCCATGCTTTTCAGCTCTTTCCCATTTGCCTCCTTTTTCAGATTAGAATTTCTCCAAATAGGTTGATTTTTGGATGTTTCCTTACTTTTCTTGAGTAAATTTAGGGACAAATATCTAGATATTTGTGAGTCAATTCGTTCCTTTGACCCTTGGAACTTACCTTAGTTTCACTAACGTTGTCCCCTATGTCACACGGAAAGAGTTGATAGTGCGGACAAAACCAACCTCCCTAGAAGGCTAAGACTTTCTAGTGACAAACAAGACAAATAGGAGCAATCCTTCTCTAAATATGCATTTATACTATGAGAAATCAAGTGTTTTAGATCTTACCTGTAACCCAACGCTGTTGTAGTAGTCCAGCTTCGTTGATCCAGATGAGCTCCTCCTTCTCTTCGAAACCTGCATTCACTAACAATCAAACCATTAAATAGCACCTGAATATCACATAAAATAAAACACATTTAACATATAGACCAAGGAGTATATGAAACAACTCATAAATAAAAAATTGTTGAGAAGAATGGACTTATTTGTATTAAAAGGTAACAAAAGAAACGATTACAACATGAGCCTTGGTGTTGTGCAAGTTCCTCCCAGGGTTCACAAGAGTCCTCCTTTACTCTGATCAGCTCACCCACTTCCAAATACAACAAGTAAAGATGGTAATCTCTCCTCACAAGCTTATACAAGGAAGTCCTAATTCCAGTAGCATCTACCCTTAGGAATGTTCAGCTTTCAACCTCCCCTCCTTCTGGCCCAATGCCTGTATTTATAGTGCTCTAGAGGAAGTTAATCAGGTCCACCATCAATGGGATAAGCCCCTCTTTGGGTGGGTTAGCTCCCCTCTTGATGGGATAAGTTCCTCTTCTATAGGGATACATGAACCATCTGGAGGCGTTTCATTCACGTCAAACAAGCTTCTAGAATGCTCTAGAAATGACCACAAGTAACTTTTAAAAGATAAAACTCGCGCCTTTTGACCTTTACAGGGGTACGCACCCACCCCTTTACATACAGAGCGTACAAGTACGCAGGTATTGTGAACTTGGGTTGCGTACATGCAGGTAAGGCTGAGAGAAACTGCGTACCCAGAGATAATTGACTTTAAATGACTTTTCTCTCTTTCTTTGAGTTTGACATGGAAAGCAGAGGCATGAGACTTGCCAAGAAGGATAGTATGACAATGGATGGAGCCATACTAACTGCAAATAGTCATGGTGACATTTTTTAGTGTAACAGATTGCCCCCTAAAGTGCGAAGCCTGTAGTAGATTAGGGTTTTATATGATCTAGGAAGGGTGAAGTACTTTATCATTTCAAGGAGTATCTTGCGGAGAGCCTGGTCAGAACCTGCAAATATTCAACACAAAATACATATATAAGATGATATCATCGCTGAGGTAGGCATTCCCATACTCAGATTGAAAACTTTAACTAACAATCTAACTACTGCTCTGATACAGGAATGATTTTGCAGTACATCACAATTATAGACTTTTGTAGACACAGTATGGATGCAGCCATCTGTTTATGATCAGTCTACTATATAATGAATACAAAACTCCTCGCAACCTGGATGGTGGAAACTAGATCCAGGGTCTTCATTTCTACTTCCCGAATTGGTACGATTCTATCCATGTGAATAAATGAGTCGATGTCGAACATGGCAGAAACCACTTGATTACCAGTCGATGATGTAAACTGTTAACAAGTGTGAGAGAGACCACCAGTGATGTCAATGGTTCTCAAAGTACCCAGTACAATCCATGAAATGTGAATGAATGAGTTGATGTCGAACACGTCACGGAATCCTTTGATCGAAAGTTAATGATGTGAACTGTCGTCAAAGGCGAGAAACCTGCCATTGATGCATGCAGACCTCAAGGTACTGACGATCTCTAAGTCATCTTTCTAGATAATGTGCTGATGTCGATAGAAAGCGACCCGTTGCAGGCAAGCCCACAACACGAAATCATTGTTCAAGTTGAAGAAATGTTGCTGTAAAGACTGACTCAGGGATGGTCAAAATGGATGACAAGTATTTTTCATATGAATGGTTTATTTGCAGAGACCTCTTGAACACATAACGACACAACAGATGGCTTGGTGACGATTGACCCAAAGTTAATACCCAAAAACGGTTGAAGTCTTTCAAAGTGGCTTGATCAACTGTGAGGCAAAGGATTTCCCAACCCAGGTGAATGAAAGTGTTGTGTTCAAGAGTGGTAATAAGGCTTCTTTTGAGACAAAGGATAAAAAATAGGTTCATTCTTCTCTCTTTTCCCCCACCATTTCTGGCAAGTACCTCTTTATTTTTTACAAGCTTGAGGAGGATAACATATGCTTGATTATAAGCTCATCCTTCGGATGACTCCAACTTAGTTTAGATTCGGACCCTAAGAAGGAGTGGTCCGTTCCTGTTTGTAATCGAACAGGTCCTTTACTGTGAAATTTTAACAAGTCCAGTATAGGAGAAACTCGGCGTTTTTCAATTTTAGAGAGTCTGAAAAAACTAAAGAAGACTCCAAGGTGAACTTTTTCGTAAATTTGTGTCTCCCAAGCCCGAAAAAGTATAAAATAATACCTGAGAGAACCGCTTGATCTTGCGACCAAGGAGTACTTTCATGTTTAGTGACGTTGACCTGAAAAGTAAAAAGCGATCAAGGACACGTCGTTTTATTTCCAATATCGAGTTTGAAACGACAAAAACCCGACAATCTTTTCGTGTTTTTACGGTCAGAAAAGGGCTATAAGAGGACCGTCTTTTAATTCCGTTTTAACGAGTGTAAAAGAAACGCTCGGCAATCTTTTCATGTTTTAGGAGTCAGAAAAGGGCTTGAAAGATGACTCTGATGTGAAAAATGATAATTTACCCTAAAGTCCCTTTATCCTGCAAAAAAACAACACATTACTCATACCTGTTTAAGATGGGCAAAAATACATTGAAAAATATCCTTTCACGGTGAAAAATAAACAAACTTAGCATTCATTTATCCAAAAAACCTATAAAAAGACTTTTTACCATGTCATTTTTACCATTTTACTGTTGAAGGAGAGAAAAGGGCTTTTGACAAGAAACTTCCTGTGGACATTGCGGAGAATCCGACCGTCGGAATCAAGTGTCGTCTCTTTCAGGTATTTCACAACATCCTCCTCTTCAATTTCATCCATTTAGAATTTCATTTTAAGCTTTTATCTGATTTTTTAGAGGGTTTGGGGTTTTAGGATACACTTTTCGGGGTACGCAGGTGCCCTATGGGCGACCTGCGTACCCCGACATTTTCGTTAATGGGAAAATGGTCGGAGTACGCAGACCACCCTCAGAACAACTGCGTACCGCCGCTCTGTTTCTGAACGCGGGGTGCGTACTCTGCACAAAGCGGATTTTCAAACCCCAAACTCCAAATTTAACCAATCAAATTTTGTTTAATGAATTCTAATCATTGTTTTTTGGTGTGTAGATCACCCACCATGTTAGATTGGCGTGAAAGAGAACACGAAGACATCGATTTGGCCGCAATAGGTCATCAACCTTCCATTGACGCTTTAAATGCATGCGGTCTGTACAAGTACTGGGCCATACCTGGCATGAGGGCCCAGGTGCCATTCTTAGAGTGGCTGGTTGAAAGGTGGAACATTCAGGATCAATGTTTCTACATCGGAGAGCACCAGCTCGAGATAGAGCCCTCTGACATATATTTTCTCACTGGCTTGCCTAATAGGGGCGAGCAACTGACTCTGTCCGGGACTAGGCCGGGTGGCCAATCCCTTGCTAGCCTCCGGCTAGAGTGGTGCAACAATCAAAACCAGGAGAAGGGGATAGAAATCAAATACATATCCCGACCTGAACTTATGGTAATTGCCTTTACGGTTACCAGACTTTGCGGCGCAGCCACTTTGCACAATGCCACCGGGTCCCAAATGCGGATGGCTATAGATTGCTTCCGAGGCACCATTTTCAACTGGTGCGATGCTGTGTTGGCCAATATGAAGGGCCAACTGACTAGGGCAAAGAACGGACAATTGAAGACCTTTGGATATGGGCCTTTAGTTGTGAGCTTTGCCCTAGAGAGAGTTCCAATGCTGATCCCTCAGCATCTTACTGTTCCAGTTGGGCCTCCTCGGGAGCCTAAGTTGACGAGATGGGTTGCGGTAATGGCCCGGCATCCTGATGAGGGAGCGGCAGTTGTCCGATTTCCTGACGGTTACTTTCACTGGTTGGAGAACCAGGTCTTTGCGATTTGGGATTTTCCTTATGCCGGAATGGATTTTCGGAATGATCCAGACATGGTTCTTCCACAGGGAGAACAATGGGACGACAGAGGTACTTCATTTTTCACAAGTTTTTAAATTATCTAATTTTTTTTATTTTTTATATATATATCGTCTCAAACTGACAGTAAAAATGTTTAAAATGCAGATGTAGGTCCATGGCGTTCGGCCAATCTCCGGGCTTTTGAGAGGAGACATCCAGTTGCACCGGCACCGGCCCCACAGGACGCGGCTACAGAGACACTAGCTGAGTTGGAGCAGGATCTAGAGCGTCTGACGGCGGGTATACCAGAGACTACTATAGATGATATTCCTATCAGACTTCAGCGCTATGTAGTCGCAGTCCCGGGACCTTTTAGGAGGTTTTTGTGTAGAGTGGCCCGTGCAGTGGTGTCGTATAGGGAGCATCACCAGTGATTGGATGGTCACTTTGTAGACACATGTGACATTTTGGTTTTTTGTACTTATCATTTTTGCCGATCATAAGGTGTTTTAAACCTATGATCGAAGACGATGTATATTTTTTGACACACTCCTATCTATATATATCATTATTACCGGCTTATTTTGTTAAACATGTATGATGAAATGTTTGTAAATTTACAATTATTGCAAATATCTATTTAACATTTGAGACGCAATTGCATCTGCTAATGTGTTTAAAGACCTTGGAATGTGCTGATATTCAATGTAGTCAAATTCACGTTCCAAGAGACGCACCCTCAAAAACAATCTTAATAACACTGGATTTCTAATGGCATAGACTCTATTAAGCTGTAATACAACGAGTTCAGAATCTAACCTCACTATCAAACTCCGAATCCCAAATGAAATAGATTCAGATAATAACTCAATCACTGCACTGTATTCTGCAATGTTGTTTGTTGTTTGACCGAGGCTCACCCCATGCATAGAAACTAACTCGTCAGAGGGCGAATAGATAACCCAAGCTGTGGAAGAGATATTTCGTGTACTACGACAAGCACCATCAGCAAATCCAATGTACGTTTGGAGAGGCATCAATATCTGCAATATCAAGAGTAAAACCAAGATAAGCCAGAATAACGACGAAAAACAAACTCTCTAAACTAAGCACACTGTCTAAACTAAGCACACATAGCAACTAGAAAGAGAAAACTAACCTAACTAAAATCTCCATACCCATCATTTAAGCATAATACCTCTTTAGGTAAAGTCCATTTCTGGGTTTACCCAAAGAGTCCCCGTCAAAGTCTACCAGCTCATAGGCCCCTTTTGCTAGCTTTCGCTTGACAATGTAGGGCCCATGCCACATAGGAACGAATTTTCCAGCACCTAACTTATCATTAGCTTGATCATATAACAACACTAGGTCTCCTTCCGAAAAATTTCGAGGAGTCACATTCCGGTCATACTGAGCTTTCATTCGTTTCGTGTGAGTCTCGATTGCTAAAGCAGCTTCACGTCGAGTCTCATCTAATTTAGCTAAGTATAACAGACGTTTCTCTTCTTCGGAAGTAGCTGGGAGTAATTCGATGGCCATTTGCAGTGACGGGATTTCGCATTCAATGGGCAGCATGGCTTCCAAACCATAAACTAGTTGGAAAGGAGTGAACCTTGTTGATGTTTTCACTGAGGTTCGGTATGCCCAAAGCGTTGAAAATAACATGTTGTGCCAATTCGACCGATGAATACCAATGATCCATCGGATCATGATAACTAGAACTTTGTTGATAGACTCAACCAGACCGTTTGCTTGGGGATAATAAGGAGTAGAACTATCGTGACGTAAACCAAGCTGGCCTGTAAGTTTTGTCATCATAATGTTTCGAAAATGGCGCCCATGGTCAGTGATTATCGCTTGTGGGACACCAAACCTAGCAATAATATGATTGAATACGAAAATCGCAGTTGTCTTGCCGTCTGCCTCGAATGTAGGCATCGCCTCGGCCCACTTAGTAAAATAATCAACTGCAAGGATGATATACGCATGCCCCCCGGCCGAGTGAGGTTTACAAGTAATAAAGTCGATACCCCATTTGGCGAATGGACCGACGACAATTATAGGGTGGAGAGGAGCTGGTGGTGCGCGCATCTTGCGATCAAACACTTGACAGTTGTGGCATTTTCGGACTGCAATGATACAATCTTTAAACATGGATGGCCAGAAATAGCCAGCACGCAACACCTTCTGAGCTGTGGCATACCCAGACATATGACCGCCACACGCCCTAGAGTGACAGTCATTCAAAACCCTTTCTGCCTCTTCGTGAGTTAAGCAACGTCGGAAAACCAAGTCTGCCCCACGGCGATAAAGAGTATCTCCAATTATTTTGTACTGTTGGGACTGGAATCGAATTTTTCGACGTTCCGCCTTAGAAGCTTCGGGCTGAAAGGATTGGGTTTGGAGATAGACAATTATATCCCCATACCACGGATCTAAAGTGCTGATAAGAAACAAAGATTCATCCGCAATGGGCTCCTCTGCCACTGTTTCCGTGTCAGCACGCGGGAAATCACACATTAACTCGGCAAAGACTAAGGATTTCTTAGACTTGGATTTCTCGAACTCCAAATCGAACTCCTGCAGGATAACGATCCATTTGGAGTACTTGCCCCCCAGCAATTGTTTAGTCAGAATATAGATCATAGGGTTTCAATCCGAAATCACTGTAATTTTACGGAGAAGAATGTAGTGACGGAAATGCTGGACAACTTGAACGGCTGCCAGTGCCAACTTTTCCATATGCGAGTACTTTAGCTCGGTTGGATTTAACGTCCGACTAAGGTAATATATCACATGTTCCGTTCCGAATTCATCTTCTTGAACTAAGACCATTCCAATGGTGGAGTGGGAGGCGGCGAGATACAAAAAGTAATCCTGGTTGTAGTTGGGAGGATGCAGCAACGGTGCATGGGTCAACACGTGCTTAAGTGCAATAAAAGACTTTTGAGCTATCTCATCCCAATAGAATTGAGCATTTTGTTTTAACAACCGGGTGAAACCCTTTGTAACCTCGACGTAGTTAGGAATGAATCGACGTAAAAAGTTTGCTTTCCCCTGCAAACTTTGGAGTTGGCGCAGACTCGAAGGAGGAGGCAATTTGATGATAGCTTCTACCTTCGAGGGATCGACGCGGATACCGGCTTTTGAAACAACAAATCCTAGCAATCGTCCCACTTCTATACAGAAGACACATTTGTGTGGGTTCAACCGAATTCGATAATGCCGACACCTCATAAAAATAGCTCGTAAGTGGACAAGGTGATCAGCTCGATGTAAAGAATGAGCAGGCAAATCATCGAGGTATGGCTGCACAATGTGCTTGATGTCGTGAAACGCATAAGACATCGTCCGTTGGAAAGTGGCTCCAGCATTCTTAAGTCCAAAAGGTAATTTGCAATAAGCAAATGTCCCCCAAGGACAAAT
This sequence comes from Pinus tabuliformis, assembly GCA_031772625.1. Lineage (NCBI taxonomy): Eukaryota > Viridiplantae > Streptophyta > Pinopsida > Pinales > Pinaceae > Pinus > Pinus tabuliformis. Next base: position 1,529,937,558 of record CM062817.1, on the reverse strand, counting down.
GAAAGCCGTTTTTGGTTGATCGGCAGGTAGAATATTGATTTGGTTGTAACCGGAAAAACCGTCCATAAAGGAAAATATTTCACTGCCGGCACAATCATCAATTATTTGATCGATATAGGGCGTGGGATAGTTGTCCTTAGGACAAGCACGATTGATATCCCTATAGTCGATACATATTCTTATTGTTCCCTACTTTTTGTTAACCGGAACAATATTCGATACCCAATCCGTTAACGGGATCGGATAAATGAAACCTGCTTTCAACAGCCTCTCTACTTCTGCTTTAATCGCAGCCGCTTTCCGAGGGTGTATCTGATGCAGACGTTGCCGAATGGGTTTAGCGTCTGGGTAAGTCTTGATCTCATGAACAACAATGGAGGGATCAATTCCTGGCATTTCCTCATAGGACCAGGCAAACACGTCGCGGAATTCTTGAAATAGGGCCTTGTATATTTGAATTTCATCATCTGAACATGAGGCACCTATATGAACGTTCTCAACAATTCCAGTTTTGACTGAAATGTCAATGGCAATAGTTTGGGAAATGTTTCCAAAATTCAACTCTGAATCAGGATGTTTCATGGGATTCTGAGCGTCCTTGACATATTCAGTTGTAAAAATTGATGAAAAATCATTTTCAAAGTCATCACTCTCAGGTAAAAATGAAGATCTATGATGGAGATCTTCCCATGGTAGATCGTCTACACTTAGGATTTCGCGAAGTTGTTCGTCAGATGACACAACTTCAGGAAACGCTATCTGTTCTGAGGTTGATGTGAAAAGTGATTCTTCACCGACCACATTCATTTGGTCAATTTGGGTTGAACACGGGTCGGTAAAAGACTGCACAGCTTCATAAGCAATTTCATATGGACTCAAAGGCATAGCATCACCGAATGAGTCTATCTCAGATTCAGATGGGACAATCCAAGGATCATCGTAAATAATAGTGTCTGAAGTAATCATATGAATGAATGCGAATGAAGGGTCTGCGTTGATTGGAGGAAAAGGAAAAGTTCCCAATAAACCGGAATCTTTAACTAATCCAACGCCAACATCCTTATAAGGGATAGTCGTTTTACCGACATGCTGGATACTCTCTGAAGAGGCTGGGTCGGATGAAAAGAAAGCCAACTGGTCTATTGTCACGATCTTGCCATTATGTGGAAACTTAATAACTCTGAAGACCGATGACACGACCGCTGTCATAGCGTAAGACCAACTTCGACCCAAAAGAAGGTTGTAGTCTAGAGGGGCATCAACCACCTCCACATCCAGACTAACGGTTTTTCCTTCAACCCCTATAGGCAAATCCTGTAGAATGCCAAACGGATGGAACCCACGGCCATCAAAGGCCTTAAGAATGGTCGGGGATTGGTTCAGTGAAGGAGAACCAAGCGATCTCCAACACTGAATCGACATAATACATGTGGAAGCTCCCTCATCAATTACAGTCCGATGAATAGGCCTGTTTTTGACTATCACTGGAATCTGGAAAGCCATCTGATGAGGGAGACGCGGTGTACTATTTTCTAGATCAAAGATTATCAGGTTCGGGTCCTGAATATCAACAGCTCCTATAGCCGACAAGAGTAATTTTCGCTGTGCTGGGCATGATTGCAGCACTTCTAAAGCCGACATTGCTGAGGGTGAAACAGCTAAATCCTCAACAATGTTGTAATTCTGGGCTGCTCTCGCATGTGGATTGAAAGCAGACCTTCGAAGTACACCCTTGGCGGGCGGTTTTATTACTAAGTCAGGGTTAGGTTTCTCGATCTGTAGTGGATCGGAACCGGGAGCTGAGGTTGATGGATTAGAATGAGAAGATTCTGCTTCTTTGCCATCAACAGGACTCTTACTACCGTAATCTTGCGATCGAGTCGCAATCCGTACATGAGACATCATCAATATGGGTTCTTCACTGGCACTCGAGGAAGAACCTATCATTTTACTCTCCTGCTTTGGAAATGGATCTTTCAAAACAGCAGGAGTTGGGGAACCTTTAACGATTTTCACAACCTCTGCCCGATGAGGGCAATCTCTTGTGAAATGATCTTCTTCACAAATTAAACAAGGATAGCGAGGTTTGCGCTTCTCGTCATTAGATTCCGACTTCTCTTTTTTCTCCTTTTGAGGCTTGTCTGCTTTATCCTTCTTCTTGCCTTTCTTCTTACCACCGTTTTTTGATTTAGCCGTAGATGACTCTACAGCGTGAACGTCGGCAGTAATTTCAGGAGAAGACTCTCCTGTCGGGGAGTCCGGTAAGGTTATTATTGGAGAAGAATTCTTTGAGGATTTCTTCTTACTTTTAGTGTTCACCGTACCAATCATGCCATCAGCAGCATGAGACCTCGAAGGAGCAGCAGCGATTTGATTCGACTTAGGAAGATCTGGGATCTTCTCGTGCAACGTACCCGACTGAGTGTAAACTAAGTCAAGGTACTGGGCTTGAGCAATGACTTGCTCCTCAGTAACTACTCCGGCCTTAGCTACATCTTCAGTAATCTTCGGTAATAATGATTTGACAAACCATTCAGCTAAGATTTGGTCCGGGATAAAAACTTTCACTAAACGTCTTCGACGTCTCCATTCATGGATATGATCAGAAATATAGGTGGACGTCGATTGTTTTAATGAAGTTAATAACTCAGTACCATTATCGTATCTGACCGGCAACTGAAAATGAGTTAGGAACGAGGTAGCTAACTGGCTAAAGTTATAAAAAGAGGCCCGTGGTAACTCAATGTACCACTTGGCCGCGAGACCAATGAGCGTACGCTGGAAAAGACGTAAACGGATCGAATCATCCGAGATAGAATTTGAAGCACACCAGAGGTGGTAAGTCATCACATGATTGGACGGATCCTCTCCAGACTTACCTTCGAACTTGGGTATATCGCTGGGCAACTTATTTGGCATTGGCGGCCAGAACGGAAGATATTGTATTGGATCGTTCGTTAGGCGCGTCAAGTCTGGTAAATCCAAAGTTGCGATAAACGGTAATTGCCGATTAGGATCCCTAAAACTTTGGGTCACAAGACCAGTCCCAGGAGGAGGATATCCAGGATAACTTGGAACAGGAATCGCATTCGGGATATTATATCCTCCTGGAAAACCAGGATTAACTGGACCGTACTGGGGTTGCTGAGGTTGTTGATAAGTGTACCCAGGATACGGTTGATACTGGTAAACCGGTTGTTGGACAGCAGGCCCGTATTGGTACTGTCCCTGGTACGGTTGATAAGCGAATTGTGGTTGACTTGTTACAACAGTACTTAAACCAGGCTGCCCTACAGGCATCTGGACCGTGGTTTGAATCGTAGATCCGGACAACGGTAAAGATGTCTGAGGGGTGGTTGCAGAGACAGTAGAAACCGGAGCTGTCGATACTCCAGAAGCAAGTGTGGTGGAAGGAGCAGATGTTGCGGTAGTTGCAGCAGTCGTTTGAGATGGAGTACTAGGTGCAATTGGCGACTGAGTAACTACCGAAGGTACAGAAGTTTGAACATTAGACTGGACTGGTTGCTGGGATGGACCAGCAACTAAGGATTGTCCAGCTTGAGATGACAACTGTATACTTGGCTGCAATACCTGTTGACCTTGCGATGGATTCCATACTACGTTCATTCCGGGGTATTGACCCATGACAGGCTGAGGATACTGAGATCCATAACCGGATTGAGGATAGGATTGATAACTGAAAGGCACAGTTCCCGTACCTTGAACATACGACTGACCTTGAGGTGGTTGATAACCTTGACTCGAGTATTGACCTTGAGGTTGATACCCTTGAGGTAAATACTGATACTGGGGTTGACCTTGACCTTGAGGTTGATACCCTTGAGGTAAATATTGATACTGAGGTTGACCCTGGGGTACATATTGAGGCTGGGGTTGACCTTGAGGAATGTATTGTACCATGGGTACATACTGTCCTTGAGGTTGCCCCCCAGACACAAGTTGTGTACCTTGAGGTTGCCCCCAGGCGTTACTTGAGGCTGACCCCCAGGCGGTAATTGGCCACCTTGAGGTTGAGAACTGGGAACTGAACCTGACATCATATAAATATCTCCTACACCCAACGGTCTATTACCATTGTTTCCAGCTAATAACCCATGTTCAACGGGTTGAGGAGATGCGCCCGCAAAAGTACCAGACAATGACTGATACCCAGAGGGAACAGAAGGACCGCCGTACAAGAAAGATTCAGGAGATTGAGTGAACACGGACGACTGACCAGACATATTTACAGGAGTATAAATACCTCCGGGTGGAAAAGGAGTACGAGGTGGAGAAAAACTTATCCCTGAGTTATCTAAATAATTGGTTAACGAGAGGTACCAAGTAGTACTTCTAGGAGGACTGTAAAAGATAGATTCACGCTCTCTTAGATCAATGGTAGGTTGATCTTCAAGAATAGATACACCTAATTCTTCCTCTGGAGCAAGTTCTTCAATAGCTATCAAACCAGCAGGAAGATTTTCGGTGATGACTCTTTCTACCCTAGGTGAATCTGGTGCACTAGAAGTTGGAGTAACAGGTTCAGATACTTCAGGTTCTTCGCCTATATCACTAGTAGATGAAAAACTACCAGCAAGCTCAGAAACTGCAACTGCTTCAGGATTATAACCTGTTTCTAGACTTTGGTAATCTGGATGGACTACCAACGACGATTCTCCTTCTTCAGGTGAACCTACTCTACTGCCACTAGGAGGAGTTACAAGGACTTTCAAACCTTCGTAATGACTCGGGACGTCTTGAGGAGGTTCACCCCGAAGTCTACGGGATTTCCTCAACAATTCGGCCACGGAAACAACCTCAGGAGACTTGCCCCGAAGTCTACGGGACTGTCTCGGTAATTCCGCCACAGTTAAAAACTTTTAACTACCACACACACAAACAAAGTAAAATCTCAAAGCAAACCACCTAAAGTCTCTAAAGAACCAAACAAATTTGAAGCACACGCCTAAAGAATCTAGGGCGTCAAACCAAGCACAAACAGTAGCCTTCCGGACCGAAAACGCTAGTTGGAGATGAAACCCAACATCGCTGGATTCAATACAGAAGTGGCGGGCGGAACAGTTACCCTGACAACCTGCTTAATGAATAGACCGGCACAAGTTCCTCCACTTTAACCGTCTCGAGTGAAGTGAACCCCCTGGAAAATCCAAGTGAGTCTAGCCGACGTCTGCTCCAGGTACAGTGGGATCTTCCCTCCACCGTCACCTCGGTAGAATCCTAAAGATAATGGTCACTAAGGTTACCAACAGCAACAAATACACCTGGGGGAACAGTCTACACTCCGACAGCACGCAAGGGCAGAGTATCAAGCTCAATCCCCTTGCCGGCTCCTTGACAATAATCCAAGGTTTACCGACAAGTGACCCCTGGCTCCTCGACAATGGTTAATCCGAGGTTTACCGTTTGTAATACGTGCGTGTCTGGCGTCGTTCCCAACGAGGGAGGATTGATCCCCTCACTGGTTCGGACACGAGCTCGTGCTTCTCCTTTAAGAGGAGCTTTCCCAGAGTATAAATGAAACAACTGGATTTAATCTATCACAAGATAAGCTACTTGTTTGGTTTTGTTGTCTTGGAGAGTTAATTACTCTCCTACTCCAAGACACTAGCCTGATCTATATTGGTGTTTCAGAGCCCTAGTAAATAAAAAGTTACTAAGTTGATTTTACTTTAAGCGTTAATTTTATGGCTTTTTTAAGACAAAAGGTAGTGGAGATGAAACTGGTGGTGTGTAGACTCGACCGAAATCCACTAAAAAGATGCACTTAAGATGATTTACACTAATTTTCCTTTTTCAATGAAACTCCTAGCTAAGAGAGTTGAGAGAATGCAAATTTTATAGAAAACAACTTTCTTGGCAAAGACAATCAAAGAAACAATTCTTTTTATCTTTTCAAAGCACACAACTCATGACCACTAATTATCTCACGAAATTTCCTTTCTCTTCAAAAGACTACAAATGCTACCAAAGCAAACTTTTTCCAAAAGAATTTTGTATTTTTCCTATATTAATAAAGCATATAAAACTATTTATCAAAAATCAAATTTAACAAATCTAAGAAAATCAAAGCAAATTCACTCAAAAGCAAATCAAAAGGAAATTTACCTAAAAGTAAAACTAATGAGGACAAAAGCCTACAAAGTTAATTCCCGGATGTTTTACTCAGTCAAAATGTAACTAAGGATCAATCCATGCAGAATCATAAACTGATCAAAAAACAAAATCGAAATCTTTTTGTTCTTTTTTTTAAGAATGAAATTCAAGGTTTTAACAAACAAACTTTTCGAGATTTGCAAAGTGAAGACACAAAGGTAGGTCTCTCACAAGGGTGACTTCTATGACAGGCCCGACTCCTAAGAGGACTGATCAAAACCAAGGAGATCCAAAGTTTGACAACCTCTAACGCCAAAGTCACTACAGGACCAGTTAAAAATCAAACCCTAAGGCAAAATCCCTATGAATTCCACCAAAACCCTCGACACTAACGGGACAAGTTCAGGTGAAGATCTCTGATAGTAAACTAATGGATCTGGGCAGTAAAAACAAATTAAAAACAAAATCTAAAGAGCAAAAAGCAAAAAATTGCAATTTTCTCAAATTTGACAGGGGTACGCAGGTGACCTGTTTACACAGGTGCGGGTACGCTCTGTGCACACAGTCGCAGTGCGTACAAGTACGCACTGTGCTGAACTCAAAGCCTGCGTACTGCTGGCAAAACTAAGAAAAATGAAAATCTAAATTAACCCTAAGCTAACCCACCCAAACACACAGTCAGACAGCCAAAAATCAGAAAACAAGCGTTTTTTCTCAGACCAAAATATCAAATCAAAAAGAACTCAAACACATTCATGGAGTCCCCAGTATGGTCGCCATTTTGTCACATGGAAAGAGTTGATAGTGCGGACAAAACCAACCTCCCTAGAAGCCTAAGACTTTCTAGTGACAAACAAGACAAATAGGAGCAATCCTTCTCTAAATATGCATTTATACTATGAGAAATCAAGTGTTTTAGATCTTACCTGTAACCCAACGCTGTTGTAGTAGTCCAGCTTCGTTGATCCGGATGAGCTCCTCCTTCTCTTCGAAACCTGCATTCACTAACAATCAAACCATTAAATAGCACCTGAATATCACATAAAATAAAACACATTTAACATATAGACCAAGGAGTATATGAAACAACTCATAAATAACAAATTGTTGAGAAGAATGGACTTATTTGTATTAAAAGGTAACAAAAGAAACCATTACAACCTGAGCCTTGGTGTTGTGCAAGTTCCTCCCAGGGTTCACAAGAGTCCTCCTTTACTCTGATCAGCTCACCCACTTCCAAATACAACAAGTAAAGATGGTAATCTCTCCTCACAAGCTTATACAAGGAAGTCCTAATTCCAGCAGCATCTACCCTTAGGAATGTTCAGCTTTCAACCTCCCCTCCTTCTGGCCCAATGCCTGTATTTATAGTGCTCTAGAGGAAGTTAATCAGGTCCACCATCAATGGGATAAGCCCCTCTTTGGGTGGGTTAGCTCCCCTCTTGATGGGATAAGTTCCTCTTCTATAGGGATACATGAACCATCTGGAGGCGCTTCATACACGTCAAACAAGCTTCTAGAATGCTCTAGAAATGACCACAAGTAACTTTTTAAAGATGAAACTCGCGCCTTTTGACCTTTACAGGGGTACGCACCCACCCCTTTACATACAGAGCGTACAAGTATGCAGGTATTGTGAACTTGGGTTGCGTACACGCAGGTAAGGCTGAGAGAAACTGCGTACCCAGAGATAATTGACTTTAAATGACTTTTCTCTCTTTCTTTGAGTTTGACATGGAAAGCAGAGGCATGAGACTTGCCAAGAAGGATAGTATGACAGTGGATGGAGCCATACTAACTGCAAATAGTCATGGTGACATTTTTTAGTGTAACACCCTAACTAGAAACATGCTTTAGTAGGGTCACTAATGCACCTCCAGGATTGGTAACAAGCTTTATAAAGCAGGTTGTTAGTGTTAAACTAGTGTTAGTGTGGAATCAAGGCCTATAATTGTGGTCTTTGCTTCAGTCATCACGTCTTTCACCTTTGAGTTTATGAGGAGGTCATTTTGTTGTATAACAGATGCCCCCTAAAGTATGAGATCAGAGGCAGAGATGATGGCCGAAATACTTTACTAAAACTGTAATTTTTTGTCAAAATTTAGAGAGAGGGAAGCTTCGGGCGGCAAGGGAAACCTAATACACCACAGATATATATATATATATATATATATATATATATATATATATATATATATATAACTGCTAAAATCATGTCCTGAGTTAGGCATTCCCATGCTCAATAGCTATGTCACAGTAATTTTCTCCAAAGAGATATGACGATACTGGCCACCGATAAGCACAATGCGGATCCAATGTCATAATAGCATCATCCTAAAACAGCTGTCTCCAAAAAACAATATCCGCGGCTTGGGAGAGGAAACAAGGCTGAATGATGCAAGCCTCTACCCAAGGTCTTGATTTCTGCTTCACTGAACAACATAGATCGATACATGTGAATATATGTGTTGACGTCGAACATGCACAAAATCATTTGATTACCAGTCAATAATGGAGACTGTTAACAGACACGAGGAAGGCCACCGATAATGGTGATGGTCTCCAAGATGCACAGTGCAATATAACGAGTGTGAAAGATGTCTTTGTCATCGAACACCCGTAGAATTGCTTAACCAAGAGACAATAATGAGAACCCTTGATCAAACACAAGGCAACCTACCACTAATGTCTGCAAGTACCAAGGCACTGAATGTGTTTCTGTGTTATCTTCCTAGATAGAGTGTTGAAGTTGATAGGAAGAACCCCGTTGAAAGGTAGGCATTAATGTGTCCTACATCAATCGACACGAAACAGGACAAGAATGATTTTGTTTTTTGAGGAATCTTTTGAGCATTTGGGCCTAAACAACGGAGGGCATGATGAAAGGATATGTTTAATGGCTTGATTGAGGAAACAAATGGTAACCCTTGAACAATAGAAGGCACGAAAATGGTTTTAACTAGACAGCACTAGACTCATGAACACTACAGAGTGTTAGGATATAGAGATGCAATTACATCAGGGTATATAGGCTAAAACTCATAGGATGGTAGGGTTCATATTGAGAGGCCATCAAGAGGAAGGTTTATCTGAGGGAGTTCCATGTTCAAGGGAACGACTATCACCAAACCACGCTTTCTAATATGGAATATAGTTGTACTATCCACTTTCCCCATCTGATTAATTTTATGAGTCCAGATGGGTAAACTCATTGATATTTTCACATTTAAAGAGTCTGAAAAGGACCGCAAAAAGAGAGACTCTTTGCCCTATCTGATTAGTTTAATGAGTCCAGATAGGAAAACTCATTGATTTTTTCATGTTTTAAGAGTCTGAAAAGTATCATAAAAAGAACGACTCTATATCTTGTCTGTGTAATTTAAAGAGTCTAGACTAGACAACTCAGTGGTCTTTTCATATTTAGAGAGTTTGAAAAGATCGTAAAGAGCAACTCCATGGTGGTCCCTTTGTCATAGTTGTTAACTAGGTGCGCTAAAAGGTTAATAGTATACCTGGATCAGTTACTTTTCCATTAGTTAATCTATTCAACTTGGATGAAGAGAAACCTATTTTCAATAGACGTCGACCTCATTTTTTTACGAGTACGAGGCGACGGACTAAACTCATTTTTTGTCATGAATTTTTAATGAGTCGCGCAACGACAAACTCAATACCTTCATAAAAAAATTTAATGAGTCAAATGAAGAAAACTCAGGGTATCTTTTTCAGTTTAGTGAGCGAGAAAAAGAGGGAAAAGAACTGCTCATTCCTTCTTCATAGATTTAACGAGTTCGAAGGAGGAGAAAAACTTGACGATTCTTCGATTTAAGAGCGAGAAATGGTCCCAAAAAAGAAAGTGCTCTTGCTGCTGCTATATATCTTTAACGATCCCAGTAACAAAAACCCAGGATTTTTCAGTTTAACGAGTGAGAAAAGTACCTAAAAGAGTGCTCGGGTCATATTTATAAATTTTAATGAGCCTAAAGACAAAGCTCAATATTTTTTCAGTTTAAAGAGTGAGAAAAAAGCGCCTAAAAAGAATGCTCCCTTGGTCCTTTTCAGTTTAATGAGCTAGAAAAAGATAAAAAAAGAGTTTGCTCAGAGTATCATCATATAGATTTAACGAGTGCAATGATGAAAACTCAGAGATGTTTCTATTTTTTAAAGAGTAATAAAATATCTCAAAAGTTATCTATATCTTCGTTGTAGTAGTTTAACGAGCCAAAGGAAGAAGACTCGAGGTTTTTCGGATTAATGAGCAAGAAAAATACCATAAAAAGAATGCTCGATCTTCTTCATGGTAGTTTAACGAGCCTGAAGAAGGAGACTCGAGGATTTTTCGGATTAACGAGAAAGAAAAATACTGTAAAAAGAATGCTCGATCTTCCTTGATCTCATTCTTGACAATAAAAGGGTCTATGCCATGCATTTCCTAATAAGACCAAGGAAAAACATCGCGGAAGTCCCTAAACAGGTAGGTGAAGCTCATAATTTCCTCAGGATTGTGATTGGATCCAATCTATATGTGTTCCATGATGCTTGTCGTGACAGAAATATCGATGGGCAATGTTTTTGAAATATTTCCCCTATTTCCTTCTGCCTCCAAAGTTTGGAGGATGGTATAGGGTGAGGAAACGATTTCTGGTATGTCAGGGGACAAGATTTGAAGAGGCATCATGTCCGAATTAGATATCGAAACATGATGGTGCAAGTCCTCCCAAGGTTGCTCTTCTAAACTCGTGATATCTCTAATAGCTTCGTCCATAGGTAGGACTCGATTGAGTGGATTGAGAGAAGGAGCGGTTATGGGGGGGGCAGTGGTACTGTTGGCCAAAACCAAAGTGACCAGAGATTCAGATGCAGTTTGAATGGCCTGGTAGGTCAATTCAACTAGTGATAGCGGCATCTGGTCTCTGAATGTGTCAAGGTATGAAGGAGCCCGTAGGATCCATGGATCAGTCTGTTCATGAGGAAAAGATGAAATCATGTTGAGCATCTGTGAAACCTTAGGTGGCTGAAGAGGAAAACAACCCATGAGGGAAGAAGCCTTCAATAGACCGATACCTAAACTAGCATAGCAGTCAGTTCCACCTCCTACTAGGGGTACGGAGCCACTTGGTAATGGTGAATAATCAAGGGTGCAGAAAGACAAGTGATCTATTGTAAGAACCTTTCCATCCAATGGGAATAGGATGATGCGAAAGACAGTAGATACGATGACCGTCATGGCATATGTCCAACTGCAACCCAATAAGAGATTATAGTCGAGTTTTTTATCTACGACTTCTATGTCCACCATTATGGTTTTCCCATACAAAGGGATGGGGAAATTGGCTAGGTATCCTTTTGGGATAAAGGTGTGGCCGTCGAAAGCTTTAAGGGAGTTCGACGGCGGGGATAGGGTTGGAGAACCCAGGGCAAGCCAACATGAAGCCGACATGACGCAGGTTCAAGCACCTTCGTCGATGACAGTTTTGTGTATACCTTTACCTTTCGAAGTGATATGCACCTGGAATGCAAGCTAGTGAGAAAGGGGAAGTTTACACTTGTCCATGTCAAAAATAGAAAGCATGGAATCCGTTGGGTCAATACCCCCAATAGCCGAAAGCAAATCTTTCTGTTGCGTTGGGCATGTTTGTAATACTTCGAGCGCCAACATAGCTGACAGTGCTTGCGCCAAATCTTCTACAATGTCGTAATGTTGGGTGGCACGTGCAGATGTATTATGCATTGTGCATCAAGGTGCCCCTTTTGGGGGTCGAATTACAAAGTCCTCAACCGGCCTTTCGATATGCAAATCATTAGGTGGCGTTGGGTTTTGACCTGAGGAAGGTTCTATTGCAGGAGTGACAGGAGCTCCATAAGATTTGGCTCTTATGGCGAGTTCTACCATTTCAAATGTGTAAACGGTAGAAGATCCTTCACCAGCCGAAGGATGTTGCGAACCATCGTTGCCCCCTTACGAGGGTTGTGGTTGGTTTGCAATAAGATTTTGCTGCTGTTGAGTGGGAAAAGGATTTCTAAGGATAGCAGGGGCCTTACCAAAATCCCTTTTGGCAAGGTGTTCTATGCATTCCTGAAGCCATGGACAATGCCAAGTCGTGTGGTCTTCAACACAGAGTTTGCATGGATATCTGGTGGGTTTATCCTTTTCCTCATCAGTAGGCGCAGCGGCCTTCTATTTTAGGTTGGGTTGCTTTGTTGACTACTCTTAAGAAGGAGCAGTCTTTTTCTTATTCTTCTTGTTCTTGCCACTGGATGTTTGCATAGACTGCATAGAGTTTATCACAGTGGCAGGAAGAGAAGTCGCATTGGTAGAGGGGTCCACTGTCATCTTGGAAATGTGACCACTGAGTTGTTTTACAGTGGCCCCAAAGGTTGTGCCGACAATCCCGTCGGCGTGCACTCCAGGGTGCTGAGTGGCGGAAGCATTGGGGTTACCAGGAGCATTATGGATTATGTCGTAAAGAGTGCTAGACTTGAATATATCAGATCTAAGTGCTGGGCACGATGCATGGATTGGTCTTCTATGACGACACCACCTAGAGCGACATCTCTAGCGATTTGCGAGAGTAAGGACTTGCAGAACCAGTTCGTTAAGAGAAAGTCTGGGATGGGAGCTTTGACTAACCTCTTCCTACGTCTCCATTCATGAACATGATCGGAGATGTGGGTGGCGGTATCCTAATGAAATGAAGTGAGGAGCTCTGTCCCATTCTCATAGCGGATGGGTAGCTGGAAGTGCTTTAGGAATTCCATCGCTAAAGTATCAAAGGTGTTTACTGACGTGTGTGGTAACTCAATATACCATTTCGTTGTGTTGCTAATGAGGGTGCGGGGAAAAAGACGTAACTCGACACTATCATCCACCATAGATTTTGAAACACACCAAAGATTGTAGGTGGTGATATGAGTGCCTGGATCCTCCCCTTGTTTTCCATCGAATTTTGGGATGTCCATTGGTACCTTATGCAGGATCGGTGGCCATTGTAAGTTGTGATAGATGGGGTCGTTTGTCAGCTTGTATAAGTCGGGTATATCCAACGTCGCCAAAAAAGGCAAAGAGTTAGGTTCCTCCGACTCGGACCATGGTGATGACAGATTGCTTGAGGAGCTTTGCACTCCTCCCATCGTTTGGTTCCCCATATTATACATGGGTTGCGTGGTGTAGCAGTTTCTTTGAGGTATGGTTTTGTAGAGTGGATTTCCATGAGGATTTTGATGCTGGGGTATGAAGTTGTCCCCAGTATAAGTGGTGCTCCCTTGACTCATTTGAATATGTTAGTAGGGTGCCCCCATGGCCTAGTTGGGAATCCCTTGAAGATTCCCGCCCGACACAGAACTAACCATTTGTCCTTGATTGAGAGAGGGAACACTCATGTCAATTAGCGACTGACCATGCATGTCGTAGAACGGAAGGGGAACTGTTATGTTCCCTACTGGCATGTGCATATTGGGAACCCCCCCCAGGTATATGAATCTGGGGGTTTGAGCTATACGTTGGCGGCTGACCATATTATTGGTAAACGAGAACAGTGCCCATAGTGCCGCATTGAATGTTATAGGGAGCACTGTATGTGGCACTTGTCAAAGGTACGCAGTTTGGTACCATAGGGGTGGAACCGAGCATCTGTTGGGTTCCACTCGTAGAGGATGTCATGTGAGTGGTTGTACCTGGGACAAACAGGATAGTGGGATTCACCATTACTGGTGTTGTTGTGACTGTTGACTAGGAGAGTGGTGAATGACCAAAAGTGTCCCTAAAGTTCCACAACCCGTTAGTCGTCAACTGGATAGATGGAAATTTTCCAACTACCGAAGCAAGAAGTACAGGTACCACGGGAGCCAAGATAGGTTCCAACGGATTCGTGAGTAGAGGGTTAAATGGAGGAATAAATCCTTCGATAAAGAAATCCTCTGGCAAACTTGAATCGTCAGTTGTCCAAACAGATCCCATGTGAGATCTAGGAGACTGATCCCCTGAAGATGGGGAATTTGGTTCAGTGGAACTCGGCGGATCTTCCACAATGAGTGGAGGAAGTCCTAACAATCGTCTGGAGTGACGATGGGGGCTAGATGTAGCCATAGTAACCGTTAATTTTTATCAATAAATTTTATCATGATATTCATTAAAGTCTCAAATGATAGCACTCAGGTACCTAAAAAATATAAAAATTACACTAAATGGATCACTTAGAAAATAGAGGGAAATTACCTTGTCTGATAAGCACGGATCACCGGAGATGAAACCCAGTATCTCAATGAATAACAGAGAAGGATGGCCAGATGTACGGTTATGATTACTCTAGAGCTTCTCCCCAACCTCAGATTGAGGGGCCAAGTACTCTCGTGAAGACGAGCACCCTCCAAAAAATTGAAGACAGAGTAGATCTGTCCATGTTAGGTACCAGGACAGCCCATCCCAGTCACCTTGTGTAAGCCCCTATACGTTTGGCCACTAAAGATACCTCAGATCACAGACACCACCGAGGGGGACATAGTCATAAATAGCACACTATGTGAGCAGGATACCGAAGTCCCCGACTCAATTTTGAAATCCCTGAAGGGACCCCCAATACACAGAATACCCAAGGGAATTGTAAGAGAAGGCGGGCTACCTTCGCTTAGAGTCCGATGTTGTCTCGTATTTCGCTCCACTTTTACTGGAGTGGTCCCGGTAGTATGAGTGCAGAAGGAATTTTTCGCTCGTTAATGACACTAGTTTGGTTTTTGACCTTGGGCAGTTCACTCACATGCTTATCCCAATATCCTAGCCTAACTAATGTTTGTTTGCTCAAAAGAGTTACTGATTGATTCTAGGTAATTTTTATGTGTACTTGATTATTGTCTTCGGTAGGGGAGTTGATGTATGAAATATGGTGAGACTCTTGACTCAATAAATCATGCAAAAACAATGCTTTGAATTTTTTTTTTCAATTTGATGAAAACAAGCTATATTCTACATATTCATAGTTTCTTCCATGCATCTATAGTCTTTCAACACATGCATAACCAAAAGATTCTTTTCCAATGTTTTCTAACAACTACTTGAAACCAAAATGAAGTAACTTGCAACTAGTTAAACAAAAGGATGAATGAAAATGATGAGTCTTTCTTTCAGAAAAAATGTTTCTAAGAGAGAAAAACCAAAACGCTTTTCCTAAAAATAAATTTCTAGGACACCAATTTTGCTGACATAATACAGTTACAGATCTTATTTCAGCCCATGAGAAGATTTCCTATCCCTTTTGGTCCACACACATTGCTGAAAATCAAGGTAATGGGAGACTAACGCTCTGTCACAGTGGCTACAAAGAGTTAGTAGGCCCACTAATGTTCCCTGTGAACAGGCACAGTGATTTATAAAGCTTTGTGTAGCCTGCTAACCTGCATTAGTGTGGGAAATCTATCAAAAAGAGGGTTTCCAAGATCAGTTTTTGAGATGAATGTATACAAGCAAGATACAACAAGATTCTTGGTGGGTCAGAAAAGTATTGTTGAAGAATAGGGAGCTTTTATAAGGAGAAGAGAACCGAGAAGAGTCTAGGTAAACCGGGAACTAGATGTATAGTCCCCAGTGGAGTCGCCAATTTTGTTATGGGGTAAAATGCATGGTGTATGGAGAATGAAAACTACCCTCAAAGGCCTTCCCGGAACCTTCGACAAACTGTAAGATTATCTGCAGATGCTACCAAGTTGTACACATGTTCATAGACAAATATCAATTAACAAAGTATGTAAAGAGGATTACCTCAAGTCTCCTTGTAGATTTGTTTGGAGATCATAATGCAGCCAAGAGGAACTCCCTCAAAGCTGGCTCCAAATCAATTCCTGCACAAATGAAAGGCAAACACGATCACTGCATACAACCTTGAAAACCAATATATGAATACACAATGAACATATATTTTCATACAA
Source organism: Pinus tabuliformis (assembly GCA_031772625.1). Classification (NCBI taxonomy): domain Eukaryota; kingdom Viridiplantae; phylum Streptophyta; class Pinopsida; order Pinales; family Pinaceae; genus Pinus; species Pinus tabuliformis. Next base: position 1,529,921,526 of record CM062817.1, on the reverse strand, counting down.
CTAAACTACTCATATAAACAAGTATCGAATGAACAACTTAATGAAAAATGTTACCGACACCATGGAGTAGGGAACAAAACTATAGTTTTGTATTAATAACGGAAGAGTGATTACAACCATCTGTTGTATCAGTCTTCCTTTGCCCCTTCCGCTTCTCTCTCTCTCTCTATTCTAGCTCACTTCTTTAGATATGTGAAAGTTCACAACAACTTAGTAGGCTATCCTTTCAAATGCTCTGACCCCTTTCACAATGACCCTCTGATTGCTTATATAGGAATCGAGTTAGGGTTTCCAAGTTCCTCATAGAGTTCATTAGGGAAAAAGCAATGAAATTGCGCTGATTTTCATCTCTTTCCCATTTGCCTCCTTTTTCAGATTAGAAGTTCTCTAAATAGGTTTATTTTTGGATGTTTCCTTGCTTTTCTTGAGTAAATTTAGTGACAAATATCTAGACATTTGTGAGTTAATTCATTCCTTTGACCCTTGGAACTTCCCTTAGTTTCAATAACAATGTCCCCTAACTAGCAACATGCTTTAGTAGGGTCACTAACGCACCTCCAGGCTTGGTAACAAGCTTTATAAAGCAGGTTGTTAGTGTACAACCAGCGTTAGTGTGGAATCAAGGCCTGTAATTGTGGTCTTTGCTTCAGTCATCATGTCTTTCACCTTTGAGTTGATGAGGAGGTCATTTTGTTGTATAATAGAGTGGGAGATCTAAATTTCTAGGAAAACCTATAAAGGTGTGCTGGAAATGTAGAAAGGAAGGGCACTACAAAAGGGGCTGTAAATCTAAAGCTCCTGACAAAGGAAAGGGATTTGATGATGCTCCTTTTGCACAGGTGAAAACCACCTCAGATGAAGGTGGGGATGTATAATTGGCTTCTTCAAGTACACATGTAGATCATGAGGCATGGTTGATTAACTCAGGTTCATCCTTTCACTTCACTCCCCATAGAGAGTGGTTCTGTGAGTATGAGAAATATGATGGTGGTGATGTCTTCTTAGGGGATGATAGAAAGGCTAGAATTGTTGGTCGTGGAAAAGTAAAGTTGAAGTTGCAAGGTGGAAGGGTTAGAACACTTCTGGATGTTCTTCATATTCCTGTATTGGACAGAAATATGATTTTTGTAAGCAAGCTGGATGATGCAGGTGTAAAAACAGTTTTCGAGAAATATACCTGCAAGATGGTTCGGGGAGAATTGTTATTGATGTGGGGATTTTGGATTGGAACTCTGTACAATCTACAAGGTAGCACTGTTATTGATGGGTTCAACAGTTTTTTGGTTTCTGAAAGTGGAGCAGAAAATCTAGTGGTCTCTGGAGAAAATACCATGCTATGGAATCAAAGGCTTGGACATATTGGAGAGAAGAGCCTTTGAATACTTCATGGTAAAGTTATGGTATAAGGTATGACTAATAGCTCTTTGGACCTTGATTTCTGGGAAAATTGTGTATATGGGAAGTGGAATCAGGTGAGTTTCCCCTCTAGTGGTATGAGGGTGAAACAGATATTAGAGCTTATGCACAGTGATGTGTTTCGACCTATGAAGGTTTCATCATTGGGTAAGTCTATGTACTATGTATCATTTATAGATGACTTCTAAAATAATAAATGGATATATTTCCTCAAGAATAAATCTGATAGGTTTAAAGAATTTAAGGCTCTGGTGGAAAACCAGATAGAGAAGAAGATAAAGGTGCTGAGGAAAAATAACAGTGAAGAGTTTTTCAGTAAGGAATTTGAAGAATTCTATAAGAAGTGTGGTATAGCACGACAGAAGAATACTCCATACACACCTGAGCAAAATGGAGTTGCAAAAAGAATGAACAAGATGTTGATGGAAAGGGAAAGAAGCATGCACAGTGGTTCCAGGTTAGGACAAGAATTCTGGGTAGAGGCGATGGAGACAACATGTTACCTGGTCAACAGATCACCTTCATCATCGTTGGAGGATAAGACTCCACAAGAGGTATGGACTGGTAAGAAACCCTCTCTTTCACATCTGAGGGTATTTGGATGTGATGCATATGTACATGTTCCAAAGGTGAAAAGAACAAAGTTGGATAGTAAATTTGAAAAGTGCATATTTATTAGGTATAACAATAGTTTAAAGGGTTATAATCTTTGTAACCCAGTAACAAGGAAGGTTGTGTACAGCCAAGATGTTGTGTTTAGAGAGGTGAAAAATGTTATTAAACATGATGTATCATCAAAGGAACTTCAGAAGATAGAGTTTGAGCTAAAGGAGGAAGAATCAAACTCTACAGAAGAAGAGGAATCAGAAGATGAAGAGTCACAAACTCCAGTAGTGAGAAGATCAGTTCAAGAAAGAAGGCAACCAGAAAGGTATACTCCATCTACTTCCTATTCAAATTTTTCTTTATCTATTATTGATGATGATCCCAGAACTGTGAAGGAAGCAGTAGATTCAAAGGATGGAAAACTCTGCAAAGAGGCCATGGTTGATGAAATGGCATCTTTGCACAAAAAGGAGGCTTGGGATCCGGTGGAGTTGCCGGCTAGAAGAAAACCCATTGGCATCAAATGGGTGTTCAAGAAGAAGACAAATGAAAAAGGAAAGGTGGAGAAATACAAAGCTTGGTTGGTAGCAAAAGGTTATTCCCAGGTTTTGGGAATTGATTTTGGTGATATTTTTTCTCTTGTTGCCAAGGTAGCTTCTATTAGATTACTTTTATTTGTTGTTGCTGCTTTCGATGTTGAGGTAGAACAGATGGATGTGAAGACAACGTTTCTCCACGGGGATCTGGAAGAGGAGATTTACATTAAGCAACCTGAAGGCTTTGCGGTGAAGGGTAAGAAAGAATTGGTATGCAAGTTAAAGAAGTCTCTGTATGGGCTAAAACAATCACTAAGGATGTGGTATCAAAGACTTGATACATTGATACGGGGACTTGGCCTCACTAGAAGAAAAGCATATCACTATGTGTATTTTAAATTAATTGGTGACCGTATTATTTATTTAGTCTTATATGTGGATGACATGTTGCTGGTTGGAAATGACAAAGAAATTATCTAGGATTTGAAGACCCAATTGTCCTCCAAATTCGACATGAAAGATCTTGGTGCTGCAAACTATATTTTAGGCATGGAAATTAAAAGAGATCAGGCAAAGAAGAAGCTTTGGTTAAACCAGAGGAAGTATGTCGAGACAATATTGCAGAGGTTTGATATGCAGGATAGTAAATCAATGAATGTTCCTATTCCTATAGGTGTAAAGTTATTTGTTGAACAGTGTCCCAAGGCACAAGATGACGAAGAGGACATGTCCTGTGTTCCATATGAAAGCGCAGTTGGTAGCCTAATGTATGCGATAATACGTACTAGACCAGACATTGCACATGCAGTGGGAGTATTGAGCAATTTTATGTCAAAACTAGGGAAGGAGAATTGGACAACAGTGAAGCGGGTTTTCAGGGATTTGCGTGGCACTAGTGATTATGGTTTGTGCTACCAAGGAAGACTAGGATTGGATAGAGTTTTGGATATTCATGGCTTTGTTGATGTAGACTGGGCTGGAGATCTAGATCAGAGAAGATCTGCAAGTGGGTATGTGTTTAACCTATTTGGAGGTGCAGTCAGTTGGATGAGTAAGAAACAATCTGTAGTGGCGCTATCAACTACAGGGGCAACCTCCCCTATCTAGGGGGTTTGAGGGGGGCTGGTAGCCCCCCCTTACGGGATCTAGGCCAATGCCCTGGGGAAATTATTTTTGGACCCTATATTAGCTAGGCAGACCTATCTATGGTTTTTTGCATGGTTTTCGCACATGGTTTTGGGAGTGATGGTTCTCGGTCCATGGTATTGGATGATTCAACGAGTATAAATATGTATTGTAACATTGAAAGTAACATAATGAAAAATAAAGTGGGTAGTCCCAGTTTTGGGATCCAGGGGAAAATATCTGTGTATATTTTTTTTATGTGTTATGCTCTCACCTTTGTTTATTTTTTGTTTTTTAGAATTCATATGTAGGTAATTTATGTATGAGGTTAAAACCTACAAAAATGACTGTTAACTCTCTATTAGTTCTACAAACAATTTGGAACTAATTTAACTGAACATAACTCAGTAGATTGAGTTATCTAATTACAACTCACAATTAAACTCATCCTAGACCCCTAAAACTTAGGGAGAACATATAAATGACTTCAGAAAGGCTTCCAACGCAAAATTCCTAAGCTAATTAATTTAATTAAAATTAATTAACTATTTACAAGTTTCTATGAGAATATAATTTGATTTCAATTCGAAGTTTAAATTCAAGGACAAATCTAAACTAGAATTTCTTGTTGCCATTTCTCAACTCTCAATAAGAAAGGAATTATCAGCTACCCCGATCCTGTCTCTTTGAAACTCAAATTTACATCTTGACAATGCCTTTGTCAAAATGTCAGCATCTTGATCCTCCATGGGAATGTATGCTAACAACATAATCTGCGTCAATACACACTCTCTGAGATGATGACATCGAATATCAATATGCTTGGACCGATCATGAAAGACTGGATTTTCAGAGAGTTTGATACAACTTTGATTACCGTAGTAAATCACAGTTGGATCCATCTACCGACCAAACAAACCAACTAGGATCTTCCTCATCTATATGGCCTCACATGTTGCCTAAATCACATCCATGTACTCTGCCTCTACCAAACTGAGTGCAACTGACCTCTGTTTTCTATTGTACCAAGAAACTGTCGTTGACCCAATACTAAAGATCCCTCCTAATGTGATCTTCAGGTCGAATGGACTCCCTACCCAATCTACGTTGGTGAAGCCTTGAATCATCACTTACTCTATCTTCTTGTACCATAATCCATAATGAGAAGTGCCCCTGAGGTATCTCAAAACATGCTTTGCCACCTTCGAATACAACTTGGAAGTCCTAACCACCTCTTGAATAAGTTAGTTAACTACATAGCACATATCCAGTCGTGTGTTCACTAAGTACATGAGTGAACCCACAAGATTCTTGTAAACATTAGCTTCCACTACCTTTCCTGAAGTAGCATCCTCCTTCTTCTAGTTACCTGCTGGAAGAGTCTCCATGGGTTTGTTGCACTCCATGCATAATCTCCTGAGTATCTTGTTGGCATACTTTCCCTGAGACACAAAAAACTCCCCATCTCCCTGCCATACATCTATTCCAAGAAAGTAATGCATGAGCCCCATTTCCTTCATCTCAAATTCTCTTGGAAGGTCCTCCTTGCAATATTTGATCAATTGACCATCACCTGTCAGTATGAGATCATAACCGTAAAGTACAATGATAAAAAATTTACCTTCCACCACTATGTGTTACAGGTTTGCATCTGCTTCACTGTTCATCAAGCCCAACCCGGTGAAGTAGTTGTCTATCCTAGTGTACCAAGCACGGGGTGCTTGCTTCAGTCTCTACAACTCTCTCTTGAGTTGACACACATGCGACTCACGGTTGAAGGTTACAAAACCTTAAAGATTCTATATGTACACCTCTTCCTCAATCGTGCCATTCAGGAATGTTGTCTTCACATCGATATGATGTATCTTCCAACCCATCTTTGATGATAATGAAAATATAGATATATTTGACGATTACCTTGAAACAGGAGCAAAGGTCTCATCATAGTCAATCCCCTTTACCTGTGAAAATTCATGGGCCAAATCTAGCATTATCCTTCTCCACACTACCATCTAGATCCTTCTTTACCTTTTAAAGTCAACGAGAGCTCACCACTGACTTGTCCTTTAGTCTCGGGACCACATCCCAAACAATATTATGAACTATGGAGTCATACTTCCAAATCGAATGTTGCACTACTTTCTTAAAGGAAGATGGATCTATCACAACACATTCGCCCACAAGAGCCATGGATCTAGTGTACCTCTCAGGTGATCTCCTCTGTCTATGCTGTGATGTGGGTGCTCCCACATTCTCTCTAAAATCTGACAACAATCTATCCACCTCCTTGGGGCACTTTATCCCATTTCTGGAAGACTTTGCCTGAGTGGATGTATCCACTCTGGGATCCTCTATGTGGCTACTCCACATCAATCTGAGGCTCCTCAACCTTAGGAGATAAAAGCTCCACAACTGCATGTAGCTCAATCTCCCTCTCAAGGGAAACTCACATGGTCTTCTCCTCTTTATATCTGACATCCCTACGAACCACTGTCGTCTTGTTGGTTGGAAAGTACACCCGATAGTTGTGAGGTGTATTAGTGTACCCAAAAAAAATCCCCAAATTTGTTGTTAGCTCAAGATTCTTATGTGCATCTTTGGTCACATGGAAATATACTGATGACCCAAAAATCCTGAAGCGACCAACATCTGGCCCCTTACCAGAAAAAACCTCCTCTAGTGTCTTCATCCCAAGTATCCGATGTGGGCTACGATCCTAAACATCAGCCACTGCATTGCATGCCTCAACCCACAAGTGTAGTGGTAGGCCCTGATCATCCAACATCTCCCTCTCTACCTCTACTATGATTTTGATTGTCCTCTTGGCCACCCCATTCTCCTGAGAGTTATGGGGTGCCATCAACTCCCGTATAATCCCTTCCACTACACAGAAGTTCTTAAACTCATTTGAGACATAATCACCACCATTATCACTCCATAGAGCTTAAACCTTATTTCCCAACTCTTTCTCCACCAATTCTTTAAACTAACAAAACTTTGTGAAGGTTTGATCCTTTTTCTGCATGAAAAATATCGAGCATTTTCGAGAAAAATCATCAATAAATATAACATAATACTTGTGTTTTGTTTGGTCATGGAAGTTTTCGAGAATGGTCCACACACATTTGAATGGACTAAGTCTAGAATAACCTTTGCTCGACTCTCTCTGTCATGAAAGGAAGTCTTGGTTTATTTTACCAAAGTACACCCCTTGCATGTATCAACTTGCACAAGCGTACCTTAGGGAAGACTGGTAGAGATCTGTTGCAATATCTTCAAATCCCCATGATGCAAGTGGCCTAATTTCCTGTGCACAACTCACAAACATCTCAGCTTTGCACCCTTTTAGCTTTTGTGCTCAAAGAAGCACACTCCTCTACCTCCCTCTTATAGAGATTCTTCACCCGAATCCCTATCTTTGTTACTTGACTCGTGGCTATGTGTCGAAGGAATGCTTTTTCTTTCGAGAAGATCACATCATAACCTCTATCCTCAAGTGTTGAAAATAGCAACACGAAATGCTAAAAATAGAAGTGCTAAAAATAACACTGCTATAAATAGAAGTTCGGGTACCAGTGTTGGACATAGCAACAACGAATGAAAAATGGAAGTGCTAAAAATAGCATTGCTATAAATAGCATTTCGAGATGGATTCCTATTTTAGTTAGTCCCTGAACTAAAATAGTGAAGTAAAATTCAAATTTGATCTTAGCAGCTGTTTGTAAATTAATTAATTAATTCATCTTGAGTTAATTAATTAAGGAAAAATAAACATGAAGTCTATGCGGGGACATGCAACAGTTTCTCCATTAATTGAGGAATTTATCCATTAGTTAAAGAGATAAGGATGGTTTGCAATATTGAGTTGTAATTAGTTGGCTCAGTTAACTGAGTCAAGTCTAGTTATATTAATTCAAACAGTTTGTTGAATTAATTGTGAGTTCAGTTAGTTAATGCTTGCATGCATGTAACTGCTGCACTTCAAATAACTGAATATTCTCTCATAAATAACTCATGCATGTCAGTTCTGTCAGAGACCCAGTTGAGATCAAAGAAGGGATAGTGTACTATCAGTTGGATGAATTTATCCTATAAAGGAAACTCATCCATGCAGAAGGATTTATCTCCTTCAGGTTTGTGCAGTTATTTCTGAGCCAAGTGAGCTGTGTGAGGTGGGAATTCACACAAGTGGAAGCAATGGACCCCAAGGAAAATTGTGCAAGGAAATAGGAGGCTTGGAGGGCAGAGGAGAGGGTTTGTCAGAAGCAATTGGCTATCTATGAGCAGTAATTGGATTATAGAGAGAGTAGGATAGCTTGTGAGCTGATTCTTTTTGTAATCTGAACATATTTCCACTTGTATGATAATACAAAGATTGGGGTTTTAGGTTGAGGCTTTCCACAGATTATTTCTTCTGTGTTATGTGTGATTGATTTCTCATTCTCAATTATATGTGTTCTCTTGATCTTGCTCAATTCGATTAAGCTTCCGCAAAGTGTTGTAGAAGTAGATCTTGTATTGTGCTTTAGTATATTGCATAATCTGTTGATCTATAGTGGTAAATTTCTACATGGTATCAGAGAAAAGGTGATCAAAGTGAAGAAAAATATACAAGAAGGAGAAGTTCAAAGTTTGTGGTTCCTGAATATAGAAATCGAGTTCTTATCACATCTCAATTTCATCAATGGTGTTCAACGGCTTAAGACTCGAGTATGCCCTTGATGGCAGATTGAATTGTATAGCCTGGAAGGATCACATGGAGGCAGTATTAGAGGATAATGGTCTAAAGGACTTCATTGATCAAGAATTCCCCAAGCCGACTGATGCTACTCAACTAGTGGAATGGAAGAAATGTGTGGCTAGAGCAAGGAGAAACCTCCTCGAGGGAGTTCGAGACCACATTGTCTCGAGCCTCCATGGGAAGGAGACACCATTTTGAATGTGGAAAACATTGAAAGATTTATATCAGAACAATAGCGATCAAAGGAAGCTGGCACTGAAAGACAAGCTTCGTAAGATCAAGTGTGAAAAGGGTGACACAATTTGTTAGAAAATTATATATTACGGAGCAATGTAACACATAAAATATTGCAGAAATATAAACACAGAAAACACACAAAACAAGAGAGACACAGATATACGTGGTTCACCCAGTTTGGGCTACGTCCACCCCGAACAGCCAATCCTTCCTTTCTATTATCCAGCAAAATGAAGAGACACAACCTACAGCAAATCCGTTGTAATATCCTCTGTTTTCTCTCATAGTCTCATCTCTCTATTTCTCGCTCACAGAATACACATCTATTTTTCACAGCCTCAAATACAATACCCTCATACAAATAGAGGGGTTGCCTTCTAGGGCAAAAAACCCTAAACTAAACATAAGTTCTACCGTCAGATCATCTGCCTAATGAATGGCCCAGATTGACTAGAAATTACTATACTTTTACAAGGGAATTTTACATTTATTTTTGGCTTCGGGGGCGCTGCCACCGAGCCCCTGCCGAGGGACCGCTGGCCCCTGGACCCCCTAGTCGGGGGGGATGGGCCCCCCCAAACCCCCGCAGGGAGGACAAGTCCCCCCCTACACCCCCCCGCGTGGAGGGGTGTACAAAAATTCCTGGGGTATACATCCGGCTGAAACAAAGACCTCTGAACAATCATGCTCCACACACAACACAATCTCTACATATCTGAACAAGCTCACCACCTACAGGGATGAGCTTAGAAGTGTGGGGATCATGACCGCTGATGATGACATGGTGAATCTTGCACTCCTCGTTCTTCCTAAGAGCTGGCATAGCTACCAAGGCTCAGTAAATGGAAGAGAGAAACTGCCAGATTAGGAACAACTTTGGTCGGATCTGATGTAGGAGGAGATAAGAAGAAGCACCAAAGATGGATCTTCTTCATCCAACAAGTATGAAGAAAATTGTGCCTTAGCGAGTAAGGCAAAGAAAGGGAAGGAGAAGGATTCTCATCCCAAATTGAGTTCTTCCCATGGTGGGAAGAAGTTTGACAAATCAAAAGTACAATGCTTTCGTTGTCATGAAGTGGGCCATTTTGCTACAAGTTATCCACTGAGGAAATCCAAGAATGGATCCGTGGAAGGATCAGAAGGAGAGGCATTGACCTTATAGTTCAAGTTATATTTCACACTTTTCACATGCATGGTTTCATCCATGGTGGGAAGTGGTTGGTTTCTTAACAGTGGAGCTTCTTTCCACATGACCGGCGACAAGAGTTCGTTTAGTACCTTGAAGGAGACGGATCTACAGATGTGGATCGTGATGGGTAATGATGAAAAGTATAGTGTCTCAGGTGTAGGCACAATTGTTCTTCAGAGAGAGCATGGAGCTCGCATTACCTTGATCGATGGCAAGTATGTACCAGGACTGAAGAAAAATTTGGTGTCGATCGCGATGCTGGAAGATAGAGGCTATGATGTAGTCTTCAGTAAGGGAAAGGTTTTCCTTAGACACATCATCACGAGACAGGTGAAGCAGATCAGTTCATGAGTCAAGAACTTGTATGCTCTTGAGGTTCAAGATGCATGCAAAGCCTTGAGGAGCAAGGCAACTGATGGAGACTTGGTGGTTGAGAGGGAGAGTACATTACCTCTCAACATGTAACCAAAGGAGAAGTCTCAGATGATTGTGGAGGAGCCACGATTGGTGAAGCAGCTTCAGGAGGTTGTGGAGCAACCACAACTAGAGAATCCAAGAGGGGACCGAGTGGAGGCATCCACTCATGCAGAGACCTCTAGTAGGGGGAAATTTCGAGCCAAGTGGGCAGAGGGAGCACATGCATCCATACCTCTAGGTAGGAGTTGGGGCGATGTGGAGAGACAGTCCCAAGAAACCTGGAATAGGGGCAGGTCCTTAAGGTACCCAACATCGTTGATTTGACTTTGCTACAGGAGCCTTGATGAGGAGTAGCAGGACTGGCTGAGTGGGTAGAGACAGATGTGGATGGAGCTGCAGAAAGAGGTACAGTGTAGGAATCCCAAGACAGCACAGAGCTAGCAGGCTGCAACAATGCAAGAGGCAAAGGAGTGTTGCACCAGTGCAGGATGGTGCAGAGAGGTGTGCAACAGTGCGAGATACATGGAGTGTTGTAGCAAATCAGAGGTCACAGAGGGAGCACTTGTCAGTGGCAGATGGAGCTTCAGCATCAAAGTATGTTTCTAGCCCAACAAATAGGTCAGTTAGGAGTTTTTTTTTGTTTCTAGAGTTGCTGGAGCATCCACACTTGGAAGAAGTGTTGCATGCAGAACATTCCGAAGGTTCAGGATCGGGTTTGAGTTGAAGCCTTTCTTGTTGAGAGGGAGTGTTGAAAATATCAACAAGAAATGATAAAAATAGAAGTGCTAAAAATAACACTATTATAAATAGCAGTTTGGGTACGAGTGTTGGACATAGCAACAATGAATGAAAAATGGAAGTGCTAAAAATAGCATTGCTATAAATAGAATTTCGGGATGGATTCCTGTTTTAGTTAGTCCCTGAACTAAAATATTGAAGTAAAATTCGAATTTGATTTTAGCAACTTTGTAAATTAATTAATTAATTCATCTTGAGTTAATTAGTTAAGGAAAAATAAACATGAAGTCTATGTGGGGACATGCAACAGTTTCTCCATTAATTGAGGAATCTATCCATCAGTTAAAGAGATAAGGATGAGTTGTAATATTGAGTTGTAATTAGTTGGATCAATTAACTGAGTCAAGTCCAGTTAGATTAATTCAAACAATTTGTTGAATTAATTGTGAGTTCAGTTAGTTAATGCTTGCATGCATGTAATTGTTGCACTTCAGATAACTGAATATTCTCTCATAAATAACTCATGCATGTCAGTTTTGTCAGAGACCTAGTTGAGATTAGAGTAGGAACAATGTACAAGATAGACCTTCCTAAAATCTAAAGAAGACCTAATGACAAGCAAACCAATCAGACACTATCTTTCTCTAAATATGCTTTTTTAAACAAAGGCAAACAAGTGTTTTAGGCCTACCTTAGGTCCAACGCAAGTTTGTGGAAGCCTTCACTCCTTCAATTCCAAATGAGCTCCTTTGTCGCGAATCTGCAAACACAAACAAGAAAAAAAATTAAATATCACCTGAAAAGCCAATATCATAAAACATATTTAACATGAAAGTCAAGGAATTCATGAAACAAATGACATGAGACAATTTGTTGAGAAAAATGAGTTTGATTGTATTAATTCAAATCAAGAAGAAATTTACAACCTGTGCCTTGACGTTGTACAAGCTCCTCCCAGGGTCCAACAAGAAGTCTCCTCTACTTTGACAAGTTTCACTCTCTTCCCAATGAAACCAAAAAGGTATGTGATCTCTCTTCTTAAGCTCAAATAGGAAGTCTTAATTTCACCAGCATTTACCCTTAAAAATGTTCAGCTTCTAACCTCCCTAGCAACCAGCCCAATCCCTGAATTTATAGTGCATTGGAGGGAAGTTACTAGGTCCTCCTTCAAAGGGATAAAGCCCTCCTTCAAAGGGATAGCTCCTCTCATCAAGGGATTAGCTCCTTCTCTTTTGGGATGCATGAACCACCTAAGAGCGGCCAATCCACATCAAAATTCCTTCTAGAATCATCTAGAATTAACCCAAAGTGATTTTTTTAGAATAAACTTGCGCCTTTTTGACTTTCACAAGGGTCCGCACCCACACCTTTAGGGACAGAGCAGGCAGGTACGAGTTTTTGTAAACAGAAGGTGCGGGACTGCAGGCAATAGTGAGAGAAAGTGCGGAACCAGAGATTTATTGATTTTCAATGTCTTTCTCTCATTTTCAAAGCTTGACTTGAAGAGTTGAGGTCTGAGACTTGCTTAGGAGGACAGTACAAGTGATGATAGACCCATACTAACTGCAAATAATCATGGTGACGATATTTTTGTGTAACAGATTACCCCCTAAAGTGCAAAGTCTGTAGTAGATGAGGATTTCATTTATCATTTAGGAAGAGTGAAGTACTTTATCATTTCGAGGATCATCTTGTGGAGAGCCCGGTTGGAACCTGTAAAAACATTCAATGAAAGATATATATATGAGATCATATCATCGCTGAGGTAGGCATTCCCATACTAAGATCAAAACTGACTTAGAAAACTAACTACTGCTCTGATACAGGAATGATCTTGTAATACATCACAAGTATAGACTCATGTGGACACAGTATGGACGTAGCCATCTGTTTATGAATAGTCAATTATATAATGAATACAAAATTCCTCGCAACCTGGATTGTGGAAACTAGATCCAGGGTCTTCATTTCTACATCCCGAAACAGTACGATTCTATCCATGCAAATGAATGTGTTGAAGTCGAACATGGTAGAAACCACTTGATTACCAGTCAATGATGTAAATTGTTAACAAGTGTGAGAGAAACCACCAGTGATGTCAATGGCTCTCAAAGTGCCCAGTACAATCCATGAGATGTGAATAAATGTGTTGATGTCAAACATGTCACGGAATCCTTTGATCGAAGGTCAATGATGCAACCTATCGTCAAAGGCGAGAAACCTGCCGTTGAGGCTTGCAGATCCCAAGGTGCTGACGATTTCTAGATCATCTTTCTAGATAATGAGCTGAAGTCGATAGAAAGCGATCCGCCACAGGCAAGTCCACAACACGAAGTCATAGATCAAGTTGAAGAAATTTAGTTGCAAGGACTGACTCAGGGATGGTCAAGATGGATGACAGATATTTTGCAGATGAATGGCTTATTGGCAGTGACCTCTTGAACACATAACGACACGACAGATGGCTTGGTGACAATTGACCCAAAGTTAATACCCAGAAACCGGCTGAAGACTTTCAATGTGGTTTGATCAACTGTTAGGCAAAGGATTTCCCAACCCAGGTGAATAAAAGTGTTGTGTTCAAGAGTGGTTACAAAGTATGACAAACAGGCTCATTTTTCTCTCTTTTCCCCCACCATTTTTGGCAAGTACGTCTTTATTTTTGACAAGCTTGAGGAGGATAACATTTGCTTGATTATAAGCTCATCCTTCGGATGAGTCCAACTTAGTTTAAATTCGAACCCTAAGAAGGAGTGGTTCATTCTTGTTTGTAATTGAACAGGTCCTTTACTGTGAAATTTTAACGAGTCCAATACAGGAGAAACTCGGTGTTTTTCAATTTTAGAGAGTTTGAAAAAACATAAGAAGACTCCAAGGTTGACCTTTTTTGTAAATTTGTGTCTCCCAAGCCCGAAAAAGTATAAAATAATACTTGAGAGAACCGCTTGATATTTACGACCAAGGAGTACTTTTCGTAATTAGTGCCCTTGATCCGAAAAAGTAAAAAAGCGATCAATGACACGTCGTTTTATAACCAATATCGAATTTGAAACGACAAAAATCCGACAATCTTTTCATGTTTTTACGGTCAGAAAAGAGCTATAAGTGGACCATCTTTTAGTTCCATTTTAATGAGTTTAAAAGAAAAACTCGGCAATCTTTTCATATTTCAGGAGTCAGAAAAGAGCTTAAAGGTGACTCTAAATGTTTTTCCGTCGAAAATGATAGATTTCGCCTGAATAATCCATTATCCTGAAAAAAACGTAAACATTACTCATACCTATTTGAAATGAATAAAAATGTTGCAAAAACACCTTTCCAAAGTGAAACATAAACAAATTTGCAATTTATTTACTCAAAAAAACTTATAAAAAGGGCCTTCATCAATTCATTTTCACCGTTTGAGTTTTGGGTGAGAAAATAGTGCTTTTGTTCAGAAAACTTCCCGTCAAGATTGCGGAAAATCAAACCGTCGGAATCTAATGCTGTCTTCTCCAGGTAATCCACATCATCCTACTCTTCATTTTTAACCATTTCATTTCTTGTTTTAGGCTTTCATTTCATTTTTTGGAGGGTTTTCAGGCTTAAAACCCATGCGCGGGGGCCAGCAAGTGTACCACTGCCAGCCTGCGGATCCCGACTTTTTCTCCATCGGGAAAAAGTTAGGGGTCCGCACCTTCCATGTAGGCAAGGTGAAGACCCACGCACTGTGTCTAATCCAGAGGGTGCATTCCCCGCCGCAAGGGTTTTAACCCAAAATTTCTCAAAATTGGCCCAAACAAATTAATTTCTAGCATTCTAATTTGTGTTTTTACTTGATGCAGAGAGTACATCATGCTAGATTGGCGTGAACGAGAGCATGAGGATGTGGATGCTACCGCATTGAATCACCAACCTTCAATCGATGCATTGAAGGCCTGCGGCTTGTACAAATTCTGGGCCATTCCTGGCATGAGGGCCCAGGTGGATTTCTTACAGTGCTTGGTTGACAGATGGAGCATACAGAACCAGTGCTTCTTCATTGGTAGCCACCAGCTCGAAATCGAGCCGCCAGACATTTATTTCTTGACTGGTTTGCCTAAGAAAGGCGAAGACTTGACTCTATTCGAGGCTAGGCCAGGTGGCCAGTCTGTTGATAGCCTCCGGCTAGAGTTCTGTAACAACCAAGCTAGAGAAAAAGTGATAGACATAAAAACCATATCCCTTCCTGAACTCATGGTGATTACGTTTACTGTCACCAGACTTTGCGGGAGTGCCGCATTACATGTTGCCACCGGATCCCAGATTCGTATGGCAGTTGATTGCTTTTGAGGCACCATCTTCAACTGGTGCGATGTTGTGTTGGTCAATGTGAAAGGCCAACTGACCAGAGCCAAGAACGGACAACTAAAGACCTTTGGTTATGGGGCTTTGGTTGTGAGCTTTGGTCTGGAGAGGGTTCCCATGTTGATCCCGCAACACCTTACTGTTGGAGCTGGGCTTCCTTGAGAGCCCAAATTGATGCGATGGGTCACAATTATGACCTGTCAGCCAGACGAGGGGACAAAGGTTGTTCGATTCAAACCTGAGTATTTCCAATGGTTGGAAAACCAGGTTTTTCTATTCAGGAATTCCCTTACGCTGGGGTAGATTTTCGAGCTGACCCAGACATGGCTCTTCCACCAGGACAGCAGTGGGATGACTCAGGTAAAATCTTTTTCAACATTTTTCCTATTTTTAATTTTTTTATTGTTTTTCCATCGTCCCAAAACTGATAGTTAAAGTTTCAAATGCAGATTTGGGTCCACAGTGACCAGCCACTCTCCGACCTTACGAGAGGAAACAACCTGTTGCAGCCGCGCCAGCCCCACATGACGAATCAGAAGAGGTTTTGGCTGAGTTGGAGGGTCATCTTGAGTGCTTGACAGGAGATATTCCGGAGACCACTATAGACGACATTCCTCGTCGGCTTCAGCGCTATGTGTGTGGGGTCCCAGGACCTTTTAGGAGGTTCCTTTGCAAGATGGCCCATGCAGTGGTTTCTTATCGAGATCATCACCAGTGATAGGATGATCGCCTATTGTGGGCACATATGACATTTTTTCTTTTTGTACTTATCATTTTTTCCGATCATAAGGTGTTTTTCAACCTATGATCGAGGACGATGTATTTTTTGACACACTCCTATATATATATATATATATATATATATATATATATATAGATATATATATATATATATATCACTATTACCGGCTTATCTTGTAAATCATGTTATGGAATGGTTTTAAATTTACATGTATGATTATTGCAAATGTCTACTTAACATTCGAGAAGCAATTGCATCTGCTAATGTATTTAAAGATCTTGGAATATGTTGATATTCAATATAATCAAATTCACGTTCCAAGAGACGCACTCTCAAAAATAATCTTAATAACACTAGATTTCTAATGGCATACACTCTATTAAGCTGTTATACAACGAGTTCAGAATCTAACCTCACTATCAAACTCTGAATACCAAATGAAATAGATTTAGATAATAACTCAATCACTGCACTATACTCGGCAATGTTGTTCGTTGTTTGATCGAGGCTTACCCCATGCATAGATACTAACTCGTCAGAGGGCGAATAGATAACCCAAGCTGCAGAAGAAATGTTCCGTGTATTACGACAAGCACCATCAGCGAAACCAATGTATGTTTGGAGAGGCATCGACATCTGCAATATCAAGAGTAAAACCAAGATAAGCAGGAATAATGACGAAAAAAACACTCTCTAAGCTAAGCACACTGTTTAAACTAAAACACACCAGCTAGAAAGAAAATCTATCCTAACTAAAAAATCTCCATACCCATTCTTTAAGCATAATACCTCTTTAGGTAAAGACCATTTCTGGGTTTACCCAAAGTGTCCCTGTCAAAGTCTACCAATTCATGGGTCCCTTTTGATAACTTTCGCTTGACAACATAGGGACCATGCCACATAGGAATGAATTTTCCAGCACCTAATTTATCATTAGCTTAATTGTAAACTAAGACTAGATCGCCTTCCGAAAAATTTCGACTGGTCACATTTCGATCATACTGAGCTTTCATATGTTTTGCATGAGTCTCGATCGCCAATGCAGCACCACGTTGATTCTCATCTAATTGAGCCAAGTATAACAAACGCTTTTCCTCTTCGGAAGTGGCTGGAAGTAACTCGATGGCCATTTGCAATGATGGGATTTTGCATTCAATGGGCAACACAGCTTCCAGACCATAAACTAGTTGGAAAGGAGTGAACCCTGTTGATGTTTTTACTGAAGTTCGGTACGCCCAAAGCACTGAAAATAACATGTTATGCCAATTTGACCGATGAATCCCAATGATTCGTCGGATCATGATGACTAAAACTTTGTTGATGGATTCAACCAGACCATTAGGTTGTGGATAATAAGGAGTTGAACTATTGTGACGCAAACCAAGCTGGCCTGTAAGTTCGGTCATCATAACATTTCGAAAATGACGCCCATGATCAATGATTATTGCTTGTGGGACACCAAACCTAGAAATTATATGATTGAACACGAAAATTGCAGCTGTCTTGTCGTCTGCCTCAAATGTAGGCATTGCCTCGTCCCAGTTGGTAAAATAATCTACCGCAAGGATGATATACACATGCCCCTTGGCCAAGTGAGGGTTACATGTAATAAAATCGATACCCCATTTGGAAAAAGGACCCACGACAATTATAGGGTGGAGAGGAGTAGGTGGAGCGCGCATCTTTCGATAAAAAATTTGGTAGTTGTGGCATTTTCGGACCGCAGTAATACAATATTTAAACAAAGACGGCCAGAAGTAGCCAGTGCGCAATATCTTTTGGGCTGTGGCATACCCAGACATATGACCACCACATGATCCAGAGTGACAGTCATTTAAAACCCTTTCAGCTTCCTCGTGAGTTAAACAACGTCAAAAAATAGAGTCTGCCCCACGGCGATAAAGAGTATCTCCAATAATCCTGAGTTGTTGGGACTGGAATCGTATTTTCCAACGTTCTGACCTTGAAATTTCTGGCCGAAAGGATTGGGTCTGGAGATAAACGATGATATCCCCATACCATGGATCTGAAGTGCTGATTAGAAACAAGGATTCGTCCGCAATGGGCTCCTTCGCCACAGTTTCCGTGTCAGCATGCAGGAAGTCACACATTAACTCCGCAAAAACTAAAGATTTCTTAGACTTAGATTTCTCAAATTCCAAGTTGAACTCCTGCAGGATAAAAATCCATTTAGAGTACTTGCCCCCTAGCAATTGCTTAGTCAAAATGTAGATCATAGGGTTGCAATCCAAAATTACTGTAGTTTTACGTAGTAAAATGTAGTGACGAAAACGTTGGACAGCTTGAACAACTGCCAATGCCAATTTCTCCACATGTGAGTATTTTAGCTCAGTTGGATTTAAAGTTCGACTAAGGTAATATATCACATGTTTAGTTCTGAATTCATCTTCCTTAACTAAGACCATTCCAATGGTAGAATGAGAGGCGGTGAGATACAAGAAGTAATCTTGGTTGTAGTTGGGAGAATGCAATAATGGTGCATGGGTCAATGCGTGTTTTAGTGCATCAAAAGATTTCTGAGATATCTCGTCCCAATAGAATGGAGTATTCTGTTTCAACAACCGGGTAAAACCCTTTGTAACCTCGGCGTAGTTAGGAATGAATCATCATAAAAAGTTTGCTTTCCCTTGCAAACTTTGGAGTTGGCAAAGACTCGAAGGAGGAGGTAATTTGACAATAGCTTCGACCTTCGAGGGATCGACGCGAATGCCGGCTTTCGAAACTACAAACCCTAGCAATCGACTCGTTTCTATATAGAAAACACATTTGTGTGGATTCAACCGAATCCGATAATGCCTACACCTCATAAAGATTGCTCGTAAATGGACAAGATGATCAGCTCGATGTAATGAATGAGCAGGCAAGTCATCGAGATAGGGTTGCACAATGTGCTTGATGTCATGAAACGTATAAGACATAGCCCTTTGAAAAGTTTCTCCGGCATTCTTGAGCCCAAAAGGTAATTTTCAATAAGCAAATGTCCCCCATGGACAAATGAAAGCCGTTTTTGGTTGATCGGCAGGTAGAATATTGATTTGATTGTATCCGGAAAAACCATCCATGAAGGAGAATATTTCGCTGCCGGCACAATCATCAATGATTTGATCGATATAGGGAGTTGGGTAATTGTCCTTTGGACAGGCTCGATTGATGTCCCTATAATCGATACATATTGTTATTGTTCCTTGCTTTTTGTTAACCAGAACAATATTTGATACCCAATCCGTTAACGAGATCGGATAAATGAAACCTGCTTTGAGTATTTTTTCAACTTCTGCTTTAATTGCAGCATCTTTTCTTGGGTGAATCTAACGCAAACGTTGTCGGATGGGTTTAGCATCTGGGTAAGTCTTTATTTCATGAACAGCAATCGCGGGATCAATTCCTGGCATTTCCTCATAAGACCAGGCAAACACGTCGCGGAATTCTTGAAATAGGCCTTATATATTTGAATTTCGTCATCTGTACACGAGGCACCTATATGAATGTTCTCAACAATTCCAGGCTTAACCGAAATGTCAATAGGAATAGTTCAAGAGATGTTTCCCAAATTCAACTCTGAATCAGGATGTTTCATTGGATTCTTAGGTTCCTTGACATATTTAGTTGTAAATATTGATGAAAAATCATTTTCAAAACGATCAGTGTCGGGTAAAAACGAAGATCTGTGATGGAAATCTTCCCATGGTAAATCATCTACACATAGGATTTCACGAATTTGATCATCAGAGTGAACAAGTTCAGAAAACATGATTGAATCCGAGCTTGATGTGAAAAGTGATTCTTCACAAACCACATTCATTAAGTCAATTTCGGATGAAGATGGGTCGGTAAACGATTGCACGGCCTCATACGCAATTTCATATGGACTCAAGGCATGACATTACCAAATGAGTCTATCTCAGATTCAGAAGGAATGATCAAAGGATCATCATAAACAATGGTGTCTAATTTGATCATATGAATGGTTGCAAATGAAGACGATGCATTGATCGGAGGAAAAGGAAAAGTTCCCAGTAAACCGGCATCTTTAACTAGTCCTACTCCAACATCCTTATACGGAATAGTCGTTTTGCCGACATGATGAATACTTTCAGAAGAGGCTGGGTCAGATGAAAAGTAAACCAGTTGGTCTATTGTTATGATCTTTCCATTATGAGGAAGCTTTATAACCCGAAAGACCGATGAAATGACCGTTGTCATAGCGTAAGACCAACTTCGACCCAAGAGAAGGTTGTAATCTAGAGGGGCATCAACCACTTCCACATCTAGATTAACGGTTTTTCCTTCAACCCCTATAGCCAAATCCTGTAGAATGCTAAAAGGATGAAACCCATGGCCATCAAAGGCCTTTAGAATCATCGGGGATTGATTTAGCGAAGGAGAACCAAGCGATCTCCAACACTGTATCGACATAATACACGTTGAGGCTCCCTCATCAATCACAGTCCGATGAATAGGCATGTTTTTGACTATCACTGGAATCTGGAAAGCCATTTGAGGAGGTAAGCACGGTGTACTATTTTCTAGATCGAAAATTATTAGGTTCGAGTCCTGAACGTCAACAGCTCCTATAGCTGACAAAAGTAATTTACGCTATGCTAGACATGATTGCAGCACTTCCAAAGCCGACATTGCTGAGGGTGAAACAGCTAAATCCTCAACAATGTTATAGTTCTGAGCCGCTCTTGCATGTGGATTGAAAGCTGACTTTCGAAGTATACCCTTAGCAGGCGATTTGATTACCAAGTCTGGATTAGGTTTCTCGATCTGTAGTGGATCGGAACCGGGAGCTGAGGTTGATGGATTAGAATGAGAAGATTCTACTTCTTTACCATCAACAGGACTTTTACTACCATAATCATGTGATCGAGTCGCAATCATAACATGGGACATCATCAGTATGGGTTCTTCATTGGCACTCGAGGAAGAACCTATCATCTTACTGTCTTGAGCTGGAAAAGGATCCTTCAAAATAGCAGGTGTTTGGGAACCTTTGACAATCTTCGCAACCTTTGCACGATGAGGGCAGTCTCTTGTAAAATGTTCATCATCACAAATGAGACAAGGATAACGAGGTTTGCCTTTTTCATCATTGGATTCCAATTTTTCAGGTTTCTCTTTTGAATTTTTGTCCGTTTTATTCTTCTTCTTTCCTTTCTTCTTCCCACCGAATTTTGATTTGGCTGTAGATGACTCTACAACGTGAATATCGGCGGAAATCTCTGCATAAGAATCTCCTATCAAGGAATCAGGCAAGGTTATGATAGGAGAAGAATTTTTAGAAGACTTCTTCTTACTTTTAGTGTTAACCGTACCAATCATACCATTGGCGGCATGAGATCCCGAAGGAACTACAGTGATTTGATTTTGCTTGGGAAGATCGGGGATTTTCTTGTGTAACGTATCTGACTGAGTGTAGACCAAGTCAAGGTATTGTGCTTGAGCAATTACTTGCTCCTCAGTAACAACTCCGGCTTTAGCTACATCTTTAGTGATCTTTGGAAACAAAGACTTTACAAACCATTCAGCCAAAATCTAATCCGGAATAAAAACCTTCACTAAACGTCGTCGACGTCTCCATTCATGAATATGATCTGAAATGTAGGTGGACGTTGATTTCTTTAACGAAGTTAACAATTCCGTGCCATTGTCATATCAGACTGGCAACTGAAAATGAGTTAAAAACGAGGTAGCTAACTGACTAAAATTATAAAAAGTGCCTCGCGGTAACTCAATGTACCACTTGGCTGCAAGACCAATTAGAGTGCGCTGGAAAAGTCTTAGACGGATTGAATCATTTGAAATGGAGTTAGACGCACACCAGAGGTGATAAGTCATCACATGGTTCGACGGGTCCTCTCCTGATTTACCTTCGAACTTAGGAATGTCGCTAGGCAACTTATTCGGCATTGGCGGCCAAAATAGAAGATAATTAATGGGATCGTTCGTTAGGCGTGACAAGTCAGGCAAGTCCAAAGTTGCGATAAATGGTAACTGACGATTAGGGTCCCTAAAACTCTGGGTCATGAGACCAACCCCAGGAGGAGGATATCCAGGATAACTAGGAATAGGAATTGCATTTGGGATATTGTATCCTCCCGGAAAACCAGGATTAACTGGACCGTACTGGGTTGTTGAGGTTGTTGATATGTGTACCCAGGGTATGGTTGATACTGATAGACTGGCTACTGCACAGCAGGAATGACTTGGTACTATCCCTGGTATGGTTGATAAGTAAATTGTGGTTGACTTGTGACAACCGTACTTGAACCAGGTTGTCCTATAGGCATCTGAACCAAAGTTTGAATCGTAGATCCAGACGGTGGTAAAGATGTTTGAGGAGTAGATACAGGAATAGTAGAAACCGGAGCTGTCGATACTCCAGAAGTAGGTGGGGTAGATTGAACAAATGTTGCGGCAGTTGCAGCAGTCGTTTGAGGTGGAGTATGAGGCGTACTAGGCCCAGGCTGAGAAACTACCAAAGGTACAGAAGTTTAAATATTATACTGGACTGGTTGCTAGGGTGTACCAGAAACTAAGGGTTGTCCAGTTTGAGATGACAACTGTACATTTGGCTGCAACACTTGTTGAGTTTGCGATGGATCCCACACTAAATTCATTCCGAGGTACGAAACCATAACAGGTTGAGAATATTGAGGACCATAACCGGGTTGAGGGTAGGATTGATAATTCAAAGGTACATTTCCCGTTCCTTGAACATATGATTGACCGGAGGGTGGTTGGAAACCTTGGTTTGAATACTGACCTTGGGGTTGATACCCTTGAGGCACGTACTAATACTGGGGTTGACTTTGAGGTATAAATTGATACTGGGGTTGACCTTGGGGTACACATTGAGTCTGGGGTTGACCTTGAGGAACATACTATCCCGTAGGTATGTACTATCCTTGAGGTTTCCCCCAGACACAAATTGTTGACCTTGAGGTTGCCCCCCAGGCGATAATTGAGGCTGTCCCCCAGGCGGTAACTCGCCACCTTGAGGTTGAGGATTGGGAATAGAACCTGACATCATGAGAATATCTTCTACGCTCAACGGCTTAGTACCATTGCTTCCAGTTAATAACCCTTGCTCAATGGGTTGAGGAGACGCTCCCGAAAAAGTACCAGAAAGTGACTGATACCCAGAGGGAACAGAAGGACCGCCGTACAAAAAGGATTCTGGCGATTGGGTAAACATGGATGATTATCTTGACATATTTAGCGGAGGATAATAACCTCTAGGTGTTGGGTGATAAGGAACACGAGGTGGTGAAAGACTTAACCCTGGGTTTTCTAAAAAATTAGTCAAAGAAAGATACCAAGTACTGCTCCTAGGTGGACTTTAAAAAATTGATTCACGCTCCCTTAGCTCAATAACAGGTTGATTTTCAGGGATAGGGATGCCTACTTCTTCTTCCGGAGTAGCAAGTTCTTCGATATCTATAAGTCCAGAAGGAAGATCTTGGGTGATTATTCTTTCTACCCTAGGTGAACCAGGACCACTAGAAGCTGGAGAAGCAAACCCGATGTTGGAGTAGCAGCAAATTCACTTTCAGGTTCGGATATTTCAGGTTCCTCACCTATATCACTAGTAGATGAAAAGCTACCAGTAACTTCGGAAACAGACACTGATTGTGAATTATAATCTGCTACTAAAGCTTGAAAATCAGGATGTACCACCAAAGAAGACTCTCCTTCTTCAGGTGACCCAACTATACTGTCTCTAGGAGTTACGAGGACTTTCAAACCTTCAAGCTGGCTCGGTGAAAACTCAAGAGGTTGGCCCGAAGTCTACGGGACTTCCTCGGTAATTCAGCCATGGTTAAAATCTTTTAACTACTTCACATGCAAACAAAGTAAAATCTCAATGAAAACCACCTAAAGCCTCTAAAGAACCAAACAAATTTGAATCACATGCCTAAAGAATCTAGGAGATCAAACACACACAAACAGTAACTTTCCGTACTGAAAACACTAGTTGGTGATGAAATCCAACGTCGCAGAGTTCAATACAGAAATGGCGGTTGGAACAGTTACCTCGGCAACCTGCTTAATGAATAGACTGGCACAAGTTCCTCCACTTAACTGTCTCGACTGAAGAGAACCCCCCAGAAAATCCAAGTGAGTCTAGCCGACGTCTGCTCCAGGTACAGTGGGATCTTCCCACCACTGTCACCTTAGGATGAATCCTAAATAATATGGCCACTAAGGTTACCAACTAAAACAAATATACCTGGGGGAACAGTCTACGATTCGATACAGATGCAAGGGCAGAGTAGCAAGCTCAATCCCCTTGAAGGCTCCTTGACATAATCCAAGGTTTACCAACAAGTGACCCCAGGCTCCTCGACAATGGTTAATCTGAGGTTTACCGTTTTTAATATGTGAATATCTGGCATCATTCCCAATGAGGAAGGATTGATTCCCACACTGGTTCGGACACGATCTCGTGCTTCTCCTTTAAGAGGAGCTTTCCCAGAGCATAAATACAACAATTGGATTTCTTCCCTACCACAAGATACAGCTACTTGTTTGTTTTTACTGTCTTGGAGAGTTAATTACTCTCCTACTCCAAGACACTAGCCTAAGCTAAGTTGGTGTATCAGAGCCCTAGAAATAAAAATGTTGCTAGATGAATTTTACTTTAAGCGTTATTTTTATTGGTTTTTGTTTAAGTCAAAAGGTGCGGAGATGAAACTCGTGGTATGAAGACTCGACTCAAAATCACTAAAAATGCACCTAAGATGATTTAAACAATCTTTTCGCTTCGATGAACTTCTAGCTAAGAAAGAGTTCGAGAATGCAAATACTTTGTAAACACAAATATTTCTTAACAATCAAATTAAAAGAAGAGCTTTTGTCCTTTCCAATGCACTCAAAACAAGACAACTAGTTATTTCACAAAAATTTCCTTTTTCTTTTCAAAGCACTCAACCACTAGGAAAAACAATCTTTTTCCAAAAGAGATTTTTTTTTAAATTTTATATAAAACACTCAAAACTATGCAAACAACTAACTTTGAGATCTATAAATTATAAAAACCTATTTGAAGTCAAAGCCTACAAGATGTATTTTTAAGGATGTTTTACTTAGCTAAATATAAGCTAAGGACCAATTTATGCAGAATCACAAATCAGTAAAAAACAATCAATTTTGTTTTCTTTTTAAAAATGAAAATCCAAACTTTTAAACACAAGCTTTTCGAAGTTTTGTAAAGAGAAAACACAAAGCGGATTCCTCAACAAGGGTAGATTTCATAAATGGTCAGACTCATAAGAAGGCTGGTAGACACCAAGGTGACCTGAGGTCCCTACAGCTTCTAAGCTCAGAGCTACTACAAGACCAAAACGAAAAACAAACCCAACAAGCAAAACTCCTAGGAATTTCACCTAAAACCCTAACACCAATGAAATGAACCTAAGGAAAGCTTCTGACAGGTTATATGCAGGTCTAGGCAGTAGATAATAACTTCTAAACAAAAACTAAGCTGACTAACAGAGGAAATCTTAGGTTTTTCAAAATTTTGACAGGGTCCGCAGGCCCACAGTTAACACAGGTGCGGTACTGCTCTGTGCTAAAAGCAAAAGTGCAGATAAGTACGCACTGTGTCAAAAGGCTAGGGTGCGGTCGTCTCCCAAAGCTATGAAAAATGAGAAATAACCCTGGATCTACAAACTCTACCCAATTCCACACGCAACAAGCCAAAAACAGGAACAAAAACACAGTTTCTCAGGTCAAAGTAAAAACAAGGAAAAAATCAAGTCCCCAGTATGGTCGCCATTTTTTCACACGGAATAAGTCGATCTTGCGGACAAGATAGACCTTCCTAAAATCTAAAGAAGACCTAATGACAAGCAAACCAATCAGACACTATCTTTCTCTAAATATGCTTTTTTAAACAAAGGCAAACAAGTGTTTTAGGCCTACCTTAGGTCCAACGCAAGTTTGTGGAAGCCTTCACTCCTTCGATTCCAAATGAGCTCCTTTGTTGCGAATCTGCAAACACAAACAAGCAAACAAATTAAATAGCACCTGAAAAGCCAATATCATAAAACATATTTAACATGAAAGTCAAGGAATTCATGAAACAAATGACACGAGACAATTTGTTGAGAAAAATGAGTTTGATTGTATTAATTCAAATCAAGAAGAACTTTACAACCTGTGCCTTGACGCTGTACAAGCTCCTCCCAGGGTCCAGCAAGAAGTCTCCTCTACTTTGACAAGTTTCAATCTCTTCCCAATGAAACCAAAAAGGTATGTGATCTCTCCTCTTAAGCTCAAATAGGAAGTCTTAATTTCACCAGCATTTACCCTTAAAAATGTTCATCTTCTAAACTCCCTAGCAACCAGCCCAATGCCTGAATTTATAGTGCAATGGAGGGAAGTTACTAGGTCCTCCTTCAAAGGGATAGCTCCTCACACGGAATAAGTCGATCTTGTGGACAAGATAAACCTTCCTAGAATCTAAAGAAGACCTAATGACAAGCAAACCAATCAGACACTATCTTTCTCTGAATATGCTTTTTTAAACAATGGCAAACGAGTGTTTTAGGCCTACCTTAGGTCCAGCGCAAGTTTGTGGAAGCCTTCGCTCCTTCGATTTGAAATGAGCTCCTTTGTCGCAAATCTGCAAACACAAAAAAGCAAACAAATTAAATAGCACCTGAAAAGCCAATATCATAAAACATATTTAACATGAAAGTCAAGGAATTCATGAAACAAATGACATGAGACAATTTGTTGAGAAAAATGAGTTTGATTGTATTAATTCAAATCAAGAAGAACTTTACAACCTGTGCCTTGACGCTGTACAAGCTCCTCCCAGGGTCCAGCAAGAAGTCTCCTCTACTTTGAGAAGTTTCACTCTCTTCCCAATGAAACCAAAAGGGTATGTGATCTCTCCTCTTAAGCTCAAATAGGAAGTCTTAATTTCACCAGCATTTACCCTTAAAAATGTTCAGCTTCTAACATCCCTAGCAACCAGCCCAATGCCTGAGGTTATAGTGCAATGGAGGGAAGTTACTAGGTCCTCCTTCAAAGGGATAAAGCCCTCCTTCAAAGGGATAGCTCCTCTCATCAAGGGATTAGCTCCTTCTCTTTTGGGATGCATAAATCACCTAAGAGCGGACAATCCACGTCAAAATTAGTTCTAGAATCATCTAGAATTAACCCAAAGTGAGTTTTTTAGAATAAACTTGTGCCTTTTTTACTTTCATAGGGGTCCGCACCCACACCTTTAGGGACAGAGCGGGCAGGTCCGCAGTTTTTGTAAACAGAAGGTGCAGGACCGCAGGCAATAGTGAGAGAAATTGCAGAACCAGAGTTTTATTGATTTTCAATGTCTTTCTCTCATTTCCAAAGCTTGACTTGAAGAGCTGAGGTCTGAGACTTGCTTAGGAGGACAGTACAAGTGATGATAGACCCATACTGACTGCAAATAATCATGGTGATGATATTTTTGTGTAACAGAGATGAACCATGTTTTGAATCATAGGAAAACTATATTCTCATTACTTGAGGGAAATTATACAAATTAATTATGTTGGGTTGTGTTATATTCTTTGCACGACTAGCCCACGTAGTTAATCAGGGGGTTAGAGGTGGGGCAGACCTACCTATGGTTTTGGGACGCGATGGTTTTCAGTCCATGGTTTTGGACGCGATGGTTTTCGGTCCATTGTTTTGGATGCGATGGTTTTCAATCCATGGTATTGGATGCTTCGGCATGTATAAATATGTATTGTAACTATTAGGTTGCTATACCAATAGGTGTCATAATTTATGATTGACTTAGTTTGTCTTTGAAATATGTACATACCTTTGCTTCTACAAATGTTTTCCATATTTGTAAAAAAAATCAAAAAAATTAAAAAATGTAAAGAGGGTATGTCCTAAAAGAAAGATCAAAGGACGAAAAAAGAAATAAAGAAAAGGTCAAAAAGATGAAAATATGAACCCCAAAAAGAAAAAATACCATGAAAGTGTGCAAGTCTAAATGCCACTATTATTTTACTTTCTGTATAAATAATGATTGTGTGCAAAGTGTTGTTATGCCACAATCCATGGTAACCAAACAATTTAATCTTGGTTATTCCATGTTTTCAATTTTATGCTTAGAGATAGAGAATAAAATTTGACCAAACTGTTTAATCTTGGTAGATAAGTAGATAGGTAGAGTAAATAAAGGAGCTCAACAATTTAATCTGAGCCCTTGGATGTAATAAGGATAGACTTAGATAGATTTCCATTGTAAAAGAAAAGAAAAGTTTCATAAGGGTTTGCCAGTTTAAGTGCACCCTAATAAAGAGTAGAAAAAATGGTAGGATGTGTAGGTGGGTAAGTAGATGGATGGTTGCAAAATGGTGTATGATGAATGATTAGTTGAAGCTCATATCATTTACTTTCATCATCATATTACTTTGAAAGTATGGATAACAGAAACATTTACAAAGTCAGGTTATTAATTTCCTCATTTTCTTTTACCCCTAATATCACTAATTTCCCACAAATAACAATCAAAGCACCAAAAACCTTAAACCAAAGGGGCTCAGAGAATTTCTCTGACTTTTGGAGGGACCGGACCCTCGACCCAATGATTTACAGGTTCCAAGTGCTAACTCATCCATATTCACTCCTCCATAATTCATCCATTTCATCTAAAAAATTCATGCCTTTTCCTAAGGTAAAATCATTATTTGCCTAGGGAAAGTAATTAACCTCATAAAAAACCCCCTTTTTTCCCACAAAGACCCACAACATGCATCTAAGCCTAAGTTACAAATGTTTAAATGTGGAAATGTAATATATTTTGAAACATTTTACTTAGCGTATTCTCATGTCCACACCTATTTCATATTAACATAATTTACTATAGTTAGCTCCCGCAAAATACACTCCATCCCCTATATATTATTAAAAACCCTTATTCTAATATCCTGCCTTGGTTTGAAATATAAACCATAAATAAAAGAATAATTCGATAGATTGATTAATCGATAGATTGATTAATTGATAGATTAATTAATCTATCCACGATCAAACTAAGACACATAACCCTCTGCTGCATAAAAAAAAGGAGTTAATTAATCAACCTGCGATTAATTAAGAACCTTCCTCCAATTGCATCACCCCCGATGTAATTAACTTCCCTAATCCGCAGTTACTACCCCATTGGGCCCCTCTGTTTAATCTCGATTAAGTCTGTTGGGTCCCTATAATACTAGTGATTACCCCATTACTATTGTAGTTATACCCCTTATTAATATTGTTGTGCCCCTATTGCCCCCATATTGTTATTATTGTGCCCCATAGAATCCCTCTATTGTTATTTTTGTGGCTTTATATTATTATTGTTAGGTCGGCTGGGTTATATTGTGACTCCTTAGACTCCTATATATAGAAATGAGGTTTTGTCATTTGAATCATCCAAGAATTGTTAATTTATGTAATGTAAAGGAGGATTTCCCCTCGAAGAGGCTGAATTCTAAGGCGTGGATCTATCTTTTCTATCTTTTTCTTGAGCTGGTTCATAACATTTGGTATTAGAGCTTTGGATTCTAGGGTTTCGCTGCTCCAAAAAAGGCCATCGTGGCATTTTCGCTATAACTTTTCTTCTGCGACATTTCAGAAGCTAAAAAAAAACCCATTTGCGAAGACATCACGCTAAATCTCGGGTCCAAATTTCAGAGCTTTTTGCGCTATATTTGCAGAGATATGATCTGAGGAAGTTGGTCCTTTTGCAGACTCCTGAATTACATTCCAAACAGGTGACCTGGGGAAAATCATCATAACTTTTTCCCTGAGAATTTGATTGAAATTTCATAAGAAGGTACAGAAAGAAGATGGACTGTAGTTTCTTGTATATATGTTTCAGAGACAAAGGATGAAACAGTGACTCGTGGCACGTCGTACAAGTTCGCTCTACTGAACTAGTCTATAATCAGGTCACTGTGGGAGATTTCACATAACTCTTCCTTGGATAATCCAAATTGGATCAGACTGGTGGCATTGGAAAGAGGACACAGAGGGCTACCACAAGTTGCAATTTTAGAACTGGATGATCTGAAAATATGGAGATACATCAGAGGCAATATCGAGCTCCTACAAAGTGGAAAAAAGGTGTGTAGATTCTTTTAAATTTTTGCTTAAGAGTGGTTTGAAAATTTATTTTGAAGGAATTCAAAGGGCTAGTATAGCATTATTATCGGTAACTGATGCCCCGAGGAAAGAAAATGCAAACACCTAGTAAGGAACCTGAAAGCTCTAGCATGACTCATGAAGAAGAAGAAGAAATGCTATATGATATATCAAAATTACAAGAACAAGTGCAACAAGTGTCACTTGCACAAAAAGCAACAGAATCTAAGATAGATGGCTTAAGGAAAGATGTAGAAGCTAAGATGGATGGTTTAAAGAAAGGTGTAGAAGCTAAGATGGATTTTTTAAAGAAAGACGTAGAAGCTAAGATGGATTTTTTAAAGAAAGACGTAGAAGCTAAGATGGATGGCATGGAAGCTAAGGTGAATGGCATGGACGCTAAAATTGATGGCATGGATGATAAGATGGAAGAATTGAAGATAAATATGAATAAGTTGCTACAAGAAATGGTCACTAATGGTGAAAGGGTACTAAAGGAAACTCATGATGAGAACAAAAAAATGTTAATCATGATTCCATAGACTCTAATGTTGGATCAAAGACTCACCATATTCCAAAAATCGATATGAGGAAGTTTGATGGCAAGGATCCCGCCACATGGATATTACAGATGGAGAAATTCTTCGATCTCAATAATGTGCAAAACACACAAAAGGTATGTATGTCAACTTTATATTTGGAACCAAATCAGCTTGTATGGTATCAATGGCTTTGCTCTCATAAACAATTTATCACTTGGGAAATTTTTACAGAAGAATTGATAGCACATTATGAGGATACAAAAAGCAGCACTTTTTTTAGCCAATTAATAAGTCTCAAACAAAAGGGTTCAATAATGGAGCACATTGAGGAGTTCCAAAAATTGAACATAAGGGTAAAAGATATTCTAGAGGAGCATAGGATTGATGTGTTCATAGGGTCTTTAAAGGATAATATCCAACATGATGTTTGCCTTTGGGAACCTGATTCATTAGAGAAGGCATTCAGGTTAGCAAGAAAAATGAAAAGCAAAATTATGGCAACCAAGAAGCATACCACTCACAATAAAGATGGAAGTGTTGTTGCCTCTACTCTTCCACAACCTATAAGGTTGACACCACAACAATTGGAAGAAAAAAGAGCAAAAGGGCTTTGTTACAGTTGTGATAGCAAATACACTAAAGGTCATAAATGTGTTGAGAAGAAATTATTCAACATAGATTGTGAAGAGGAAGAAGAAAAGGAGTAAGAAAGGTCAAAAGAAGAGGATATACTCCAGGAACAAAGCCTATATGAAGAAAAAATAAGTCCGACCATATCTTGTAATGCATTGGCGGGAATTACCACTCCTCAAACCATCAAGATAGAAGGAAAAATCAAGAAGAAAAAGGTAATAGTGTTGATTGATTCAGGAAGCACCCACAATTTTATTCCTTGTAAGGTAGCAAAAGAATTGAATTGCTTCCTATATCCAGCACCAGAGTGTCAAGTGATGATTGCAAATGGAGGAATAATAAATTGCTCTAGAAAGTGCCATAATATCAAGCTATCCATGGGAGAATATGTATTGACTAGCCCAATGACTTCCATTCCAATGGGAGGTGCTGATGTTGTACTAGGAATCCAATGGCTACAATCCTTGGGTACAATAGCTTTTAATTTTTAAGAACTTTTCATCAAATTTTCTACGGAAGGAAAGGAAGTTGAATTAAGGGGTATTGCAGGGAAACCAAGAAAGATAATAAGCTCTAATGGTATGACAAAGCTTCTAAAAAAGGAGCAAAGAGGTGTAATTGCACAATTATGTTTGCTAGATGTTTCCACGTCAGAATCATCTATCTCTAGATCTCCAAAAAGTCCTGGTCAATCATTCCAAGGTATTTGAGACTCCCAAAGGTCTCCCACCTATGCATGATCATGATCATGCTATTCATCTGATTCCAGGAAGTGTTCCTCCAAACATCAGGCCGTACAGATATCCCTATGTCCAAAAGAGTGAAATTGAACGTATGGTTGCAGAAATGCTAGAGGCTGGTATAATTCAACCGAGTCAAAGTTCTTTCTCTGCTCCAGTAGTATTGGTGCACAAGAAGGATGGATCATGGCACATGTGTCTGGATTATAGGGAGCTCAACAAGCTCACTATTAAAGATAAGTTCCCCCTTCCTGTCATTGATGAATTACTGGATGAATTGCATGGATCAATTTACTTCACCAAGTTGGATCTTCATTCAGGATATCATCAAATCAGAATGAAGATTGAAGACATTTCGAAAACAACATTTAGAACTCATGAGGGTCATTATGAATTTTTGGTCATGCCTTTTGGCCTTACCAATGCACCTTCAACATTTCAAGGTTTGATGAATTCAATTTTCAAACCATTCCTTAGAAAATTTGTGTTAGTATTTTTTGATGATATACTAATCTACAACAAGTCTTGGAAGGATCATGTTGAACATGTTCATAGGGTGCTACAACTATTGGAGGAGAAACAATTATATGCAAAAAGATCCAATTTTTCTTTGGAGTCCAGGAGGTGGAATATCTAGGTCATATTGTATCTCATGAAGGAGTTAAGGTAGACCCTAGAAAAATTAAAGCCATTACGGAATGGAAAATCCCCACATCCATAAAGCATCTACGAGGATTTCTCGGGTTGACAGGGTATTATCGCAAGTTTGTTAAGAATTATGGGAGAATAGCAGCACCTCTAACAACATTATTGAAGAAAGATGCATTTTCATGGACTCCGGAAGCAACAAAGGCCTTTGAACATCTTAAAGAGGCAATGTGCCAAGCACCAGTCTTAGCTACACCGGACTTCACAAAAACTTTTATTGTGGAATGTGATGCTTCAGGAAATGGAATTGGTGCTATTCTAATGCAAGATGAAAGACCCATTGCTTTTGAAAGTCGTCCAATCAAGGGAAAGTTTTTAAGCAAAGCTATTTATGAGAAGGAAATGTTGGCAATACTCCATGCACTTAAGAAATGGCGACCCTACCTAATGGGAAGACACTTCAAGGTACAAACGGATCATGATAGCCTTAAATAATTTTTAGAACAAAGATTATCCTCTGAAAAGCAACAAAAGTGGGTCACAAAGATGTTGGGTTATGACTTTGAAATCATCTACAAAAAATGGAAGCAAAATGTGGTGGCAGATGCACTCTCAAGAAAGGATGAGGATGTGGAAGCATTGTTGTGCGCCATCTCTATTATCCAACCAGATTGGATAAACGAAGCAAGGGAGGAATGGAAGAATGACGAAGAAGTGTGGGCACTTATTCGAAAGTTACAACAAGATTCCAGTACGTCTGATACATTTAGCTGGCAAAATGATTCGTTATGGTACAAAGATCGTTTATACCTCTGTAAGAATTCCCAGCTAGAAGAAAATATTCTTAGGGAATTGCACACTCCTCCCTTAGGAGGGCACTCAGGATTTTTAAAAACTTACCACAGGGTTAAGAAGGAATTTTTTTGGGATGGCCTTAAATCAAATATTCAAAAGTTTGTGGCGGAATGTTTGGTTTGCCAAAAAAATAAAGTTGAAACAATTAAGACACCGGGTCTATTACAACCTTTATCCATTCCAAGCCAACGTTGGGAGGAGGTTTCAATGGATTTTATCACAGGTTTACCCAAGTCTGAGGGAAAGAGTGTCATCATGGTGGTAGTTGACAGACTTACCAAGTATGCACACTTTTGTGCATTATCACATCCATTTAAAGCCAGTACAGTTTCTACTGCATTTATGGAAACAATTCAAAAGCTACATGGAAACCCAAAGATTATTGTAAGTGACAGAGATCCCATTTTCACTGGAAATTTTTGGACAGAATTATTTTCTTGTCTTGGTACTCAGTTAGCTTATAGCTCATCTTATCATCCTCAATCTGATGGGCAAACTGAGATAGTAAAAAAATGTTTGGAAGGATATCTTCGTTGCTTTGTATCTGATAAACAGACACAATGGGTCAAATGGTTGCCTCTGGCTGAATGGTGGTATAACACTTCCTTCCATACAACAACAAAAATGACCCCATTTATGGCACTTTATGGGTATCAAACACCATCCATCACATCATATTTAAGAGAAAATTCTAAGGGTCAGGTAGTGGAACATCACATCGAACATCAACAACAAGTCCTCCAACTCTTAAAGGATAACCTCGTGTTGGCACAGAATAGAATGAAACAACAGGCAGATCAACATCGCAGTGAAAGAAGTTTTGATGTAGGTGATTGGGTATTCCTACGGCTACAACCATATAAGCAAATGTCCCTCAAGAAAGCTAATAAGGATAATAAATTATCACCAAAGTATTATGGTCCGTACAAGGTGTTGCTAAAGATTGGTACTATGGCATACAAATTGGAGCTTCCTGCAACTTCTCGATTGCACCCAGTTTTTCATGTTTCTTGTTTAAAGAAGGTTATAGGCGACAAGCTCCTAGTTCAAACAATATTGCCAGAACTTGATGAGGAAGGAAAAATTATATTGGAACCGGAAGCAGTCACAGAAACAAGAACTCGACAGCTACGAAATCGATCAATTTCGGAGTATCTTATTAAGTGGAAGAACTTATCCATTGAAGATTCCACATGGGAGGATGAGAATTTTATGCAGAAGTATCCAGAACTACTCAAGCGTTGAGGACAACACTTTTTTTAAGGAGAGGGGCATGTTGGGTCCCTATAATACTAATGATTACCCCATTACTATTGTAGTTATACCCCTTATTAATATTTTTGTGCCCCTATTGCCCCCATATTGTTATTACTGTGCCCCGTAGAATCCCTCTATTGTTATTTTTGTGGCTTTATATTATTATTGTTAGGTCAGCTGGGTTATATTGTGACTCCTTAGACTCCTATATATAGAAAGGAGGTTTTTTCATTTGAATCATCCAAGAATTGTTCATTTATGTAATGTAAATGAGGTTTCCCCCTCGAAGAGGCTGAATTCTAAGGCGTGGATCTATCTTTTCTATCTTTTTCTTGAGCTAGTTCATAACAAAGTCCCTTCCCCGACCACTGTATGATCTGACACCTTCAGATCTAACAGATGACGCTCATATCGGGCGGCCTCTGATGCCGAAATTTACCCGCCCGATATGATTGGTTTCACTATTCCCCTACCGCTACGTGTCACCTGATGATTTGAATCGGGCGGACCTCTCCCAATACCACTACACCCTCATAAGCGGTGCGATAGAATCCACTTACCGCCCCCGCTTACCACCCTTGCTAAATGACAAAATGTCCCATCCATTAACTGGCGCCAACTGTCATTTTCATCATACCCGCCAAAACATTGACTTTGCCAAATAAAAACAAAAATACTCATTATTTTGTCCTACCGAGAAAAGAAACTTTTGTTCTCCATGCACACTCAGAGTACGTTCGAGCCGTCACCCTGCTTCCAACCATCAACTTTCAGAAGCTACTGAATTCTTGATTTCCATTGCAGACCCGTGCACTCCATGCAAATAGTGCACTAGAGTCATTTCCCCTTCATGCAACCTTAACCAGGTATTTACCTGCTTTACTGAGAAAACCCTATTTTCATATTTAACTCGGACTAAATTGCTGTGAAAATCAAGTAAATTAAGTGATAAAAACCTGTTCGATAGTCTAGAAACTCCTGAAACAACCCCATTCTTCACAAATTCCATGAAATTTCCTACCC
This sequence comes from Pinus tabuliformis, assembly GCA_031772625.1. NCBI lineage: Eukaryota > Viridiplantae > Streptophyta > Pinopsida > Pinales > Pinaceae > Pinus > Pinus tabuliformis. The sequence continues at coordinate 1,529,885,592 of CM062817.1, read as the reverse complement.
TCATCCTTGAATCCACAAGAACCAAGGATGGATGTTCCAGTTGCTTTGGATGCCAGGCCCATTACCACTTCCCACAGAGATTTAGACCATCTTCCCCTGGCTGACAAGGATTTCCAGATAAAAGACCTCACCTTCGATGAAACCCCTTTGAAATTGCATTGCAGATACAGAGATAATTACTTAAAACATCCAGATAAGATAGGTCTCTGGGAGTCAAACCTGCCCAAATATCAATTCCCAAGTGTTCACGTCTTTCCTAAAATTATTCATTACTGCCATGAAAATTATGACCGCGTTTTGAAAGTTGTAATGTCCTAAGATAGAAAATATTTTTGACCATTACAGCTGAGTCCATAAACGAGATGTTATAGTTACAACCTGGTCAAGACCTCACCCCCCTGTCCATCCCCGATTTGCTTGAAAGGTTCACCAAACTGTCTAGTTCTAGATGTACTCAAATCCTCCAGACCTTCATTTCTGAAGAAAAATACATGCCAAAGGATCCCCCTCCTTACATGTCAGCCTTCTTTTCTGATCTAGGCAGAGACATCACAACAATGCTATCATGCATTCTGGGTTCCACCACTAATGAGTATATAGATGAAACTATTTTTTCTGGTATGTCTATATTTACCCCCGGTCAACCTCCTACAGTCAAGTTTGATTATGCCAAATTCATAGCAGATAAAATGCATGATCAGTTTATGAGACTCGAAAATGAGAGGGTGTTCAAGTATTCATCGGTCCTGTATCATTTGTTTCTTTATTACCAAACTGATAGGTTTCCCTTCTCTATACAAAAACTTAATACCAGAGGGAATCCTAGATCTGTCATTTTCTGGACCTCTCTTTTCCATAGGTATTTTGATTCTCGCTATTCATATATAGATTTTTTTGACCAATTTGTGCATCCAATGACTACAATGTTGATAGGCAATCACCCTCCCAGAATTAGTGCGGATATTAAGAGGGTTCTTTAGCTATCCAAACAATACAAAGTTGGGGATTGGTATTTATACCAAAACCATACCGAAATAAGGATTTATGGGTGTGAGCTGCCTCCATATAAATTACCTAGATATCTCCCCATTCGATTATTTTCTCTGGAACACTACAGGCAAATGATTAATTCTGATGAAATTCACTTTGTCAAGACCAAGAAGAAGGCCCAGTTAAGGATCAAGGATCATCTAGGCCCATTTATTTGCATTAACAGAGAAGCTGGAAAGGTGGTAGATGAAATCCTTGAGAGATTGAAATTAAAAAAGAGTTTCATCTAGCCCTATGACCCTCACAGATTCATTTGTGACAGAAGGCAGAAACGTAAACTATCACCATATATCCATCATAGGATCCCAAAGATTGAACAATATGCCAACCAATCAGAATGGGTGGAAGGCACACTGATAGATCAAGATATCACTCAAGTTGAAGTTGACAATGTGATGGAGGACTTTGAAAGAATATTTAATGAGGATTCATTTGTATAGGTGTTTGGAGAAACTTCATCTAGGAAGCAATCACAGGAACCCAGTACACAACCATCAGAGCAACAAAGGACCTCAAAAAGAGTAGAAGATTTAGAACAACAAGGAGAATTTGAGCAGCCCGAAATCTCAGAGGAGCTAGCTCAACCTCAGTAAATCATGGGCAATCCTCCTATGTTGCAGACTCCTCTCAATGAAGAAAGAAATCTCAAAAGAGATATAGAAGAGGCCACTCCTTCCACCAGGCCTATTGATCAAACTTTTGCTAAAAGGCAAAGGTTGAATCCCTATTCAGAAGAAGAATATACTGAGGAGACCACAGGTAACACAGTGGCTCAAAAGATAGATAGTTTGCAGACTATCCCAGTAGGTGGTACACCGTCCACCTCCCATATACAAGCATTGGAGAGACAAAAAAGCACAGAAGTGTCTTCTTTCAGAGCTTTCTCTGAACAAATATTATACATTAAAGGGAAATACAAAGAAATCAATAAATTAAAAGCTCAAACCTATGCTCATTACCTCAAAATGGCTCCAACTAATCAACCAGGCTTATGTCAGCTTTTGACATAAAAGAAGGAAAATTGCAAATGCGTTTCCTGAAACCAATTGTATAGCAACCTAAGTCAATGGCTGGCTATTTGAAAATTGATTTTGAAGTTTTGGCCAAGGATATCCATCCAATTGATCAAATAGAACTACACAAGGAGACCGGTGAGATGGTCTATTCTACATTGACTAGTAAAGCCATCGTAGCACACCAATTGCAAAGTTCTTTGCACAACACAACAACACAACTGCAACTGGAAAAAGCCTCCTCTCAGGCTAAAGAGACCTTAGAAGACTTGGTGATAGAGCTGGGGCATGATCCCAAGGATGTCAAAGTAGCTGAACAATTGATCAAAATGAAAAATGATGATATAGTTGCATTAAAGAAGCAGATTAAGATCCCTCCACTCAAACATCCCCAAACTGCAGAGGTTATAGAGAAACAGAAGGAAGAAGAACTTATGGACCTGTTAGCCTCCTGTTGCAACAGGGTATCATCTTTCATGATTGACATTTTTACATGCCAAATATGTCATACTTTGCAAGCTGCAGTGTTCCATATTTCCAGAAGAGACCAAAGAAAAAGCCATGAAGTGTGCTGATCCAGATGCCACTGTTGTTTCCAATTTTGATGAGTTGTTTCATTTTGAAGAATTTTTCCAGTTTGAAGGGAGGTCCAAACAGTCTAATCCTGGTCTCCCTAGGTTTCAATTTCCTGTTGTAGAATATAGAGAATGATATCTGTCCAAACAGTCTAAGCTTGGCAGATTTGTAGAATAGGTAGAGAAACTAAGGAACCCAACTGTTTAATCTGGGCCGTGGTAGAAATAAGTGCAGATCTAGATAGGAAAATTCAAAAAAAAAAAAAAAAAAAAAAATGCTAGGACAGTAGGCAGAGTAGTTAGCTTTGGTGTGGCAGAAACATGACTAATGATCAATTTTGAATTTTGTATTTCACAATGTCTTATCTTTTCTGATCACAGTTATCAGGCAACTTTGCAGTTTCATGAAGATACTCAGGCTGGAGATTCATTAACCTCCCCCTTCCTCTCATTTCCCCTAGTCACTCACTAACATCCCCCAAGAGGTCAAGATCTGCTTGAGCCTCTCAGTTTCATCATCTCCATGACATTTGCCTTGGTGAGGATCTGCTTCACTCAAGGACTGCTCACTCATCATCTGTGAGCTTTCTTTTCCCCAAATGGCATAAGGTCTCACACCTTAGCGCCCTCTTTTTCATCTCCATATTAACTTTTAACTTTATTATATAACTCCCTATTAGTTTTTCCCTTCCCCTGTTAAAATCATGTATATAAAACTCCCCTATGTAAATATCCCCTCCCTGGCATTATAGCCATAATTCTACTAAGTCCGGGAAATCTCAGTCAATTTGGGACTGTTTTTAGCCCATCTGCGTCATTAAGGAGCTAGTCTGACATCTGGTCAGCTAGTAACCTCTTCCCTAACCTTAAAACCCCCAAGAAACCCACACTCCGCCCCTAACCCAAAGTTTCGGTGTGTAAATATTAAATCCGCGCCTATAAAACCCACATAAACCCGTTTCCCTAAAGTTTTAAACCCACCCGCGCAAATATTAAAAAATGAATATACTCCGCATATACCCCGCACTAACCTGCCGTCACTTCGCGTCCGCCGCCAACCGTTAGATCCCCCGCCCCACAGATCTACGGTGGGCGGGCCGTTCCATCTCCAAAGCGCCCGAGCTTTAGCGTCCGGGAGATGGGCGGTATTACCGCCGTACTCCCGCCACGCGTCACGCGTCGGGCTGTGGCGGAGCCCCATCCCCCGAAACCACCATCCCCATAAGTGGTGTGCCATAATACCGCTTACCGCCTTGCCCGATGACGTCACTTGCCCACGTCACCGCTTACATCACCCCCTTGCCCAGTCGCATGTCGCGTCACCCGCCTGTGTGGCCTCCTGCCACGTGTCCCGCCGCCGTACCTGCCACGTCATCATCCGTACAGGATGACGTCATCACTGACGTCATCCCGCCACGTCGTCCTGCTGACATCACATGCCGTACAATGCTGATGTCATCAGCCCTTTTTGACGCAGAGGCGCGAAAATCGCACTTCGGAGCCCCGGAATTGAATTCTGAGGCAGTTTTTGATGAGCGATTAGCGCAAATCGCTCATCGCAGGATTTTTTGGGCCAGAATGGAGAATCTTCGAGGAATCTTTAAGGAATCTTCGCCCCATGCAGCCCCAGGAAGCCCGAAAAGGCGCAGAAATGAGCCGTTTTCTTCACAGAGCTTGGCGAAAGGATCGGAAAGCAATCTCAACGGTGCAGAGGCCGAACAGCGGCCATTAATCCATGATTAGACGCTCAGTACATCAGATCAGCGGCCCAGATTGTGTCAAAGAGTATCAGAGAAGGAGAAGACGCCAAAGAGTATCAGCCGAAGATATTTTGGTGGCTCGATGCAGCTAAAAATTAATGAGCCCCTCAGGAAGTCAAATCAGGCAGCCAAAGCCCACTCCTGCACTCAAATCACAGTTCAAACTTAAATGCAGGTAGACATCAAGGACCAGAAACCCATACATATTTATTTCAGAAGACACTACAGCAAGCCACCAAGGACAACATCATTCACTTATTTCTAATACGGAGACCCTCAGCGCCGCTCAAGAGATTTTTTGCATTTAATTCCAGATAGAGTTAGGTCAATAAATGATGTTTTGTAACCTGATTAGGTCAAGTTGTAATAAAAGCAGTAGATAGAAAGTTTTGCCCTATATATACCACCCTCTGTACAGTTTTAAGGGTTGGTCAATTGAGAATTTCATTAGAGACTCGCATTGTATACCAGAGTTTTTCCATAATCAAAGATTGCTGAAAGCTTGGAGAAAGAACTATCTGTTGTTGATGAATGTTTTGAGAAGCTGAAAATGGAATTCCTGCGCTGCGGCCTGAAGCAATAAGTGCCTCTTATCTCTGTTCATGTGTTTGCCATTATCTAAGTAGCAGGAAGAAAGAATAGCCTAGAATTAGTTAAATACTCTCTATGCTCAATTCCTGTTATTTCTTAATGTTTTCTTCTGACTGAATTGGTTATGAACATCGAATTCCTTCTGGCTCATGTTTACCCCAGTTCATCTGTGCCGGCCAATTATCTAGGGATTCTTAACTGCCCCTAGGTAGCGCCTTGTTACTTTCTCTGTTAAGCCGATTGAGAGATTCTTAAGTGCCTCTCATTGCTTGACACTTCTTCCATCCATAAAATCTGAAACCTGCTTCGACCTCATCTATCCTGCTCCATTTTCCTTCTCTGTGTTTAAAGAAATATAACAGTTTTCTCATCCTCGACTCCACACCCAATGGTTCGAGAAATTTGGACTATACACTGCCTCTCCATCTGAATAATCAATTTTCCCACCAAAACAAAACAAAGAACCCCCTGAACCCAAGACCTAGCCTAAAATCCCTTTAAACAAAGTTAAATCCAAAAGAGAGAGCCCTCTCTGATTGCAGGCTGGCTAGAACCTGCAGTCCAAAGTTGGTTAGTGGTTACCTCGGCCGTATCCCTTTCTTAACCTTCGGGGACAACCTGAGTGATAACATAATGGCGACTCCGCTGGGGACCTTCCTCAGTTAATTTTACAAAGTTTCACGAAGAAGGTTAAAAACGCCCTGTAGAAATTGATTTTCTAATTGTTGTATATTTCCTAAAACTACAGATGAAGCCTGAATGCCAGCCAGGAAGCCTTTGAAACTGTTTTTGTTTTACATTAACAGGATTAGATAAAAGCTGCTTCAGTCAATCTTCATGCTAGTTTTAAGATATATACAGCCATTCCAAAATCTGATTTGGCCCTAGTAAACAAAAAAAAAAACATTCCAAAAATATACCCACAAACAAGTTTAGAAGCTGGCTCCCAAGAAAAACCCGTGATATACAAGGTCCAACCCAGACCCAGATCCTCCAGCTATTTTTCAAAATCCTAACTTAATCCCTAAAGTCCTTAGGAAGCAACAAAGACAGGAAAATTTTGCTGATTTGAGTCCCGAAACAACTTACCCTAGCTCTGTTCCAACTCCTGTCAAGGTTTTATTCCGGTCCACCCCTGTTTCCCCTAGTTCATCATCTACATCTCAAAGCCCTCCCTTCACACCTTCATCCACTGCACATATTCCCATTACAACCCCTGTTGTACCAATCGTTCCCGTTGTCCCAGTTATCCCTGTCATTCCTATAAACCCTGCAAATATGGCTAATAGATATGCACCCCTACAGTTACCTGCTAACCCTGCAGCATTACCTCAAGATTACCAATCCAAAATCACATATTTTGATTCCACTGGCCCTTTCACAGCTATCCAGCATGCCAAAAAGATGCAAGACTATTTTGAGAACTATGAAATAGATGATGACAGCATAAGAATGAGAATTTTTGTCCAGAGCCTGACAGGTGATGTGAGAACCTGGTTCAGATCACTTACTGCAAACTCCATAACCACTCCTGATGAGCTTTACCAAGCTTTTACCAACAGATGGGAGAAAAAGAAAGATCCTTTGCACATACTAGCTGAATATGATACAATCAAACGAGGTCCTCAAGAGACCGTTTTGGAGTACTGTGCAAGATTCAACAATGTATATAACGCGATACCGCAGAATTTGAGACCTCCACCAGATTTAGCCTTGTACAAATTTCCCGACGGTTTTGACCCTGATATGGCATATCAACTGAAGGAAAGAGCTCCCGCAACCCTTGAAGACGCGCAAAAGGTCGCTGTCACCGTAGAAGCCAACTTAATTGCCAAAAGAAACAGAGCGAGAATGGAAAAGAGGACCACCTTTAAGGAAGAACCCTCAGCCTTTGACCAAAAACTTGACGCTATCATTAATGGTCTGCAAAGACTAGGAGAAAGAGTAGAACATGTTGAGAGAAAAGCATCATGGGAAGGGCAGCAGTCCAACACTATAAGGAACCCGAATTTTAGGAAAACACAGAACATAAATGCTGGTAGGCCTAACCAAGACCAGGACATTAGACCCCCTTTTCAAGATAACTACGTAGAAGGATCCACATCCAGTCAGCCTATAGAAGACGATCACATAAATGTAATGGATCTAAAGGGTGAGCATCAAACTTTCCTGACACAAGAAGACCAGAATGAACATGATGATAATCAATTTCAAACTAAAACTGGCGAATCTTTTGATTTTAAACAAGGTTATGATACTGCTGTATATGAAGTACACAGACAGTATAAGCTTAGAACTAGGACAGTCGACATCTCTAAGCCCAGCAAGACAAAGGAAACCAAACAGCCCAACAAGATTGAAAACACAGCTGTTATAACCCAGCCAGCTGACACGACTGCCTCAAACTCAAGCCAAGTGACCGTAGAGGATATAACAGACACGCAGCCTGCTGTCGAGCAGCCTTTGACACCTCCTTTCTTAAAACAAGACTCAAACAGCGTCCCAAAAAGTACTCCCAAATTTGCCAAACCACAAGCAAATACATCCCATAGCATTGATAAACAGGAGCAAGCTGCTGAGGATTCAAACGAAAAGGAAAAAACCGCTGTTATCAATACCAAGATTCCCCTGGAAAAGCCTTTTAGTTTAGAAACAGAGATTGGAAAACTCAAGATAGCCATTCCTCTGTCGGAATTGGCTAAACACGACGTGTATAGGCAACAAATTCAAAGATCACTGCAAATGCCAGAAAATAAAGATGATGTAAATGTTTTGGATGATTCCCCTGAACTGCTATTTGGCCCAGAAGTTAATGGAAAATCTGCCTATGGACCAGTCCCACCCTTTTATGTTAGTCTACATATACATGACAAAGTCTTACACAACGCTATGTTTGACTCAGGGGCATCACACAATCTTATGCCCAAAGCAGTGATGGAAAAACTGAACCTCGATATTACAAGACCTTACAAAGATTTATACTCGTTTGACTCAAGTCAAGTGAAATGTCTAGGTCTCATCAAAGACCTATGTGTTTCCCTAGTCCAATATCCGAACAAGACCATTCTCATGGATGTAGTAGTCGCTGATATTCCTCCCAAGTACGGTATGCTCCTGTCAAGATCATGGGGAGCAAAACTTCAGGGATCCCTTCAACTAGACCTTTCCTATGCTACCATTTCAGTCTTTGGGCAACCAAAGAGACTATACAGAGAAACGCTCATGAAATATGTAGTGAGTAGTGAAAACAAGCCTGAAAATTTTCCCATTTATTCAATCCATTCGGATATGGATTCTTTCATTTTATTTAACGATGATTTGGATCTGCCCACCAATAAGGAACCTTTCGCCCTAGAACAACAAGTGCCCATCAGCGAAGGAGCGGTTACCCACAATAAAAAGATTGTCAAAACAGTAAATGCAACTAGCATGTTGCAAGAACCCCCCCAAACAGAAATTCCAAATCTGCCCAATCCTAAAACAACCCAATTCCTTGATACTGATCACAAGCAAGATATCACATGGTTCTTAGAGTTTGATGGTTCTGTTAATAAGTTAGGAGCAGGGGCAGGTGTCTGGATTCACAATACACACGATAACCATGCAGAAGGACATGCCTACAGACTGAATTTCAAATGCACAAATAACGTGGCAGAGTATGAAGCTCTGCTGTTAGGCCTTAAACTACTGAAAACTCTAGGTGCTGTAAAAATATCTATCTTAGGTGACTCTGATTTAGTAATACAACAGATAAAAGGTAATTTTGTTACCAATGACAATAGAATGAGAGCCTACAGAACAGCTGCTACTGACGTACTCCAGTCATTCACTGAATTTAAGCTTGACAAAATCTCCAGAGATCGCAACATTCACGCTCACAGCCTGGCCACATTTGCAAGTACATGTAAACTCCCTTTTGACCCAAATCACCACTTCACAGCCGAAATAAAACATAGACCCTCCGTCCCAAATAATGTAAGAGATTGGCAAGTGTTCGAGAATGATGCCCAGATTAACAATTTCCTTACCCTTGCGCATGAATTCTCAAAGATTCACATTGATACAGATGCCATGACAGATTCTGAACAGCAGAGAAATGAAAGTCAACAAGCTTTAGATGCTGTAACAGCCAAACTGATTCTGAAGCCAACCGTTTTTGACAATGAAAACATTGAACAGCTAAGACAAACCCAGGCAGAAGAAATAGATAAAACAGAAGTAGAAATCATTGACCTGAAGGATAATTTTTTGCCTGCTGGTCTAACCCCGCTAGAAGACATGTTTGACTCTAATGACGTTCCCAGAAAACCAAAATTGCAACCAATAAACACGGAAATTGAAGAACACAACATTGGGACACCAGAGAACCCAAAAATGATCAAACTGTCCAAAAACTTGCCACCCGATCAAAAGCCCAAGTACATTGACTTATTCAAAGAATTTCAAGATGTATTTGCTTGGAGCTATGAGGATTTGAAGTCCTATGATACATCTGTAATTCAGCACACGATCCCATTGAAGCCCAATCAGAAGCCCTTCAAATAGAAATTGAGAAGAATCAACCCCGTGCTGCTCCCCCCGATTGAAAAAGAAGTAAAAAGGATGTGGGAAGCAGGCATTATAGCACCGATCAGATTCTCTGAGTGGGTGTCCAATCTTGTTCCTACAAGGAAAAAGACAGGTGAAATCAGACTTTGTGTAGACCTCAGAAACTTAAACCAAGTCTCATTAAAAGACCACTACCCTTTGCCCAAAATGGACCATATACTACAGAGAGTAGTGGGATCATCTAGAATCTCTTTACTAGATGGATTTTCAGGTTTTAACCAGATACTTGTTCACCCAGATGACCAGGACAAAACAGCTTTTACCACACCCTGGGGAACATTTAAGTATGTAAAAATGCCATTCGGACTTAAAAACGCTGGTGCTACTTTTCAACAAGCAATGGATATTGCTTTCGCCAAAGAAATACATGACTTCCTGGTTGTGTACCTCGACGATTTGACCCCATTCTCCAAATCTGATGATGAACATCTCAAGCATCTTAGGCAAATTTTCGTAACATGCAGAAAATATGGAATTTCATTAAACCCTAAGAAGTCCTTATTTGGCCTTGAGGAAGGAAAATTACTTGGCCACATCATATCAAAAGACGGGATCAGGATTGATCCTGAAAGAATACAAGCCATCCTCCAAATCCCATACCCCAGAAACATAAAAGAGTTACAAGCTTTCCTTGGGAAAATAAACTTCTTGAGGAGATTCATCCCGAATCTGGCTGAATTAATAAGAATATTAAGCAACATGTTAAAGAAATATGCCAAGGTAAGATGGTCCCTAGAAACTAAGCAAGCATTTGAGAGTATCAAATCTGCCTTAACTCAAACCCCTGTCCTAACTAGTCCACAGTTCAATAAGGATTTTATCATATTTTCATTTGCATCCGAGCATACGATAGCTGCTGTCCTGCTGCAAAAGGATGAACAAGGAGCTGAAAAGCCAATTGCTTTTTTCAGCCGAGCCTTAAGAGACGCCCCACTGAGGTACCCGATAATGGAAAAACAAGCCTTCGTACTTGTCAAGGCCATCAAGGATTTTAGAGTGTACATTCTGTACTCACACGTGATCGCCTACGTCCCACACGCTGCTGTAAAAGACATACTGACTCAAGACGGATTAGAAGGCAAAAGAGGTAAGTGGATTGCAAGTATCCTCGAATATGACATTGAAATAAAACCAACCAAGCTGATAAAGGGACAAGGTTTAGCTAAACTGATGTCCGAAACAAACTTTCAGGTCTTAGACATTAACCAGCTGGACAATGAACCGGAGCTGGCGACTCCACAGATCAGTGAAATATTTCTGCAGTGCCCTTGGTACACTGATATTTGCTTTGTATTGTTAAACCTGTGTGCTCCCCCAGGATTGTCCAGAACAAAGAAAAGATTTCTGAAGATGAAAGCTTTGAGATTTTGTGTGGTTGATGGTGCATTATTTTGGAGAAATCATGAAGGTATATTGTTAAACTGCTTAACCATGAATGAGACTAACAATGTCATGAAAGAATTCCATGCAGGTGACTGTGGAGGACATCTCTACTAGAAATCCACAGCAGACAAAATCCTGAGGGCTGGTTTCTACTGGCCCACCCTTTTTGCAGATATTAAAAAATTCTCCACAACATGTCATAAGTGCCAAATTTTCGAAGGCAAGAAAAAATTATTGCCCCTGCCCCTGCCCCTTAAGCTGATCTCCAGAGAAAAACCTTTTCAACAATGGGGTCTTGACTTCATTGGGGAAATCCATCCCTCCTCCTCGGGCCAACACAAATGGATCCTAACAGCCACCGATTATTTCACCAAGTGGGTTGAAGCCATTCCCTGTAGACAAGCCAATGATACCATCATTATCCAATTCCTTGAATGCAACATCCTTTCTAGATTTGGCTGTCCCGAGAAAATCATCACTGATAATGCTGCTGCCTTTAAATCCAAAAAGATGATTAGTTTCTGTCATAAGTTTCATATCACCCTGGGCCACTCTACAACATATTATCCTCAAGGCAATGGATTGGCCGAATCATCCAATAAGAGCCTCATTAACATCATAAAGAAGATGCTAGAAGAGAACAAGAAAAACTGGCACAAAAAGCTGGTAAATGCCCTATGGGCAGACAGACTTTCAAGCAAAAGATCAATCGGAATGAGCCCTTATGAGCTGGTATATGGCATGGAGGCTAGATTTCCTGCATCCCTCGGCATTCCCACCATCAAGCTGTTACAAGAGATTCAGGCAGAACCAAATGACATTCAAAGGAGAATTAATCAGATGGTCCATCTCCAGCAAACCAGAGAACAAGTATATGACAGAGCACAGATTTTGCAAGAAAAACTCAAAAAGATGTTTGACAAGAGAGCCAAAGCTGAAGATTTCAAAATTGATGACAAAGTTCTAAAGTGGGACTCAAGAAGAGAAGAGAAGGGCAAGCATGCTAAGTTCGATTTCCTGTGGAAAGGCCCATTTGTTATTTCTGTTGTTCAGGGAAACAACACCTACTTTCTCAAATCTATGGAGGACAGCACTGGTGAAGAAGGCCCCGTGAATGGCCGGATGTTGAAACATTATCACGATCCTTGTTGCTGAAGCAATACAAGTTCTGTAAATACCTTTTGTACAATATTATTTGTATATATCAGCACTCAGTTTAAGTTTTTGTAAACAGGCCAATTGTTAAGGAATAGCAGTAAATTTGGAAAGGACGCAGCTGATGCAAATTCTTCAAATCTCAAAAGCATCAAAACAGAGCAAGAACTTTCAGTTTATATCAGCATAGTTGCTCAAGCATTGTACCTAAAAATCAAGCACGCAGAAGAAAGCAGGCAGTGTTGTACAGTCCACAGAAAGCTCAGTTGAGGAGGAGTTGTTCATAAGTTTCAGAGTTTCATACTTTAAAGGCCAGAACAAAAAGTTTTCAATCTACAGCAGCTATAGAATATCAAGGCAATCTGACCTGCTGTTCTTGACTTTTCACCAGGAAAAGCCATCCCCAAGTGGAGCCACTGTTAGCCTCCTGTTGCAACAGGGTATCATCTTTCATGATTGACATTTTTACATGCCAAATATGTCATACTTTGCAAGCTGCAGTGTTCCATATTTCCAGAAGAGACCAAAGAAAAAGCCATGAAGTGTGCTGATCCAGATGCCACTGTTGTTTCCAATTTTGATGAGTTGTTTCATTTTGAAGAATTTTTCCAGTTTGAAGGGAGGTCCAAACAGTCTAATCCTGGTCTCCCTAGGTTTCAATTTCCTGTTGTAGAATATAGAGAATGATATCTGTCCAAATAGTCTAAGCTTGGCAGATTTGTAGAATAGGTAGAGAAACTAAGGGACCCAACTGTTTAATCTGGGCCCTGGCAGAAATAAGTGCAGATCTAGATAGGAAAATTCAAAAAAAAAAAAAAAAAAAAAATGCTAGGACAGTAGGCAGGGTAGGTAGCTTTGGTGTGGCAGAAACATGACTAATGATCAATTTTGAATTTTGTATTTCACAATGTCTTATCTTTTCTGATCACAGTTATCAGGCAACTTTGCAGTTTCATGAAGGTACTCAGGCTGGAGATTCATTAACCTCCCCCTTCCTCTCATTTCCCCTAGTCACTCACTAACATCCCCCAAGAGGTCAAGATCTGCTTGAGCCTCTCAGTTTCATCATCTCCATGACATTTGCCTTGGTGAGGATCTGCTTCACTCAAGGACTGCTCACTCATCATCTGTGAGCTTTCTTTTCCCCAAATGGCATAAGGTCTCACACCTTAGCGCCCTCTTTTTCATCTCCATATTAACTTTTAACTTTATTATATAACTCCCTATTAGTTTTTCCCTTCCCCTGTTAAAATCATGTATATAAAACTCCCCTATGTAAATATCCCCTCCCTGGCATTATAGCCATAATTCTACTAAGTCCGGGAAATCTCAGTCCATTTGGGACTGTTTTTAGCCCATCCGCGTCATTAAGGAGCTAGTCTGACATCTGGTCAGCTAGTAACCTCTTCCCTAACCTTAAAAACCCCAAGAAACCCACACTCCGCCCCTAACCCAAAGTTTCGGTGTGTAAATATTAAATCCGCGCCTATAAAACCCACATAAACCCGTTTCCCTAAAGTTTTAAACCCACCCACGCAAATATTAAAAAACGAATATACTCTGCATATACCCCGCACTAACCCGCCGTCACTTCGCGTCCGCCGCCAACCGTTAGATCCCCCGCCCCACAGATCTACGGTGGGCGGGCTGTCCCATCTCCAAAGCGCCCGAGCTTTAGCGTCCGGGAGATGGGCGGTATTACCGCCGTACTCCCGCCACGCGTCACGCGTCGGGCTGTGGCGGAGCCCCATCCCCCGAAACCACCATCCCCCATAAGCGGTGCACCATAATACCGCTTACCGCCCTGCCCGGTGACGTCACACCCCACGTCACCTGCCCACGTCACCGCTTACATCACCCCCTTGCCCAGTCACATGTCGCGTCACCTGCCTGTGTGGCCTCCTGCCACGTGACTGCCACGTGTCCCGCCGCCGTACCTGCCATGTCATCGTCTGTACAGGATGACGTCATGACTGACGTCATCCCGCCACGTCGCCCTGCTGACGTCACCCGCCGTACAATGCTGACGTCATCAGCCCTTTTTGACGCAGAGGCGCGAAAATCGCACTTCGGAGCCCCGGAATTGAATTCTGAGGCAGTTTTTGATGAGCGATTAGCGCAAATCACTCATCGCAGGATTTTTTGGGCCAGAATGGAGAATCTTCGAGGAATCTTTAAGGAATCTTCGCCCCATGCAGCCCGAGGAAGCCCGAAAAGGCGCAGAAATGAACCGTTTTCTTCACAGAGCTTGGCGAAAGGATCGGAAAGCAATCTCAACGGTGCAGAGGCCGAACAGCGGCCATTAATCCATGATTAGACCCTCAGTACATCAGATTAGCGGCCCAGATTGTGTCAAAGAGTATCAGAGAAGGAGAAGACGCCAAAGAGTATCAGCCGAAGATATTTTGGTGGCTCGATGCAGCTAAAAATTAATGAGCCCCTCAGGAAGTCAAATCAGGCAGCCAAATCCCACTCCTACACTCAAATCACAGTTCAAACTTAAATGCACGCAGACATCAAGGACCAGAAACCCATACATATTTATTTCAGAAGACACTATAGCAAGCCACCAAGGACAACATCATTCACTTATTTCTAATACGGAGACCCTCAGCGCCGCTCAAGAGATTTTTTGCATTTAATTCCAGATAGAGTTAGGTCAATAAATGATGTTTTGTAACCTGATTAGGTCAAGTTGTAATAAAAGCAGTAGATAGAAATTTTTGCGCTATATATACCACCCTCTGTACAGTTTTAAGGGTTGGTCAATTGAGAATTTCATTAGAGACTCGCATTGTATACCAGAGTTTTTACATAATCAAAGATTGCTGAAAGCTTGGAGAAAGAACTATCTGTTGTTGATGAATGTTTTGAGAAGCTGAAAATGGAATTCCTGCACTGCGACCTGAAGCAATAAGTGCCTCTTATCTCTGTTCATGTGTTTGCCATTATCTAAATAGCAGGAAGAAAGAATAGCCTAGAATTAGTTAAATACTCTCTATGCTCAATTCCTGTTATTTCTTAATTTTTTCTTCTGACTGAATTGGTTATGCACATCGAATTCCTTCTGGCTCATGTTTACCCCAGTTCATCTGTGTCGGCCAATTATCTAGGGATTCTTAACTGCCCCTAGGTAGCGCCTTGTTACTTTCTCTGTTAAGCCGATTGAGAGATTCTTAAGTGCCTCTCATTGCTTGACACTTCTTCCATCCATAAAATCTGAAACCTGCTTCGACCTCATCTATCCTTCTCCATTTTCCTTCTCTTTGTTTAAAGAAATATAACAGTTTTCTCATCCTCGACTCCATGCCCAATGGTTCGAGAAATCTGGACTATACACTGCCTCTCCATCTGAATAATCAATTTTCCCACCAAAACAAAACAAAGAACCCCCTGAACCCAAGACCTAGCCTAAAATTCCTTTAAACAAAGTTAAATCCAAAAGAGAGAGTCCTCTCTGATTGCAGGCTGGCTAGAACCTGCAGTCCAAAGTTGGTTAGTGGTTACCTCGGCCGTATCCCTTTCTTAACCTTCGGGGACAACCTGAGTGATAACAGGACCTAGTCCTTAAGTTAAATGAACAGCTAAAGGAAACTGAGAAGGAATTGGAAAATGCAATACAGTCTAGGCAGAGTGAGCTGGCCACCGCTCCTCCAATTGTCATACCCACAGTTTCTACAGTAGTACCCTCCACTCTGGCAGCATCTTTGGCACCAACACTTCCACCGGTAACAGCACTGCCAGTAGTAGAAGCTATTCCAACTACAAGTACATCGACCAGCGCAGGGACAACAACAAAAAAAATAGATGAAGTGATCAAAGCCATGGAATAGATGAGTATCTAGGCTACAAAATTAAAAAAGCTCAAAGAAAAAATATCAAGTATGGAAACAGATTATGAACTAGCACAAATTCAAAACAAAGAATAAGAAAGGAAGAACAAAAGGATGGAGGAGAGAATCAGAGTCCTGGAAAAGGATTTAATACTAGAAAAGCCACTGGGAAATATGAGAAATATATTGTGGGCCAATATCATTGATTCCATCAATGATATTTGGCCTTCTATCCAGATAATTTTTGAACAGACTGAGCTAGTCAAGATAGTTGTGGAAGCTATATAGAAGACCAAAGAAGAATTAGGAGATAAGCCTGAAGAGGCAAATCAATTGATTGACTTCTTGAATAGCAGGAACATGTACCAATTGGATGCATTAGAGATTGAAGATAGAACAACCACCATCCTTGAAATTAAGAAAGTTCTTACTAAGAGGAACTTGATGCTCAACTTGGAGAAAAGATGTCAAAGTATTCAAGCAGATATAGATGACTTCATGTTGAAGTATGGCATCTTGAGAGAGAAAGGTCTTCCAAGCCCACTGGTCATAAATGAAAAGCTGATGACACAGGATGACTACATCGAGAAACTAAACAAACAGGCGAGGAGCCAAGCTAGCTCTTCAACAATAAAAGAACTACCTATAGGAAAGGTGCTTTATGATGGCCTGGAAAACCTATTTTACATAGAACATGAAGTGAAAAACCTTTTCACCAAGAGGCCCAATTTTGTTAAGTATATAGACGCTGATGAAGTGTATAGGAAAATGATCAGAATGAAAATACCGAATGATGAATGGTGGATCAGTATGACTGATATACTATAAAGTTACTATAGTAAATCCATGGAGTAAAAATATTTACTACGGTAAAGTCTAGAAAATATAGGTAAAGAGTATTAGCACAGGGAAAGAGTATCAGTAGGTAAAGATAAGAGTGAAGTCTAGCACAGAATTACCAAGACAACTGCATGAGACAAATTCGAGTTCCAGCATCCAACACATTCACAAATAGAGGGACAACAAACAATATGTTTTCCATCTGTCTCTACCTTCTTGGGAAAAATAACTTTTGTTTCCTATAATGAATCTCGTATAGTTATGAGATATTTTGTAATATTTTTTGTATAAATACTTCAGAAATTGAAGTAATTAGGGTGGATTGAAAAATCATTTATGTAGACTTTTGTTTTGAGCTAGAGGAGCTACTATAATCAAGGTTGGACTGGTTTACTAGGTTGAATAAGGCTAAGGACATTTCACTCGATTCATGTGTACTATGGGAAACAAATAAGATCTAAGTTTGAATATTGTTTTCCTTCATGTTATGAAGTATCATATGTGTTTTCTTATAAATTCTTAAAAGCAAAAAAGGAAAAATACTATCAGAATTAGCTTAAATGCTCTATGTTTTAACTGTTTGCTCATTTAATGTTTTCTATGAAATTGCTTAAATTTGGGAATTCTTAGTTGCTCCCTTATTTCTATAATTCATTCCCTTTATTGGCCCTTGGTATAGGATTCTTAATTGCCCTTGCTATTTGCCAATCCTCCCTTCTTCAATTTTATCCCTGCTAAGGATTCTTCATTGCCCTTGGCCCTGGTTAAGTTCTCCATCCATAAAAAATTTCAGATTTGTCCTTGCTATGGTGTCTTGCCTTGTGAACTCTTACCTCAATGATTAATGAAATCCTGATAAACTTTTCGTACTTGACTCCATAGCCCAATGGCCCTAATATTTGCTCGCCCATCTGTTTCCTTTAATTCCACCAAACAAATCACAACAAATCCCTTGAGCATTAAAAACTAGCCTAACATCACATCAAAACAACGATAAATCATAAAGAGAGAGCCCTCTCTGAGTATAGATTGGCTAGGATCTCCACTTAAAAGATTGGTTTGTAGTGACCTTGGATCCTTTCCTTCTTTTGAATAAATTCTAAGGAAAATCTGAGTGATAACAGTAACATTGAAAGGAACATAACGAAAAATCAAGCTCGTAGTCCCAGTTTTGGGATCCAGGGGAAAATCTCTTTGTATATGTGTTATTCTCTCGCATTGTTTATTTTCTATGTTTTAGAATTCGTATGCAGGAAATTTCTGTATGGGCTTAAAACCTACATTTGGTATCAGAGTTGTTTTGGCTTCAAGGGGACGCCTTTGTTGCTAAGGGGTTTCGCTCAGGCCTGTGGTAGACCCTGTTCAGTAGGAGATCTACGAGATCGATTCTAGTGGTGAAAGAAGATGGCGAGCAGTGGAAAGATAGAGATCAAGAAATTTAATGGTCAGAGGCTTGAGTTATGGAAACTCAAGATGGAGGATCTGTTGGTGGATGAAGATTAGTGGATCGTGGTAGATCTAGGTACTAAACCAACGTGAGTGTTCGATGAAGAATGGAATAAGTTGGATCGGAAGGCAAAGATCACGATACGATTGTGTGTCTCAGATTCAGTATTGCTGAATTTATCAGGGGAAGCTATGGCGAAGGCTTTGTGGGATAAGTTAGGGACTTTTTACCAATCTAAGTCTCTAGTGAATAAACTATTCCTACGGAAAAAGCTGTATAACCTGAGGATGAAATATGGAGACATGGTGACAAAACATCTGAATGCATTTAATACTGTGGTAAGTCAGTTATTATCTGTTGATATTAAAATTTCAGATGAAGATAAGTGCATCAGTTTTTGTGTTCTCTAGCAATACAACTGCCTTGCAGTTTGATGAAATAGTCTCATCCTTGCTAACGAAGGATATGAGACAAAAAAATATGGAGAGCCAGAATTGTGATGCCTTGTCTCTATGAGGATGGTCCTAGAACAGAAACAAAAATAAGTCATCGAGTGGGAGATCTAAATCTAGAGGGAGATCTAAATCTCTGAGAAAACCTGTAAAGGTGGTGTGATGGAAATGCAGAAAGCAAGGGCACTACAAAAGGGACTGTAAATCTAAAGCTCCTGACAAAGGAAAGGGATCTGATGATGCTCCTTTTGCAGAGGCAAAAACCACCTTAGATGAAGGTGGGGATGTGTACTTGGCCTCTTCAAGTACACATGTAGATCATGAGGCATGGTTGATTAACTCAAGTGCATCCTTTAACTTCACTCCCCATAGAGAGCACTTATGTGAGTATGAGGAATATGATGGTGGTGATGTCTTCTTGGGGGATGATAGGAAGGCTAGAATCATTAGTCGCAGAAAAGTAAAGTTGAAGTTTGTTAAATTGGCAACTAGGGAAAAACTCCATGTGGGTCAGCTTATTTATGGCAGCTGATAATTTTATTGGATCCCTCTCGTCGACAGGTGTAGGATTGATCCAAAGATCATCCGATTCCGATAAGTATTTATGGAGATATGAATTTATTTTGTTTATGTAATTATTATCAAGCCGACCAGCTCTTATGTAGGCTCTAGAAGCCAAAATGTCATGTCTATTCAACCTTACGCATTAGTATAAATAAAAGAGGATTCGATCTCATTTGGACACAATTCTTGAGTGATCTCCTTCTCTCCACGTCTTGGGTTTTTGGAGAAGGAGTGAGACACCAAGAGAAACACACGCTGGCCCAAATTTGATGCCCTACCAATGCTGTCATGAAAACCTACAAATGCATATCATGAAAACCTACCAATGCAGATCATGGAGACATATGTACGCATGTCATGGAAAACATTGTTCTTGAGGCACTTCCATGCTGTAACATAAATGGTGGCTACAGTAATAAAAGGACACTTTCAAGCCGTAGTCATAATCCTGCTGTCCTGAGGTGTAGCCATCGTCAACGCATGGTAGTTGCAATCACAGTCCTGAGGTGAATGGAGCCACAGTAAGGTTAATGAAACCGCTGTCAAGGTTAGGGGAACTGCAGGCTAGAAAGCAGAAAACCTAACACGCAGTGGAAAAGCTATGAGCTCTCATACGCTGTCCCAACACGTAGCTAGAATACTCATACGATGTCCCCAACACGTACGTGGAATCATACGCAGGTAACTTCATGAATATATATACGCAGGTAGACTTCATGAATATATATACGCAGGTGGATTCTTAGATATATATATACACACAGGTGACTTCATGAATATACATACACAGGTGGATTCATGAATATATATATGCAGGTGGACTTCATGAATATATATACGCAGGTGACTTCATGAATATATATACGCAGGTTGACTTTTGGAATATATATATGTAGGTGGATTCATGATATATATACACACAGGCAACTTTATGAATATAATACGCAGTTAGACTTCATGAATACATATACGTAGGTGGATTCTTGGAAATATATATACACACAGGTGACTTCATGAATATATATACGCAGGTGGACTTCATGTATATATATACGCAAGTGGACACCTAGGTGACTTCATGAATATACATACACAGGTGGATTCATGATATATATACACGCAGGTAACTTCATGAATATATATACGCAGGTAGACTTCATGAATATATATGCGCAGGTGGATTCTTGGATATATATATACACACAGGTGACTTCATGAATATATATATGCAGGTGGACTTCATGTATATATATATATATATATATATATATATATATATATATATATATATATATATATATATATGCAGGTGGACACCTAGATGACTTCATGAATATACATACACAGGTGGATTCATGAATATTTACACGCAGGTGACTTCATGAATATATATACGCAGGTGGATTCATGGATATATATACACACAGGGGACTTCATGAATATATATACACAGGTGGACTTCATGACTGTATATATGTTGGGCAGTCACGTTGGGCAATCATGGGTATATATTCGCTGAGTAGTGTTGATATGATGCATGGGCAGCATGAAGCTTGATATGATGCATGGGCAACATGAAGCTTGATTTGATGCATGGGTAGCATGGAGCATGATGATGCATGGGCAGCATGAAGCATGATGAGATCATGGGCAGCATGGGCAACATGAAGCATGATGATGGATAAGATCATGGACATGGGTAACATGATGATAATCATGATTAGTGCAGCATGCAGTGGTGTAGCAAATGGACGAGATGCAGCACGATGATAGGTGAAGGAGTCACCTTGAGAATCAGTTGAAGCAGAATGTCTTCAACTGATCTCATCATGATACGAAATGATCTATGCTAGATCTAGATAAGTCAAAGTATTGACTTCTGTTGTAAATGTACTCTCTCTCTCTCCTTCTCTGCTGAACTTTGAAGATAAAAGAAGATTTGACCAAAGGGTTTCCCCACACATTGTGGGGTTTGTCCCTGGCTCGCGCCATATCTTGTGTCCTCTTGTCTTGGCTTGTCTTCTGCGTTGTATATTTATGTTCTATCTGCAGTTTATCGTAATGCTGATGTGATTGCTAACTATAAAAATTTAAATAAATTGCTCTAGCATAGAATATACCTAATCTTAACATGGTATCAGAGCTGAGGTGAAGACAATGCCCAAGCAAGAGTGAAAGAGCAATCACCAAATACAGTTGGGACAAGACAAAAGGATCAATGGGTTCCTCATAATTCACCTAGGGTGAAGTTGAAGCAGAGAATGTTATTAGAATGGCGCAACAAAACTTCTGATGGCATCACTTCATTGGAAAGTTCAGATCTAATGGTAGGAAGGAAAGGTAGATGTCTTGGTTATGAGTTCGGCCCTTATGCGAAGGAGTGCCCGAATGACAGAGATGCGGGTCATCAAAGACAATGGTCGACTCTTCCACGAAAGCAAGGAACCCCAAAATCTCTTTTATGTACCTGATTGAACCTGATGTCCATCTTAGAAATGGAAGTCAAAGGTTACAAGGTCGCACTTATCGATGGAAAGGTACGTGTTTGAAAATATATTTTTTAAAGATGTTTTTGAGTTCAAGGTTGTATCAAGTTGCAGGAAGTCCACTGGGGACCATGTCCATTGACTCAGCATATGAAGTCTGTGAGACAGATGGTGACTAGGATGCCTGAATTCAAAAAGAAGCATGAAGGTACATGTCTGAAATGTACCGAAGGAAAATATTATAAGGGGACCATTCCCCTCATGCAGCAAGTTCACAGGTTTGGAACAACCCGAGGAGTTTGAGAATCATGATCAAGGAATCTCATGTATACAGGTGGATGAAAGCCCTCTATGGCTTGAAGAAAAACACCTCGGGCATAGTATGAGAGGATTGATAGTTGTCTAATGCAGCTGAGATTCACTAGGAGTGAAACCGATCCAAACCATTACTCGAAGGTTGTGGATGATAAACCTCTCGTACCAGCACCTATGTCTGACAGGTGAAAACCCTCTCATTTATAGGAGACAGAGGGAGTTGGATTCGGAATGTGGGAAGATAAGCTGCAAGCTTGTGACTGCCTCGAGGATCTTAACTTTCAGAAGTTATATGGTAATGATGTCGGACTAGATTTGGGAAATGCCTTTGAGTTTCATAAACTCATTCGCATTGATGTTCTTGGAGAACCTTCGTTCGAACATATGTGTTGCAGTTAGCATGGTGAGCTCATATTTGGTTGAGCCTCACTGGATTGGTACCAAGAATCTTCTGAGATATCTTCAGGGGCACAATCTCTCATGGATTGAGATACACTGCCGAAAATATGAAACCACATGATTATTCAAATGATGAGTGGGCAAGCAGTGTGGAGGATCACTAGAGCACTTTTCAGTGTTGGTTCTCTTTGGATTCTGCTTCGATGCAGGAAGCAGAAGTCGGTCACTATAAGCACCGCCAAGACTGAATACATGGCTACGAGTATGATCTTGTATGAAGCTGCATGGAATTTCTTAGCTGTTTTTGATTATTGAGGAATCCTGTATTCGACAATTGCTCCAGCGGACAGACATCAGATACTGCCTTATCTGGGATATGGAAAGTTGATGAGCAAGGAGGCTCCATCACACTGAGATGATATACAGGTCGCTAAAGCCCCGGGGGAAAGATCAAATTTGTGATTTTCCCGAATGACTTGGAGTCATCAAGAGACCTTTGTAAAACGGTCCTGCATGTTGCATACATTGAGCTCTGGGAGCTCTGGGGGGCTTGCAGAATCTACTGGAGCAACATCCGACCACAGGGTGACTCACACTCCCCTGGTGGTGCGCACTGGAACAAGATGATTCGCTCTCTTGTGGAACAAGATGATTCACTCTCTTGTGGAACACGATGATTTTATCTCCTGTGTAGCAGGATTGATGTGTTCTCCTCTGAGGCCTGGATTGATGTGTTCTCCATGGCGGCCTGGATTGATGTGTTCTCCATGGCGATTGTAGCAGGATTGATGTGTTCTCCTATGAGGACAGGATTGATTAAGTTCTCCTGTCGAGGCATCCTACCCATGCAGTCTGGGACTCATGGGAAGTACCTCTCATCTGATCAATGAGAAGGGAAATGAAGTTAGGGACCATAGTAGTATCGATCGACGCATCGTTGTATCTACCATACTCCCTACGCTAGGATGTCCTCCATTGATCTGGTATCAATAGTACTGGTCTAGGACCAGTGGTAGGAGGTGTACATACTATGACGCTGACTTTGGGTCCACTGAGACTGGTCTGGGACCAGTGGTACACTCTCTGAGACTGTGATACTGGTATGGGACCAATAGTAGGAGTGGTACCTACTATGACGCTGACTTTGGGTCTGTTGAGACTGGTCTGGGACCAGTGGCACGCACTCTGAGTCTGACTTCAGGTCAGTGGAGAATGGTATGAGACATTCTCGATCAATTCTTCTTCTTCATAGTTCAGCAGAGCTGAGCAGAGTAGAGCTAGCAGAACCAACAACGCTGAGCAGAGCTGAGAAGAGCAGAGCCAGTAGAGCTGAGCAGAGCAGAGCTAGCAGAGCCAGAAGAGCTGAGCAGAGCAGAGCTAGCAGAGCCAGCAGAGCAGAGCTAGCAGAGCTGAGCTGAGCAGAGCAAGCAGAGCCAGCAGAGCTGAGCAGAGCACAGCAGAGCTAACAGAGCTGAGCAGAGCAGAGCTAGCAGAGCCAGCAGAGCTAAGTAAAGCCAACAGAGCTGAGCAGAGTAGAGCAAAGCTAGCAGAGCTGAGCAGAGTTGGGCAGAACAGTGCAGGGCACTGATGGCAGAGATAGTACAGTCGGACATATGGATCAACAGATAGAGTTCCCCCTAGTTGAGAGGGAGTGTTAAATTGGCAACTAGGGAAAAACTCCATGTGGGTTAGCTTATTTATGGCAGCTGATAATTTTATTGGATCCCTCTCGTCGAGAGGTGTAGGATTGATCCAAAGATCATCCGATTCCGATAAGCATTTATCGAGATATGAATTTATTTTGTTTATGTAATTATTATCAAGCCGACCAGCTCTTATGTAGGCTCTAGAAGCCAAAATGTCATGTCTATTCAACCTTACGCATTAGTATAAATAAAAGAGGATTCAATCTCATTTGGACACAATTCTTGAGTGATCTCCTTCTCTCCACGTCTTGGGCTTTTGGAGAAGGAGTGAGACACCAAGAGAAACACACGCTAGCCCAAATTTGAAGCCCTACCAACACTGTCATGAAAACCTACCAATGCAGATCATGAAAACCTACCAATGCAGATCATGGAGACATATATACGCAAGTCATGGAAAACATTGTTCTTGAGGCACTTACATGCTGTAACATAAATGGTGGCTGCAGTAATAAAAGGACACTTTCAAGCCGTAGTCATAATCCTGTTGTCCTGAGGTGTAGCCATCGTCAACGCATGGTAGCTGCAGTCACAGTCCTGAGGTGAATGGAGCCGCAGTAAGGTTAATGAAACCGTTGTCAAGGTTAGGGGAACTGCAGGCTAGAAAGCAGAAAACCTAACACGCA
Organism: Pinus tabuliformis; assembly: GCA_031772625.1. Lineage (NCBI taxonomy): Eukaryota > Viridiplantae > Streptophyta > Pinopsida > Pinales > Pinaceae > Pinus > Pinus tabuliformis. Next base: position 1,529,860,789 of record CM062817.1, on the reverse strand, counting down.
GTGGAAAAGTTATGAGCTCTCATACGCTGTCCCAACACGCAGCCAGAATACTCATACGATGTCCCCAACACGTACGTGGAATCATACGCAGGTAACTTCATGAATATATATACGCAGGTAGACTTCATGAATATATATACGCAGGTGGATTCTTGGATATATATATACACACAGGTGACTTCATGAATATACATACACAGGTGGATTCATGAATATATATACGCAGGTGGACTTCATGAATATATATACGCAGGTGACTTCATGAATATATATACGCAGGTGGACTTCAGGAATATATATACGTAGGTGGATTCATGATATATATACACGCAGGTAACTTCATGAATATATATACGCAGGTAGACTTCATGAATACATATACGCAGGTGGATTCTTGGATATATATATACACACAGGTGACTTCATGAATATATATACGCAGGTGGACTTCATGTATATATATACGCAGGTGGACACGTAGGTGACTTCATGAATATACATACACAGGTGGATTCATGAATATATACACGCAGGTAACTTCATGAATATATATACGCAGGTAGACTTCATGAATATATATACGCAGGTGGATTCTTGGATATATATATACACACAGCTGACTTCATGAATATATACGCAGGTGGACTTCATGTATATATATATGCAGGTGGACACCTAGGTGACTTCATGAATATACATACACAGGTGGATTCATGAATATATACACGCAGGTGACTTCATGAATATATATACGCAGGTGGATTCATGGATATATATACACACAGGGGACTTCATGAATACATATACACAGGTGGACTTCATGACTATATATATGTTGGGCAATCACGTTGGGAAATCATGGGTATATATTCGCTGAGCAGTGTTGATACGATGCATGGGCAACATGAAGCTTGATATGATGCATGGGCAACATGAAGCTTGATTTGATGGATGCGTAGCATGGAGCATGATGATGCATGGGCGGCATGAAGCATGATTAGATCATGGGCAGCATGGGCAACATGAAGCATGATGATGGATAAGATCATGGACATGGGTAACATGATGATAATCATGATTAGTGCAGCATGCAGTGGTGTAGCAAATGGACGAGATGCAGCACGATGATAGGTGAAGGAATCACCTTGAGAATCAGTTGAAGCAGAATGTCTTCAACTGATCTCATCATGATACGAAATGATCTATGCTAGATCTAGATAAGTCAAAGTATTGACTTCTGTTGTAAATGTACTCTCTCTCTCTCCTTCTCTGCTGAACTTTGAAGATAAAAGAAGATTTGACCAAAGGGTTTCCCCACACATTGTGGGGTTTGTCCCTGGCTCGCGCCATATCTTGTGTCCTCTTGTCTTGGCTTGTCTTCTGCATTTTATATTTATGTTCTATCTGCAGTTTATCGTAATGCTGATGTGATTGCTAACTACGAAAATTTAAATAAATTTCTCTAGCATAGAACATACCTAATCTTAACAAAGTTGCAAGGTGGAAGGGTTAGAACACTTCCAGGTGCTCTGCATATTCCTGCATTGGCCATAAATCTGATTTCTGTAAGCAAGCTAGATGATGCAGGTGTAAAAACAATGTTCAAGAAGGATACCTGCAGATATTTCGGGGAGCACTGGTATTGATGCGGGGAATTCTAATTGGAACTCTGTGCAAGCTACAAGGTAGCACTTTTTTTGATGGGTGCAACAGTTCTGTGGTTCCTGAAAGTGGAGCAGAAAATCTAGTGGTCTCTAGAGAGAAGACCATGTTGTGGCATCAAAGGCTTGGACATATTCGAGAGAAGGGCCTTCGAATACTTCATTAGTAAGGTATGGTAGAAGGTATGAGTAATAACTATCTGGATTTTGATTTCTATGAAAATTTTGTATATGGGAAGAAAAATCGAGTGAGTTTCCCCTTTGGTGGTAAGAGGGAGAAACAACTATTAGAGCTTGTGCACAATGATGTGTTTCGACCTGTGAAGGTTCCATGACTGGGTAAGTCTGTGTACTATGTATCATTTATAGATGACTTCTCAAGGAATACATGGATATATTTCATTAAGAATAAATCTAAAGTCTTTGACAGGTTTAAGGAATTTAAGGCTCTGGTGGAAAACCAGATAGAGAAGAAGATAAAGGTGTTGAGGTTAGATAATGGTGGAGAGTTTTGCAGCAAGTAATTTGAATAATTCTGTAAGAAGTGTGGTATAGAATGGTAGAAGAATACTCCATACACACCTAAGAAAAATGGATTTGTAGGAAGAATGAACAAGATGTTGATGGAAAGGGAAAGAAGCCTTCTCAGTGGTGCAGGGTTAGGACAGGAATTCTAGGCAGAGGCGGCGGAGACAACATGTTACTTGGTCAACAGATCACATTCATCAGTGTTGGAGGATAAGACTCCATAAGAGGTATGGACTGGTAAGAAACCCTCTCTTTCACATCTGAGGATATTTGGATGTGATGCATATGTACATGTTCCAAAGGAGAAAAGAACCAAGTTGGATAGTAAATCTGAAAAGTGAATCTTTATTGGGTATAAGGATGGTTTAAAGGGTTATAAGCTTTGGAACCCAGTAACAAGGAAGGTTGTGTACAACTGAGATGTGGTGTTTAGAGAGGTGAAAGATGTTATTAAACATGAAGTCCCATCAAAGGAACCTGAGAAGATAGCGTTTTAGCTAAAGGAGGAAGAATCAGACTCTATAGCAGAGGAGGAATCAGAAGATGCATAGCCACAAACTCTGGGTGTGAGAAGACCAGTTCGAGAAAGAAGGCAGATAGAAAGCTACAGTCCATCTGCTTTTTGTTCAAAATTTTCTTTATCTATTACTGATTATGATCCCGGAACTTTGAAGGAAGCAGTAGATTCAGAGGACGGAAAACTCTCGAAAGAGGCCATGGTTGATCAATTAGCATCTTTGAACAAAAATGAGGCATGGAATCCGGTGGAGTTGTCGGCTGGAAGGAAACCCATTCACAAAAATTGGGTGTTCAAGAAGAAGACAAATGCAGAAGGAAAGGTGGAGAAATACAAAGCTCGGTTGGTAGCAAAAGTTTATTCCCAGGTGTCGAGAATTGATTTTGGTGATATATTTTCTCCTATTTCCAAGGTAGCTTCTATTAGATTACTTCTATCTATTGCTGCTAATTTTGATTTTGAGGTAGAACAGAAGGATGTGAAGACAACATTTCTTCATGGGGATCAGGAAGAGGAGATCTACATGAAACGACTTGAAGGTTTTCCGGTGAAGGGTACAAAAGAACTATTATGCAAGTTAAATAAGTCTTTGTATGGGTTAAAACGGTCACCAAGGATGTGGTATCAGAAATTTGATACATTTATATGGGGACTTGGGTTACCAGAAGAAAAACAAATCACTGTGTGTATTTTAAATTAACTGGTGACCATGTTATTTATCCAGTCTTGTATGTGGATGATATGTTGCTGGTTGGAAATGACAAAGAAATTATCCAGGATTTGAAGACCTAATTGTCCTCCAAATTCAACGTGAAATATCTTGGTGCTGTAAACTATATTTTGGGCATGGGAATTACAAGAGATCGGGAAAAGAGGAAGCTCTAGTTAAACCAGATGAAGTAGGTCGAGACAATACTACAAAGGTTTAATATGCAGGATAGTAAACCGATGAAGGTTCCTATTCTTGTAGGTGTGAAGTTATCTACTGAAAAGTGTCCCAAGACACAAGAAGAGGAAGAGGATGTGTCATGTGTTCCATATGCAAGTTTAGTCGATAGCCTGATGTATGAAATCATTTGTACTACACAAGGAATTGCACATGCAGTGGGAGTATTGAGTAGGTTTATGTCAAAACCAGGAAAGGAGCATTGGACAGTAGTGAAGCAGGTTTTCAGGTATTTGCGTGGCACTAGTGATTATGGCTTGTGCTACCAAGGAAGACCAGGATTAGACAAAGTGTTGGATATCCGTGGCTTTGTTGATGCAAACTAGGTTGGAGATCTGGATTAGATAAGATCTACAAGTGGGTATGTGTTTAACCTATTTGGAGGGGCAGTAAGATGGATGAGTAAGAAACAATCTGTAGTGGCATTATCAACTATAGAGGCAGAACACATGGAAGCCACTCATGCAAGCAAGGAAGCAATTTGGTTGTAGAGATTGTGTTCAAGTATGGGGTTAGTATAGGGAGCTATAGAATAGACTGTGACAACAAAAGTGCAATTTTCTTGGCAAAAAACCCTTCTTATCATTCAAAGACAGAGCACATTGATGTCCAGTATCACTTTGTGAGGGATATGATAGAAGACAAAAAGGTGTTGCTGGTAGAGTTGAACACTTTGAAGAATACCGCAAATGAATTGACAAAATTTGTGAGCTCTGAGAAGTTCTCTTGGTGTAGAGAAACAATGGGTGTTTCATGGCTGGATAAAAGACTAAGCTCTCTTTTGGCCCCCTGTGGAAATAAAACAACAAGTGGGAGAATGTTGGGTTGTGTTATATTCTTTCCACGACTAGCCCACGTAGTTAACTGGGGGGTCATAGGGGGGCCGGAGCCCCCCCTTCATTGCGCTAATTGCATAGTGGGGGGGTCACAGGGGGTTTGAGGCGGGCAGGAACCCCCCCTATTGGGTCCGGGGTAGCGCCCCTGGCAAATTTTTTTTAGACCCTATATTAGGTTGGGTGGACCTACCTATGTTTTTGTGCATGGTTTTTGCACATTGTTTTGGATGTGATGGTTTTCAGTCCATGGTTTTGGATGCGATGGTTTTCGATCCATGGTATTGGATGCTTCGACATGTATAAATATATATTGTAACATTGAAAGGAACATAATAAAAAATCAAGCTGGTAGTCCCGGTTCTAGGATCCAAGGAAAAATCTCTGTGTATATGTGTTTTATGTGTTATGCTCTTGTATTGTTTATTTTTTGTGTTTTAGAATTCGTATGCAGGTAATTTCTGTATGAAGTTAAAACCTACAAATTACTTCTGAACAAATTGACTGACTCTAACCACTATGACCTTAGACACATAATGAAAAAGACTTTGCAACGATGGTCTTCGTTATCTTTTGACAAAAAATATAGTAACATGCACATTACGTCATCAAAAAACTCATTGGAATGGTCAATGATGAAAAGAATTTTTTGACCATCACAAAAAGTAGCGAAAAAGAGCATTGGTGAGGGCCAATAAAACATCATCACTAGAAGTATCCCCAAAGAGAGAATTAGTGACAAACCTTTAACAACCCTCACCAAAAGTGTCACTGAAAATGTATTTGGTGACAAACCTTAAAGGACCATCACTATATGCATTTACAAAAACACGTTTTTAAGGACCGTCACCATACGTGACATTGGTGATAGAGCTTTAAGGTTTGTCACATGCATTACCCTCACCAATGATTTTTTTTGTTGTAGTGAATTCCTCTCACAACATAAGATGTTGTTGTGAACTCTCCCTAAACTCATGCTGGTTGCACTCCTATTTTACTTTTCAATGATGATAAATTCAAAATAAACCAATTTATTCTTATAATCAGCAAGCAAGAATGACCATACCTTCATAATTCAGATGTACCTTTTTGTTCATCCATTTTATCTTCCTACATCTGGCTTATTTGGCCTCCCTTGAGGCCATTCTATTCCTTCACTGAAGAGAAAAAGAGGATCTACTCCTCCTGAGGAGATCATCCTCCTTCTTCTAGAGCTTCAATGGCCAAGTCATGATAGAAGCATTACCATATTTCTTCTCCTTTACCCATGTTTGAGTCTTCTCTTATCTTCACAATACTGGAGGGATCTTCTCTTTCAACTCCTCTTTCTTCACCCAAATTCTCTTTTTGCTTTTCTACCTTATAAGGGGGTATGCTACAGGAGTAGGAGGATCATTCTTTTGATTTATTCCTCCTGTTTAGAGCTTTCGCTTTTTATATATTGAGCACTGAAGACAAAATTGTATTCATTTTCTCTTTTCTTCCTTTTTGTCTTCAAATCCGAACCACTACATTTGCATGCATATGTTGAGGAGAATGCAAATTTTTCTCATTTTTGCAATTGGTTGTCTTGTGCCCCAAATTGCCACAGTTTTAGTATTCAACATGGCTTAAGAATACGGAAGAGGAGTTACTTTTCTTGACAATTCTTTTGTCAAAACTCCTATCGCTGCCAACATGCCTTCTCCTAGCCTCTTTTTGCATCCTTCAATTGTTGCTTCCCAACACATTTTGTTTTCTTGCATGCCAGCTATTGTCTGTGGATTTATGTCTGAAGTTGTTACCTTTTCTTTGAAGGATTCTAATGAAAGAGGTTATCTTTTCTTTAAAGGCTCTGTCCTTGAGGATGAAGTTACCTCTGTTGGTTCTTTATGTGCCTTCCATGACAGCTTGCATTATTTCCTTGCACTCTTGCTTGCAGCTGCCTAGATTTCTTCTACTTCTTTTCTTGCTACTGCATCTTATCCTTCTTCTGTTGCTTTTTCTTCTTTAGATATTGTTTCTTTCCTTGCTATTGTTTCTGACCAGCAATATCCTTTCCTTTGCTATTGTTGGAACCTCAGACTCCCTTTACCTGGGAAGTTGATCCTTCATCCTTTGCCTTCGTGGAGCTTGTTTCTTGTTTGAAACACAACCCAACCTTAATGAGAGGGGATCTATTCTTAACAAGCATCTCATCCAAGGCCTTTGTGCTCTCCTCAAGCTTCTGGTATTGAGACAACTCCGTTTTTTACTTTTCTAATCCATGTCTCAATGTAACTACTTCATTTTCTAGTCTCAAAAAGTAAGCTTCTTTCTCACCCAGTTGATTGGTTAACTTACCATTCAATCTACTAGCCTCTTCTTTTTGAGCATTTAGATCAACTAATGGTTTTCTCAATCTCATAAACTTTCAGTTTCTATTTTTGATTGAGAATTTCCACTGATAGGTCCTTGATCTCCTTTAGAGTAGAGATCAACTTCTTTCTAAAACATATCCTTTCATCTAGATCCTTTTCTTTGTTACCAGAGGTGATATATGACTCACCAAAGAGATCTAGAATCATCTCTATGTCCATGGAGTCTACTATAGGTCTAATGGATATTCCATCTTCATCACTTTCAATGATACCACTATTCTCTTCATGGGATATATTGTCTTCTCCTTCGGAGGATCCCTCATTTGTTATTCCTACTAAAATAGGTATATCTTCATTACAACTACTAGATGCATGACTATCTCTATCTTCAAGTGATTCACATGTACATCTAGATAATGAATGACCTATCTCTATGCGTTTATCACACAACAATAGTTTACCATCTGAGAAACATGATCTCCCTTCTAGTTCTTCTTCATCCTCAACACGAGTGTGATGAGAAGAAACATTAGCATGTTTTGATTTGTTACTAGAGAAACATGGCTCCTAAATCTCATCTTGAGCCACATGGTTATGTCCTCCATACAGACATTACAGTCTATCCATAATTTCACTTGTTCTCTCACAATTCCTTAATTTATCAGCATCTTGCTTAGATAGTATTCTCATGATGACCTCCTTAGCATCCTCATTCTACTCACTCTTTTCTCTATTCAATACAAGCGGCATACATTGACATCCATGGGCATTAAATAAGCTTCCATTCTGAATTTCCAAAATACATACTTTGATTCACTTAAGAATGGAACACCTTCAGATGTAAGCGAATATTGATTAGCCATTGTTTCCCTTTGATCTACCTTTTAGCGGTAAAGCTACTCCTATAGGAACTTGGATCAGATACCAATTGTTGGAAACAATGTTAATACTGAGAGGGTAGTGAATTAGTGTTAAGACCAAATTTCAATTCTTTATGCCATTTTAATTTTCTTATTCTAACTTGGCAACCATCCATATAATTAGCAACAACATATAATATGGCAAAATATGAAATCAACATACAAGAACATAGCATGAGCATGATACAGATGAAACACGAAGTTTTATGTGGAAAAACTTTCAAGAAAAAACCACCAAAGCTTTTTTTTGTTATTGATGTGAAATAAGAGAACCTAATCGATTACATCAATCTGTTTTGTGAGCCACCATTCACAGGAAGCACCGAATCCCTTTTATTGTTTGCTAGAACCCACTACCAGGAAGCACCAACTCCCTCTTTTTGTAGACACCTGTCCATCTTACTAGAAGCACCATGTGAAGCACCAAATTCATGAATATTTTACAGGCACCAACTTGTAGCTCCTTGGATTTATGCAAGCACCAAATTGGAGGAGGCACCAACACCCAAGCCTTCTCAAGCACCCACTATAGATGGAAGCACAAACTCCCTATATGTAGGCACCAACCCACACTCAATAAGGAACTCAATATTATCTATAATTGGTAACCACTCTACCCGATATCATCTATGTTCTCTTCATATCCCTACTCACTCTGCTCATTCTGCACCATCCCACTAATATTCTCAACAATAGTCACTCATGACAACTCCTCAAAACAATATTGTTCTCAGCCCTCTCAACAATCTACAACAACTTGCTATTCCACTCACAACACTCACCAACAAACACAGACCACACATTCCTCTTTGCACTCTGCTCTTCGACTGCATATAGTTAGCTCTCGACCTCTTTACTTCATAAGGCCCTCTCAACCCTACACACCATAGCACTGGCTTACTTGACCTTCTCCACACAGTACAGGAACCTGTGAATTTTCTGAGGTGACACTCACTCTCTCGGGTTATTTCCTTTGCATAGGAACTCTCAGCCTTTCACAATAGAATTGGCTCACTTCTCCCCACACACAACAACACACTTACAACACTAAGCTCTCCACACAACTCTCTCACCACAATACTGCATTTTCTCCCCTTTGATCAACTGGTCTTCTCTGTTTTGTTCCTCTCCTGTCCCACTCATGTCCTCTATTCACGCTACCCAAGTGTACCTCAACATGGATTTTTGTTTCCGTTGTTGCTTCTATCTTGGTCTCTACCACTACATTAAACATGAGAATGGCCATTGACTATTTCTCCATACTAAGAATTAATTCTCAGTCTAGCTGCACACTTCAACTAGGAACTTTCCTTTCTGTAGAAAAATCTCCTATCACTGAGGCTCTCCATGCTTATTCATGGTTTCACACATCTTGGTTGTACTTCGGCATGGCTTCTCTGTGAACCGTTGTCCTCGTTACCTTGTCTCAACATTTTCTGTAGATCCATTTGAATGCATAAACCAATCCTCCGATACACATTTGTTCTTCTGTTGTTGACCCATTCAAACATTTAACTCACTAAGGCGTGCATTGGAGCATAAAGATGGCTTCTCTCACTTCAAGGTAGACACAACACTCTTCTTTATAAATCATGGTCCTTGCTCCCTTGATCAAACAATCTTTGGCAGTCACCATTACTCCTGATACCAACTCCTCTGCATGACCATGGTCCTTGCTATTGACTCACCCATCCTCCTTGCACCTTTGTACTATTATATCAGAGTCGTAACATATCGTAACTCATACAAGAGGGATGTTACGATATCACTTAGTTCTGATACCCTTAACCCATTGGCGCTTAACTCCTTTATATTTTCTTTCTCATACGATCGAGACTAGTGAGCACTGGCTTAACATTGTATCAAAGCACTTCTGTATCGTAACTTCTGCAAAATTTCGATTGCACCTTAGCTCCTTCTGCTTGGTCCTCATCACTTTTCACATCATAGGACTTTCGCCCGTGAACGCTAGTATAGCACATAGGTGCCAAGCCTTTAGATTGTTGCTAGGGGAGCTTATCTCCCTGTGTTATAGCTCTTTGCCCTTGGTTCTTTTAACTTCCCAGCCAAATGACAACACATACATCAGACCTCCCTAGGCATCGTAACTTTTTCAATATGCATTTACACATGAGTTACAATATCTCCATCCTCCAATATACTCCATAGCACATAGGTGCAAGCCCTGCTCTGCGCCATTGGTTCTTTGGGTCTCCGTACGATCATGTGTTAGGTAATATCGGAGCTCCCTTTATCATAACTTCTTAACCACCATTTGTATTGGATTTATGATGTCCTCATCCTCCGATATTCCAACCTATAATATTCTTATGTCACTAGCCATTTCACTTTCTTGGGCCCACTAACTTGTCGCCACATGTCCTACAGGAGGAGAGAGGAAGAGTCCCAATCACCCTTGTCTTTGCAACAATTCCTTTGTTAGCTTTTCTTGAGATTCCTCGGTGCTTTTAGAATTATCGACCCTAGTGAATATTGTAAAGTCTTAAAATAGATCTATTAAGAAGTTCTGATACTATGATGTCCCAAACATCCGATATGCCAACAACCTCTAATATTTTGATACCTTCAATATTCCTATATCATAATCTCTAATGTTATGATCTGGCCTGCTCTGATGCTCCAATATTCTAGTCTTCGAGGTTCCGATATTGGGTCTTAAAGGGCTCCTTCCTCCAATACTTTGATATGAACTACCCCAAGGTCGTGATATTGCCTGATATGATTTATCGTCTCATTTAGGACTTCAAGACCCTCAACTTCGATAGACCATAACTTTTGATCCAGGAGGCCATTTTCAAACTTCCACACACCATTGGAAAGATATTTCAGAGATTGTTCCAATGGAGATGGTTTGATTTAGACTTTGAGCCCATATTATACCTATAAAATGGTTGCAAACTCTCTGCCACTCGTTTTGTACTTGACTCTCTTTCTTGTGCCTGGAATCTTGAAATCCCGACCAACATAGTCATCATTTGATGGATTCTTGAGTAAAACTCCTACTATGATGATTCTCTACATGAAGCCTACAAATACCATGGGATTCCACTTGGGCCATCACTGCTAACATCTACTGCGACAAGCATCCATGCTAGTCTAGTTGACATCAATGCCAACACTCCTACCAATAGTTAGGAAATGCCAACATCCCAACACATCTCCCTAGTATGACTGTTGACATCAATTCCTACACACTTGTAGAGATATTTACTAAGCCACTAGCCATCCAAACAATTCCCCACCTCCATGTGGATGGTCTACAGGGTTCATAGCTACTCCTCTTACCTTAGAACGCTTACCGGGCTATGAGTTCTAGTATACAGGGTATATCTGCATTTATAGGAGCTTCAATTCTCGTGCTTATTTTCATTGCTGGTTCAGTCCATGCGAGGGTTGCGCTCATTGCAGGACTTAACCCAACACCTTACAACACAAGCTGACGATGGCCATGCACCACTTGTGTCCATGTTCTCAAAGGAACTCCTCTCTTTCAGGAGGATTCACGGCATGTCGAGCCCTGGTAACTATCAAATGGATTGGAATCCTCGTTCAGGTTCCACCTGTAATATAGACTAGCCAATCACATGATGAACATCTTTCACATACTTCGTAAGCAATGACACATGGGAAACCTCATGGAATTTCACTCTTAGAGGCAGTGCAATTTGGTAGGCTACTGGTCCGAACCTCTCTAGAGTCTTGAAAGGCACACAATATCGAGGTGCCAGCTTGGCACACGATCCAATCCTCAAGGAGCTTTTCTTGGGATTGATGTGCAAGTACATTTGTTCCCAAACCTAAAACTCCTTAAACACCTTGTTGTAACACCCTCCTCCCACATCTACGCAACTAACTCGTCAATTAGAGTAATCATGTGATGAGAAGTTTCTATGATATGATTCGACTCCCTATTTTTCAGTTAAGGAAGTGGAACCAGTGGAACACATCACACAGAAATTCGACATCAACAATAAAAATTCCAAAAGGTGTCCCAACCTCTCAGGTAACCTGCCCTTGAGACAAAATGAACTTTTAGTGCATAAAACCCCTAGATTTTCCCCTAATATGGACAAGGGTGCATCTAGGAGGCTCCAGAAGCTCCCACATCAAGGGAAAATGATATTTTAGGGACTTTTTTCGATAGTTTTGTGCCTGCAACTCTAGTATTTGTGCCACTTTTTTAGGCCCAGAGCCGAGGTCACTACACATAACTCAATGACACCTTTAGAGATGAAATTTCACAGTGAAAAAAGGTACGTTTACAAAAACATCAAGAAGGACTATACTGGACCCCTTCTAGCCATTACAAACATTTCATCAAATGAAATCTATAGGCCTTAACAACATAACTGAGCATAGGGGTGTCATACTTATCTGAATTCTCTATGAGGCATTGTTTCCTTATCACATTAGCTGCATTACCATCTATTATGCCATAGATACATTTTTCATTAATTTACAAGTAAAAAAATAATGAGAGCCATACATTCACCACTGTCATAATACATATTCATAACCAACATAATAATAACAAAAGTACTAAGGAAACAATAGCCATATAATTGACATATGATCCAGTATAATACTCATGAAATAACAAGGAGAAATAACCTCATATTAATGATGAAATGACAAACCAGGTTTGGGACCTCCACGAACCACCCGACAATATACATCGCTGAGCCAAATCTCTCTTCAGCTAGTGACCCATGTGCCATATTCCAAGGATGAATGTGGGATCTCGGAACAATTCGTCAAAACTGAACCAAGGCTTCTAGAAACCAAAGCACCTCAACCCATCAAACAGTGATTCCACCTCATAGTAGGACATCACAAATCATCACCAAATTGGTCTCTACCCAAGCCTTCTAGGGCTCCAGAGTGTTTGTTCCAACCAAGACTTCCAGGACTAGTAACTCAACTCACACCTGCCACTGAGCTCTAGAGCGTTGGTCCAAAAATGGCTAGTAACTCAACCCACCAAGGGCTCCAGAGTGTTTTTCCAACTAAGGCTCTAGGACTAGTAACTCAACCCAAGTTGTTACAGGGCTCGAGAGCATTTTTCCAACCAAGGCTCCAAGAACTAATAACTCCACCCACAACTAAAGGAACATGAGAACCAACCAGAAGAAAAAGGAAAATGAATCCACAACATCATGACTATCTAGGAAATGGAAAGGCTAGGAAAATCCACTGTCAACCACGGAAATCCTCCATGCCAATGACAGATCATAACCAAGAAACCACATTCATATGCCATGCATGCCAAAACTAGTGAGAAAATCATACATGCAACTGGGTACCTGTAAGCAAAACATGTTGTAGTTGCTGATCCCGATGTCCTCTTGCACTTTCCTACTCTTCCTTTGCCTTCTTTGTCCAAGCATCTAAATATGCCACACTCCTCCAAGAGTGCTCCAAGAAAATCTAAGTGTCCAAGAGTATGAAAGAGAAACCAAATAGAAGAGCTCCACCAAAACCTATCAAAAGCTTGCCAAGTAATCCTCAGAAGCCTTTTTCTCAATGAGGCCTCTATTTTCCTCATTTTCCATTATTTTCCTTCAATTTTCTCCTCACATGCAACTTGTGACCTTTCACCTTCCTTTTCTCCTAATTTCCATTATTTTCATAAATAGATGTGCCCAAAATTCCATTTTTCCTTTCCAAATCCTTTTCCATTGCCTTTCCCAAATTCATTTAGCCATAACAACCAAAATGAAAATCCACTATGATTTTTTTCCCACCATTCAGCTCAGAATACATGTCCCATGACCGTGGTCTTATATTTTTATATTTCCATGGATTTTTTAACTAGGGTTGTTACACTTGTGTTGATATGCATAACTCTTCTCCCTATCTCGTGCTTCGTTTAGATTCTTCTTGATAACCCACCTTTCCAGCTCCATCTCTACCAACATGTTCGGTCCAATCCACACCTTGTTCAATGTATCAGTCCAATTGATAGGAGTATTACAACTCCACCCATAAAGTTCCTCAAACAGAATCATCTTCAAAGATTCTCGATAGCAGTGTTATACACAAACTCCACCAGTGAAAGATACTCTTCCCACTTTCATTGCTGATGCATAACATACATTCTCAACATGTCCTCTAGAATCCTATTGACCCTCTCTATCTGTCCATCTATCTGTAGATGATAAGTTGTACTAAAGGCCAAATCTTACCCAAAACTACAAACAACTCCTTCCAAAACTTTGAAGTGAACTTGGCATCTTTGTTAGATACAATCTTCCTAGGAATACCATGCATCCTCACTATCTCCCTAATGAAGACCCAGGCTATCCCACTAGCTAAATTCGTATACTTCATTGGAATTAAATGCGCTCCCTTTGTCAGCCTACCAACCACAACCATAGTAGAATCATGTTGTCTATATGTCCTCGGAAAACCTGTGATGAAATCCATGGAAATGACCTCCCATTTCCATTCTAGAATTGAAATTGGCTATAATAAACCACCTGGATGCTTACTCTTATTTTACCTGTTAACAATCCAAACATCTCACAACAAACACTTTCACCTATTTCTTCAAATTTGGCCAATGGTATAACTTCTTAACCGCTGTCAATGTCTTCTAATATCCCGGGTGACCTGAATACAAATTGACATGATAATCCCTCAAGCTAAGCTTCTTGAGATCATTATTGTCCGATGCATAAATCCTATCCCTAAATCTAACAAACCCATCTTCTGTGAGATGATAGTCCACATCTTGTTCACCTATACCATGTTGTTATAACATGTGCTTAAGTTGCTAGTACCTGTCATCCCGTTGTCCTGCCTGTAAGATTTGATCATGTAAATTTGTCCCATATGAAATTATATCTCCAATGTGATTTACATGTACTCTTCTACTAAGGGCATCCACAACCCTATTCTCATTTTGCTTAATGTACCTAATCTCGAAGTAAAACTCACTAATCATAGCCAACCACCTAGCTTGCCTGGCGTTAACATTCGGTTGGTCAAATAAGTATCTCAATCCACTATGATCACTCATAAATATGAACCTCCTACCAAGAACATAGTGTCTCCACATGTTTAATGCATGAATGATAACTTCCAACTTAAGATCATTCATCACGTGGGTATGATCATGCTCATTCAGTTTCCTTGACTCGTAGCATAATAGCTTTCCTTCTTGCATCAAGACTCCACTAAGTCCTCTCTTGCAAGCATCTATACATACCACAAACTATTTATCTGGATCTATAATTTTTAGAACTAGATCATTCATAAGTAACTATTTCAACTGCTCAAAACCGAGTTCATTCAAATTTCTTTCCTTTCCTATGCAAAGATGTAATAGGATAGGAAATCCACGAGAAGATCCTCTTGAACCTCCTGTAATAATTTTCTAGTGCCATGAATGATCTAACCTCATTAAAATTCCTAGGATTTTCCCATTCCATGATAACTCTAATATTTTCCAAGTCCATTGCTATACCTTCCTTGGAAATCACATGCCTCAAATAATGATTTTTTTTTTTTTTCTCTGAGATAAATTACATTTACTAAGTTTGGCATACAACTGATGCTCTCTTAGCAATTTCAACACTGCTGCTAAGTGTTCTGCATGCTCTTCCTCATTCTTAGAATATATCAATATAACATGAATGAATACAATCACAAACTTGTACAGATAAGGATGCAACACACAATTAATCAAACATATGAAACTAGCTAGAGAATTAGTTAAACCAAAAGGAACTCCTACAAACTCATAATACCCATACCTAGTCCAGTAAAAAGTCTTGTAGATGTCCTCTTATTTGATGCGTACCTCATGATATCCTGATCTTAAATCAATCTTTGAGAAAAATTTTGCTCCCTTCAACTGGTCAAAGAAATCATCAGTCCTTAGAAACAAATACCTTTTCTTGATGGTTACCTTTTTCAAATGCCTATAATCAATGTACAACCTGAGAGTACCATCCTTCTTCTTCACAAACAACACTAGTGCACCCCAAGGTGACACACTTGGCCTAATGTATCCCTTGTCAAGCATTTCCTTTAACTACAGATTCAATTAAACTAACTCTGGAGTGCTCATCCTGTAAGGTGCCTTTGATTCTAGTGCTACTATCGGCATCAACTCAATAGAAAATTTCACTTCCCTATGAGGTTGTAACTCTGATATATTTTCTATAAATACATCCTGAAACTACTATGACACTGGATACCTCTTCAAGACTTCTGCATCATCAACATCCTTATCTTTGTCATTATAAAAATGATATGCAAACAATACACATCCTTTCTAGCTATTGCATTTGGCCTGCATAGTTGTAACAATACTCACTAATGTAGGCTTCTTCTTACCCTACAAGATTCTTTTCTCTCCATCATCATCGAAACACTCAATAGCCTTATCATAGTAATCCACCTTAGGCCTATGAATGTATAACCAATCCATACCCAAAAACATATTGTATGATCCCAATGGAAGCATGTTGAGATGCACTGATGTAGACATAACATTCAACTCAAATGGACACATTCTTACCCAATGGTGAACTCTTTTCTTGGTACCTTAGCCAACTTCACTAACAAAGGTTCTGCATGCACTTATTTATTCAAACCACACTTATCCACCAGAAAATGATTGATATAAATATAGTTAGATCTAGGGTCAATTAAAATAGAACCAACTTGATCACAAAGCTTACCTTCCATCTTGATAATATATGCCTGATGATCAGCCTTCCTATTATCAAATGGTACGTAAATACGAGGAATATTATGTTCAACATCCCCCACTATTTTTTCCTCTTGAGCACTGTATATATGCGGCCTACCACCCTGATGCTATGGAAAATTTCTCCTATGATGATCCTTGCCGCAAGTCAAACATTGTAAAGGATTCCTTCCATCACCCTTGTTCTCCTCCTCATAATGAAATCCCTATCCTTTGTTAGCTACATTGAACTTGTTGTGTGGTGTTGCATTCTCGTTGTCATTTGTATCCTGTGGTTTTCCTCTCTTCTTAACCCACTTTCCCATATTCTTCTCATTACTTTTCCAATACTACTTACCCTCAGACCTGATATTTCATTGATCATAAATGTGTTTCAAATTTCAAATGGCTTTCTTCCTATCTTTAAATAATACCCAAAACCCACTGATGAATCTTTTAATCTTTTCTTTCTCCTCATTAAGCTAAGGCACATACCTTAACAACTCCAAGAATTTCCTAGTATAGTCCTCATTGGTCATAGATCCAATCTTCAAATAATAGAACTCCTTTTCCCTATCATCATAGTATCTATTAGATAGATACTTCTTCCTTAAAAGTCTCTCGAACTCACTCCAAGTCAACTCCTCTTCCCGAATGCCTCTGACATTCTTTACATCTTCCCACCAAACATTTGCTTTCCCTTTAAGAATAAAAGTGTCAAGTCCCTATACTACTAGTGTAACCCCTTATTGTTATTAGTACAACCCCATTATTATATTTTTGTGCCCATGTAGTCCCCATATTGTTATTATTGTGCCCCATAGAAGCCCACTATTGTTATTATTATGCCCCTACATTATTATTGTTATGTCGGCTCTGATTATATTATGACCCCTTAGACTCCTATATATAGAAAGGAGGCCCTGTCATTTGTATCATCCAAGAATTTTTCATTTGTGTAATGTAAATGAGGTTTCCCCCTTGAAGAGGCTTATTTGGAAGGCATTTATCTATCTTTTCTATCTTTTTTTGAGCTGGTTTCATAACATTTGGTATCGGAGCTTTGGATTCTAGGGTTTCGCTGCTCCAAAAAAGTCATCGTGGAATTTTTGCTATAAGTTTTTTTCTACGATGTTTCAGAAGCTAAAAAAAACCCATTTGAGATGAAATATTGCTAAACCTCAGGTCTAAATTTCAAATCCTGTCTCGCTTTTTTTTAGTATATATGATCCGAGGAAGTTATGGTTTTTGCAAGCTCCAAAATTTCATCTAAAACAGGCCATCGTGGAATTTTTTCTGTAACGTTTTCACTACGAAGTTTCAGAACCTAAAAAAGGAACCCATTTGAGAAGAAGTCGATCTAAACCTCAAGTACAAATTTCAGATCTTGTCCCACTATATTTTTGGATATATGATTTGATGAATTTAGGGTTTTTGCAGACTCCCAAATTACATTCTAAATAGGTGACCTTGGGAAAATCATCATAACTTTCTCTCTGAGCATCAGATTAAAATTTTGTAAGAAGTTACAAAAATAGGATAGACTGTATTTTGGTTTATAATTTTCAGAGCCTAAGGTTGAAACAGTGACACGTGGAACATCGTACAAGTTCACTCTACTGAACCAGTCTATAATTAGTTCATCGCGAGAGACTGGGAATAAATCTTTCTTCAGGAATCCAATTGCGATAAGACTTGTGGAGTTAGAAAGAGGACTCAGAGGGATATTACACATAGAAATTTCAGAACTTAAAGATCCGAAAGTATAGAGTTACAGTCGATTCAAGATCGAGCTCCTAAAATCAAGAAAAAGCGAGATGAGGAAGTTTGATGGCAAGGATCTAGTAAATTGGATACTATAGATGGAGAAATATTTTGATCTACATGGTGTACCACTATTACAAAAGGTACATATTAGATCTAATTATTTAGAAATGAATCAATTTAAAAGGTATAAACGACTTTGTTCTCGTAAACCACTTGTCACGTGGTCAATTTTCACAGAGGAAATGATAGCACATTATGAAGATACAGAGAGAAACACCTTATTTAGCCAATTAATAAATCTCAAACAAAAGGATTCAATGGCCGAGCACATTGAGGACTTCCAAAAATTGAATATAAGGGTAAATGATATTCCAGAGAAGAAAATGGTTGATGTCTTCATAGGGACTTTAAAGGATAACATTCAATCAGGTTCGTCTTTGGGAACCTGATTGATTGGAGAAGGCATTCAAGTTGGCAAGAAAAATTGAAAGTGAAATTATGGAAACAATGAATCTCACCACTCATGACTATAATTATTGAAGTGTTTTTTCTCCTAGCCTTCCACAACCTACAATGTTTACATCACAACAATTAGAAGAAAAAAGATAAAAAGGGATTTGTTACAATGGTGATAACAAATACACTAAAGGTCATAAGTGTGCCGGGAAGAAATTATTTTACATAGATTATGAAGAGGAGGAAGAAAAGGATCAAGAAACATCAAAATAAGAGGATATACACCAAGAACCCACCCCAGAGAAAGAAGAAATGAATCCAACCATATCTTGTAAAGCATTGGAAAGAATTACCACTCCTCAAACTCTCAAGATAGAAGGACATATCAAGTAGAAAAAGATTCAAGAACTGAAAGATGACATCGAGAAAGAAGAAATGAATCCAGCCATATCTTGTAATGCATTGGATGGAATTACCAGTCCTCAAATTATCAATATAGAAGGACATATCAAGAAGAAAAATGCTCAAGAAGTGAAAGATCACATCAAGCATCAAGAAATGAATCCAACCATATCTTGTAATGCATTGGAAGAAATTACCAGTCCTAAAAATATCAAGATAGAAGGACATATCAAGAAGAAAAAGGTAATAGTATTGATTGATTCAGGTAGTACCCATAATTTTATTCATTGTAAGATAGCCAAGGAATTGAATTTCTTCCTATATCCAACACTAGAGTGTCATGTGATGGTTACAAGTGAAGGAAGCATAAATTTCTCTGGAAAGTGCCATAATATCAATCTTCCATGGGAGAATATGTAATGAATAGCCCAATGATTTCCATTCCAATGGGTGGTGCTAACGTTTTACTAGGAGTCCAATGGCTACAATATTTGGGTATGATAGCTTTTAATTTTCAAGGACATTTCTTGAAACTTTTTTTGGAAGGAAAGGAAGTTGACTTGAGGGGTATCGGAGGGAACCGGGAAAGATAATCAACTCTAATAGCATGACAAAGCTTCTAAGCAAATAACAATGGGGCATAATTGCACAATTATCTTCACTAGAGGATCCCACATCGAAATCATGTATTTCTCCAGATCTCCAAAATGTTTTCGACAATCATTCCAAGGTATTTGAGACTCCCAAAGGCCTCCCACCTATTCGTGATCATGATCATGCTATTCATTTGATTCCAGGAAGTGTTCCTCCAAACATCAAGCCTTACGGACATCCATATGCCCAAAGGAGTGGGAACCCATTCAAAAGTTGCAGAGGATCCCAGTTCAAACAATATTGCGAGAACTTAACAAGGAAGGAAAAATCATATTGGAACTTGAAGCAGTCACAGAACTGAGAAATCGACAGCTACGAAATAGATCAATTTCAGAGTATCTCATCAAGTGGAAGAACTTACCCGTTGAATATTCCACATGGGAGGACAAGAATTTATATAGAAGCATCAAGAACTACTCAAGCGTTCAGGACAACACTTTTTGAAGGAAAGGGGCATGTTAGGTCCCTATACTACTAGTGTAACCCCTTATTATATTGTTGTGCCCATGTAGTCCTCATATTGTTATTATTGTGCCCCATAGAAGCCCACTATTGTTATTATTGTGCCCTTACATTATTATTGTTATGTCGGCTCTGATTATATTATGACCCCTTAGACTCCTATATATAGAAAGGAGGTCTTGTCATTTGTATCATCCAAGAATTGTTCATTTGTGTAATGTAAAGGAGGTTTCCCCCTCGAAGAGGATTATTTTGAAAGCATTTATCTATCTTTTCTATATTTTGTGAGCTGGTTTCATAACATAGATATCGTGGCCTTCATGTTCTATGACTAATCATGTAATATGAAAAATTTATTCATACCAACTAACCAAGCTTCTACATCTTGTGACTTATTCATTTCTCCATCAAATGTAGGAGGCTTTTCTTTCTTGAAATCCTTTGGAAAGTACTTCTTCTCACTCCTCCTATATGGATGGTGATACTGATGATAATGTTGTCCCTCTAAACCATAACTAGAATAGAAACTGCAGACTTTAACCCTCCCATTAGGTGTATCGAAGAACCTACCATCTTTGACTATATCATCCCCGTCAAACTTGTAACCTGACTGAGACCTACTACCATATGCACCATTGGTCCTTGCCTCATGTCCATGACCTATCCTAAGAAGTACTTGTCTTTGCAAATATGATAGACACTAAAGAATCATTGAATTGACCTCTGCTTGTTTGTCCTGTGCTTTGGAAATTCTTTCCTGTGACCGCATTATTCTTTCATTATCTACCTTACACTTTTTGATCTCTTCTTTCAATATTCTCAATGTGTCTGCTATGTCAGGGGAGTACTCATCACCATCCTTCTCATTTGATAGGTAGGGAGAATCATGTGAAATGTAGTCCACAATTTTACTTGTCATCTTTGATCTTCTACCAATATGCAAATATACCCTTTTAAATAAACCAAACGTAAACATAATCAACATACCTTAGTGAAGTTTAGAGGAGGCTATCCCGTTTCCAAGATCAATCCAAATTAGCACAACATATATATATATATATATATATATATATATATATAATGAAATCAACATATCAATCATCTCGACATCAACATCATCAACCTTTACATGATGACACTACTTACAACAATGACATTCATAATGCATGCATAATTAACACATATACAACTGACATGCATGCATGACAAATGCATTCCGCCCATCCAGTCCAATTGTTGAACCTAAGAGCTATGATATCATTACGTAAGCACCCCTCATATATCTACCCAGTTTCATAGCCCTGCCAAAGTAAACATGAGAGGAAGAGCTTCAATGACATGACCTCACCTCCTATCTTCCACTAAGGAAATGGGGACGACCATGGAATAGAAACTGACATCTCATAACATCCTATAGGGACTACAGGTCACTCAAAGGTTGAGTAACCACCCCATGTGTCCAAAACCTAAGTTGCACACCTTTTTTCTCTAACCTGTGTCCCCAAATGTACCCACAACAAGCCCTCCATATGGTTGGAAGCCTCTAATCGCAAGCACAAGCTTGAATCCATGTAGTTGCAACCAAAAAATTATAGATTAGAGGTAGTGGTCCAATATTCAAAGCCACATTTCTAGTTCAACCTCTAGACCATTGACCAAAAATCAATGAGACTTTCCATAATGATAAAAGACATCAGGAAAAAATTATTCATACAAAATTTTATCACGTACTTTACCTATCTAGGCCTAACCATGACACTCATTTTGTAAAACATGTTGAGGACATGTAATCTATAGGTCATGAATGCATATTTAAACATATGTGTCTGATACTCATTTGAGATGCATCAAGGTCTAATTTGATCTCATAATAGCTATAATAACATATATTATTTGATGCATTCATTAACCATTCATCAACAAGCAAAACATATCAAGAGCCATAGTTAGAGCCTATTATGAAACCATACTTATAACTAACATACAACCAGAATAATAACCTTGATAGAACAAACATCAAAGACACATAATAAAAAGTACAATTACTCATGAAAATACAACAGGAAAATAGCTCTTATTAACATATGCAAAATCCAACCAAGTCAGGGACTTCCACGTACCACCCAACCATAGATTGGGTTGAAAAAAATATCTCTTTTAGCCAATCACCCCCACGCCATATTCCAGGTGTGAATGTGGGATCTCATTGAATAAACAAAAAAAATCAAACAAGCGATTCTAGAGGAAAAACCACCTCAAACCTAAATAAATGTTCCACCTCATGGTCATACATCACTAACACCAAATAGATTGGTCTTCACCCAAGTTATCCAAGGTTCAAGAGTGTTTGTTCCAACCACATCTCCAGGAACTAATAACCCAACCCATAGCCTTCCACGGCTCTAGAGTGTTTTTCCAACCCGACACCCATATTAGTAGCTCAACCCACCAAGGGATCTAAAGCATTTGTCCATCCTAAGATCCAGGACTAGTAACTCAACTAAAACTATTCCAGGGCTCAAGAAATTTTTTTCCAACTAACATTTCTAAGAACTAGTAACTCAACCCACAACCATAAGGAACCTGAGCACCAATCATAAAAAAAAGTGGAAAAACCCACAACAACGTGACTATTTAGGAAATGGAAAAGCTAGGCAAAATCACTATTGATCCAGGCAATCCTCCATGCCAATGACAAATCATAACTAGATAATAACATGCATATACCATGCATCCATAATCAATAAGGAAAATCATACATGAAACCTATTATGTGAAAATCAATCTAGTTATCGCTGTTGATCCACTTGTTCCCTACTTTCTCAATTTCCTTTGCCTTCCTTCTCAAAATCCAATGAAATCTATATTACTCCAAGCATACTCCAACAATGCTCCAATAATTCTCTAAGTGTGCAAGAGTACGAGAGAGGGAGAATAGAATAGAGCCAAAGACCGAATTGACAAAAGCTATGAACTGATCCTCAGAAGCCCTTTTATTATTGAGGCTTCTATTTTCTACATTTTTCCTTAATTTTCCTTCAATTTCCTCCTCATGAAATTCTGTGACCTTTCATATCCCTTTTCTCCTATTTTCCATTATTTTCATAAATAAAGTGCCAATAAATGCCACTTTTCCTTTGCCAATTCCTTTGCTAATTTCCATATCCCTTTATTAATCACCAATGATCCCCATCACTATGTTTTTTCCCAACATTCAACTTGGAATACATGTCCCATGACCATGGTTATTATTTTTATTTATTTACATAGGAAATCAACAGGGGACTATTACATTCCATTTTTCTATTAACACTCTCTCTTAATCTTCTTTAAGACTTCTTGCCTATAGAGTTTTCTTTTGACAATTGGTAAACATTGGCTCTTATTAGGACATTGTGCTACAACCCTAGCTTGTTGACATTGCCTTCCTCTTTCCACTTCTGGCTCTCTTGTTAATTGATTGAGAGTGCTTGTTTGGCTTTTGGTTCCTATCTTTAATGATTTGGAGTGCTTTTCATTCTAGCTTGGGGACCTTTTTGGCCTCTGTTATAGGCCATTTTGTCACATCTAGTCAATAGGCCTTCAACTGAATCAATCAACATCCTTTGACTTCCTTCTCATTATGCTTGAGAAAATCCCTAAGCATGACTCATTCTAATCCCTGAGTTTCTACTTGAGGACACCTTGTTTTAGCCATTTTAAGGACCAATGCTCTCTAACCTCCCACTGGACAACACTGACTACCAGGTTGCTCCACAATGTAGCTGTGTTTGTTTTAGAAATGTTGGAAATACTGAGAGGGGGGTGAATCAGTATTTCTTTTTCTCACTATTGTTTTACTAGTTAAATCATATATGTTCAGAACACAAAATGAACAGCAGGAATAAATGCTTTTATTAATATAACTGTGCAGTAAAATAAATACAATAAATAGAATGTCACAATTGGTTGTCAAGCTCCAACTTGGACTTTGGTGAGGCTCCAACCTCCTGAGCACGAACTCTATTTTTCCAAGACACCGATCTTGGATTTAGGAGCACCAACTCCCAAGGAATTCAATCCTTTTCAATTCTGAGGCTCCAACCTCTTTGGTATACACTGGTGTGCTGCTGCGCTCTTTTCAGCTTCCACTGCTTCTACTGCCCCCTTTTCTTCTGCTGCTTCCACTATCTCATGCTCAAGTTATGCCATCCACCAACGACTCTGATGTTCTCTGTTTTTGCTGCTTTTATATGCTCCATGCCCCTGTCCATTCATTTCCTCTTACATGCTGGCTCTTTGGCTTCCTCCTCACTTGATCGCTTTGACACTTCGGCTTCCATTCCTTTGCTTCTTCTGTCTATACACGTGTTCCAAAATCTGAGTAGAACAAACCCAAACTCCCCTTTCTTAAATAAAACTCGGCCCTTGACCTGTGGTTAATACCTTACAGGCTTTATCGGAGGCGTTTAATCACCCATCGGAAGCCACCACCCGAGCGTTTTAATCAACCATCGGAAGCCACCACCCGAGCGTTTTAATCAACCATCGGAAGCCACCACCCGAGCGTTTTAATCAACCATCGGAAGCCACCACCCGAGCGTTTTAATCAACCATCGGAAGCCACCAACCGAGCCTTTAATCAACCATCACCAAGCACTTTAATCAACCATCACCGAGCGCTTTAATCGACCATCGGAAGCCACCTTTTATTCGGCGCTTTCTATCAATAATCAACCATCGGAAGCCACCACTCGAGCCATTAATCAACCATCACACAGGCTTTAATATATATATTAACCCCGTGGCCATGTATCATATAATACATGGAAAACATTATAAACCCCTGCTCTAATTCAAATTTCGGACTTCAATTATTATGCACCCGCCTTTACAATTTCGGCGGGTCCGGATTTCACAACCATAACAAAACTCTTAAGGCCTGACCTGCGATGAGGAGCAGACCCGATTCTCTTTTAGACTCCCTTCTATACTGGTTTCGGGTCCGATGTATATCGGCACTCGCTATAAACAATAGTCCCGATCCTCCGACGGAACGCGGACCCGACACCTTCTTATACTCCCATCTCTATATTGAATTCGGGTCCGGGATATCGGCATGTTCGCTTCGGCGGATTTGTAACGCGAAGGTTTAGCGGACCCGATCTCCCTTTAGGTTGCTCTCTAATATGATTTCGGCTCCGGATGATTTCGGCGATCGCTACCTCCACTGCTTCGATGCGATACAAGAGTTCTGCGGACCCGATATGGTTTTACACTTCACTTGATAATAGTTTCGGCTCCGGATTTCGGAGCTTGCACCTTGAACAGTTCTGACATTCTGGATGCGATATATTATAGACTATTTTTAATAAGTCCATCGGGTCCATGCCTCTATCGCAATCGGCAGATTATAGTGCCATCCCTTATGACTTGCGATCACTGCGGATGCGATATGAAATTAAGCCACAGTC
Organism: Pinus tabuliformis; assembly: GCA_031772625.1. Lineage (NCBI taxonomy): Eukaryota > Viridiplantae > Streptophyta > Pinopsida > Pinales > Pinaceae > Pinus > Pinus tabuliformis. Next base: position 1,529,835,132 of record CM062817.1, on the reverse strand, counting down.
TATATTCCCGTCGGGTCCGCAGCCTTATCGTAATCGGCGATCGGGAGAGTGTCATGCCTTTGTGTGTTGTTGCGATGGGCAGATGCGATATAGCATTCAACCATAACATAATTCTGCATCAGGTCCGCATTATTATCGCAATCAGAGGTTTCAGTGGTGGCACATAGCTGAACCGCCGATTAGCGATGTCGCCGATATATATATATATATATATATATATATATATATATATATATATATATATATATATATATATATATATATATATATATATATATATATATATATATATATATATATAGATAGATATATATATATATATATATATATGCCTTTATATATAAGCTTCTCCGCCGATAGTGTGTTTGTAATATGTGCCCGCCGATAGTTGCGAATGCATATATATAAGATTTTTAACCGCCAATAATGTTAAAGCATGCATACATGGGTTTTACAAGCCCGATAACATATCTATATGAGTTTTGCTCCTCTTGGCATATATATGGCATATATATATGTGGCTCCTCCTATAGCTCCTCTTTGCTCCAATGTGGCTCCTCTGGCTTGGTCTGCTCCTCTTGGCTCCATTTGCTCCTCTTGGCTCCGATATGCTCTGTCTCCTCATCTTGAATATTGCCATATTGACATCAATGACAATCTATGTCCAACAATCTCCCCCTTTGTTATTGATGGCAATATTCTTCTGCTCTCTCCCCCTTTGACATCAATGGCAAAGGAATGCATACGAACGCCCCCTGTCAAGTTGCTCCCCTTGTCCTGCTGCATCTTTATGAATAGACTTGAGTGATGATAAAGGAATAACCCACATCTTTTGTCGCAGGTGTTCGAATTCTTTCCCGAGGAAGAGGTTTAGTGAAAATATCAGCTATCTGCTCCTTAGTACTTATATATTCTAGAGCGATGTTTTGTTCAGCTACTTGATCACGGAGGAAATGATACTTGATTGGTATATGTTTGGTTCTTGAGTGCATCATTGGATTTTTACTGAGACTGATAGCACTAGTGTTGTCACAATAAATAGTAATTGGTTGATCTGTACATATGTTTACATCCTTTAGTGCTTCCTTCATCCATAGTATCTGAGTACAACAGTCTGCTGCAGCAATATGCTCGGCTTTGGTTGTGGATAATGATATGGATGACTGTTTTTTGCTGAGCCAGGATACCAAACAGTCTCCTAGGAAGAATGCATTTCCACTAGTACTTTTCCGATCATCTATATTTCCAACCCAATCAGCATCAGTGTATGAAGTTACAGTCAATGTTGAACTCTTTGGGTACCAGAGACCAAAATCAGAAGTTCCCTTCAAATATCTGATAATTCTTTTTACATCTAATAAATGAGATTGTTTGGGAGCCGATTGAAATCTTCCCACCATTCCTACTGCTTGCATTATGTCAGGTCATGTAGCTGTTAAGTATAGGAGGGCTCCAATCGTTGACCTGTAATGAGTTGCATCTACTAGAGGGGAGTCATCATCTTTGCTCAGTTTGCAGTTTGTGGTCATGGGGGTGCTCATGGGTGCACAATCCTCCATTCCATATTTTTTGAGCATGTCTTTTAGATATTTGGCTTGAGATATATACAATCCTACTCTGGTTTGAGATACTTGAAGTCCAAGGAAGTGGGATAGTTCACCTATCATTGACATCTCAAATTCTTTTGCCATGCTTTGAGAAAATTCATGGCTCATTTCATCATTATTACTAGCAAAAATCAGATCATCGACATAAACAAGAGCAACTAGTAACTTACCTTGATCTGTCTTTATGTATAGATTGCTTCCAGCCACTCCCTTTTTGAAACCTTGTTGTTGGAGATAGTTATCCAGTCTCGCATACCAAGCTCTAGGAGCTTGTTTCAACCCATACAAAGCCTTTTTCAACTTACAGACTAGGTCCTTTCCTGCTGTCAGATCAAAACCTTCTGGCTGCTCCATGTAGACTTCCTCCTTGAGTTCGCCATTTAGAAATGCTGATTTCACATCCATTTGATAGATTTTGAATCCTTTCGAGCAAGCAAATGCTAAGAACATCCTGATAGCTTCCATACGGGCCACTGGTGCAAATGTCTCTTCAAAGTCAACTCCTTCAATTTGTGAATAGCCTTTGCAGACAAGTCTTGCCTTGTTTTTGATAACCTGTCCTTCCTCATTCATTTTATTTTTGAACACCCATTTGGTTCCTATTATGTTTTTGTCCTTTGGACGAGGTACCAACTCCCATCTCTTGTTCTTCTCAATTTGGGACATTTCTTCTTCCATTGCTTTTACCCAATGAGGATCCTTACTTGCTTCTGTGAATGTTTCTGGTTCTATCATAGATAGGAGGGCAATGGCTTTTCTCTTGGGTGAGGTGGTTATCCTTCTTCTGGTCTGCACACCTTCATCTTTATCACCAATGATTTGTTCTTCTGGATGATATCTTTCTACATACTTCATCTTTGAAGGGGTATGAGGTGGTTCTCTTTCCTCTTCTTCTTCTTCATCATCTATCTCTTCTTCTTTAGGTTCTTCTTCTTCAATGAGAAAGTCATCTTCTTGTTCTTCAATTTCCTTTTCTGGAAGATCTTCATCAACCTTTACATCGATGCTTTCCACTATTTTCTTCATTCGAAAATTGTAGCACTTGTAAGCCTTGCTCCGTGGTGAATATCCAAGAAATATCCCCTCATCAACCCGAGAATCAAATTTTCCAGGTGAACCATCATTTATTTTTATGAAGCACTTGCTTCCAAATATTTTGAAATACTTCACCGAAGCAGGTATCCCTTTCCATAGCTCATAAGGAGTTTTGTCACAATTTGGTCTCAATTGAGTCCGATTCAATGTATAGACAGCTGTCCCTACTGCTTCCCTCCAGAATTTAGGTTGTAGATCTGCTGCTAACAGCATGGTTCTTGCCATTTCTTGGACAGTTCGGTTTCGTCTTTCAACTACCCCATTTTGCTGAGGTGTTTTGGCAACCGAGTATTCCCTTTTAATTCCATGAATATTGCAGAACTCTCTGAACTCGTTTGATGTGAATTCTCCTCCTCTGTCTGTTCTGAGACACTTAATTTTTGAATCTTTTTCATTTTCTACAAGGGCTTTTAGATTCTTAAAACACTCAAAAGTTTCAGATTTATACTTTATGAAATATATCCACATCATTCTAGTATAATCATCAACAAATAATACAAAGTACCTTTCTCCATGGAGTGCTTGATTTCTAGTTGGCCCACACACATCAGCATGTATGATTTCCAAGGGCTTTGATGTATAGTGTTCCTTTGTCTTGTGGCTGGTTCTGGTCTGTTTTCCATGTTGACATGGACCACACACTGCTTGATTTGGTTTGGACAGCCTTGGGATGTCTTGTACAGCTTTGATTTTGCTGATATTGACTAGATTTTCGAAGCTGGTATGTCCAAGTCTCTTGTGCCACAACCAACTCTCATCTGCCTGACTCAAGTAGCATTTGTTCTCCTGAATCTTGTTCAGAACGTAAATATTGTCTGGTGTTCTTACTCCTTTTGCCACAAGTTTTCCAGAGACAGAGTTCCTTATTTCACAGTCTTTGGTGCTGAAGACAACCTTATGTCCTTGATCACAAATTTGGCTAACACTCAGAAGGTTGTGTTTGAGTCCGTCAACCAGCAGAGCATCTTGAGCTTTTCCTTTTCCATTGATCAGAGTAACTGTTCCTCTTCCTACAATTTTGCCAGTTCCGCTTCCAAAGGACACATTCCCTTCCTTTTTGCTCAGTGAGATAAATTTCCTTCTGTCTCCTATCATGTGTCTGGAGCACCCACTATCCACAAACCACTGGTTTCCATTATTTTGCGCAAATAGAGGCAGGACACATTTGTCCATTGTAGAGATCTTGCTACTCGTCTTTCTTCCTTTGAGTGGGAAGTTTTGTTCATAGTGTCCATTATTGTAGCAAAAAGAACAAGTCAGATCAAATTTAGTCAAGGGATCAAATGAATTGAAGGTTTTGATTTGTCCCTGTCTTTTGGGAGCATATGAGTTGATTACTCGGTCTTTTTGCGTTGTCTTTTCACTTCTGCGAGCCATGCAGTGTCTAGCTTGGTGACCAAAGTTTTTACAGTGAAAACAATGTCCAAGAAATATGGTTTTGAAGCAACCACGGTTTAATTCGCCTTCCTTTCTGAGAATTACTCCTCCCTCGTCCTTTGGATTTTTGATGGGCCCTTGGTGAAGTACAGGTTTGTATTTGCTGTAGTGTCCATGATTCGACTCCACATTCTTCTTTGGAATAACTCTTTCTTGATTCTTGGAATCTGGGATGCACTTTTGATAAGATACTTTTTCATCTTTTGGGTTGCAGGAAAGTGCATCGGCATAGCTTTTTGCACTATTCCAAGTGCTTGAGGATTCTCCCTTGAAACCTATTCCAGACTTATCATGTTGATGTTTTTGATTTTTCAGAATAGTATCAAGTATTTGAGAGCTTTTACAGCCCTTTTTAATTTTCTCCAACTCCTTTCTCAGAGATACTACTTCGGCCTCACGTTCTTCACAAGTCTCTTCTTTTTCCTTAAGCTTTGTTTCAAAGAGATCTTCTCTCCTTCTTATTTCCTCGTTTTCCACTTTGAGAGAGATAATTTTGTTCCGTAGTTTCTCGTTCTCTTCAATGGCACTTATTAATAGTTCATCCACATTTCCTTCTTGCTCCGAGTCATCATCATCTGTGAGTGCCATGAATAATGCTTCTTGGCTTTCATCATGATCGCTTTCCTCATCTGATTTCTTTTTGATGACCATAAACTCATCCTCATCAGACTCATCTTGCTTGGAGAGAAGGTTTTTCTTATTGAACCCTTTCTTTTTGTATGTCATTCTTTTAGAATTTCTTTCATCATCACTGTCATGTTTATGAGGACATTTTGCTGCATAATGACCTATTTTACCACATTTAAAATAGATAAGAGGATACTTGCCTTTAAGCTTATATCCTCTCTTCAGCTTTCATACATATTAAGCCAATTCGGATTCCACATCTGACTCATCACTACAGTCATTCCTTTCTTTCCCTTTCTTTGACTTTGAGGCCTTGAATGCTGCATCTTTGGAGCTAGGTCCACCTTTCCTCATTTCATAGGCAGTGAGAATTCCATGGAGTTCATCCATTTTGAGGGTGTCAAGATCCTTTGATTCTTCTATAGCACTTATTTTGGAGTCAAATCTATCTGGAAGGGACCTTAATACCTTTTGTACAATAGTAATTTCTTCAACCTTTTCGTCCAATCCTTTCAGGGAATTTACCACTTCAGCTACTCGGAGGAGGTATGCTGCAATATCTTCTTCCTCTTCCATCTTCAAACTTTCAAATTGTGTTCTGTGAGTTTGAAGCTTTGCCTTTTTGACTTTTGAGTCTCCATCGTACAAACTAACTAGCTTCTCCCACATTTCTTTGGCATAGTTACAGTGCATGATTTTTGTAAACTCGGAATCAGTGATTCCACTAGTGATGGAGTTCATGGCCTTTGCATTTGCAATGTAGGCTTTCCTCTCATCTTGGTCTGTTGGAAGAGTGGAAGTCACTTGGTATTCAGTTTGACAAAAATGCCAAACTTCAGGTCCAAGGGACATTAAATAGTAAGTCATTCTTTTCTTCCAAAAACCAAAGTTAGTGCCATCGAACAAAGGAGGTTTTCCTAATGCTTCATGATTTCTCATCATGGTTGCTGATCCTTCTTCAAGCTGTTAGGCTAGAATGAAGAAGCATGCTCTGATACCAATTGTTGGAAATACTAAGAGGGGGGTGAATCAGTATTTCTTTTTCTCACTATTGTTTTACTAGTTAAATCATATATGTTTAGAACACAAAATGAACAACAGGAATAAATGCTTTTATTAATATAACTGTGCAGTAAAATAAATACAATAAATAGAATGTCACAATTGGTTGTCAAGCTCCAACTTGGACTTTGGTGAGGCTCCAACCTCCTGAGCACCAACTCTATTTTGCCAAGACACCAATCTTGGATTTAGGAGCACCAACTCCCAAGGAATTCAATCCTTTTCAATTCTGAGGCTCCAACCTCTTTGGTATACACTGGTGTGCTGCTGCGCTCTTTTCAGCTTCCACTGCTTCTGCTGCCCCCTTTTCTTCTGCTGCTTCCACTATCTCATGCTCAAGTTATGCCATCCACCAACGACTCTGATGTTCTCTATTTTTGCTGCTTTTATATGCTCCATGCCCCTGTCCATTCGTTTCCTCTTACATGCTAGCTCTTTGGCTTCCTCATCACTTGATCGCTTTGACACTTCGGCTTCCATTCCTTTGCTTCTTCTGTCTATACACGTGTTCCAAAATCTGAGTAGAACAAACCCAAACTCCCCTTTCTTAAATAAAACTCGGCACTTGACCTGTGGTTAATAACTTACAGGCTTTATCGGAGGTGTTTAATCACCCATCAGAAGCCACCACCCGAGTGTTTTAATCAACCATCGGAAGCCACCAACCGAGCCTTTAATCAACCATCACCGAGCGCTTTAATCAACCATCACCAAGCGCTTTAATCGACCATCGGAAGCCACCTTTTATTTCGGCGCTTTTTATCAATAATCAACCATCGGAAGCCACCACCCGAGCCATTAATCAACCATCACACAGGCTTTAATATATATCTTAACCCCGCGGCCATGTATCATATAATACACGGAAAACATTATAAACCCCTTCTCTAATTCAAATGCCGGACTTCAATTATTATGCACCCGCCTTTACAATTTCGGTGGGTCTGGATTTCGCAACCATAACAAAACTCTTAAGGCCTGACCTCCGATGAGGAGCGGACCCGATGCTCTTTTAGACTCCCTTCTATACTAGTTTCGGGTCCGATGTATATCGGCACTCGCTGTAAACAATAGTCCCGATCCTCCGACCGAACGCGGACCCGACACCTTCTTATACTCCCGTCTCTATATTGAATTCGGGTCTGGGATATCGGCAGGTTCGCTTCGGCGGATTTGTAACGTGAAGGTTTAGCGGACCCGATCTCCCTTTAGGCTGCTCTCTAATATGATTTCAGCTCCGGATGATTTCGGCGATCGCTACCTCCGCTGCTCCGATGCGATACAAGAGTTCTGCGGACCCGATATGGTTTTACACTTCACTTGATAATAGTTTCGGCTCCGGATTTCAGAGCTTGCACCTTGAACAGTTCTGACATTATGGATGCGATATATTATAGACTGTTTTTAATAAGTCCATCGGGTCCATGCCTCTATCGAAATCGGCAGATTATAGCGCCATCCCTTATGACTTGCGATCACTGCGGATTCGATATGATATTAAGCCACAGTCTATATTCCCGTCGGGTCCGTAGCCTTATCGCAATCGGCGATCGGGAGAGTGTCATGCCTTTGTGTGTTGTTGCGATGGGCGGATGCGATATAGCATTCAACCATAACATAATTCTGCATCGGGTCCGCATTATTATCGCAATCGGAGGTTTCAGTGGTGGCACATAGCTAAACCGCCGATTAGCGATGTCGCCGATATATATATATATATATATATATATATATATATATAGATATATATATATATATATATATATATCTATATATATATATATATATATATATATATATATATATATATATATATATATAGATATATATATATGCCTTTATATATAAACTTCTCCACCGATAGTGTGTTTGTAATATGTGCCCGCCGATAGTTGTGAATGCATATATATAAGATTTTTAACCGCCGATAATGTTAAAGCATGCATACATGGGTTTTACAAGCCCGATAACATATCTATATGAGTTCTGCTCCTCTTGGCATATATATGGCATATATATATGTGGCTCCTCCTATAGCTCCTCTTTGCTCCAATGTGGCTCCTCTGGCTTGGTCTGCTCCTCTTGGCTCCATTTGCTCCTCTTGGCTCCGATATGCTCTGTCTCCTCCTCTTGAATATTGCCATATTGACATCAATGACAATCTGTGTCCAACAAGAAATTTGGGGAAAAGACAGAGAATCCTAAAACCTTTTCTTCCTGAAGCTTCCAGGATCTATTGTAACCATTTACCTCAGATAAAAGTCTCGAACCCTATCCTATCCTACCTTGGAGTTTTCATCCCTTATCCCTTGGGCTCATCATGCCATCAAGAGTGGATATCAAGCCCTAATTGGTAAAAAGGATAAGAATTCATGAACTATCTCCTTCACCTATATATTTACTACCATCCATAGGTAAGGGGTTGGCTTTTGGAGAGTGATTCTACCCTTATGCTTTTGATGGTAGAGATATATTTACATGCATTAAGGTGATTAGAGGTACCCTTTGTGACAAGGAAAGGACAAGTCAACTTGGAGGAGCTCCTTTACAGGATCAACAGCTATTTTTAGTTGTAACTCACTCCATTTCTATTAATGAAAAGAGTTATTTGTTTTCCTATATATGATGTTATGGTTTCATATATTCAATACCACATTGTTCTATTGAATAAAGTGATTATATGATGCTACATAGATTATGTGGATCCTTGAATTGTGTTATCTGACAGTGCAAGTTCTAATAATAGCTATTAGAGCTAGGATTGGAGCATTCAAGCCAAATAAGGAGAAGAGCATACGACAAATTCCGGGTAGGCTTCATCCCATTGTTTATTTACTTTAAGGAAAACATTATTCCCTTTTTCTTTGTGCTGTTATAGGTTAGTCCACCTGGCTTAGGGAAGATAATTTTTTCTGCATTCATACATATTGCATAACAAATTGGTGACCATATTTGGGAATGGTGTATTCGCTTGGTGGCTTCGTTTTCCATTGTTCTTGTCTTACCCATTTTTAAGACATTTATTTTCTTATCCAGTCAAGAACAGACCTAGGAAGACCTTTCATTGAGCCTCAATTGCAATCCTTGTGCTAGAACTTTGAATCCCTAGACCAATGCACCCTATGGTCCTTTGACAGAGCGTTGCACCCCAGTCAAGCCTTGTCTGTACCTGCGTTTCATAGCACTGGTTCCTTCTTTTCACCTGCATTTTCCCCTGTTCATGCAAAAGTTTGCCTTTGCCTTGATTTTCTCTTTGATTCAATCTTGATTCCAAATGCTCTTCCTTGAGTTTCTGAGTGTCTTGTGGTCCCTTTGAAGCCTCTTCTTGGTTTTCTTTCGTTTTGATACCTTTGGTAAGGATTTGTTTAAATATTTTCCTTTTTTCTTATTATTAGTTTGTTTGATCATTGATTTCTTAAAAGAATTGGTGTTCTAGTCATCGTTCTAAAAAGCTTGCTTGAATCAATGATTAGAATTTGCATCTTAGTTTTCTTTATTTTCAAAAATCAAGTGACTTGAAAACAAAAATACTTGCATTGGAATTTAGATTTTTGTGTGTGCATTGAAAAGGGAATTTCATTTTTAATATTTTTTGTTGCATATTCTTTGTCTCTTCCCTTCCTTGGATAGATTTTCATTGGATGAGAAAGATTCCATTTCCTCATGCTAGTTCGCATTTTAGGATATTCAAGTGACATTCATGGTGAACCCTAAAATTGAAAATTAATTGAAGATAAACAATAAAATTTATTAAATCAACCTAAGGAGAATTTGTAACATTAACACAAACGTTTAGAGGTCTAGGCTAGAGATGTTTTCTTCGTCATTAAACGTAGGAGTTATTGTTGTTTTCCGATGTTGTATCTTAGGGGTGAAATCTTGTTCCACGTAGTGAGTGTATAGGATCATTGTCCACGTACCTTTGGGTATATTGGATGGCTCTCCACACACGTAAGTATGGGAACACTCTCATTAAAAAATTATGAATTAGACAACACTACTATGGACTACACTTCCACATACCTTCAAGTATATTTTGGAAGTCCCCTATGGGTTTCTATCATTGCCATAGGTCACTGACTCAGCCGCATTGCGTATCATGATACACCAAACAAAACATTCAATGATATTTCTTACATGTACGCTAAGTCCTTGGTTCGCCAAGGTGTTTATTGCAGTTCACTATTGCTTGGTAATAGTTTATGCCTTGATTACCCTCTTTTTTATTTATTTTTGTGCTAATTTCTAAAATTTATTATCCAACGTGGAAGAAAAAAATCCCCCACTGCATCATTCGTGTAGAATGTAAAATAAGCCTCCACTTCCACTAGAGGCTACTCCTGGCCATCGTTAGAAGCATAAGAAGATGAAAGCTATCAAATCAGGAAATTCAAGAACTACTTCTGGTCCTCCTCTTGAATATGATCAACCAAAATCATTTTTCCCTTTGAGTACTGAGCCCAAATCACCTCTACTCATGACAGTGAATTTGACACAATCAAAATAGAAGCTCTTGAAACTTTGTTTCCTGAGGTTATTGAACATGACTTTTTTTAACTTGAAGGGGGCCTGACCCAGGCTTGGCGTTAATTAGCCAAACAAATCCCTACACTACTGGCCCTTTCGGCATCAGCCCGCGGAGCATGGACTGAAGTCTCACCGGAAATAGTATGGGGGGATGCGGGAACCAAGTTTCTGCACCCTGAGATGGTTGTGATGTCATTTGATTCCCTTTATCCCTACCTTCACACAGGTCTCTTCGCTCTAGGGCTGGCAAGATGAGCCCTTTATTTTGTCCTTCAATACCTCCGCAAAAGGGTATGATCGGCCTTCGCACAGTGCTAGCCTGCTGCTCAGGTACTTTCGCGTTGCTATGGAAACGTAACGTGCAGATTCCCCAATTAATATAAGTGACTTATCTTATCAAATAATTATAGCTAACATCGCGTAAACAGATAATCATAATCATAATTGCATTCAATTATTCAATGTAATTGCATTCATTTGCGCATCACATAAGCATAAGAAAGGAAATTTATATATAACATATCAAGATGCCTCAATAGAACAAAGACACAGAAACTGCAGAATATCTCTCTTTATTAATATCTTCCAAGTGTTTATAAAACTCTGTCCACCCTGTGCTCATAGCTGCAGGGGTCTGCACACTCAACTATGGACTTCTACCATAGGCCTCCACGCACTCAGCTACAGAGCCTCTACCTATGCTACGACCCAAGACATAGACTTCTTACTTCAGAGCTATGACTCTCTTACCTTATTCATCATTGTATATTTCTAAAACTACTTAGAGTTTAGCTCTTTTTATACAATCCCATGGTCCACGGACCATGGGTAGAACTCTTACAGCCAACTTTACTTTACAAAAATAAGGGTGGACTACCCTTTGTGACACATGACACCTTCACACTCCGCGACCACAGAATGTAGAGTATTTACATTTTTATTACAAAATTTGAATCAAACATGGGCTTTTAGCCCAAAAACTGCCCTTAGGGATCCCACTCCCAACAGGCCCCCAACAAAAACATCGTAACTCACCCTCGAGTCACTTAGTAGGCACAGAGATCTTTGCACGAAGCCCATCCAGCTTAACCCATACGACTGCAACCTCGGTCGTGCACTAAGCTGCTGTCTGCTTCACGTCTTCCACTCTCTGCTCGATCACTACTCCTATGTTGTCAGCCTTAAGATTTTGTTCCATCACTAGCAGAGTCACAAACTTGCCTTCAATATTTACTGTGACTACATAAGCTTCCTCCAGTTAGGGCTTTAGTCTCGCCTTCAGCACTTCTTCCTTGTGCAGTGCTGCATCCACCTGTTCCTTCAGTTGCTTGGCCTCCTGCAGCTTGGCTAGCCTTTGTCTTAGCACGACTGTTCGCGCTATGCCCTTGACCTCATCGTAGCACTGTTGTAGCTCACATGCTTCCATCTCTAGACTCTGTATATTTTTGTCCTCTTGCAAGCTTGTCAGGACCTTAAATGATTGCTCGAACAACTGCGTGGAGTCTGTTACTGCACTTTCCACCACCTCGACTGCCTTTGTGACAGTGGTCCCCCACTGTTCCTTTACTTCTGGCGGTGTGTAGGGCTGGGCCCTCAATTGTAGCTCTGTAATTTACAGGTTCAACTCTAACTGAACCCCTGCCATCTCAGTTCGAGTGTCTTGCACCCCTGTGGCCAACTTGTGGATGTGGACCTCAACTGGCTCTTCCTTTGGAATGGCCAACTCTGGGACCATTATGCATGCCTCCTAAACAACCTGCATAATCTTCTTGCTCTGATTGTTCGCCTCAGTCTCAGCGGCAATGGAATCATTTCTCTATAGGGCCATCCATTCATTGTTGATCCACTTTTTGCTGATCACCTAGAGTGCGCAGTGCTCTTCGGACCTTAGTTCTGCAATTACTCCATCCTGTAAGAGGTGGAGTGCTTCGCGCGAAAGAACTACCAGGTTCAACCCAACTCCCTTCAAGGCACTAAAAGTGGGCTTGTTAGCCTCATTTTCCGTGGTCAGTGCTCCATCCGGCAACACTATCGCACTGGAAGCCTTCATGCGCCGCATATCAGTAGCCTCTGAAGTGCCGATAGCTAGGCTAGTAGAAACTGTACTAGCCTGCAACAAGTGGGTCTACAACTTCTGCAACCCGGTCTGGATGGCCCCTAGGATGATCTATTGTTGTTATTCAAATTGCTGCAGGGCCTTCGCGGTGACATCTCTGACTCTGTCACCAATATCATGTAAGTCTCCCTCCATCAATGTGATAGGGTCCAACGAGGTCTTGGTCACCTTGGATTTCTTTCTGGACCCTCCCTTCTTCAGCACTCTTGGGCACTTAATGGAAGCGTACATCTCCTGAGGTTTCGTGCCGTGTTGTTCTGTGTCTTCCTCTTTGGTCTCAGGTGAAGGCGACCTCGTGCCTTTGTCAGAGCCCCACTGTAGGGCACCTGTATTTTTTCTTGCCTACTTTCCTACTTGTTCCACCTGGGCCTTCTCAGTGGACTCCTTTCTCCTCTTCTCGGCCAGCTGCGCCATCTCCAACTTGGCCTCCTCCTTCTTCTTCTACACAACGGACTTGCTTCCACCCACCGCCAAGTCTGTGGTAGTGCACCACTCCTCCAACCATTGATCGAGCACCACATCGATGGCGTCATCCATGGCCAGATATAGTAAATCGTACCACTTCTCTGGAGGGTCCTTTCATGCCCTGATGGAGACTGGAAGGAAATCAACTTTAAACTCGGCATAGCTCTATAGGTTAGCGTACACCATGGGCAACAACCGCAGCTTGTGATTGATGGCCATCATGATATTCATCTCCATCAAGATCCAGAAGATCTTGTTGTCCCGAACTTGCTACACATCCTTGGTCGCCCAAAGTGAAGCATACTTTGCTATTTCAAGGAGGTTTGGCATGAGCAAAGGGAATTGGCTATCCTCTCGTAGCTTCCACGCTACCAGCATAATCGACAACAAGAGAAATGCGTAGTGGAACGTCTTGTTGAGCTCTTGTGCTTCACGGTAGTTTGACAGGAACTCTCCGCAAAGGTAGTTCGACGAGTTAAACTAGTTTACTTCCATGCACTGTTGTGCAAGAGCGATGACAGACGTCAACACCTCGTTGGCGCGACACTTCCAAATCACCTACCCTGCAAGGAATTGCATTGCTACCTTCCCAACGGGGTCTCAGATGCTGGGGATAACGTAGCTGCGTGACTTCTTTATCGGTTTGAATTTTTCCTTCATTGACTTTGTGAGAGCCTTCTCGCCACCCTTGCCGCCAAAGATCATCACCAAATTCTCACCTATATATAACAAGTGTGTTATTTGGTGAATTAACTTGTGTGATGGGTATCAGCTCCTCCAGCCACAAACACCCATCATGCACCAAGCACAATAGCTGCTTGATGACCCAAACTGTCACCAGGGTGTGGTTATAGTGCAGCACCCAGAGCAGGTTGAGAAACCCTACCTTCTCTACTCCTTTGAGCCACCTCCATAGCTCCAATGCGGTCATTCCCGTATTTGTGTAAATGATGCGGTGCATCAGCTGCTCGATCGCCAGGTGTGGGAACTTCTCATGGTCTGCCAAGTCCCACTCTTCAAGATTTAGTATTTCCACCCATGCCAAACGCAGAAAATCGAAAGAAATTTCATCTGATAGCAGAGGTGTTTGCAGGGGAGTCTTACTCTCATCAATGTCCTTTGGGACCTTCGACTTAGGCTTGTGTGGAGGGACATACTCTAGCAACTGCGTAATAGGGTCCGCACCCTGCGCTTCAACCTCCTCCACTTCAGCTCCCACATCCTCATCATCCATCGGGATGTCTTCAATGTCCTCCTCCTCTGGCTCTAAGTTTATGGCCTTTCCCTTCTCCTGTGCAGTGGGTTTTGGTGGGTTTCACCTTGGTCATGTGCACACCGATATGGCAGGCTGCTTTCCCTTCTTGTCCTTCACGGTCTCCTTGGTTGGGGTTGGCTTCAATCTCGGTGTTCTCTATGATTTAGGGACCTCTTCCAATACTTTTGTTACTTCTGGAGCAACTACTTCTACTTCTATGTCCATTTCATGTGTCGGGTCCTCTACTACTTGCTCAGTATTTATAACTTCTTCGGGTGCTGACATAACACTCTCTAACAGTGCTCGCATCGTCTCTAGCAAGTTTGCAAACTCGGGAGTCTCTTTGAAAGTCTCGAAGAATTATTGGTTCATGGATGCCTGGGAGCTCAACAACTGAATACTCAAAATGCCAAGTGTTTCTTGCTGGGAATCCACTTGTAATTTATAGGGCATTTTAAATTCAAATCCTGTCGTCCACCCCAAAATCGGTTCATTAATGTTGTATTGACGACTGATTTTCAAGGATTTGAGCCATAAGTTCTGTCTTAAATGTCAGCCGCCTGCTCCATTTAGCCTCAGTTCTGCCGTCTTTTCATGAACAATGACTGTAATGGTCACTTTCCAGCCAACTTGCATGATTTCTGCCTGGGTAGCACAGCTTCCTCCGCATTACCATGAACCGAGTGACACTTCCTTGCTTCGCACTGATATGAATTTGAAACTACTTGTAAATTGTTTGCAAGGTATTCAATTCAGAAATATACATGTTTAAAAGATTTCCATGTCTTGCAGAAAGAAAACAAATGAAATTTTCAGTTGTTCATGACCCATTTAAGCATAGCAGATTTATTTCCTTTTACTGTTTAACACAGTAAAACGACTTTTTTTTGCAAAATAAATCAACCACAGATGCAAAAGAAGTTGATAAAGCAGTTCACCCCTCCTGGGCTACGTCTGCTGGGTCCAAAGCCCCCAAATCGACTTGTCCTTGTTTTCATTAAATGCTCAAATTGAATATAAAGCTGAATAGAAGCATCTACAGGTGGAATAGATGGTAAAAATGGATTCAGAACACTTGAATCCTTTAGGATTGACTATTGGATCACCTCCAATGGATACCTGCAACCCTATACAGTCTTCACAAAACTGGGCCCTAGTGGCTCCTAGAACTTTCACGGCTCCAAAACCTCTGCAAATGACCTCAGATGGCTGTAAGACTTGCACCAATGGCTTTAGAAGGTCGAAAAAATACCCAAAATAAAAAAAAAATTTGTCCAAAACCACCTTTCCTAGCCAAAGTTATGGCCAATTAAAGTTTTCCTCCAGTTATGCCTAGAAACACTCCAGCTAACTTTAGTTGGAGTCCAGTTAGCTCTGCCAATTATGGCAGGACCACCCAAATTTGGCGCTCTGCCAAAAAATCCGCTAGGCTAACTGCAGTTACATTAAATGCTGGCGGTTAGCATGGGATTCCGTGCTGGTGGTTAGTGCTGGCGGTTGGGGCCTAAGCCCTTGGTTCTGGGCCCGCGGTCATATGAAATGGGGGCTGGCCCCCTTTGGTTTCCGCCCTATCCTTGTTTAAACCTTTTCTACACATTGTTCCACATGTTTGACATGACCCACCAGTATGGCGTAGTGGTAAGTCGTTTGGCTGGTGCGGAGGAGGTCTTGTGTTCAAAACTTGCCAATGCCAAAAACAATTTTACATTGCGCCCATAATGCTTGCTGACATCATCTGGGGGCCACGTGGCAGCCTCCGGGCCTGCCACGTGGCATCCTGTGATTGGCTGTGCAAAGGGAATATTCCTTGGAATATTCTAAGGAATATTCTACGGAATATTCATTTTTTAATTTTTTTTTTTTGAAAAAATAAAATTTCTAATGTTATTGACAAATTCTTCTTTTTTCCATAACTTCCTCATACGACGACCATTTTTCGAACCGTTCATGGCGCCGGAATCAGGAGGACGAGCACTTTCCAGTCGCTCTGCTTTGAACCAGTTCTGAGCACTTTAAATTTTGAGCATTTTACGACACTTAGGACATGAGCACCTGATCACGCCTCCCCATTGGGAAGCTTTTGGACCCCAAAAGCCTTCAACTACCTGTTAATGAGGTGAGGGTATAGCTCCCTCACTCTGTCCACCTCCATTCACTTTGCCTTGTTCGGTTTGCTGCCTTTGAAACCAACCCGAACATAATCTACACTGCCCCTTCTTGAAGTGCGTGTCCTTCTGTCAAGGATTGTATCTTCTTTAAGCTCATCTAAGAATTCTGGTGAGAAATCTTCTATAGATGGCAGCTGAACAACACTTTCATGATCAGCAATCACAGGAGGTTCATACAAACGTAAGTTCTCCACATTGACAAAAGAATACATTTGCATGTAGGAAGGCAAATCTAATTAAAAAGCATTATTTCAAACCTTCTTGAGGATTTTGAATGGACCATAACGAATAGGCTTCAACTTTTTACCTTCTCCTTGCATCCTTTCCTTACTAATGTACAGCCGTACCTCATCCCCTTCTTGAAACTTGTGATCGACTCTATGCTTGTCGTGTCTTTCCTTGTACTTTCCTTGACTCTTCTCAAGCTATTCTTGAATTTGCTGATGTATTTGCTGAATTATTTCAATGAATGAACGAGCTTTGTCAATATCACTATGTCCCTCAATGGAAACATCTTTCAAAAGAATGAAATCAAGGGGTGATTTTGGCAAGTAACCAAAACAAGCTTCAAACGGTGAGGTGTTTGTGGAAGAGTGCTTGGCACGGTTGTAAGCATGATGTATGTAGTGCAAATATTCATCCCATAGCTTGGGATGTTTGCTGCAATATCCTCTCAAGAGGTGCACAATGGTTCTGTTCACAACTTCTGTTTGTCCATCTGTTTGCGGATGGAAAGCAGTACTTTTCTTCAACTTTGTGTCCATCATCTCCCATAGGTTGGACCAAAAATTCCCCACAAATCTGGAATCCTTGTCACTAATAATGGAAGTAGGCAAACCAAAGTGAATCCATACATGATGAAAAAATAATTCAGCGGTTTGTTCAACAGTTATAGTTTTCTTACAAGGCATAAGTATACACATTTTTCTGAAACGATCAACTACTACATATAAATAATCATGCTGCTTTCTAGATTTTGGCAAACCTCCTACAAAATCCATAGAGATGCTCTCCCATTGTCTAGAAGGTACCATCAAAGGAGTATACAAACCAAGCTTTCTATTGCTAGGCTTGCTTGTAGCACATAATGAACATACTCTTATGAACCTTGAAACAGAATCTACCATGCGAGGCCAATAGCAATACCTCTGTAGATGTGCAACTGTTTTTCTTACACCAAAATGGCCAGCAATAAGAGAAGAATGAGCTTCTCTTATGACATTTATCCTCTCCCCCTATGGTATACACAACTTGCCCAAATGAAACAACAAATTGTTATGCATGTGATAGTCATTTTCCTCTACATGATTCCCTTTACTCAAGTTAGCATACACATCTTTAAAGTCATCATCAGATGCATATTGTTCTATTTAACTATCATGTACAATGGAATCATTCTTAAGTAAAGTAGCAGCACCAATAATAGGCCTTGAAAGCATATCAGCAACCTTATTCAAAGTACCTTTCTTGTACCTTATTACCAAATGGAACTGTTGCAAGAAGCCCATCCATTTGAAGTGTCGTGACTGATGTAACTTGCTTTGTGATTGCAAGTACTGTAAGGGCTGATGGTCAGTATGTATAACAGTTTCTTTTCCCATCAAATAGTGTTTCCACTTTTTGACGCTTTGTACCAATGCATACAACTCCTTATCATATGTAGGATAATTTACAACAACACCATTAAAAGTTTGAGAATGAAAAGCAATAAGCTTACCATGCTGTAGAAGAACTGCACCCATGGCATAATCACTAGCATCGGTTTGTATCTCAAATGGTTGTCTCAAATCCGGTAATGCAAGGACTGGAGCTGAACTAATCTTCTCTTTCAAAGATTCGAAAGCTTTTTGCTGCTTTCCTCCCCATTGGAAAGCATGCTTCACACTTGTCACTGCATGCATAGGAGCTGCTATAGAAGAGAAGTTAGAGATAAACTTCCTCCAATATTGAGCTGCACCCAAAAAACTTCTTACCTCTGTTATGGATTTGGGAGTAGGCCACTTCACAATAGCCTCAATCTTAGCAGGATCAATTTTCAAAGCACCTCCTCCTACTATGTGTCCCAAATAAACCAAAGAAGTCTTTCCAAATTCACACTTTGACATTTTAAGAAATAACTGATTCTTCTTCAAAACATCAAGCACTTTCCTAACATGCATGACATGATCTTCTCTAGACTTGCTGAAAATTAAGATGTCATCTAAGTAGACAATAATGAAATCATCAAGAAAAGGACGCAAGACATCATCCATTACCCGCATGAAAGTTGCAGGTGCATTGCACAAACCAAACGGCATCACAAGCCACTCAAAGAGTCTTTGTTTGGTTTTAAAGGCTGTCTTCCAAATGTCACTTTCTTCAATTATTACTTGATGATATCCATTGCGCAAGTCTAGCTTAGTGAAATATCGAGCATCTTTCAGCTAGTCTAGCAAATCATCTATCCTTGGGAGTGGGTAACGATTCTTTACCGTTATCTTGTTCAAGGCCCTGAAATCAACACACATACGCCAAGTGCCATCTTTCTTTGGAATCAATACAATCGATGACCCACATGGCGAAGTACTTGGCCTTATGAAACCCTTGTCCAACAAGTCCTTGATTTGCTTCTTTATTTCAGCATTCTCCATAATAGACATGTGGTACATGCCTATGTTTGGAAGAGGACAATTTGGATGCAAATGGATTTCATGCTGAATCTCCCTCTTAGGAGGCAAACCTGTTGGCTCCTGAAACATCTCATGATATGCATCAACTACATCATATAGATCTGATTTAAGTTTTGGATCACAATTGTCAAATGACTCATGATTCACATCAACCTTGGGCTTAATCATAAGAAGAAAAAAAATCTTACTTGAATTGACCAGCCTTTTTACCTGTCCTGCATTCACCATCGCTATATTTGTCTTCTTGCGATGAGCTCTAACAATGAACTCCTTGCCATATTTGAAAAGATGATATTTGTTTTCATGGCGATGAAAGATAGCTTTCCTGTCAAACAAGTAAGGACTTCCCAAAACAATTCCTGCTATATCAAAAGGTACCACATCAAGTTCAACTGTGTCAATAAAATGTACAGTAATTGCAAAGCACAATATGCACTTTCTTGAAACTTGTAAATTTGCATCCTTGCAAATCCATCCAAGTGGATATGGCTTCGGATGTGGAACGGTCCCAAGTTTAAGCTGCTTGACCAAGTCCTCTGATATAAGGTTTGCTTGTGACCCACTATAAAAAAGTGTGTCAATTTTAGTATGTTTTTAAATCACCCTGACATGAAACAGTTCAATTCTTTCTTCCTCATTAGGAGCTTGTACATGGCAGTTTGAGGTACTAGTGTTGGCTTGAGTTTCAATTTCTTTTCCCTTCAAGTTTTTCAAACCCATGGCTGCAATTTTGGTTTCATCACCTGAATCATCCCCTAAATCCTATGGTGTAGATGTAGTAGCAGCAGTTTTTTGTTTCCCTTTGGATTTGTTAGATTGAGGTCTTTTTTCAGGATGTAATTTCCAACAGTTTTTCTCCTCATGGCCTGGTTTAGAACAGTGTTTACAGATCACTTTCTCACTGTCCTGTTTGACAGATGCATTCTTTTTTGCCCTTTCCCTTGGAGGTTTTCTCTTTGTTTTTCCCTTTGGGGGGCTTGTTTCTACCCTCTTCAAATGTGTTTTTTCCCCTGGCCTCTAAATGGGTAGCTTGGACACAAACCTCGTCCAGGCTAGTAGGGTTAAACATCAAGATGGTGTGTCTAAGGTAGCTATGCAAGCCACCAATGTATTTCAGCAAGGTTTCCTGGGTCTGTAAATCTACCCCTAACAAGAGAGCTCTTCTCCTAAATTCTTGGGTGTAGTCTTGGACACTCTGACCCTTAAGTTGTCTGAAATTTTGCCAATTCATAATGGCTTTCTGCATGTGAGCAAGAGGGTAAAACTATTTTTTAATGGCTAACAGAAATTCAGGCCATGTTAAGGTAACCTTACCAAATTTCTTGATCTCCTCTTTAGTCTTGGCCTCCCACCAGACCAATGCTGCTCCATCCATTCTCAAAGAAGCCAACTGAATCTTTGTGGCATCATCATGCATATTCTAGATCCTCAAGTAAACTTCCAACTGCCTAATCCAGTTATCAAGCTTTTCTGCATTCACTTCACCATTAAACATAGGTAATTCAAATTTTACATCAAGCTTCAAAAAAGGACTTTTTCCAGAGGATCTATGCTTATGCACAGAAGAAGAAGACGAGGATGAAGAGGAAGAAGGTGATGATGGGGGTGGTGGATCACCATTTCCTCCATGTCCTTTCTTGGAATGATCATCATCCTTCTTACCTCCTGAAGAGCCCTTTCCTTCATGTGGATGTTTGGACCCTTCTCCACCCAATTTCTCATTTCTTTCTCGGTACAATATCCTCACCATTTCAGTGAGGTGCAAGAAAGCCTTTCTGAAGACTCTTTCTTCTTCTTTTGGATCCATGTCTACAAGAATTTCTCCTTCATGTGCAGACATTCTTGAAGCTTCTGCTGAGACTCTTGAGGGAGAAATTAAAGGTGGAGGTGATGGCTCTCTAGCCTTCCTTGACTGAGGATTCTTTCGTTCTCTAGCCAACTGTCCTTCCCCTCTTTTAAGTTTCAACCTGGTAACCATCAATACTTGCAAGACAGTTAGAAGATCTTTGCACAAAACCCTGAGCTCTGTTACCAACTTGATCTGAATTTAAAACTACTTGTAAATTGTTTGCAAGGTATTCAATTCAGAAATATACATGTTTAAAAGATTTCCATGTCTTACAGAAAGAAAACAAATGAAATTTTCAGCTGTTCATGACCCATTTAAGCATAGAATATTTATTTCCTTTTACTGTTTAACACACTAAAATGAATTTGTTCTGGAAAATAAATCAACCACAGATGCAAAAGAAGTTGATAAAGCAGTTCACCCCTCCTGGGCTACGTCTGCTGGGTCCAAAGCCCCCAAATGGGCTTGTCCTTGTTTTCATTAAATGCTAAAATTGAATATACAGGTGAATAGAATCCTCTACGGGTGGAATAGATGGTAAAACTGGATTGAGAACACTTGAATCCTTCAGGATTGACTATTGGATCGCCTCCAATGGATACCTGCAACCCTATACGGTCTTCACAAAACTGGGCCCTGGTGGCTCCTAGAACTTTCACGGCTCCAAAACCTCTACAAATGACCTCAGATGGCTGTAAGACCTGCACCAATGGCTTCAGAAGGTCAAAAAAATACCTAAAATAAAAAAAAAAATTCGTCCAAAACCGCCTTTCCTAGCCAAAGTTATGGCCAATTAAAGTTTTCCTCCAGTTATGCCTAGAAACACTCCAGCTAACTTTACTTGGAGTCTAGTTAGCTCCGCCAATTATGGCGGGACTGCCCAAATTTGGCACCCCGCCAAAAAATCCGCCAAGCTAACTGCAGTTACATTAAATGCTGGCGGTTAGCATGGGATTCCATGCTAGTGGTTGGGGCCTAAGCCCTTGGTTCTCGGCCCGCGGTCATATGAAATGGGGACTAGCCCTTAGGGGCTGGCCCCCTTTGGTTTCCGCCCTATCCTTGTTTAAACCTTTTCTACACATTGTTCCACATGTTTGACATGACCCACCTGTATGGCGTAGTGGTAAGTCGTTTGGCTGGTACGGAGGAGGTCTTGTGTTCAAAACTTGCCAATGCCAAAAACAATTTTACATTGCGCCCATAATGCTTGCTGACGTCATCTGGGGGCCACGTGGCAGCCTCCGGGCCTGCCACGTGGCATCCTGTGATTGGCTGTGCAAAGGGAATATTCCAAGGAATATTCTACTCAATATTCCTTGGAATATTCCAAGGAATATTCTATGCAATATTCCTTTTTTAATTTTTTTTTTTGAAAAATTAAAATTTCTAATGTTATTGACAAATTCTTCTTTTTGCCATAACTTCCTCATACGGCGACCGTTTTTCGAACCGTTCACAACATCAGAATCAGGAGGATGAGCACTTTGCAGTCGTTCCACTTTGAACTAGTTTTGAGCACTTTAAATTTTGAGCATTTTACGACACTTAGGACATGAGCACCTGATCACGCACCATCCTCCAATCGCGCAGCTCCCCAACCTGGGAAGTGTATTTTATAGTCTTGTGCCTCCTTTCAGCTGCCTGGAGTGCTAATACTGTGCTACCTTCATTTAGTCACATGGACGGACCGCAAGTGTATGGATTCAAGCGACTGCCATTCACCTTTTTGGGGAAGGGTTCTCCATTCAATTTGGCCAACTGCATCACTCCTCCATTGGTAATTTCCTTAATGACATAAGGCCCTAACCAGTGCATTCTGAACTTCCCTGGAAATTTATCAAACTTATTATCATACAAAGAACCAGTTCATTTACCTTAAATGTGCGCAGCTTGGTGTGCTGATCATGTCATGCATTTTCGCGCTGCTTTTGGACATGTTGGTGAACTCCAACTAAAAATCTTTCTTCCTGAAGCTCATCCAGATGTGGAAGCCTCTCCTCTAGGGCTCCGTGATCTATCATACCTATGAGCACTGCTATGCGCAGACTAGCCACAATATATTCCTAGGCATTAGCGCTTTAACCCCATAGACGAGCCTAAAGGGGGTTTGCCCCGTCAACTTTTTGCATGTCATTTGATAAGCCCATAATACTGCAGGTATGCGTAGGTCCCAATCGCTTCATTGAGCATTGCAAACCTTGGTTAGCACGTTTTCGAGCCCCTTGTTGAACACTTGCACCGTCCCATTAGCCTGTGGGTGATAAGGCATGCTCTTCTAGTGGTATACCCGAAATTCCTCCGTTAGTGCACTAATAGTTTCATTCAGGAAATGCATATCGCGAACACTCATCAAAATCTTCGGACATCCAAATCACATCAATATGTGCTCAAAGAGGAATTTTGCAGTGGTCATGTCTATGAAATCATTCACAGGCTGTGGCTCCGCCCAACGAGTCAAATACTCCATCGCAATGATAATGTATCTTGCTCCTGTCTTTCCTTGTGGCTGAATGGGACCACAAATTCTATCGCCAATTTCTCAAAGGGTTGCAATGTCATCTGAGGATTCAAAGGCATCTAATCCCTCCGTGATGGCCTGCGAGTCCTTTGATAAACATCACATGCCATACAATACGCTTTTGAATCCTGATGGACGGTTGGCCACCACAACCTTGCGCGCAGAATCTTCTGTGCGGTCACTCTCCCTGCATAATGTCCTCCCATGACACCCCCATGAGTGTCCACGAGGATGCTTCTTATTTTGAACTTAGGTACATAGCGTCGCAATATCTCATCAATCCCCATCTTGTAGAAATGCCCAAAAATGACAGAGAAATCTGCCGCAGGCACCATTAATTCCTTCTTCTGCTGGACAGTGTATCCTTTCTATGTAGTACTTATCATTAGGAAATGTATTATATCCTCAAAATTACCATCCGTGATGTGCACCACAAATAGCTGCGCATTAGGAAATCCCTCCTCCAAATTAGTGGGCTCTTCCCTTGTTTTGATCTGCGAGAGATGGTCTGGTCCCACATTCAGTCATCAAGACTTCATAATAACTTCAAAATCATACTCCTGGAAAAATAAGACACACCTGTAGATTCTCCCACCAAAAACAAGCTTATTAACCAGGTACTTCACTGTGGAGTGATTTGTATACTTCTTAAAATGGCCTCCCAGCAAGTAGTGCCTATACTTATAGATCGCATACACCATAGCTAGCCCTTCGCACTTAGTGGTGGAATAGTTCTTCTCCACTTTGGATAATCTTTGTCTTATGAATGCAATAGGATGGTCCAAGCCTTCTCCACCACCCTGTGTCAATACTTCTCCCAGTGATATACATGACGCATCGACATGCACATGAAATTCTTTCTTCCAGTCCGGGAAGACTAGAATCAGCGCGGTGACCATATTTTCTTTTAATATATCCAAGCTCTTCTTACAATCATTGTTCCAACAGAATGTGACATCCTTCTTCAACAATTTCTCCATAGGCACAGTGATTTGGGCATAGCCTTTGATAAACTTTTTGTAATATCCCATATGTCCCAAGGTAGCACGCAACTGCTTCACACTCCTCGGTGCTTCCAAGTTCAATATCACCGCTATCTTTGCGGGATCTACCATCAGTCCTTGTTTGCAAACCACATGCCCCAACAGGTTCCCAAAAGGAACACAAAACAGACACTTCTTGAGATTGAGTGCGTTATGGTATCTTTGACAGGTATCTAGCATTAGGTTCAAGCTTGCTACATGGAGTTTAACCAGCCCAAACACAATCCAGTCATCAAAATATACCTCTAGGAACTTATGAATAAATTCCTTGAATGTAGCAAAACTACGTGCGAGAAGATCGCAGGTGCATTCTTCAATTCAAACGGCGTTACAGTGTATGGAAAACAACCCCACTAAGTTGCGAAGGTTGTCTTACTCCTATCCTCTATCGCGATTTTGATTTGGTGGTACCCAGAGAACCCATTAGTGAAGAAATATGCTTCCTAGCCACCTACATTGTCCAAGACTTCATCAGTTAACGAACTTGGGAAAGGATGATGTACACAAGCGTCATTCAGCTTTCTGAGATCCACGCATATACTTATTTCATCCTTCTGCTTCTTTTCCTATACCACCATTGGACTTACCTAAGCAGATTCTTTCATAGGCTCAATGATGCCTGCCACAAGCATCTTGTCTAGCTCTAAGCAGACCTTCTCCTTATATTTCGGATTGAGAGAGTAAGGCCTTTGCTTAACTAGCTTCACGTCTAGCTTTAATGTGATCTTCATCATACCTAGGTCCCCGATTATTCCCTTCAGATCTGTGAACTTGGTAGGGAATAAATCCCGGTATTCGCGGAGTAATTCAACGACTTTATCTACCATCGCGTTGTCCCAGTAGTCTCCAATATTCGTGAATTTTGGTTTTGCCTCCATACCAATGTTTACTCGTTTTGTTTTCAGTGGCATGGTTATATCAGGGTTCTCAATATGCGGTCATTTAACCTTGTGGTGACCTTCTGTTTGCGGAATGTTAATCTTCCGCAGATCCTCGTCCTCTTCTTCTAGGTTTTAACCCCATACACAAATTACCTGCATATGAATTCTAAAACACAGAAAATAAACAATGCGATAGCATAACACATAAAACACATATACACAGAGATTTCCCCTGGATCCCAAACCGGGACTACCAGCTTGATTTTTCATTATGTTCCTTTCAATGTTACAATACATAGTTATACATGCCGAAGCATCCAAAACCATGGACCGAAAACCATGTGCGAAAAATAATGCACAAAACCATAGGTAGGTCCACCCAATCATAGAGTGGGGTTACCTGCACCCCTCAAACCCCCTGTGACTCCCCCTCTCTATGCAATCGATGTAACGAAGGGGGGCTCCCCCCCCCCTTCTACCCCCCCAGTTAACTACGTGGGCTAGTCATGGAAGGAATATAACACAACCAACATTCTCCCACTTGTTGTTTTCTTTCCACAGGGGGCCACAAAAGAGCTTAGTCATTTATCCAGCCCTACAATGCCCATTCTTTCTGTACACCAAGAGAACTTCTCAGAGCTCACATATTTTGTCAATGCATCTGCATTATTCTACAAAGAGTCCACCTTTACCAGCAACACCTTTTTTTCTTCTATCATATCCCTCACAAAGTGATACCAAACATCAATGTGCTTTGTCTTTGAATGATATGCAGGGTTCCTTGACAAGAAAATTGCACTTTGGCTATCACAGTCTATCCTTATAGCTCCCTATACTAACCCCATACTTGAACACATCTCTGCAACCAAACTGCTTCCTTGCTTGCATGAGTGGCTACCATGTTTTCTACCTCTGTAGTTGATAATGCCACTACAGATTTTTTCTTACTCATCCAACTAACTGCGCCTCCAAATAGGTTAAAGACATACCCACTTGTAGATATTCTCTGATCCAGATATCCAGCCTAGTTTACATCAACAAAGCCACAAATATCCAACACTCTGTCCAATCCTAGTCTTCCTTGGTAGTACAAACCATAATCACTAGTGCCACGCAAATACCTGAAAACCCGCTTCACTGCTGTCAAGTGCTCCTTCCCTGGTTTTGACATAAACCTCCTCAATACTCCCACTACAAGTGCAATGTCTGGTCTAGTACATACCATCACATACATCAGGCTACCAACTACACTTGCATATGGAACACGGGACATGTCCTCTTCCTCTTATTATGTCTTGGGACACTGTTCAGCATATAAATTTACACCTACAGGAATAGGAACCTTCATCGGTTTACTATCCTACATATTAAACCTCTACAACATTGTCTCGACATACTTCCTATGGTTTAACCAAAGCTTCCTCTTTGTCCAATCTCTTTTAATTTCCATATCCAAAATATAGTTTGTAGCACCAAGATATTTCATGTCAAATATGGAGGACAAATGGGTCTTCAAATCTTGGATAATTTCTTTGTCATTTCCAACCAGCAACATATCATCCACATACAGGACCAGATAAATAACACGGTCACCAATTAATTTAAAATACACACAGTGATTTTCTTTGCTTCTGGTGAAGCCAAGTCCTCGTATAAATGTATAAAATTTCTGATACCACATCCTTGGTGATTGTTTTAACCCATACAAAGACTTCTTTAACTTGCATACCAGTTCTTTCTTACCCTTCATCGCAAAGCCTTCAGGGTGCTTCAGTAGATCTCCTCTTCTAGGTCCCTATGAAGAAATGTTGTCTTCACATCCATCTGTTCTACCTCAAAATCAAAAGCAGTAGCAACAGATAAAAATAATCTAATAGAAGTTACCTTGGCAACAGGAGAAAAAATATCACCAAAATCAGTTCCCGACACCTAGGAATAACCTTTTGCTACCAACCAAGCTTTGTATTTCTCCACCTTTCCTTCTGCATTTGTCTTCTTCTTGAACACCCATTTTCTGCCAATGGGTTTCCTTCCAGCTGCAACTCCACTAGATCCCAAGCCACATTTTTGTTCAAATATGCCATTTAATCAACCATGGCCTCTTTCTAGAGTTTTCCATCCTCTGAATCTACTGCTTCCTTCATAGTTCTGGGATCATCATCAATAATAGATAAAGCAAAATTTGAACAAAAAGCAGATGGACTATACATTTCTGGCTACCTTCTTTCTCAAACTGATCTTCTCACACCCGAAGTTTGTGGCTCTTCATCTTCTGATTCCTCCTCTGCTGTAGAGTCTGATTCTTCCTCCTTTAGATCAAACTCTATCTTCTCAGGTTCCTTTGGTTGGACTTCATGTTTAATAACATCTTTCACATCTTTGAACACCACATCTCGGCTGTACACAACCTTCCTTGTTACTAGGTTCCAAAGCTTATAACCCTTTAAACCATCCTTATACCGAATAAAGATGCACTTTTCAGATTTACTATCCAACTTGGTTCTTTTCTCCTTTGGAACATGTACATATGCATCACATTCAAATACCTTCAGATGTGAAAGAGAGGGTTTCTTACTAGTCCATACCTCTTGTGGAGTCTTATCCTCCAACGCTGATGAAGATGATCTATTGACCAGATAACATGTTGTCTCCACCGCCTCTTTCCAGAATTCATGTCCTAACCTGACACCACTGAGCATGCTTCTTTCCCTTTCCATCAACGTCTTGTTCATTCTTTCTGCAACTCCATTTTGATGAGGTGTATATGGAGTTGTATTCTGCCATGCTACACCACACTTCTTACAGAATTCTTCAAATTCCTTACTGCAAAACTCTCCATCGTTATCTGTCCTCAGCACCTTTATCTTCTTCTTTGTCTTGTTTTCTACCATTCTTTAAACCTGTCAAAGACTTTAGATTTCTTCTTAAAGAAATATATCCATGTATTCCTTGAGAAGTCATCTATAAATGATACATAGTACATAGACTTACCCAATGATGGAACCTTCACAGGTCTAAACATATCACTATGCACAAGCTCTAATATATGTTTTGCCCTCTTACCACTAGAGGGGAAACTCACCCGATTCTGCTTCCCATATACACAATTTTCACATAAATCAAAATCCAGAGAGCTATTACTCATACCTTCTACCATACCTAGACCATGAAGTACTTGAAGGTCCTTCTCTCCAATATGACCAAGCCTTTGATGCCAAAGCATGGTCTTCTCTCTAGAGACCACTAGATTTTCTGCTCCACTTTCAAGAACCATGGAACTGTTGCAACCATCAACAATAGTGCTACCTTGCAGCTTGTACAAAGTTCCAATTCGAACTCCCCACATCAATACCAGTGCCCTTTGAACCATCTTGTAGGTATCCTTCTCGAACACTCTTTTTACACCTACATCATCCAACTTTCTTACAGAAATCAGATTTTTGGCTAATGTAGGAATATGCAGAACACCTGGAAGTGTTCTAACCCTTCCACCTTGCAACTTCAACTTTACTTTTCCGTGACCAATGATTCTAGCCTTCCTGTCATCCCCCAAGAAGACATCACCACAATCATATTTATCATACTCGCAGAACCACTCGCTATGGGGAGTGAAGTGAAAGGATGCACCTGAGTCAATCAACCATGCCTCATGATCTACATATGTACTTGAAGAAGCCAAGTACACATCCCCACCTTTATCTGAGGTGGTTTTTGCCTCTACAGAAGGAGTATCATCAGATCCCTTTCCTTTATCAAGAGGTTTAGATTTATAGTCCCTTTTGTAGTGCCCTTCCTTTCCGCATTTCCAGCACACCACCTTTATAGGTTTTCCTGGAGATTTAGATCTCCCTCTAGATTTAGATCTCCCACTCAATGACTTATTTTTGTTTCTATTTTGGGACCGTCCTCATGCAGAAATGGCATCACCATTTTGGCTCTCCATATTTTTCCGTCTCATCTCCTCCGTCAGCAAGGATGAGACTAATTTATCAAACTGCAAGGTAGTTGTATTACTACCTATTACAATAACTAGACTATCTCACGAATCTGGTAGAGAACACAACAAACTAATGCACTTATCTTCATCTGAAATTTTAATATCAACAGATAATAACTGACTTACAACAGTATTAAATGTGTTCAGATGCTTTGTCATCGAGTCTCCATCTTTCATCCTTAGGTCATACAATTTTTTCCGTAGGAACAATTTATTCACTAGAGACTTAGATTGGTACAAAGTCCCTAACTTGTCCCACAAAACCTTAGCCGTAGCTTCCCCTGATACATTTAGCAATACTGAATCTGAGACACACAATCGTATTGTGCTATTTCCCTTCCGATCTAACTTCTTACATTCTTCATTAGACACTCCCGTTGGTTTAGTACTCAGATCTACTGTGATCCACTTATCTTTATCCACCAACAAATCCTCCATCTTGAGTTTCCACAAATCAAAACTCTGACCATTAAATTTCTCGATCTCCATCTTTCCACTGCTCAACATCTTCTTTCACCACCAGAATCGATCTCGCAGATCTCCCACTGAACAGGGTCTACCACAAGCCCGAGCGAAAACCCTCAGCAACAAAGGCCTCCCCTTGAAGCCAAAATAGCTCTGATACCAAATGTAGGTTTTAACCCCATACAAAAATTACTTGCATACGAATTATAAAAGACAAAAAATAGACAATGCAAGAGAATAACACGTAAAATGCATATACACAGATTTTCCCCTGGATCCCAAAACCAAGACTACCAGCTTGATTTTTCATTATGTTCCTTTCAATGTTACAATACATATTTATACATGCCGAAGCATCCAATACCATGGACTGAAAACCATCGCGTCCAAAACCATGGACCAAAAACCATCGCATCCAAAACCATGTGCGAAAAATAATTCACAAAACCATAGGTAGGTCTGCCCAACCTAATATATGGCCCCATATAGTGGGATTACCTACACCCCTCGAACCCCCTATGACTCCCCCCTCTATGCAATCGACAAAACGAAGGGGGGGCTCCGCCCCCCTTCTAACCCCCCAGTTAACTATGTGGGCTAGTTGTGGAAAGTATATAACACAACCCAACACTTCTTCAGTAGTTACATTATAACATTCTAGTGTGTGACTCAGCTGAGTAGCTCATTTAGGTTGAATTAGGTCTAAAGGATCTTGCGGTATCCTAAAGATTACTGCTTTCACCTCTTGTAGTGCTTCATCAATACTATCAAACCCGTCCTCAAAACTGAATGTCATCATGAATCCCTCGAGCAGGATATCCCATTGTCCTGTGCCATAGCGGAGATCAATTTCTACATACCACTTCATCGGGAAAACATCTAGGGTGTGACAAAACAAGTGTACCCATTCAGGTTGGGGATTTTCTCCATAAGATCGGGTCCATTTGACCAAATGCGCGCACAGATCATCCTACCCATCATGTCTGTCTTTCATTCGCATCTTAGGCTTTCTGAATCATGTTCTCATCATCCTCCTACATTTGCGTCAATCATCAAAGCTTTCCTTATGTGTACCCCACCATCTTGTGGGCGTAGCACGTAGTGCCCAGTCCAACGCCTGGAAGTGCTGATTTTCAGTTACCTCCCTTTCGAATGCATAAAAAAAGATATCTACCTCATTCAGACCATCATAAGTAGGTAGATTTCTTACATCTGAGGACACATAGTGTAGAAATCGGGTCATCATGTTGCAGTTCAGCGTAGTCACTTCATGTAACTAGTTATGCCAACGTTCTGAATCTTCATCAGAGTCCGAAGTGCAGGAACTCTTGCGATCCCATGTAATTTGTCCATCCGCAGTGGGATTCATCCAATCTTGGCCTCACACTGTTATCCTATAGATACAGTCCAAATCGTCATCACTCCCATAATCACAGACTGGTTTAGTGTAGCGCAATCCCTCAGTAGGATTTAGAGGTACTATTATGCATAGTGATTTCTTCTCAAAGATCATATTCTGTTTCTTTAGATTGATTACCCCGTTCATATCAGTGGCCCAGTCAATTCCTAGGAGCATGGGATAGGGATTGCTATCATCCACTATCTCTATCACTTCAAAATCAGCCAATTCGCTTGCTCCCTCAATATCCACAGTCACCCCCTGCAGCCAACCCATGGGAATGATCTTCTGCTGATTGGCCATCCTTAGCAGAATTGGAAACCATTGCAATGCGGGTATCCCCATTCGTTCCCAAGTCTGCTTTGGTAGGATGTTCGCGTCTGACCCCTGGTCCAAAATAACCTGATCTATTTCATACTCTCCTATCTGCGGGGTCAGTCTCATATCCCGTCCCGTTCTTGTTTTATGCTTGCCAATCATTCATACTACACACGGCTCACCCAATGCAGTTCCAACACATCTATTGATGAGATATTGTAACCCTTTCATAGCCTTACTATCGTGCAGTTACTTCATACAGGTCTCCAGGAAAGTTGTGAGCATAGAGGGGTCCATCTCCTACTCAGGCTTATCCTTACTTCCTGAGGTGGAGGCCACAACGAAGTTCTTCTTATCTTCCATGAAGGTTTCATGTGCACGCTCCAAATCGAACTCAGCCTCCTTCGCTGGAGCTTTACGGACCTATGTACTATCTTCTACTTGTTTCCCCTTGTCATCTCGTATCATGATTCCACTCCTGAGCACTATATTTACATTTGGATCCTCTTCACGTGGTTCAGACCTCATCATCTGGAGGTTTTGAGTCAGCGAAGGTGGTAGTGCCCCTTTGTCACGTATCCTCACTATCATCGTAGGAGAGTCTTCCATTTCATGATCAAACAGTGTGCAATACTTGCACGGCGGACGTGTTGGATAAGTGAAATCACGAGCATAGTGTCCCGGTCCTCTGCAATTGTAGTAGATCAACTTCCCTCGACCTCTTCTAGGTCCTCCTCCACCTCATCCTCTTCCATGCCCCTAAAATCCTCTCTGCGCCATCCCTGTGCTCTGGTGAGGGGGCCATGTTTCAGCTTGAACCCTATAGGCAAGAGTTTTATCCATCATCAATTCATAACTCCTGCAATTCCGCTCATCATGCCTTACCGACCTACAAAAGTTGCAGAACATCTGTTGCGGTGTCTGTACAAACTTTTGTAGCAGATGGCAGTTATCTATGCCATGTTTTCCTGCTACCTAACATATAACACACCACAATATAGGCCTCGCGGTAGTTCCTTCTTGAGCTTCTGGCCTTAAAGGCATCGGTCCTCCTCCTGCAATATAATTCGCAAAGACTAGACAATGATACTTGTCATGTCCCTGACTCTTGCATTTCAAGCACCATACCTCCTTGCGCACCTCTAGTCAATTCGTCTTGTCCTGCTTCAGACATTGCATCTCAAGGCATAGATTCTTCAACTACACATGGATTTACTAAACTCCTAGATTTGGATCTTGCATCGGAGTTTCATGTAGTCTCATGGCAATCTCCAAGGCCTCCACTTGAGTTTTTATCTTTTGTTGCGACAGCGCGACCCTTAAGTGTGGTAGTAGCAAAGCCAGAAACCACTCGCAATGCTTTCTATTTGTCAAATTCACGTTGGCTTCATGGATTGTACACTTCAACCTCTAATCTAGTTCCCAAGGCATCTTGCCTGGTTTCATCGCGATTTCTTTGAATCCCACAATTGACTGCACCTCAGATCTAGGCCTACTGAATTCTCTATTCAATGTTGTCTAGATGACTGCCACTCCAGCATTCGGGTTATCATTAGAGTACTTAATATACTAGGTTAGGACACGATCTTGCAGATCACTAACAAGTGTCACCTTCTTTATATGATCATCTGTAACACCTTGAGCTTCCCAAACAACCCTTACAACGAGCCAGAATTGTTTTGGGTCCTCATTTCCCAAGCCTTTGAACAAAGGCAGCTTCACTGTATTTGCCATACTGAACTGTGGTGGAGGTGAAGGTGGTACAGGTGAAGTTGGAGGTGATGGCGGTGAGGTCGGAGGTGGTGTGGGTGGAGGTGGTATTCGCGGGAATCCTTGTCTTATTAACTGGATAGCACTTCGGGGATAAAACTTCTCTATCCCTTCTTCATCACCTCGTGGAGGTGAAATCAAGGTACTATACTCCGGACCCTTTTTACCTTTGTTCGTGTAAGTTTTTCTACTTCACATACTTCTGAACATCAAGGTAGTTGCATAGCCCATTTTTCACACAATTGCATTTTCATCTAGGTATTCAAATATTTTACGTAGTCACCTCACAGTCCTTTGAAAAATCACCTCTCCTCCTCACTATAGCTAACTATCGACCGCAAATTCAGTTACAAATCCTCCTATGATCGAGCCAATGATCGATAGCGCAGGTGATCTTATCCTCTGATGCTTGCAACCTTCTCACTAGCTCCAAGGTCCACATAATAGGACCATAAAATTTCCACCTTCGTTGGCTATCTGCTAGCTTCATGATCCACTCATATAGCACAATTGGGAAGGAGTAGAAAAAGATCTCCTGGATCTCTGTATACAGGCATCTCTCCAACCACTGTTCCTTTATTAGTTGTGGGTTTTTGTTCTCCTGCATTGTGAATTCGTGGATCTTCCTATCCAGCCAGTCCCCAATCTCCTTTTTAGTTGGATTCTAGTGATACGACATCACACATATCTTATGCAGATTCAAGTCCTGACAACGGAACCATTTGTGTGCTTAAGAGGGCTTGACCCAGGTTCAGAATTAATTAGCCAAACAAATCCCTACACTTTTGGCCCTTTCGCATCAGCCCATGGAGCGTGGACCAAATTCTCACTCGAAGCAGTATGGGGGGATGTTGGAACTAAGTTTTTGCACCCTGAGATGATTGTGATGTCATTTGATTCCCTTTATCCCTACCTTCGTGCAGGTCGCTTCACTCTAGGGCTGGCAAGACAAGCCCTTTATTCTTTCCTTCAATACCTCCGCGAAAGGGTATGATCGACCTTCGTGCAGCCCTAGCCTATTACTCAGGTACTTTCGCACTACTATGGAAACGTGTCGTGCATATTCCCCAATTAATCTAAGTGACTTTCTTATCTTATCAAATAATTATAGTTAACACCGCACAAATAGATAATCGTAATTGCATTCGATTATTCAACGTAATTGCTTTCATTCATGCATCACATAAGCATAATAAAGGAAATATATATATATAACATATCAGGATGCCTCAATAGAACAAAGACATAGAAATTGCAGAATATCTCTCTTTATTAATATCTTCCAAGTGTTTACAAAACTTTGACTACCCTGCGTAGACAACTGTAGGGGTCCACAAACTCAGCTGTCGACTTCTACCCTAGGCCTCTACGCACTTAGCTACAGAGCCTCTACCTACACTATGACCCAAGACATAGATTTCTTACTTCAGAGCTATGAATCTCTTACCTTATTCATCATTGTATATCTCTAAAACTACTTAGAGCTTAGCTCTTTTTATACAATCCCATGTTTCGCTGACCATGGGTAGAACTCTTACAGTTGACTTTACTTTACAAAACTAAGGGCGGACTACCCTTTGTGACACATGACACCTTCATGCTCTGCAACCATAGAATGCAGAGTCTTTACATTTTTTTTACAAAATTTGACTCAAACATGGGCTTTTAGCCCCAAAACTGCTATTGGGGGATCCCGCTCCTAACAACTTTCTTGAGTCAGATGCATTACTTCCTAAGGTTGCTGAACCTAAGGAACCGCAACCGTCTTCACGTGTTACTTTAGTTCCTTCCTCTTCTCTTCCTTTGTCTTAGACATAACCTCCATTTTTATATCTTAGACCCGATGGTGAAATTATTCCATACGAACTTATTAGTATTGAAGAGATCACACAATAAGAGCCTCATCCCTCTAATATTGTTCATTGGAGTGGACTCCATTTTTATCAGGCTTATACTTTTCCTCCTCTTTAGACTCCAACACAAAATCCTTTACCCGATTCTTTGGACTTACCCGTGGATTTCTCATGGAAATATTCATTGGATTGGATTGTTAACCATGACTAGATCTAATTTGACCTCCCAACCCGTGTTTGCCACTATGATTGAGACATCAAATGTTTCTCCCTCATCCATGTTTGCAACATCACCATAGGTGCATCCGTATGGTGGTTCTTCCATCCCACTAGTTTACCAGTCTTTATCTGCTACCTTCTCTAGTGTACCTTCCAGTTATTGGACTTATCCCATGTCATCTATTTGAGGAATTCCATCTGGTACTTCTCTTATGAATTCTACACAACCTGCTCCTTCTCTTCCCCCTACACCTATGATTAAACAACAAGATGGACCTTATGTTAGTGGATAAGGTTATCTTCAACAACCTAACTCCCCTTACATTGGGTGATCTCCATCTGGATTGTAGTTGCCTCAATCATCCCCTCCTCCTATTATAGGGCGAAACTTGTTGTTGGTATAACTCAAGTTGGCTATAATCCTCCTTATCCTGGGATGGCTACCATTGTTTTGCAACCTACTTTTCCCATCCAACCTGGTTCATTTTGGGACCCATTTTGGAACCCTCAGCATATGTCGTCTTCATATCAATTCCTACCCATCCACCCATACAACAACAAGTTTGAATACATGTAAGTAAACCTTCACAAGCTATCATTTCATATCAACCTATTTTGTCGGTATCTGGTACCCCTTAGGTTCCACTTACTTGGCCTTTACATTGTACCTTACAGTCTCAACCACCTGGGCAAGGTATTCTTCAATTCCAATAGGAAAAATGTGTGTAGTATAACACAATCCCAATGGAACCCCCCTTATGTCATGATGATGAAAAATCCCACAATGAAACATTATAGACCTTATCATGGTGTTCCTCAAGTTCCTTTTGGGGGACAACATATCCAAACCCAACCATTCCAGCCATTCTAGGGTTATCCTAGAGTTGGTAAACAAGGTTATGTGTATGACGGTTACCAGAATCCTCCTTATTATGGTGCCCAGGTTCCTCTCTATCAAAACCCTCCTTATCTAGGAATGAGAGTACCTATTTCTCAGGCTATTCCTTCCTATCCAGGCTATCCTTCACTGGATTTTAATCGAAAATTACCTTTTCTGCTGACTCTCGAATAGTCAGATTTGACTCAGCTTACCAATGCTTTCTTCGCTCATTCGCCTTGGTGGCTAATAATTCCCACCAAATTTCCATCTGATATTCCAAAATTCAATGATAATCCTATAGAAGACCCGTCAACCCATTTCATGATGTATCATCTATGGTGTTCTTCGAACTTCCTTAATGATGATTCCATACGGTTAAATCTTTTCCAAAGTACCCTTACAAGTACCGCAACTAAATGGTACATTGAGTTACCTAGAGATTCCTTTCATGATTTCAGTTCCTTGGCTACCACCTTCCTTACACATTTCCATTTACCCATTTGATATGAAAATGGAATGGAAATTCTGACCAACTTCAAACAAACTAAAGCCACTCACATTTTAGATCACATTCATGAGTGGTGGCATCATCTCTTGTTAGTTAAGACCTATTTTCGAGATTAATTGCTAGTGGAATGGTTTATTAAATCCCTGTTGTCATCTACCACAGAGGATGTAGATAAAGGCATATTCATGGCTGAAGAGCAAGTGATTTCTTGTGCTCAGTATTTGGACCTCATCTATACCCAATGTAGTAAGTTCAATGAACAAATACCACATGCTCCGAGACCTTCCAACGTTGTTCCTTCCAATCTTGATAAACAATTTCATGTTGTTGATGGCATCATTGGTTCTGCCAATTCACATACAGTGAGAAAACCATCTAGTGGTGCTCTCGCTGCTTCTGCCAAAAACTCTTCATTGATGTCCTCATGTGGCTTCTTCTTCTGAGCTAAATGCCATTTCATCTAATAAAAGAAAAGGTAAAAAGAAGAACTATTCTTCACCGCGGGATAAACAAACAAATTAGTCCTATGATGAGAAACCAAAGCCTCGCTACCCATGCCTTATTTGAAATGAGGAGCACTTTACTTGTGACTATCCTGACCATGCAAAAGTGAATCAACTTCTAATATCTTTGACTTCTCCAGCTCTGTTGACCAACCCATTTCCAAATTAGGAGATCCATATGGTTGCTCGAGATCCATCTTCCTCTAACACAGTTTTAATGATCTCCTCCATGAAGCATAAATATGATGTTATGGTGGCTAATGATCAACCTACCAATTTGACATCACCTACATTTGATCCACCCCCGCCCACAATTCCTACAAAGTTAACTGTTAAGCCTATGAAGGGCATTTTTCGTAAGTCTGCTTTCAACCCTCGTGCCAAGGTTGCTCAAAATTATAACATAGTTGAGGACTTGGCTCAGTCTCCATTAGCTATGTTGACCCTTAAGGTGTTGCAAAAATGCCCCACCTAGAAAAATCCTTTTCATTTGGCTATCAGAATTGTTGATCCCTTGGATTCCAACCTAGTTGTTTTCAGTCATGAAACTATACACCTTGCCTTCCAGCTCAATTTACCTTTATCATTCAGGTCGTCGTCTGTGGTAAGAACATTCATTGCTCTATTGTGGATGATGGATCCACGACCTGTATCATGTCTATGTCCTGCTAGAAAGTGATTGTTCACCTCAACTGAGTCAATCACCCACAACATAGAATACTTTTGATGGGAGAAAATATAATCCTTGTTGTATTCTAAATTCCTTACAAGTAAATTAGGGGGCAAAACTATATCCATAGAAGTGGAAGTTATTGATGGGCCTCTTGATTATAATCATCTATTAGGTCGTACATGCATTTACACCATGGCCACAATTGTTTAGAATTATTTCCATATGATCGTCTTTCCCCATAAGGGCATAATTATGTACATTGACCAACTCACCCTTTTCGCCTTTGATTCTCATGTTAATGGAAGTGTCCCACTTGTAGGGAAAACTCTACATTCTTATCAGCATGTTATGGTTGGATTGTTGAAGGATTCCTAGCTCATGGGAACCTTTTCTCTTCCTCCTCCTCCTCTTCCTAACAGCTCATCTTTAGTTGCTTATATCAATATGATATCATCTTGTAATTTATAGACCAATATATGGATTTTACAGGATGAAACTAACATCCATAGTCTTTGTGACCAAATGCCACTTAGCCCTATTGAATTAGATTACAAAGCTATCTATTTGGCTTTTGCGGCCATACCTTCTCTTTGATAAATTCAGTTAATCGATCATTGGATTATGGCATGTCTTATAATCCATTCTCTTGCGTATTCTCTACCGATGAGAGCATCATGGAGATCATGATGCCAGATGATGTGATGTGGGACGATCATCACCATCGTTCGTCCCTATGAGATTCCATTGAGGATAATCTTTGTGATGTATATCTACCCAATTTTGTTGAATATTTTTTGAGTTCCATTTCTATCCACAAAGTTGATTCTAAGAAGAACCTCTCAAATATCGAAGAGACAATACCACTTGATATCTATGTTAAACTGGGTATTTTCGAAAATCTACACATTGGTTCGTGTTTCTCTCTATCTAAGATTGAGACCTATAAATCCTTATTTCAGGAATTTTGTGATGTCTTTCCCTCGACTTATGAGAAAATTATAGCTATTAACACAAATATTGTAGTGCACGCGATTAAAACGTATCTTGATGCTAAACCAGTTCGACAGCGCCTCCGTCCAGTCCATCCAAAGAACGCTGCCATGATAAAGAGTGAAGTTGAAAAACCCCTTCATGCTGGTTTCATCTACCCTGTTCCTCTCACCGATTGCGTATCAAATATTGTCCCTATCATGAAGAAACAAGGCATAATCTGTGTATGTGTCTATTATCAAGATGTGAATCGCACTTTTCCAAAGGAAAATTACTCAACCCTGTTCATCAACTAGATTGTTGATGACTACGTAGGTTTTGAAATCTATTTGTTCATGTATGGTTTCTCTGGTTATAATCAAATCAACATTCTCCCAACATATCAACCTAGGACTGCATTTATCCAACCTTGGGGTACATTTTCTTACCGAAAAATCGCATTTGGACTGAAGAATGTTGGGGAAACATTTCAAAGGGAAATGGATTACACTTTCCATGATATCAAACATATCGTGAAACCCTATTTGGACGATCTCCCTTCTCATTCTAAGTATCGAGCTTACCACCCGATATATCTTAGGGCCATTTTCTTACGCTGTAGACACCATAATATTCGATTGAATCCACACAAATGTGTGTTCTGTGTTATTTCTGGTAAGCCTCTTAGTTTTTTATTTCTAAACACATAATTTATATCATTCCTTGAAAGTATAGGCAATGATCGATTTCCTTGCACCTTCTTCACTTGTTCAGTTACA